>CM077665.1:55985705-57185705 GCA_039707655.1 Elymus sibiricus
CATGTGCTAAAAAGTTGAGAGGGTTAAGGCAAAATCTGGATGCACTTCGTGTACGAACTGGACAATCTCTTTCGAAGTGTCAGGGTTTTTGACAAAAACTCTTCCGTTACAAAAGGATTTCAATTTTTTAAACATATTTGAACCCAAGACTTTTTCTGCATTCAATATGCACCATTCAAAGCCACATCATCACTTTTCAAACCTTTTCTGACTTCATTTGCTATTTTTCATGCATTTCATGATTTATTTTGAGCTAAAATGACCCTGAGATTGAAAAGCACTGCAAATGAACTCTGAAATGGTTGAAAAATTGGCATGGTATCATAATTTCACCCACGTAGCATGTGCTAAAAAGTTGAGAGGGTTACTGTCGTGGTTTTGTCACGGCAAGATGTCCTCGTGAGAGAAACTTAGGTGTGAGGCCATTGCAACTATGTGGCGGCTTGAGAGGGGTTGGTCGGAATCGAGAGACGCGAGTTTACCCAGGTCCGGCCCCTCCGATGGAGGTAAAAGCCTACGTCCTGCTTCGTGTCTATATTGATGATGAGGATGATCTCGATTACAAGGGTGCGGAACCGCTACCTCTAATCTCGAGAGCCTCTATCTGTCTATCTCTAATGACTTGAACTTGTCCCTCTAGGGGTGTTCTACCCCTCCTTATATAAGTGGAAGGGGTAGGTTTACATGTAGAGTCCTACTAGGAGTAGGATTAGGACTAGTCTCTCTTGAGTCCTAATCCGGGTCTTGTTTCTCTTGTAAGGGAGTCTTTCCTTTCCGTGGGCTTTCTCTGTGAGCCGCCTGACGCCGGCTTACACGCTGGGCCTTGGGCCTGGTCGTCCTGTGACCCGGTAATAGAGGTGACCTATGAGCCACCATACAATGGGCCGGGTCATACCTCCTGCCGGGTCATACCTCCCGCCGGGTTACCAATGTGTCGCCAAGCTCAGCTAGCGCAGCAGTGAGTCGCCGAGTCCCGGTCGGGTCATACTCCAGGCCGGGTTATATCGCGGGGTAATATCCCCGACATTAGCCCCCAGGTTAGCTTGAATTTATTCATGGTAAGCTCCTGAAATAAGAATAACAAATATGTTAAAGGACCAGCTTGCTCCACTGGCCGGCTTAATGAAGTGGCTCCTTGAAGATCCCGGTTTCTTCATATTAACGAGCCGTCTTCACAATCATATTGCTGGTCCATGTCCTTTGCAAAATATTGAGAATAAAATACCCACATGCCGTTGAGTCGGCCGCCAATGCTTTGGCTTTGATGAAATTATTGGAGATAAGAAAACCATATGAAGTTGAGCCGGCTTCCATTGCTTCGGCTTGATAAAAATATTGGGAAATAGAATTTCATCGATTGTTAAACCACTTCAACCTGTGAAGCCGGGTTGTTTATATAGAATCTGTCGGGTCATGATTTTTGACAATGCCGGGTCATGATCGTTGGTGACGCCGGGTCAAAATAAGTGGACTCCAGTTGACTTGATATAATTATTGGGAATAAAGAAACCCGGGTGATGCTGAGCCGGCTTTCAATGCTTCAGCTCCACCAAAACATGAGACCTAGCTCACTCAAAATTGATAGCTTGAAGATATTCTTCTATTTTTTATCTCCATATTACCTGTAGCCCCCAAGCTCCAAGTTTATCGATGATGACTTGGTGCTTTAAAATAATATATTGGACTGTGTAGCCCGCAAGTTCCGGGTTGTCTTGCCTGCAGCAGCCTGGAACTTGTAATTATCTTATACTTATAAAACTTCAGCCAGTGTAGCCCCCAAGCGCCGGGTTGCTTTGCCTGCAACAGCCTGGAACTTTGAACTTGGTGTTGAATGTTGTAGATATATAGCTTTGGAGAAAACCGGGTTGTCATCTAAGTCGCCCGATGTGGTTGAATGACTTGAATTTCACATGTGTAGCCCCCAAGGGCCGGCTCATCAGTGTGTGATGGGCCGGGTCTTCAATTTGGACCTCATAATCTGTTTAGACAGCTGAATATTGTAGCCCCCAAGTGCCGGGTCGCATGCCTGCAGCGACTTGGGACTTTTTAGAAATTTTGATCTGAGTGGTGTAGCCCCCAAGGACCGGGTCATTATGCAATAATGAGCAGGGACTTCTGTAGAGCTGATTTATGTAGACTTGATGAGCAATGTGTAGCCCCCAAGGGTCGGCTCAGTAAAATAATACTGGGCTGAGACTTAGAAAATGATTGAAGGCCGGCTCATCTCCCTGAGATAACCGGGTTCGTTGATAATGTGATGAGTTGAAAAAGCAACTTGCATTAGCCCCCAAGTGCCGGGTCGTATGCCCGCAGCGACTCGGGACTATTCTTTCCATTGCAGAATAAATCATATCCATTATATGGACGATATTGCTGAATGCTTGGCATATCAATGTTGAACCATGCTCCCTGTTGTGACCTGGTATTTTTGTATGATGGAATAACAGCCATTACTCTGAAGGGGCTTTGAAAACCTCAATCATCCAATATAGGTTATGAAAACCATAATGAAAATCCAGCCACATTGGCTATTTAAGATTTGAATAATATAACCCGATTTGAAAACCTCAATTACTCAATACTGGTTATAACAACCATAATGAAAATCCAGCCATGTTGGCTATTAAGGATTGGAATATGTAACCCGGTTTGACAACCGGTTCCTGCAATGTAAACCAGGATCTCCATGCATATATGATGCATGATATGATGATGCAATGATGATGCAATGTATGATGCAATGTATAATGATGTATGTCTCGTCCTATAAGCCGGCTTTAAAGGCGCGGTAGGACAAGATAACTGTTGTTTTTTATGAAAAAAAATTGTTTCTGAAGAAACTAGGCGGAAAGCCTGAAAACTTGTAAACCAGGCCTCACGTGACATAAATCCACCGTTTAAACCTTAGCAAGTTCAGGGTCTTTAAAAGATTGACATTGCTAAGAGTACGAAAGGGCCACATAGCGGAGGGATTACGGTAGACAAGACGAGTTTATCCTCGCTCACTGTAAGCCGACTCTCTCGTGACAAAAGCCGCCGTTTAAACCTTGACAAGTTCAGGGTCTTCGTGCGAGAATAACTTATAAAAGTTCAGGGTCTCTTATCAAGAATAACTCTCAAGAGTTCGGCGGGTCACATGGCGGAGTAGCAAGTTGCAAACAGGCAGGTTTAACTCGAACATGGCATATAAAGCCTGGCCAAGAGGGTATGGAAGCTAAACTCATAGAGTTGGAAGCCCCCAAGTGACCATATGATGATCCAATAAATCCGGGCACCCATGTTTGAACGGTCGCAACATGGCAGCTCGTCCTCTTGGGCGACTTTAAATCTTCCAGCAATAAGGTAGTGCACCCATGTTTGAACGGTCGCAACATGGCGGCTCGTCCTCTTGGGCGAATTTAAATCCTCCGCCAATAATGTAGTAACCCCCGGGACCAGGTTATTTTTCCTGCAATGACCCGGGGTTCCAGAATATTTGAGCCCGGTTGTATCTGCCGAGTTATGTCTGTGTAGCCCCCGAGTCTTAAGTCAACTCGAAGAGGCGGCTTGAGAGTCTTCATAGTTGACTGCGGCATAAACCGGCATATGGTTGACGGCTGATAACTGAAATTTATTGAAGCCAAAGGCGTGTGGCGAGTTGATGATCTTCGCAACACTCATTGTACGTCCTTGGCATTTTGATAACGCAATATGAACCCGCAGAATATTGAGATGGCGGGTTATAAATGATCCCATATGATCTTCGTCAGTCATCCGGCCAGCGGTTCATCCCTGCTGGTTGTTGAAGTTAACCAAAACGCAGTGGCGGCGACTTGCATGCCTATCCATTGAACCATCCGGTAGAGGCAGAGGCTGATAATATATCATGACTTGCTTCAGAGTCGTTGGAATAGACCGGATCACAGGGCGGCGACTCATGAGCGTCCGTTGGGCGGCTTGAACGAGCAAGCACGACACCAGCATGTTGGTGTAATCCGGATCACAGGGCGGCGACTCATGAGTGTTCGTTGGGCGGCTTGAACGAGCAAGCACGGCACCAGCATGTCGATGTAGACCGGACCGCGGGGCGACGTCTTGCGCACGTCCGTTGGGCGGCTCGTATAGACGAGCACTGCACCGTTATGTTGATGTAGATCAGACCGCGGGGGCGGCGCGGTTGCAAGAGACGGCCGCGGCGTTGTAAGCCGGTGCAGTCGCGAAAAACGGCCGCGACATTGTAAGCCGGTGCGGTCGCGAGAGATGGCCTCGGTATTGTAAGCCAACGCGGTCGCATGAGACGACCGTGGTGTTGTAGGCCGGCGCGAATCGGTGAGTCGGCCGCGGCATTTGTAAGCCGGCGCGGACAGTGAGTCGGCAGCGGTGTTGGAAACAGACGTGGACGTGCGGGTTATCTGTGGCGTGTTGATGTAGCCTGAACCAATGGGGGTGGCGTCTTGCACGTGTGTCCGTCAAACAATATGGTTCGGACAGATGCTGACGCATAATCATGTCACCTTTGTAGTGCTATATTATGTCATCTTTGTGGTGAACAATTGTCCTGTAATTAAAAATATTGCAGACAGAGTAATTGTTCCAGAGAAAATAATACTATGTATTAGTAAAATAGGACGGATCGATATCACCTGATTTATTTAGATGACAGATGATCCATGTGCAACGTCCATCGGGCGATGGGATGTTCAATCAATGAGACTCGCCCTGGTAATTGCAAATTGATCCACATTGGAAGCTAAAACATCGAAGACAAACTGCCGATATGGCCGTCGGGCAAACCGGCGCGTCGCTGACGCTGGTACGATCTCCGCGGTATAATGCCGTGCTGGTAATGAATAATTGTCCTGATATGTCCAAATGATAGATGATCCGTATATAGCGTTCGTGGATAAACTCAGGTACTAGGCAAACGTCGACTTGCCCACTTGAGAGGGAAACACGTATTGTGATAAATCCGCTGCTTCGTCCCATCAGCTCCACT
This sequence comes from Elymus sibiricus, assembly GCA_039707655.1. Classification (NCBI taxonomy): domain Eukaryota; kingdom Viridiplantae; phylum Streptophyta; class Magnoliopsida; order Poales; family Poaceae; genus Elymus; species Elymus sibiricus. The sequence goes on from CM077665.1 coordinate 55,990,681, forward strand.
AATTTGATGCTATGAAATGCAGAATCTGCTTCAACATATACAGAAATGATAGCTCTTTGTGCTGCCTCCACTGATAATTTTATCGGATGAACAAAGATGCTGGTGTTGGATAATGCCGGACGACCGTCTATGACGTACTTATAATGTAGTAGTAGCCCTATGTGGCCTTTCTTTTATTTTTGAATAATGACTGCCGTATCCAGCAGCAGTAGCAGGCTGAGGCGACACGCCCTTAGCAACCGCAAGTTGTGGGTTTGCAGCAGGTGCCGCATAGCCACTTTGAGCTGCTGGCGGCGCAGACTAATCGTAACTTGATTGACGTCTGGAATCAAAGATCATACTACCCATTACTCGTTGCATCCTGGCCATTCTTTTCCTTAGCGTGGAGTAGCTTTTCTCTGACACCACATCCTTCAAACCATCAAACAGTGTAAACGGTGTAGGTCTGTGAAGGGAATATACTAGCACAATAATCATCCACGAGTGTTCCTGCTCCGGTATAGTGCCATCTTCCTCAATATTCATCTCAGCAAGGTCCTCTTTCACCTCCTGATCCTCTCCTTCCATGCACTCTTCTGAACCATGGACCTCAGCTGCATGCGTACCTGCATGTTGCTCACAAGCCGCCGCCGACACCTTCTCCTCTCTCTGATTAGGAGCATCAATCGTCAGCACATCTGACCTCGCCACCGGCAGGTCCACGGGTTCCCCATCAGAAGGCTTCGGGCGGGTGGCATCCACAACTAGAGCCCCCTTTTTCGCCCCACCTATTTTCGGGTTCTCCTTGGCTGCCTCCGGCGCGCTAGCTGACGACAGCGCAGGGTTCGTTATAGTGGTTGCAGCCGGCGCGGGGCTCGGCCGTTTGAGGCAGGAGGCGCAGCGCGAGGCGAATGGCGGGGAGCGCGGCGGCCGGGGCGCAGCGCATCGGCATCGAAGAGGGCCGGTGCTATGATGGGTGTGGGCCGGCAAGGCGGGAGGTGCCGGGTGCGCCTCGAGGTGAGGCGACTCGAGGCGGGCGGCGGCCGGGAAGGCACCGGCGGAGCCCAGTCGGCTCAGAGCGTGGCCAGGCGCGGCAAGGCAGGAGGCGGAACGAGGTTGAGTCTGCGGTGGTGAGGCCAGGCCACAGTGGAGAGTCTGCTCCGGGCGAGCTGCGGTGGAAGCCGGCGGGAGGCGTCTCAAGGCGCAGCGGCCACAGCGGCGTCCGGCTCGGCGGAGCGTAGCGGGGCAGGCCACCATGGTGGAGGTGCGCGCGGACGGCAGGCCACAGCGGCTCAACGCGGGGCGTCCGCGGGCGAGGCGGAGCGGAGCCGAGGCGGCGGCGGGTTGCGGCAGCAGCGGGCCGGCTCGGCGTGCGCAGCGAGGCGGCGGCGGCGACCGGTGCGGCGAAGTGAAGTGGGCCGGCGGCTAAGGCGGACGGGGCGGAGGGAAGCGAGGTGGAGCGCGGCAGCAGCACAGGCGAGTCACGGCAGAGCCGCGGGGGCAGAGCTAGCGCGGCGGCGGGACGGGTCCGAGTCCGCGACTCGAGGCCATGGCGTCGAAGAAGGCCGGCTTGAGGCGAGCGGAGCCACGGCGGAGGCGGGCTCGGCGACGCGGATGGTCGTCTCCAGGCGAAGTAAAGCCACAGCGGCTCGGACGCGCGGCGAGGCGGCCAATGGCACGGATGCGGTGGGGCGGATCCGCGTTCAGCTCCGGCTCCAATCCGTGTCGATATCTCTTTCCAGATCGTGGCTGCCACAGTTTGACCGGATCGCTGTGTTGTTTTTCTTTTTTCTCTTTTGACTGCTCATCTTGGACGCCGAGGTTTGTTTGTATTGACAAGGGATTTTAGCAGTGTCCGAGCTGCAGCCACGCGTCCGTCGGGCAACCTGACCGTTAAATTGCTACTTCGTGTACGAACTGGACAATCTCTTTCGAAGTGTAAGGGTTTTGGACAAAAACTCTTCTGTTACAAAAAGATTTCAATTTTTTAAACATATTTGAACTCAAGACTTTTTCTGCATTCAATATGCACCATTCAAAGCCACATCATCACTTTTCAAACCTTTTCTAACTTCATTTGCTATTTTTCATGCATTTCATTATTTATTTTGAGCTAAAACACTAGTAGAAAACAGGGCACTAGTCCCGGTTCCAGAGGGCCTTTAGTCCCGGTTCTGGAACCGGGACAAACCGATCGGGACTAATGCCCAAAACATTTAGTCATGGTTTGCTTACAAACCGGGACCAATGGGGCTCCACGTGGCCTCTGCGAGGCGCCCAGGCAGGAGGACCTTTAGTCCCGGTTGGTAACACCGACCGAGAAAGGCAGCCACGCGTCAGCACCTGCCAGTTGCTGGGGTTTTTGTTTTTTGTTTTTTTTAAATGGGGGGTTTAGGGGTTTTCCTATTGTGTTTCCCCCTTTTATTTTTGTGTTTACCATTTTTATTTTACGCTTTTTCATTCGACTCGACGCTAGCTACTACATATAGCAATGAAGGAACCATTACACAACATCGTCATGATCAATATATAGAGAGAAGTGACCTCTCTTTCTCCGTGCTTGGTCGAACAATATGCAACAAGTTTTCGTAAATCTATTCGACGCTATTACATATAGTACACTTTCATGCATATATACAATATAACATCTATGACGATCCTAACGTCGTCTATTACGAACATCGCATTCGACATCCTTATGGTATTCTCCGTCTTTAGGTATGACATGCTCAACAAAGAATTCCGCCAATTCCTCTTGAATTGCTCGAATGCGATCAGTTGGTAGGAGTTCGTCCCGCTTCCGCCAGATCTAATTTAAAGAAGGGGGTCAATATATGAATGAAACTCAACACAATTGATGGTAATAAAATAAAAATGTGAATATTGTTTACGTAGTTCAAATTGTTGTAAAGATATGCCCCGGCCCCGCTCAGAGGTCGAGTGGCGAATGAACTCGCAAACGTAGTAGGCACATAAATTAGTCCCGGTTGCCTGCAACAAGCACTTTACGAGAATAGAGTTCAATCAAAATGATAACCAAGCATGATAATGGTATTGAAACTAGCATCAATGAGAGATGTGCGGTACTAGAGTAGTACTTACTTTGGGCGGTACAAATTGCAGCACCGGTTTCCAGCTGACACCCTTAACTTTTTTGGTGAACTTTTTCCAAACCCTGCCCGGCAAAGAAAATAATTACTTGATATCAGAAAATGAACGAAAGTTGCCGATATGGTGCGATAATGATTGAACTTACTTCTGAAGCATTTGCCTCATGTTCGTCCACTCCTTAGGGTCTTTACGCATCGAGTCCAAGACAGTTACTTTTCCCTCTTCAAGCTGAATGTCTAGCAGAATAAAGTGGAAACTGCGCACGCATAACTCGTTAATTGCACTTAACCTCGAGTAAGCAAAACATAATGTGCACAAGATAGTAACACTCACTTGAAGTTGTAAGGAAATAGTATTTCCTTTCTGGTTTTTTGTCCAAGTAACGCCTTTAGCAAGTTGTTCTCTGTATCAACGGGAAATTATTCTAACGTATGTTCATTTATGAAATTTGGGTCAATGAACCCAATGTCATAGATTTGTTATTGTTTGCATTCGAGGATCTTCAATCTGCATAATATAGTGTGAGGATAATTAATACATGCAATGAACGAGCTGAGCTAGAGACTTAATTACAGATAAAAGTACTTACAGACAATAGGAACTGACGATAGTTTTGTCGAGGGCAGCTTGATTGTATGACTGAAATATTTCTTCAAATTCAACGAACAACACCTGCACTCCATTGAAGAAGTGCTCATCTTTAATTGCCACAAAGATATTGTCGGACCCGTCCTTGCAGGCTTTCAAGTACCATTCATGCAATCGTCGCATCATCGTTGGTAGACGGTCTAGCTCCTCACGTGTGACGAGAGGCTTCCCGTTCGCGTATTTTAAGGTTTGTACTACCTCAGCCGCTTCAAACTGTACCGAGTTGGGTAAGTAATCATCAGCAGTGATAGCAAGACCAGTGTCCGCTTTCTCTGGATCATTAGCGATATCGGTAACCACCTTGAGCAGAGGACACAATTGCAGTTCTTGTTCGCCGAGCTGGGGAATTGTTTTCCCACTTCTTGAGCCACTTCTACTTAAGCTTCCCGACCGCCTCGCTTCATCATGTTTCTTTTGAATACATCGGTCATAGTTTGATGGCGGCGGAGGCGGTGGTGGTCGCCTAAGGGCATCCAGAGTTCGCTTCGCTTTCACCGGATCCATTTTCTCCTCTTTAGGTGGGCGTTTCGGTGCAAGCTGACGTTTCACTTCGGCATCCACGATCTCATCGAGTTCCTCCTCAGACCTCTCGTAGGGTAACTTGGGAGGAGGCTTGAGGCTTGGGCCGTATTTGAATCTCCTCTGTTCCGTACAACTGCTAGCCGCCGGAGCGGCGGCGCCTCTCTTCCGCTGTTGCTTAGGCGGCGGAGGAGGCAGAGTTCGATGACGCGGCGGAGACAGCTGAGGCGGAGTATGATTCTGCTGAGGGGCCTCCTCCGTCGGAGTCCGCTGAGGCGGCGGAGACGGCTGACGCGCCGGAGATGATTCAGGCAGCGGAGAAGGTTGACGCACCGGAGACGGTTGACGCACCGGAGACGACTCAGGCACAGGGGCCTCCTCCGCCTGAGTCTGCTGAGGCGGCGTCCAGTATGGAAGCACGATGTGTTCCTTTCTCCATAGACAGGTAGTCCTTAAGGCATATCGAAGAAGAAGCTCCCCTTCACTTGTAGCGTACTCAAGCTCCAGCCCATCAAATCCGTTCATTATTTCATCCACCCCGACAATAGCAAGGCCAGCTGGAACCGGAGTGCAATGGAAAGTTGCATCAGGTCGAGGAGGTAAGACATGGCCGACCGCCGCCTTCAAGGTCAGGTTATGACATTTCGCCATTAGCACACAATGTTCATTTTGCGTGATAGCATCCACGGGGTAGCGAGGAGCCGTGCTATCAGGATGAACGAGCTCAGTGGAAGCCACGCTGCTTCTCCGCTGAGATGGTGGGGTAGCATCGTGGGTAGTCTCCAATGAAGGATCTTCGTGCCGCTGAGATGATTGGCCGATAGCTCGCTGGCTCTCACGTGCCTCTAGTTTCGGTAATCTTTCATTCAACTTCTGCATTTCGCTTGCTTCCTCTTTCTTCTTTCTCTGTCGTCTTCTGTAACCAGCGCTGTCAGGAAACCCAACCTTCCACGGAACGGAGCCTGATGTGCCTCGTGTTCGTCCAGGGTGTTCAGGATTCCTGAGGGCAAATGACAGCTCGTCCTTCTCTCTGTCGGGAACGAACGTCCCTTCCAGCGATTTCTTGATTGTTTCCTCAAGCTTTTTGAATGGTGTTGCAAGTTGAGCTTTCGTCCAGACACACTTCCCTGTTTCTGGGTCCAATGTTCCCCCAACCCCGAAGAACCAAGTCCTTGCCCGATCTGGCCAGTGCAATGTCTCTGGTTGGACATCTTTAGCAAGCAGGTCTTGCTCAGCTTTGTCCCACGTAGGCCGGGCTTTTCTGTAGCCACCTGACCCCGTAACATGGTGATACTCCTTCCTTGCGGCATTTTTCTTATTTCTAAGTGACATGTTCTTAGCCTTCTCCGATTTCTTGTAGGCCACAAATGTGGGCCAGTGATCTCTCATCTTCTCATATTGAACTCTGAATTCTGGAGTCTTGTCTTTCTCGACAAACTTCCTGTTCAATACTTTCTTCCAGTTCTTGAATAGTTTTGCCATCTTCTTAAGAGCAAACGCCCTGGCCTTTCGCTGTATAACTAGGTTATTCAGATCCTCCTCTGGCGGTAGACTGAAATTTCTAATCAGATTTGTCCAAAGATCATCTTTCAGTCTATCGTTGACATAAGGAACTTGAGGGTCCTTCTTCTTATTCCATTCTTGGCAGTTGATCAGGACGAGGTCCCTAACAACCACTTCGCACTGAAGTATAAATTTGTTCTTGGTTCGGTAGGGAGCAATCGGTTGGCCTTCTGGTGAGACTTCTTCGATCGTGAACCTTTCTTGCGCGTCCAACCTTCTCATCGGGCCTCGTCTCCTTACCGAAGTGGAGCTCGATCCGGATGGCTAATTAAAAGAAGAAAGAAGCGTTAATATATGTACATACAAAAAAATTAATGCATCTAGTCAGCAGAGGATTAATTAATATATACCTCACCGGACTTTGAAGCAGTTATGGCTCCTTCGTCCCCAGTTCGATCACCGGAGCCGTCATGATCTCCTTCGTCCCCAGTTCGATCACCGGAGCAGTCATGATCTCCTTCCTCCTCACCGGAGCCGCCATCCTCTCTTTCCTCACCATCGGTCTCGTTGAGAAACGACAAGCATGTGAGATCGATATCACCCTCTCGTATTATATCCCCCAACAACTGTTCTTTTTCTAAGTCTCTGTCCGCCATAGTTTCTGCAAATATTACAACGTGGCAATATACAACCATGAGAGATGGATTAGTGGGAAACATCATGCAAAGTTCACAAGTTTTATAACAGTCAGTTTCAGACGATCGTCGAGGACTCCTCCCCCCTTTTGTCCTTACTCTTGTTTTGACCACACAAATTGCATATGACCTCGGATTTAGACGGTTTTTATATCAAAATCGACCATTTCTAGCTGCCGACCAAGCTACGCCTTCGCCAGGTGGGCGCATCGACCATCCGCCGTCGGGCATCAGGGCAGCTTCAAATGCCACAGCAGAGCACGACCAGGACGGCACACGCGAAGGGTGACAACACGGTGCATGCAAGTGCCACAACGGAGCACGACCAAGTGATACGGGTACGGCGATACGGGATATCGATACGACAATTTCTAAAAAAACCAATAAGGCGATACGGTAAACATATATAAGTAATAATAAAATGACATGGACTGTCTCATTTTAAAATCTCACTGTGGGGGATACGGCATAGTAAACATATGTAAGTAATAATAAAATGACATGGACTGGACATTGATACGGTAAACATATATAAGCAATAAGGCGATACGGCGATACGGGATACGGCAATTAATAAACAAGAACTCTCAAAAAGCAACAAGCCATCAGCATGCATCAACATGCAAGCCATGTTCAATGGGCTCACTGTGGGGGCAGGGGCTGGGGCGGCGACGTCGAGGCCGGCAGGGGCGCCGCGATGGTGACGGGGCAGGGGGAGGCGACGGCGGGGCAGGGCGAGGCGACGGCGACGTAGGGGCAGGGCGCGGTGACGGCGACGACGACGTAGGGGCAGGGGCGCGACGACGGCGGGGCAGGGCGAGGCGACGGCAACAGCGGGCCAGGCGACGGCGACGGCGACGGCGGGCCAGGCGACGGCGACGGCGACGTAGGGGCAGGGCGCGGCAACGGCGACGACGACAGCGGGGCAGGGCGAGGCGACGACGACGGCGGGGCAGGGCGCAGCGACAGCGATGGGGAGGAGGGCTCGCGAGGAGGTCCGGCGCCGGCGACGGTCAGCGGGCTCGGGGACGGCAGGGCGACGGCAAAATCCGGCAGCCTGGCGGCGTCGATGTCGTCGTCGGCGCCGAGGAGAGAAGAAACTGCAATTGATTGGAAAAATTGATAAGTCCGGCTTATATAGCCCCCCCTTTAGTCCCGGTTGGTGGCTCCAACCGGGAATAATACCCCCCTTTAGTCCCGGGTGGTGCCACCAACCGAGACTAAAGGTCAATTTTCAGCAGCCCAAAGGGCGGGAAGCAGGGACCTTTAGTCCCGGGTGGTGGCACCAACCGGGACTAAAGGGGGGGGGGGCATTAGTCCCAGTTGGTGGCTTCAACCGGGACTAAAGGGCTGTGCTGCCGTACCAAAAGTTTAGTCCCACCTCGCTAGTCGAGAGGGGCTCGGAGTGGTTTATAAGTGCTGCGGCCGGTGCTATCTCGAGCTCCTCTCTAATTCGGGCAGTACATGCCTGTTTGACGCCCTGTTGGGCCTGCTAGCACCGCGGGCCTGCATCCTGGCCCATTTAGTAGGAATTCTAGTCGTATGCAGGCCGTTGTGCGGGCCTTTTTTTGCGGGCCTTTTTTGCATATATTATGATTTTATTGTTATTTTTTGCGAGCCTTTTTTGCATATATTATGATTTTATTGTTATTTTTTGCATATGTTATTTTTAGTTATATAATTTTAGTTGCATAAATTTTATATAATTTTAGTTGCATAAGTTTTATTTTTTATTGGTTCTTTTTAGTTGATTCCTTTTGCTATTAAAGCTTGTAACAAAATATACTTTATGAAAACTGATTTTACTATTAAAGTTTTTAACTAAAGATTTTTTCTGCATTCAATATGCACCATTCAAAGCCACATCATCATTTTTCAACCCTTTTCTGACTTCATTTGCTATTTTTCATGCATTTCATGATTTATTTTGAGCTAAGATGACCCTGAGATTGAAAATCACTGCAAATGAACTCTGAAATGGTTGAAAATTGGCATGGTATCATAATTTCACCCACGTAGCATGTGCTAAAAAGTTGAGAGGGTTACGGCAAAAACTGGATGCACTTCGTGTACGAACTGGACAATCTCTTTTGAAGTGTCAGGGTTTTGGACGAAAACTCTTCTGTTACAAAAGGATTTCAATTTTTTAAACATATTTGAACTCAAGACTTTTTCTGCATTCAATATGCACCATTCAAAGCCACATCATCACTTTTCAACCCTTTTCTGACTTCATTTGCTATTTTTCATGCATTTCATGATTTATTTTGAGCTAAGATGTGTTGGAAATATGCCCTAGAGGCAATAATAAAATGGTTATTATTGTATTTCCTTGTTCATGATAATTGTCTATTGTTCATGCTATAATTGTGTTAACCGGAAACCGTAATACATGTGTGAATACATAGACCATAACATGTCCCTAGTGAGCCTCTAGTTGGCTAGCTCGTTGATCAATAGATGGTCACGGTTTCATGACCATGGACATTGGATGTCGTTGATAACGGGATCACATCATTAGGAGAATGATGTGATGGACAAGACCCAATCCTAAGCATAGCACAAGATCGTGTAGTTTGTCTGCTAAAGCTTTTCCAATGTCAAGTATCGTTTCCTTAGACCATGAGATTGTGCAACTCCCGGATACCGTAGGAATACTTTGGGTGTGCCAAACGTCACAACGTAACTGGGTGGCTATAAAGGTAAACTACGGGTATCTCCGAAAGTATCTGTTGGGTTGGCACGAATCGAGACTGGGATTTGTCACTCCGTATGACGGAGAGGTATCTCTGGGCCCACTCGGTAAGACATCGTCATAATGAGCTCAATGTGACTAAGGAGTTAGCCACGGGATGATGTGTTACGGAACGAGTAAAGAAACTTGCCGGTAACGAGATTGAACAGGGTATGGGGATACCGACGATCGAATCTCGGGCAAGTATCATACCGGTAGACAAAGGGAATTGTATACGGGATTGATTGAATCCCCGACATCGTGGTTCATCCGATGAGATCATCGTGGAGCATGTGGGAGCCAACATGGGTATCCAGATCCCGCTGTTGGTTATTGACCGGAGAGGTGTCTCGGTCATGTCTACGTGTCTCCCGAACCCGTAGGGTCTACACACTTAAGGTTCGATGACGCTAGGGTTATAGGGAAATAGTGTACGTGGTTACCGAAGGTTGTTCGGAGTCCCGGATGAGATCCCGGACGTCACGAGGAGCTCCGGAATGGTCCGGAGGTAAAGATTTATATATAGGAAGTTGTTATTGGGGTTCCGGAAAAAGTTCGGGTTTTTCCGGTATTGTACCGGGAAGCTTCCAGAAGGTTCCGGAGGATTCCGGAGGGGTCCGGAGGTCCGGGAAAGGTTCCACCACGTCCAATACAGCAGCATGGGCTGTAAGGGGGCGCCCTAGCCTTAATGGGCCTGGGGCACCAGCCCCCCTAAGGCCCATGCGCATGGGAGAGGGGAAACCCTAAGGGCGAGGGCCTCCACTTGACTTGGGAGGCACTCCTCCCCCCTTTGGCCGCCGCCCCAACCCTAGATGGGATCTAGGGGGCCGGCCCCCTCTCCCCCTCAGCCTATAAATAGTGGAGGGGTGGGAGGGAGGCCACACCTCAGCCCCTGGCGCAGCCATCCCCCTCCTACACCTTCCTCCTCCTCCGTAGTGCTTGGCGAAGCCCTGCCGGAATACCACGCAGCTCCACCGCCACCACGCCGTCGTGTTGCCGGAGCTCTCCCTCAACCTCTCCTTCCTCCTTGCTGGATCAAGGCGTAGGGGACGTCACCGGGCTGTACGTGTGTTGAACGCGGAGGCGCCGTTGTTCGGCGCTTAGATCGGAATCGACCGCAATCTGAATCGCTGCGAGTACGACTCCATCAACCGCGTTCTTGTAACGCTTCCGCTTTGCGATCTTCAAAGGTATGAAGATGCACTCTCCCCTTACTCGTTGCTGGTTTCTCCATAGATAGATCTTGGTGAACACGTAGGAAATTTTTTGATTTACTACAACGTCTCCCAACAAGATGACCCTGAGATTGAAAATCACTGCAAATGAACTCTGAAATGGTTGAAAATTGGCATGGTATCATAATTTCACCCACGTTGCATGTGCTAAAAAGTTGAGAGGGTTAAGGCAAAAACTGGATGCACTTCGTGTGCAAACTGGACAATCTCTTTCGTAGTGTCAGGGTTTTGGATGAAAACTCTTCTGTTACAAAATGATTTCAATTTTTTAATTCATTCTTTTTAACAAATAAATACTTTGATAATTTTAGTTAATATTATTTTGATTCTTTTTAGTTCATTCTTTTTAGTTAATGTTTTAGTTGATTCTTTTTAGTTCATTCTTTTTAGTTAAAATTTTAGTTGATTCTTTTTAGTTCATTCTTTTTAACAAATAAATACTTTGATAATTTTAGTTAATATTATTTTGATTCTTTTTAGTTCATTCTTTTTAGTTAATGTTTTAGTTGATTCTTTTTAGTTCATTCATTTTAGTTAATATTTTAGTTAATTCTTTTTAGTTCATTCTTTTTAACAAATAAATAATTTGATAATTTTAGTTAATATTTTAGTTGATTCTTTTTAGTTCATTCTTTTTAACAAATAAATACTTTGATAATTTTAGTTAATATTATTTTGATTCTTTTTAGTTAATGTTTTAGTTGATTCTTTTTAGTTCATTCTTTTTAGTTAATATTTTAGTTGATTCTTTTTAGTTCATTCTTTTTAACAAAAAAATACTTTGATAATTTTAGTTAATATTTTAGTTGATTCTTTTTAGTTCATTCTTTTTAACAAATAAATACTTTGATAATTTTAGTTAATATAATATTTAACTATAGTGATATTGTAGATCAAAGCCATCATCAGAATAGTTGTGGAGAGAAAGTCTTCACTTTTTCTTCGCGTGTGTCCCTTGCTTATTGCGCCGTAACCATGGACAATCTTCATCACATACATCACAATGCTTCAGAAAGCTTGCTAAGATCATACTAAATATTCTTACACACAAACCGTACTTAAAAAAGGACATAATAGAAATAATAGTTCAGATATCCATTACAGAAAGTACTGCATAATTGAAGATACCAATCCTACTCTTCCGGATTGCAAACCTACTCGTCCGAATCAGGAGACCCCCAAGCACTACATAATAGAGATAAAAATGTTCGCCATTGCAAACACTACTCGTCGTCCGGATCAGAATACCCCCAAGCAGGAGATACTAGCGGTACGAGGTGACGCTGCCCATAATTGCAGATTCCAATCCTGCGGTACAACTCGTATGCAACGTACCCATCTATTGTTGCATACTCAATGTTGATAGGGTCAAGTGGGGTCTTCTCCCAATGTTGGTGCCCTGACTTGGGGAATTTTGTCTTGATATCAGCGTAGTCCTCATCGATCAGGGCGGCTGCCATATCAGCTATTGAAGTCTTGTCATGCTCAAGCCTGAACCTGCCCTGAAGATCAATGTGGCATTCAGCTGGTATCTCAATACCCCAGGTGCGCCTCATCTTGATCTTGTCATTCGTTATATCAACGCTAGCAAAATATATGCCGCTACGAAGGAACTCCATGAGTTTTGGACAGTGCTTGTCACTACTGCAACAACAAAATGGAACAAATGTGTTAAATACTGCTGCAACAAGTATATTTTAGAACAAGTATAATAAGAATCATAACAAGTATATTTTAGAATAAGTATAATAAGAATCATAACAGGTATAATAAGAATCATAGCAAGTTTCCTATTTCCTTTGCATTTCCTATCCTATGAATCAAAAGAAGCCCCTAAACTATGACATGTTCTCCCACGATGGCCAATATGCAACTACAAGGAAAATTCTTATGCAATTTTCTTATCCTATTCCTATCCTCCTATTCCTATTCCTATGCAATTTTCCTAATCCTCCTATTCATATGCAATTTTCTATTCCTATGCAATTTTGCTATGAATCAAAGAAAAGCCCCAATTTTCCTATGAATCAAAGAAAAAGCCCCAATTTTCCTATGCATTTTTCCTATGAATCAATGAAACTAGGACATGTTCTCGACATTATTCCCAATCCTCCTATTCCTATGCAATTTTCCTATCCTATGAATCAAAGAAAAGCCCCAATTAAAACTATGACAAGTTTCGTATTATATACCTTGCCCACTGAAAGACCATGACACGTTGCTTGAAACAAAGTTGGACTACGGCAACATCGCGACCATCGGCCGTGTACTCGAGATCGAGGCCCATGAACTTGTGTTTCTCCTCTTGAAGCCATTCCTCGAACATGGAAAGAAAAACCTTCACTTTGGCGCTGTCGTTCGTGTAGACGACATGGAGATTGGTCGTGCCATGTGCGAGCACCTTCCCGTAGCGAGTGATTGGATTCATGGTGGAGGATAGGGAAGAAGAGAGGAGAGGGAGACGAACAGAATGGAGGCGCTGGGCGCGTTTACTGTAGCGTCACGGTTACTGTAGCGTTTGATCTCGTGCGGAACAACTTCCATGGCTCGGGAATCGAATGGTTTGGACCTTTAGTCCCGGTTCGAGCCACGAGCCGGGACTAAAAGGGCACGCGCCAGGCGAACGGTTGCCACCACCCCTTTAGTCCCGGTTCGTGGCTCAAACCGGGACTAAAAGTCCCATCTGAACCGGGACTGATGGCCCCCGAGGCCCGGTCGGCACCCCGGCCTCACGAACCGGGACTGATGCTCACATTAGTCCCGGTTCGTAAGTGAACCGGGATTAATGCCCTTATCCTGGCCTCAACCAAAGCCCTGTTTTCTACTAGTGAAATGACCCTGAATTGAAAAGCACTGCAAATGAACTCTGAAATGGTTGCAAGTTGGCATGGTATCATCATTTCACCCACATAGCATGTGCTAAAAAGTTGAGAAGTTTACGGCAAAACCTGGATGCACTTCGTGTACAAACTGGACAATCTCTTTCGAAGTGTCAGGGTTTCGGACGAAATCTCATCTGTTACAAAATGATTTCAATTTTTTAGTTCATTCTTTTTAACAAATAAATACTATGATAATTTTAGTTAATATTATTTTGATTCTTTTTAGTTAATGTTTTAGTTGATTCTTTTTAGTTAATATTTTAGTTGATTCTTTTTAGTTCATTCTTTTTAGTTCATTCTTTTTTAAAAATAAATACTTTGATAATTTTAGTTAATATTATATTTAACTGAAGTGATATTGTAGATCAAAGCCATCATCAGAATAGTTGTGGAGAGAAAGTCTTCACTTTTTCTTCGCGTGTGTCCCTTGCTTATTGCGCCGTAACCATGGACAATCTTCATCACATACATCACAATGCTTCAGAAAGCTTGCTCACATCATACTAAATATTCTTACACATAAACCGTACTTAAACAGGGACATAATAGAAATAATAGTTTAGATATCCATTACAGAAAGTACTGCATAATTGAAGATACCAATCCTACTCTTCCGGATTGTAAACCTACTCGTCCGAATCAGGAGACCCCTGTCACGCCCAAGATGCGATCCTATCCTTATTTTGGCACGAGGGCCTCGACAGGGATAGAAGCGCATCTCGTCGTGTTGCAAGAATGGATATCATTACAAGTACATGTAAAGAAGAGATGAGTATATGGAATTGGCTTACACTCGCCACAAGCTACATCAGTATCACATCAATACAACAACAAATACAAACATCATACATAAGAGCAGGGTCTGGCTACGGACGAAATCAAACGATAAAATGACATCCATCCTTGCTATCCCAGGCTGCCGCCTGGAACCCATCCTAGATCGATGAAGAAGAAGAAGGAGAACTCCAAATCAAACAAGCATCGCGCTCACGTCAATCATCGCATTACCTGTACCTGCAACTGTTGTTGTAGTAATCTGTGAGCCACGGGGACTCAGCAATCTCATTTCCAAGGGTATCAAGACTATTAAAGCTTAATGGGTGAGGTATGGTTAAGTGGTGAGGCTGCAGCAAGCGACTAAGCATATATTTGGGTGGCTAACTTACGAGTACAAGAATAAAGGGGGATGATTGTCGAATAAACGGACGTGATCTAGTAATGATCTCTAAGAGATCCTGAACACCTACGTACGTCAAACATAACCCCACCGTGTTCTCTTCCGGATAAGGACTCACGAGAAGAGACAGTCACGGTTACGCACACAGTTGGTGTATTTTATTCGAGTTTACTTCAAGTTTGCTATGACCGGGTGTTAAACAAAGTTTCCAAGTTTTCCACATAACCGCGGGCACGGCTTTCCGAAAGATTTAACCCTGCAGGGGTGCTCCTACTCATCCATCACAAACTAACCACACTCAGCGGGAATAACCTCGACCACGAATCTCATGATCTTCCTAGGCAATTCCATTGGAAAACCTCAACCTCGAGATAGCCCAAAGTATCGGAATTCCTCACACAAGACGTTCGAGAAAGGTAAAACAAGTCCAACAAGACCTCCCGGTGAGCCAGATCCGCATATAGAGCCGTGCGCTCTCTATCTACGGGCATCATCCGTCTATGCGAAGTGGACGGTAGCCTGAAAATGCCTCGAGTTGCCCCGAGGTGGCACCGCCGACTGCTAGGTACGTGAACCAACACTCATGAGGAGCACTGGCCCGGGTTGTTGATTAAAGATCCTCGGGGTCCGGAAATCCCCTATGCAATTTTATTAGTTATTAGGCAAATGTAGTACCAATGTTGGGCCTTGCCAGACAAGTTTTATCCTAAAACGAAAGTCAAGGGGGTCCCCATAACAACCCCGAGCATGTTAGGAGCACTCATTTATGGAACATAACACCGGTACACAAGTAACTAGGGCGGCAAGAGTGGAACAAAACACCGAGCAAAAGGCCAAGCCTTCCACCCTTTACCAAGTATATATGTGCATTAAATTAAATAGCAGTAATATTGTGATAGCTGGAAAAAAATGCACCTGCAACTAGCAACGCTATAAGAAGGGCTGAGCAAGCGGTAACATAGCCAAACAATGTTTTGCTGGGATGTGGAGGGGTTAGAGGTTTTTTTCATGGCAATTTAGGAGGCTTAACATACAAGTGGTAGGTAGCGAGACAGCGATAGAAACGAGACATCTAGCATGGCAATGATAGTAATGGTATCCAGGGAAATGATCATCTTGCCTGAGATCCCGCTTGGAAGAAGAACGAATCCATGAAGTAGACGAACCACGTAGACGAACGAATCCTCACACACCGAAGCGGTTTCGGAACTCTATCGAGAAGAAGCAATCGGAAACAACAATCAACACACGAGAACACCACAACAAATGCATGACATGATGCGCAGCAATTATGATGCATGTCCGGTTTAAATATGCAAGGCATGGCAATCACAACAATCAAATACTACACATTAAGTGAAGCTCAATATGCAACGAGTTGCATATTGACGAAACTCCACATTTGAATATTTAGTTCACTCTCGTTTAGGTACACAACAATATTAAATGTTGTTAAACATGGCAAGAGGTGAAGCTTAAGTAAACTACACATCTAGGCATATTAAATGAGGCCGGAAACAACATATAGCATTTCCGAAATGACCCCATATGTTAATTTCGAAATTGGTCCAGATCTGAACTAATCAGGTTTTATATTTATTAAACAGGAAAATAAAGTATACCATGCAATTCTACACGTCATTCTAGTCGATTTACATATATAGAACGTTTGAAACGGAGCTACGGTTCAACCACAATCATCAATGCAAGATTTTAAATAAATCTGCCCAAAACAGCAACATAGCATTTTGCACACATGAAAACAACAAGGTACAAGATTCTAAAATGCACAAGCTAAGCATGGGGCAGTAGCTTACAACACACACATCATTTCAACTTCACAAATCATACTCAAAAGAGGCATGGATCACATGGTACGAAGCTCACAACATGGCAACAAATTATGGCAGATTAGGACTTAGTGAAAATAACAGGTCTTTTGCTTAGCAGATTTCACGGAGGCATATTGACAGCAGTAAAACTATATGCTACAGGTCATATTATGGCATGAAAATTAACAGCATGGTAGTAGACATGATGCACTACAATACATTACTTTATGGCAACATCAAATTATGCTCAGATTCATGGCAACCATCAACACAACATGGCATATTGAAGAAAACAGATTCTCAGACTTAGTGAAATTTAGGCTAGTCATGAGCAGCAGTTTTTATCAGATTGGCATATTGGACAACAGGTTTAATTATGATGCAAAACCTATTAATGCAAACTATTGGCACAACATGATAGAGCATAACATGCTTAACAAAAGACTCCTTGGTGGCATCACCAAAAGACTCCTAGAACACTAGCAAATCCCATGGCAAGACAGCAACAAAATAACAGGTTTCCAGACTTAGAAATATTTTGGACCCTCAAAACAGCAGATTTTTATAGCATGTTGGCAACAAGAAAATGACACCTAAACATGCATTTCTATGACATCCAAAAATACCAGGGCCTAGCACACATGACCAAGGGCATATCTCATGTTCGAAATTATTTCATATGATGCACGGATTAAATCACACGAAATAGACAAGAGGGCATCATGGCAAAATGACATGCACAAGAACTTCCTCCAATGACAAAACTAAATGCACAGTTAAATTCTATGGATTTTTCTACCCCGAAAACATATATAATATGCATAGGTTCATGTGGGAAAAAATGTCACAATTATTTATGCAAGTTATGGCCTAATCCCCTTTTAGCAATTATAAATGCAAGTTAAATGCAAATATTTCAATGAACAGGTTTGTCATGCATGAAAACGCGATTCTGATAATATGAACATTTTTAATATATTGTTCGATTAATTCCAATGCGCGGGTAAATAAATATGACAATGCAAAATGATGGCAATTATGCAAAATGGTGCAAACACCGAGTGTAAGTATGTTAAACATGGATGAAAACGTCATATTCATAATCTATGCATTTTTCTGAGCAGTTTCATATACAAAACATTTTATTTAGACGCTCGGTTATTTAACTATTAACATATTAAAAACATTAACATATTAAAAACATGCAATTCTCTGAATTATATGAAAATGCAATTGGGCCTACAAGAAAAGAAAAAAAAACGCGGGGGGGGGGGGGGTGCGCTGGGCTCACCCAATGGGCCTGGCCCAGGAGAGGAGCGGAGGCGGCCGGAACTTGGGCGCGCTGGCGCTGGTCAACGGGGGCGAGCGGTTCGGGCGGGCGAGTAGCTCCTCTGCTCGTCCCCGAGCAGAGCCATGGCGGTGGCTGCCGGCGAGGTGGCCGGAAGATGGCCGGAGCGGGGCGGATCGGGGCCGGCTTGGCCGGATCCGGGCGCGGCGCGGCCAGGGAGGCGACCAACGGCGGCGGCGCGGGCGGCTAGGGCGGCGGCGCAGCGGGGCATGAAGGCGCGGGCGACGGGCGGAGCTTGGGGCGACGTCGCTTGGCGAGGGAAGGCCGAGGCGGCGGCTGGCGGCGCAGCGGCGCCAGGAGGAGGCCGCGATGTGGCTGCTCCGGCGGGCTTCGGCGAGCTGCCGGCGGCCGGACGGGCAGGGGGTCGCGGGGAAGAGGCTCAGGCAGGCCACGGGCACGGCGGGGTCTGGCGCTGGTGGGAGTCGCAGGCATCGACCGCCATGGGAGGCTCGGGAGCGAGCTCGGGCTGGATCTGGGCACTGTGGTCGCCCGGACATGTCCGATTTGACCACGGACATGTCCGGTAGGTGGGGTTTTGGGCGAATCTGAACCATTGGAGGGGGATCCGATGGTCCAGATCTGAGGGGCTGATGGGGCTGCGGGATTGGAGGGAGGTGGGGCTAGCAGGTGGAGTTTTGGAGGGGGGGTGGCTGCAATTTGGCAAGGGGGAAACCCTAGAGAGTGAGGAGGCTCTCTCCATGGGGTGGTTATATAGGAATGGTCTAGGGTGGGGGTTGGATCTCGTCCGTCCGATTGCGATCCGATGACCACGACCGGAGGGGAGCTAAGTTGGGCTAGTGGGCTGTGGAGAGGTGGTTGGGCCAAGAAGAGAGGGAGGTTTGCAGCCCGTGACATGATTTTGAAATACCGAAAGCGTCCGATAATAAACCGATGCCGCGGGCGCGTGCGTGTGTGGTTGGTCTCGAAACGGTCGACGACACGAACGGAGCGAACCGGCAACTACGTACGGATGCAAGTTTTCGAAAACGAGTGACGATGCTATGCAGATGATGCGATGATGCGATGATGAATGCGACAACCAGACGAATCACACGACGACAACGGAACAAAAGGGGAATCTTCTGGAGCGTCGGTTCCGGGCTGTTACAACCCCCAAGCACTACATAATAGAGATAAAAGTGTTCGCCATTGCAAACACTACTCGTCGTCCGGATCAGAATACCCCCAAGCAGGAGATACTAGCGGTACGAGGTGACGCTGCCCATAATTGAAGATTCCAATCCTGCGGTACAACTCGTATGCAACGTACCCATCTATTGCTGCATACTCAATGTTGATAGGGTCAAGTGGGTTCTTCTCCCAATGTTGGTGCCCTGACTTGGGGAATTTTGTCTTCATATCAGCGTAGTCCTCGTCGATCAGGGCGGATGCCATATCAGCCATTGAAGTCTTGTCATGCTCAAGCCTGAACCTGCCCTGAAGATCAATGTGGCATTCAGCTGGTATCTCAATACCCCAGGTGCGCCTCATCTTGATCTTGTCATTCGTTATATCAATGCTAGCAAAATATATGCCGCTGCGAAGGAACTCCATGAGTTTTGGACAGTGCTTGTCACTACTGCAACAACAAAATGGAACAAATGTGTTAAATACTGCTGCAACAAGTATATTTTAGAACGAGTATAATAAGAATCATTACAAGTATATTTTAGAACAAGTATAATAAGAATCATAACAAGTATATTTCGGCACAAGTATAATATAAGAATCATAACAAGTATAATAAGAATCATATAATTAACAAGTATAATAAGAATCATAACAAGTATAATTCGGAACAAGTATGTTAAGAATCATAACAAGTATAATAAGAATCATAGCAAGTTTCCTATTCCTATGCATTTCCTATCCTATGAATCAAAATAAGCCCCTAAACTATGACATGTTCTCCCACGATGGCCAATATGCAACTACAAGGAAAATTCTTATGCAATTTTCCTATCCTATTCCTATCCTCCTATTCCTATTCCTATGCAATTTTCCTAATCCTCCTATTCCTATGCAATTTTCTATTCCTATGCAATTTTCCTATGAATCAAAGAAAAGCCCCAATTTTCCTATGAATCAAAGAAAAGCCCCAATTTCATATGCATTTTTCCTATGAATCAAGGAAACTATGACATGTTCTCGACATTCCCAATCCTCCTATTCCTATGCAATTTTCCTATCCTATGAATCAAAGAAAAGCCCCAATTAAAACTATGACAAGTTTCGTATTACCTTGCCCACTGGAAGACCATGACATGTTGCTTCAAACAAAGTTGGACGACGGCAACATTGCGACCATCGACCGTGTACTCGAGATCGAGGCCCATGAACTTTTGTTTCTCTTCTTGAAGCCATTGCTCGAACATGGAAAGAAAACCCTCGACTTTGGCGCTGTCGTTCGTGTAGACGACATGGAGATTGGTCGTGCCATGTGCGAGCACGTTCCCGTAGCGAGTTCGTGGATTCATGGTGGAGGATGCAATGGGGAAGAAGAGAGGAGAGGGAGACGAACAGAAATGGAGGCCGGTCGCGTTACTGTAGCGTTTCACATGTATGATCTCGCGCGGAACAATTTCCAAGGCGTCGGATTTGAACGGTTGGGACCTTTAGTCCCGGTTTGATCCACGAACCGGGACTAAAAGGGCTCCCGCCAGGCGAACGGTTGCCACCACCCCTTTAGTCCCGGTTGGTGTCACCAACCGGGACTAAATGTCCCGTCCGAACCGGGACTGATGCGTGACGAACCCCGGCCGGCGTCCTAGCCGCTCGAACCGGGACTAATGCTCACATTAGTCCCGGTTCGTAGCACGACCGGGACTAAAGCTCTGATCCGGCCTGGACCAAAGCCCTGTTTTCTACTAGTGCCAGGCCTATCCTTCGAAGATCCCACGGTACATGACAAATCAAGGGCAACCTGCAGCGGGACAATATGTCTCTGCATGACTGCATCCATGCTTCTGCATCTACTTTTGCACACCGCTGATGCTCCTCATGTGCCATGTGAGGATCTAGAATCTCTGCAACTCTGTCTGAAACATGGATTCACAAAACTTACAAAGGTTAAGAGCATCTCCACCCGTGCCCCCAGGACGCCCTTAAAAGCAACTTTTTTAGCGCCGGCGGACCAAAAACGGCCCAGCCATGCCCCCCGGACGTCGTTTTGCGCCGGATTTGAGCAAAAATAGCCCCGGCGACCCCAGGCCAAACCCAACCCCCTGGGGGGCACTTGGGGCCGCCGGCGCTATTTTTTGCATGCCCAAACCCCACCTGTCAGCCTCTCTTCTCTTTCTCTCCTCACTTTTTCTGCTAGGCCCACCCATGTGCATGCAAAAAGGAATCTTTCCTCTCTCTCTTTCTTTCTCCGCATGTGACGGCTGGGTGGGGGGGGGGGGGGGGGCGGCTGGAAAAAATTTCACCCCCATTGCATAAATTTCGCCGGGGCAACCCCAGGAGGCCGAAAAAACGCCTCCCGGGGGCACAACGGCTGGAGATGCTCTAAGTCCGTCCATGAACATATCATCGGTTGGTCGTTTTCCAGTAAGCAACTCCAGTAAAATCACTCCAAAACTATACGCTGAGATCTGGCAACCCATCCCGTACTTGTACTTGGATACAAGATAAACCATGCATAAGTACATAATAAAAAACAAACTTACCAGGTGCCATGTATCCAATTGTTCCTCGAAACTTAATGTTCATACTTACAAAGAAAAGCAAACTTATGCCCATTAGTGCCCGACAAAATCACTATTCATTGCTTCCACATACTACAAGATAACAAAGTGAAAAATTCATCTACGGTCACTGAACTTGACTCAGTGTCTTACCGTGGTCATTGTACTTCATAATACCCTAAATACAGTCACTAAATTAGCTTAAGCGGCTCAATACGGTCGCTGGTACAATTTGATATCTGTATTTCACTTAGTTGGTGTACAGTTGACCCGTCCAACCTCCACATGGGCGACAACTAGGTGGACAACGTGGCCAAGCGGCGTCACATTTTGCAAAATAAGCCTGACGGGCCCCACCCCGGCCACACCTATTCATGTCTAAATAGTGGAGCGTTATATGTTATTATAGGATCGATCAATACCGAAAATTCCTTTTGGAGGCCGAGCTCCAATGAGGCCGTTTTTTGAAAAAGTCAAAATTCATCAGAATTCGTATTTTTACATTTCAAAAAATTCTGAAAATTATAATAGATATACTTGGAGGCATAATGCACAAGCGTGTAAATTTCCAGGACGAAATACGCTGAAACGCGGGCTGTGCAAAAAAGACAAATCTGGGGCTTTTTAACACATGATACTATTCATCCTCTCAGGCTATGAATTTGTCTTTTTTGTACAGATCGCATTTCAAGGTATTTCATCCTGAAATTTTACACACATACGCATAACATCTTTCTTTACGTGTACAATTTTTTTCAGATTTTTTTGAAACTAAAATTTTTGAATTTTGAATTTTTTCGAAAAAAGGCCTCCATGGAGGCCGAGAGCCAAAACGCCTCACTCCGATCAATACACACATGTCTAACAGAGTCCGATTCCTCCGATCCGACACACCATTTCTCTGTGGCGTACCTGGAGGAGTAAGTTGTGGAACTATTCCACGGTTCTTCAGATGATCATCAAACTCCTGGCTCATATACTCACCGTCACGATCAGATCGTAGAAGCTTGATTGTCTTGCCCAGTTGATTTTCCACTTCATTCTGAAACTCCTTGAACTTTTCAAAAGTTTCTGACTTGTGCCTCATCAAGTAGACATATCCATATCTACTAAAGTCGTCGGTAAAAGTCACGAAGTATTGGAAACCACCTCTAGTTGTCGTGCTCGTTGGTCCACATACATCACTATGTATAAGTTTCAATAGCTCAGACGCCCTCTCACAACTCTTTGCAAAAGGAGTCTTAGTCATCTTGCCGAGTAGGCAAGACTCACATGTCTCAAATGATTCAAAATCAAATGAAGTCAGAATTCCATCATCATGGAGCTTCTTCATGCACTTTTCACTAATGTGTCCTAGTCGACAATGTCAGATGTAAGTCGGATTTATCTCGTTAGGCTTATGCCTCTTGACATTTATGTTATAGACCGATTCACCTTCAAGATCTAATATAAATAACCCATTCACAACAGGCGAAAAGCCATAAAACATTTCATTCAAGTAAATAGAACAACCATTGTCCTTAATACTGAATTCATAACCTTGCCTCATCAAACATGAGGCCGAAATAATGTTTCCACTTAATGCAGGAACATAATAACAATTATCAAGTTCCATTACAAATCCTGAAGGTAAATTAAGTTGCATGGTGCCGACGGCTAATGCAGCAACTCTTGCTTTATTTCCGACGCGTATGTTAACTTCTCCTCTTGCAACATTCCTAGTCCTTCTTAGCCCCTGCATCGAGTTGCATATGTGAACAACCGATCCGGTATCATATACCCAAGAGCTACTAGAAATATCAGCAAGAAAAATGTCTATAACATATACAACAAGTGTACCTGAAGAAGAAGTCACACTTCCAGTCTTCTTGCCTATCTGGGCAAGCTACTTGCTGCAGTTACTCTTCCAGTGACCGGTTTCCTTGTAGTGAAAGCAAACGGTCCCCGTGTTTGGTCCGGACTTGGGCGCGGTGGCGACAGTAGGAGTTGCCTCCTTGCCCTTTGCCTTAGTCTTTTTCTTGGACTAGCTCTTCTTGAACTTTGCCGTGTTCTGCACCATCAACACTTGATGCGTGCCTTTCTTGATATCCTGCTTTGCCACTTTTTGCATCCCATGCAATTCAGTGAGCTTCTTTTCCATGTCGTGCATATGGAAGTTTGGGATGAACGCCCCATAGCTAGTCGGAAGAGAAGCCAGAATTGTATCCGTGGACAATTCGTCCCCAAGTGGGAAGCCTAACCGATTCAAAGCTTGCATGTATCCGATCATCTTGCGCGCCCGCGCGTGCTGCTTCGCGGACCCCGCGGTCGACCGTTCCCGGCTACCTCGCCCCGCCGCCGCCCTATGCTGCTTCCAGCCGGCGACCAGTCGCCCCTTCATGCTCCAGTGGCCTTTGCTGCCCTGCGCTCTGGTGGCCTTCCATGCCGGAGGGTGCCGGAGGAGAAGCCAGGGCAGCCGCACGCGAAGCCGAGGTGCTGCGAGCTTTGGGCCCTGCTGCCGCGGCCCTCGCCGGCCTCCCTTTGAGCTGGAGCTCGTGGTCAGTGGCAAGGGGCAGCAGCGGCGGCCGCAAGCAGCGGCACCGCCACAGCTCCGGCCTCCCTCTCGCCTCTGGCTACGGCCGTCGGTGAGCCGGAGCTCGGCAATACTACCTCCGTGTGGGTTTATTGGTCCCCTTTGTATTTTGTGCCCAACTTTGACTGTATATTTGACTAACAAATTATAAGTTATATGTCATAAAATTTATATTGTTGGATTCATATTTAAAGAGGTTTCCAATGATACTATTTTTAGGATATATAATTTATTTTTTAATAGTTAAATCAAAGGTCAAAGTTTAACCCAAACTACAAAGAGGCCTAATAAACCAGGACGGGGGTAGTACCCCTTCCCTTTCTGTTGGAATGAGACAATGAGGCTCCCGCCCGCAGCAAGGCTCGGCCGCAGTGCGCGAGCACAACGACGAGCAGCTCCTGCAGCGCGCGCGAAAACCATGGCGAGCACCTTGGCGAAGCACCTCGGGTAGGGGAGGCGCGCAGCTCGCTGGCGTCCTGGTTGGTCGTCCTGGGCACGCAAGGATGGGGCGTCCTATGGATCTCTTCCTCGGTCCGGAGCGGCGGGGGCGTCTTCACGGTGGGCGCGTCACCGGAGTTGACCTGCTCCCCTCCCATGCACATAAGATGTTTGTTGAAATGCCAAAGAAATATAGAGAGAGGAGGAAGAAGAAGGTTAATGTAGGCCCCACCTGTCATAACGGTCAACTTCGTGGTCAAAGAACGGAGTTGACTCTCGCCACGTCAACCCCGACATACGGGCCCCGCCTGTCATTAGCATGCTTAAATTGTCTAAACTGGCCACTATCCAAAAGTAGTAGTTTGTAGTCACAAAATTAGAAAATTTGGTAGTTTTCGGTCAGTTTTTAAAAAGTTGTAGTTATGTGGGATGACAACCCCCGAAGTGATAGTTTTTTGTCAATCACTCCTCTCCGTGTCGCATTCATGCTACCCCTAAAGAGGACTTGACCTGATGACATCCTACCCACTAACAAGTCATCCACCTACCCAACATTTACATCGGCGTGTCGGCCAAGTAGCCTCCTCCGGCCAATGTCCGCATTCACCTCGTCACTCTGCCTGCCTCTACTGTTCAAAGTTGGGCGGACATGCCCCAAAACCTTACCTCTTCGAGCCCTTCTCCCACTGTCTGTGCCCGTGTGCCGTCGTCCAACCACCCCTTCTCATCCCTTCACATCCTCACATGTCGTCCAACCACCCCTTTCTCACCCCTTCTCATCCCTTCACATCCTCATATGTCGTCCAACCACCCCTTTCTCACCCCTTCACTTCTCGTCTGTAGTTTTCCATTGCGCGGTCCTTTGCTAAGTGGTACGTGCAGCTCACATCGGCACATCGTGCCCAAATCACGGTGAAGGTCTGATGCCAAGCCCGCATTGATGCGGGCCAACATTGAGCTCTTAGGAGGAGGAGGAGGTGCCCGCGTTGGTGGAGGAGCCATCGATGTCAGGGTTCAGCCTGCTGCAGGCGGAGCATCACTATAGTCGGGTGCTGGCGGAGATGGAGGAGGAGCAGGCGCCCACCCCGATGGAGGTGGAGGCGGAGCAACAGTATAATCTCTCTCTCCAAGAGGAGCACCGGCAGGTGGCGGCGGAACAAACGTCCGAGCATCATCAACATTTGCCGGGCAATGCTTGCGTCCGTGCACAACGTCCACACCATCCACCACAAAACGTTGGCAGCTCCGCGTCAACGAGACAAAGCACAACGTGCTCTTCGAATTGCCAAAGGTGGAGGACGACAACACGCCGGAGCAACACAACTCGATCGTTAGCTCTGCCTTGTTCACGCCAGCCACCAACGATGACGAGGCCGGACCATCCTGCACGGGGCCCATGACCGCATTTCCGACGGGGAGGAGTAAAGTAGTTTTTGTTGGATAATCCAAACGTGGGCTAGCTAGTTGAGTCCGGTTAGGATTAGTAAGTGGTGTCGGTTGATTAGTTTAGGAAAGCGACGTGTGCCTAGCTTGCTTGTCATTGTTTGTGTACGAGTTAGCTAGCTATGGTAGTACATCTTTGAGCCCGAGTTAGATACGAATCGAGTATGAGTCAGCTTGTAAGCGTTTCGGCTGCACGGCTGCACCTATATAAGCAGCAGCAGCCTAAGGTTGTAACACCGTGGAGAAAACCAGAAAAGCAATAAAGATAGGAATTAGAGGGTGCGAGACGCACCCTGGCTAAAAGTGTTTATCGCGTGTGTTCGTGATATTTTGATGTGATCGATCCTGTGGCCGAAAAGCCAACATTTGGTATCTAGAGCAAGGTCGAGGTGAAGCTGCGCTTGCCCCGGGGTGGCGACCTGACTAGCGCCTCGGGGCGGGCGATATAGTCATTGAGGGTACAACAACGAGGAGGAGCGTGCGATATAGTCGTCGGATGGTGCAGCGACGAGGAGGTGCGGGCAATAGTCGTACGAGTGGCGACATGGAGGATCGGGAAGTAGTCGATCGATGGAGCGATGACAAGAAGGCGGTGAGGGTGCTGTCGCAAACGAGGCGACGGGTGATTGCCGGTAGACCGATCTGGACGAGGACGACGGGCTATCGTCAACAAGGTATTGGTGATCGTTGATGGTTATGGAGGTGTCGAGTTGGCACTGAGTAGTTCATCAAGATCATCGTTGGAGGGTGCAAGGTGGTGATGGCAAGGTTGCGAGCCGTCGTCAAGGTGTTCACATGGGTTCTTGCAAGGTGCGTCCAAGAGCTCAGGTGTGTGAGTCTTCTGCTACAGTTGAGATGCGTCACTGGCGGAGGAGAATTGAGATATTGAGCGGATGGAAAAAAGGAAATTGTGTCTTGCGTTTCCGTTCATGATCAAGGAGTTCCGGCGAGTTCATATACGGTGAAGTTGAGTTGCACGTATATGACGAATTGTGTTGCTATTGGACAGGAGGTGACGTTCGGTAAGATGTGGCATCGACGATAATGAAAAGATGTGGCGGGTGAATAGGTGTATCTCCCCGTATGCAAGAAGCCTATGTAAAGATGAAGATCAACGTGAAGATGGACGCGGACCAGTTAAGTTGAGTTCCTGCATGAGGCTATGTGTTTAGTCTGCATGTAGCACGCTAAGATGTGGCAACGTGGCTGGTAGTCCGGGTAATCGTTGGTTCTAGTCTCCAAATCGGCATGAAAAAGAAAAGATGATGATGAAGTGGTGGCCATCGTTGCGAGAAGAGAAAAGCTGTGGTCTAATAAGTTGTGTCACTCGAGGTAACCGACGTGACAAGATGAACCGGCGAGCGTCTGCGTGTCTCGTCGAAAAAAGGTTGGATGTTTGGATTAGGGGGTGAATGTTGGATAATCCAAACGTGGGCTAGCTAGTTGAGTCCGGTTAGGATTAGTAAGTGGTGTCGGTTGATTAATTTAGGAATGCGACGTGTGCCTAGCTTGCTTGCCATTGTTTGTGTACGAGTTAGCTAGCTATGGTAGTACATCTTTGAGTCCGAGCTAGATACGAATCGAGTATGAGTCAGCTTGTAAGCGTTTCGGCTGCACGGCTGCACCTATATAAGCAGCAGCAGCCTAAGGTTGTAACACCGTGGAGAAAACCAGAAAAGCAATAAAGAGAGGAATTAGAGGGTGCGAGACCCACCCCTGGCTAAAAGTGTTTATCGCGTGTGTTCGTGATATTTTGATGTGATCGATCCTGTGGCCGAAAAGCCAACAGCCTTTTGGTTGTTTTTTGGGTTCTTCTACTATGTAAAAGATTAATCTGGAAATGAATGAAAAATCGGTGTCTGCTTTTATTTGGTCTGGTTGGATGGCCTCCGCCCGACCTGCTTCCCGTGGACACGTCTGGACATGTCCGCCGACATTTGGTGCCGTCCATTTGGTGATCCACGATTCAGGGTGGACATGGTCCGGGCCGGTCCGGTCCCGGTCCGAGCCGTCGTTTGGACTGGCGGCCGGCGGTCCGGTCCGGACCGGACCGAGCAGTGTGGCGGTCCTCATTTCAGGGACCAGACAAGCAGTCGTGAAGCTCGGTGCGGACCGGCGGTCCTCACGGTCCCGATGACGTACAATCACTGCCATGTGGGTCTAGGGTGTCGGGGCGGTGGTCGGAGCAGCAACACGGTGGCCGGAGCCGGAGAAGACGCACCTGAGAAGCGGCGGCGCGGCAGCCGGCGACGCGGCGGCGCAAGGGAGAGGCACGGGAGAGAGATGGAGTGGCCCGGCCGCGCGGGTGAGAGGGCGAGCAGCTGCGCGAGGGAGCGGCGGCGCGAGGCACAGGCGCGGCGGTGCCGGGGAGAGGGAGGCAAAGCAGGGGAAAGAAAGCAGCCGGCGGCGTCGTGGGCATGGACAAGTAGTCGAGGACGATGGCTAGGTCAGGGGAGCGCACACAGGATCTTTTTACGTGTGATGGGCTCTCCTTATTAGCTCTATTGGACTGGGCCTTCGGTCCTCCGAGCCGGACCGAGCTAAGACCGGACCGGACCGGTTGATTTTCGGGCCTAAATTTCCAGCTCGGACCGGTCAGTTTTCTTAGCGGGCCGGGACCGATCGGTCCGGTCCTGGTCGGTCCACGAGCGGGCCCAAAAGCCCGCTCGGTACGTCCAGCCCTATCCACGATGGACTGATGGAGTCGCCTAACAGTTGTATCAATTCAAAACGAAGACCTAACACTTGCATAGTTTAAAGTTATTTTTTATCGAGAACAATCATTTCTTAGAAATCTGAGGCAATGTGCACAACACACAATTATTAATACAACCTTTTCAAAACCTGCAACTGCACATATGTGTTGCAATATACTTCTCTGAATACGCAGATAAATAGTTGGCTTCATATGTACTCAGCTTCTAACATATCATGTCTAAACAGAATATAGATAGTAGTACTAGTTTTTCCAACATATGGAGCTCCAGTACTGAACATGTACCCTTTCTAAGAATTCAAATTTTCGATAACTAGAGTTCTGTGATTTCCCACACTAAAATTTCATCTGTTGAACCAAGTTTACAACAAAGATGATATCCACGCCGTACATTTTTATTCAAGAAAGTGCAGATCTGCAGGTTAATCAGCAGAACTCAAAGAATGCCTCTTTGAGACTCAGAATTTTGGCACAAACTTCTCCCATTGCCGGTCGATCTTTAGGCGATTCCATGGAACACAGGAGGCCAACTTCAACCAAGGGTACCATATATCTCCGCATATACACTCTGTCACACGGATGCGTGTGACTGTGGGACAAATGGGGATCTAAAACCTCTCCAAGTCTGCCTGGAAATGCTGAGCTCACAAGCTTGTGCAGGCTCAGACCATCGGTGAACATTGCATCCGTCGGTCGCCTTCCGGTGAGCATTTCTAGAATGAGGATTCCAAAGGCATAGACATCACATCCTGGCGAGGCTTTGTATCCCATACAATACTCTGTAAAATCAGTTATGGCATTGTTACTACAGGAGAAACAAACCAATAAGAAAACACTCAAAACAAAGTTGAACTCACCGGGTGCGATGTATCCAATTGTTCCTTCCACACCAACCAGGTCTTCTGGGCTACCAGGATTTGAAGAGAGAAACCTCGCTGACCCAAAATCACCAACCCTTGCGGTCATGTCGTAATCCAAAAGAACATTGCCTGGCTTCAAATCGCAGTGGACTAGAGGAGGCGTCAACTGGTTGTGCATATAATCCAGAGCCAACGCGACGTCCATCGCTATTCTTAACCTCTGGCCCAAGCTCAGTACTCTCTTGGGGCTATTGTGGTGCAGCTTCGGATGCACCCACATGTCAAGGCTTCCATTGGCCATGAAGTCGAAAACTATAGCTTTGAACTCATTGTTCTCTAGGTCGACTGTCGAGCATACGGTGACAGCTTTTACAAGATTGCGATGGCGGGTGTTTCGAAGCACCTCACACTCGGTAACAAAGCTTCCGCGCGCACCATTCTCCTCGAGGTGGAATAACTTGATGGCGACCAGGTCTGTGTCAAACTCAAACCTTCCAATGTAGATCGAACCTGTGCGACTTGAGCTGATCTTGTTAACCGGAGAGAGCCAGTTGGTAGCTTTAACAATGTCACCATAAGAAATCTTCTTCATTGTCTCCTTGTAGCATGGAGCTGCTTCTGCTTGCCTTCTCTTCAGAAGAGTGGCCACAAAACATATGAAGGAGAGAAAGGCAATAGCAACGGGAGGAATTACTTTCACCAATAGGAGTGCATTCTTCCTCTCAACAGCTGACGCTATGGGGCAAAGTGGAAACTGGAATAAGGTGGTGGTTGCACTTGCACAAAGCTCTTCATTGCCATCCAGGGCTACGGCACTATGATTCTCAAAGATGCCACCAGTTGGAATCGGCCCTTCAAAGTAGTTCATAGACAGATCAAGTTGCTGCAAATAACTCATGTTTGCAAAGAATTCTGGAATTTGTCCAACAAAGGAGTTTTGGGAAAGATAGATCTGATCGGCGTTCTTCAGGTTACTGAAAGATAGAGGTATGCTTCCATTAAGCATGTTCCTATTCAATCTGAGAGAATATAGTTCAACGCATTGGCCAAGTGAAAGTGGAACTTGGCCAGACAATCTGTTGAAGGAAATATCGAGTTGGAGAAGTTGAAGCAATGCACCGATTTGTACCGGAATTGATCCTGTAAGGAAGTTGTTTGATAAATCCAAACTGACGAGGGTAGTGCTATTGGTAAGTTCACTTGGTATTGGTCCTTCAAGGCTGTTAAAAGATAAATTTAGCATAAGCAGTTGCTTGCAATTTCCTAAAGTTGCTGGGATGTTCCCACTAAAGTCATTCTTGTATAGATAAAGCTGATTCAGCCGAGAAAGATTACCTATTGCAAATGGGATCTGACCAGAAAATTTGTTCCCTGATAGGTCTAGGACAACTAGCTGGTCTAGGTTCCCAATAACAGAAGGAATAACGCCTGAAAGCAAGTTTTGGCCCATAGCAAGCATTTGGAGGTTTCGAAGGTTAAAAATCTCAATTGGAATTCTGCCGACAATTTGATTGTTTCCGAGATTTATACGTTGTAAACTTGTGGAAAGATTCCCTACAGATCTAGGGACACTTCCACTCAGCGCATTCCCACTCATTTCCAACATTTGTAGCCGCGCACAATTTGCAAGAGAGATAAGGAATTCCCAACCTTTAGCTTCTAGTAAGTTATTTCGAAGAATTAGTAGGTTTAAGTCGGATAAGGATCCTAGAGATGGGACTGGTCCAACTAGGGAGTTGTTTCCAAGATCAATCCAGCGGAGGTGCGATGCGTTTGCAAGTGTTGAAGGTATGCTTCCAGAAAGTCTGTTAGATGAAAGATCGATAATTTGGAGGGCTGACATCTTATGGAAGTCTGGAATATGGCCAACAAGATTGTTTTGTGCAAGACTGACCTCTCTAAGTGATATGCTAGTGCCTACTGATCTAGGAATGATACCTACAAGATTGTTCTTCTCAAGTTTCAGATATCGTAGGTGTTGAAGTGTGCCTAGCTCCTCAGGGATGCCCCCAACGAAATGATTATCTGAAAGGTCTACCCGTTCTAGTGATGTAAGGTTAGCTATCCAAGGAGATAACTCACCACTAAGGTCTAAAGAGCTTAAACCGAGTAAGACCACACGAAATGGACGAGTTGTACCGCAAGCGACCCCTGGCCATCTGCAGAAGCTGATCGAGGTGTTCCACGATCGCAAGACACCGCGGGGATCGCTGGAGATGCTGGACTTGAAGGAGAGGAGGGCCTGTAGGTCGATCTCCGATCCGTTGCTGGCGGATTTTGCGACGGTGCTGGGCGACATGAAGATAAGAAGATTGGTGAGGAGAACGAGGATGCCATGTGGAGAAAGAGAGCAGAGAGTTCTTGCCGGTGCCATGTCTAATGCAGTGCAACTTGTGCGAATACCCGGCCTGTGGTATATGCGTCTCCCAAAGTAGACTTGGACACTTGACTAGTCGGCTTGGTGCTGTCTTTTTCGGGGCCATTACTTGACTTGGTGTTGACTTGACTGTGAGCTCCTTCGCAGGCTAACACTCCTCGGTGGTAGAACAATAAGTGGATGAGAAATGACACGGTAACTTTGACAAAGACAGGGAAAGAAAAGGCTGTGCAAAGACTGGTCCATGAAGTTGATACATCAGCACTTGCTATTTTGGTAGGTTGTGCTACTGCCAACCCGAGACCAGTTGAGGGCCTGCTACAGGATTACCGCAGACCGGTCAAGAGTGACCCGGCCACACAACTCTACTGAACTCTTTCAGTCATATGGACAGAGGTCCACAGAAGTGGGATTCAGACATCCAGTCTGTCTTTTAATGACCTAAACACTCTTATATTTCTTTACAGAGGGAGTACTTACTAGACGTTGTTAAGCAAGTAGCTGTCCTTGCTTTTTACCAAGAACGATGGCAGGACATTAATACGAACATGTGATGTGCAGCAACAACCCCGGAGGAGTGAATCTCCCATCCCATCTCTTGGGTCTTGACCGACGGAGACAAAATGCTCGTGGGAATGACAGAAAGAGGGAATGTTAACAGGAAGTACCGGACGTCGTTAAGCAACAATCCTTGGTTTTGACCAGGAACATGGGCAGGGCATTAGAGCAAACACGTGATGTGCAACAACAGCTCCCTCCAAGTAGCTCGATGCAGGACGAGAGGATCAGACCATGGTGGACTGGACTGGACTGGACTCTGTATAGCTGCAAAACAAGCTTAGAGGAGGCCAGGGAGTAAAAGTAGACCTCGGTTCGGGGCAGCCGTGTTCAGGCGTTGGCTCCGCATCTCCGCCGCTCCAGGCGCGCACATCCTCCTGCCCGGCATTGATGACCAACGAGAGGAATGAAAAGAGAAAAGTGGCGAAGGTTTAAGCAGGTCCTGTGTTGAATTCTAGCAAGATCCAAGAACATGGGCAGCGCATTACAACAAACATGTGATGTGCAGCACCAGCTTCCTCCTCGGCAATGGGCGAAGGAGACGGTTGTCAGGCGGTTTGCTTGAGATGTGGTGGACTGGACTCTTGTGTAGCTACTAGACCGACAAAAGAAAAAGGAAGGGGCCGCCGCCGGCGCGGAAAGCCAGAGACGGCGTCCCTGCCGCTAGTTCACAGAGTTTCCTCCATGGAGATTCACGGCGTCCCTGCCTCGACTGAATGCTGTCACGCTCGTTTTCCTATTTTCAGCAAGGAAAAAAAAATAGCGCAGTACTTGAAAATCGCTATAGCGAAGCTATGTCACGTTACAGTGAAGCTACATCACGCTACAGCGTGCGCTGATGCCTGATTTCGTTTAACGACGCATCACCCAGTGACGAATCTAGCATTACAATCAAGGGTAGGCTCAAAACATCAAGTTTCTAAGCCTAATTAGCAATTGCATTGTGATTCTTGCATGTAAAGCACCTAAATATAATTTTTAAGTGATATATTTAGCTGAAATATGTTTGTGGAGGATAGGCTTAAGCCTGATGATGCCTACCTAGTAGACTCGCCACTGCGTATACCAATGATGAAACCGATGTTTGCCTGAATACAAAAAACCTCCTATCTAATTTATTACTCCCTCCGTTCCTAAATATATTTAGGAACGGAGGGAGTAGAACAGAAAGAACCACACAACAAAACGAGCACACTCGTTCAGTTTGGCCTCCAAGGATACTTCTGATCGATTGATTCGCAACCTTCGTGGCTCTACTGCTTACTTTTGTCGATGTGGCGTCATGCGTTTCTTTGCACCTTTGCATTTACCTAGCCGTTTGTCGATCTGGGGTTAATTCCAGTGTTGTGTCAAACACGTGTGGTCCTCGAAATAGGCTTTCGCCCCGTTTTATAGATAAAGCAAAGATCCATACAACCACATCCAAAGTCATTCATCACGAAAGCCGGGGCCACGACACAAGCTCAGCCCAAAGAAAAGTAAGAAGAATGAGAAAAAAGTCACCTAGTGGCAAAGGGCTAGAACGCCTATGGCGCTGCAAGGTGACGCGCCGTAGCCTGAAGCACGTCCAACATGGCCTACAACCGCTTCCTGTCCCTCTGTCTAGATAACGGATGCCAGTGCTGCATAAAAGCAAGGAATTTGAAGAGGGAGTCAGACGCCTGCCTCTGAAAAATCCTCTCTATCACCATCTTATTGCGTGTCGTCCAAAGGGTCCAGGCCATAGCGGCAAAGACGAGCCAAAATAAACGGCGGCGGCGGCTAGTTTGGTTGGCCCTGTGGTGTAGGAATTCCGCGAGGTCCTGGGCCTCCCACTCGGGCCCAAGGGCCTCCCGTATGAATTCCCACATGTTCCGTGCCGCCGTGCAAGAGAACATGATGTGGGTCGTCGTCTCTGCTACAGAGCATAACGGGCATAGGCCGTTGCCTGGCCCATGTCGCTTGCGCACCTCCGTCCCCGAGGGGAGCCGGTTGCGTAGTAGCTGCCACATGAAGATCTTTATCTTCAACAGTATGGGCGCCTTCCAAAGTGGCGACAACCAGGGAGTTGGTGGCGCACGACATAGCGCGTGGTATGCCATTTTGACCGAGAATTCCCGCGAAGGGGATAGACGCCAGGCCACCGAGTCCGGGTATTCCTGGAGCCCCTGCGGCAGAGCGTCTAGCAGGCGTTGCAACTCGTCCGTTTCAATCGGGCCGAATGTTTGCCTGAAGCTAAGGTCCCATCGGGCCTGGTGGTAGGCGTTCGAGACGAGGAGGGAAGGGTCAGTGCAGATGGAGAACGGGGTGAGGAATGTCACCCTGAGTGGCTCATCCCCGACCCATGGGTCCAGCCAGAACTGGGTCCCCTGACCATTCCCAATACTAAATGAGATGTCGAGGCGAATCTCATCTTTTATCTTCTGGATAGCACGCCAAAATTGAGAGCCTCCTGCGCGAGAGCAAGCAAGGAGTGGCTCGCCCCTTAGGTATTTCGCCTCGAGGAGTTGGAGCCAAAGGCCTCCCTCGCTACGAAGGATCCTCCAGACCCAGCGTAGCATGAGGGCATTATTCATTACGCGAGAGGCCGTGATCCCTAACCCCCCCCCCCCCCCTTGCTCCTTGGGCAAGCATATGTCAGCCCATTTAACCATGTGGTACTTTTGACGACCATCGGCAGCCTGCCAGAAGAACCGGGCTAGTTCCCTGTCGAAGGAGCTATGGACGCTCTCCGGCAGTGTATACAGGCCCATCATGAACATGGGCAAGCTAGCCAGATTCGCACCAATGAGGATCGTTTTGCTTCCCTTGGAGGTGAAACGTCCTCGCCAAGGTTCGGCCTTCGAGGCCACGCGGCCGACTAATGGGTCGAATCCAGATGCCGGGATTCTCGATGTTAAGGTGTTTGCTTTTGTTGCCATGTAAGGGAATCTCCAACGCAGATCCCTAAAACGGATATGGTGTATATCCGCACACGCGTTCGGAGCTTCTGCAGACAGTGACGGTGGAGGTGAGGTCCACGATGGACGTGGACTAGCTGACCTCATGGTCGTAGTGACACGAACGACTTGCAAAAAATCCCTCCTGTTCGTAATCGCTTGCGCGTCCGACCCTGTCGCGTGAGCGCTGCGCGCGGCCTCGTAGAGCGACCGCCTATTCCTCGACGAAGTTCGGGTCATCCACGACCATGGCTGCCATGGCCTCCTCGCTCGCGAACTCGACGTTTATTTGGCCCTCCTCCAGCAGCTGATGTGCGGGGAGGGCGAGGTTGTAGCGCTGCTCCTCCTACTTCAGTCGGAACAAACAACACCAGTGGCGCCGGTGGCTCCGTTATGATGGTAGAAGTGCGTATGCGCTTGCTCCATGCTAAAGCCGACATGGACTGACGTGGGCAAAGGCATCGGCTCATCATCGGAAGCGTGGTCCATCGTCGGGTCGTCATCGCTCACCTCCCGCAAGCTTGCCAGCATGCCGACCTCTATTGTCGTGCACCATGGCCCTATCAGCCGGCGCAAGGCCTGCCAGCTCATGCTTTTGCTCTGTCACCGACTCGACCAGCCATCTCGG
This sequence comes from Elymus sibiricus, assembly GCA_039707655.1. Lineage (NCBI taxonomy): Eukaryota > Viridiplantae > Streptophyta > Magnoliopsida > Poales > Poaceae > Elymus > Elymus sibiricus. Next base: position 56,026,537 of record CM077665.1, read on the forward strand.
CCAGGTCGAGACTTTTGCTCCAAGCCGGATCGTTAGATTCAACAATATGGAGTACGACGTGGACAACCGTGGAGAGATACTCTTCTAGGGTTTGACATCTCCCCAAATCTAGGACCAGCTGGAGCCCGGTCCTCCCGATCTCGATGTTAGATCATATCTTGGAGCTACCATAAGAAGTTCAATTTTTTAACCCACCCACCCCCTCATCGCCAACGTCGAAGATCTCACACATATCCTCGAAGGAGCCACAGAGGAAGCCGACGATGCGGACGAGGAAGCCGACACTGGATTCACAAAACCATGAGTTTAAAGCACTGATCTTTTTTTTTTTGCGGAATTAAAGCACTGATCTTCTTCATGGTTAATGGCAGCCTTGAGGGGTGTAATGTTATCCTAGACAGAGTGCTAAGCTTTATCTAGAGGATAAGCATATCAGGAGATGTGGCTTCTGCTTTTAATTATGTCCACAACCAACTGACACCTCCTTTGATCCATATGTTTTTTAAACGTCCTTTGATCCATTGTGATGTGCTTGGCTCGTTGACTTTGGCTCAGCAAAGTTTCTATCGCCAGTTCTGGCTTTCCTAAAAGCCTGGATGATGTTGGAGGAACAATTGGATACATGGCACCTGGCGAGTTTTACCTTTTCTATTTCCGCTTAATTATCGTTTGTCGTGTAGGTGTGTTTATTATTGTAATGCATTGCTTCTTGGCAGATTATGGAATGAGTTGCGAGATCTCCGTAGGAGGCGATGTGTATAGCTTTGGAGTGCTTCTACTGGAGTCGCTTACCGGAAAACGACCTACCGGTGATATGTTTGTGGATGGCTCAGCCTTTGTAAGTTCTGTGAATCCGTGCTCCCAGACAGAGTTGCAGAGATTCTAGATCCTCGTTTGGCGCATGAGGAGCATCAAGGAACCGCAGAAGCATGGATGCAGAGATATGTAAAGCCTCGCCTTCACGTGCCATCTACTCCCTCCGTCCCATAATATAAGAGCGTTTTTGACACTACACTAGTATAAAAAACGCTCTTATATTATGGGACGGAGGGAGTACTAGTATAAAAAACGCTCTTATATTATGGGACGGAGGGAGTACCTTTGAACCAACTGAATTCCAGTCAACAAGTCATGGGGATTCATAGTTGATGACAATCAAGAGTTAGATAAGCAGAATTCGATCTATTACCATTAGGTACACCCATAAAGTGGATTCTAATGAATTGCCACAACTCAATTTATAATCAATTATGATGCACTTCATAGAAGATATTTCCTCTGTTCACAAATATAAGATGTTTTTCTCTAAAACATCTTATATTTGTGAACAGAGGAAGTACATTTTACGTTGAAGGCAGAAATTTCACCAAGAATTGAAGTATGTTTTCACTAAGAATTAAACATTGTTGCTCGGAAATTTTAGTCAATACAGATGATCAGATGCACATATTTATTTGAATAGACAGATTCAAAAAATAGGTTTATATATATGCACCCAGGTTCTAGAATTATACTCTAGATTACGCCTGGGCATGGGCAGCCCGGCCCGGCCGGCCCGACCCGACCCGGTCCGAAAATCCTGGGCCGGGCCGGGCCTGATCGTAACATCGGGCCGGGCTCGGGCCTGGAAAGTGAGCCCGAAGAAAAGACCGGGCTGGGCTCGGGCTTGTGAAATGCAATTTTTAAGCCTAGATCGGGCCGGGCTGGCCGGGCTTTACCGGGCTTTGCAGTTTCGGGCCGGGTTCGGGCCCGATTTGTTAGGCCCGACAGCCGGGCCGGGCCGGGCTCGGGCCTGAGTTTTCCTGTTCGGGCTTTTGTAAGCCCGGCCCGAAACCCGGCCCGGCCCGGGCTATGCCCAGGTTTACTCTAGATACAAATAACACAATTAGGAAATACGTACTAGTTTTCTAAGAGCATCTCCAATAGACGCGCGGTAGCGCGGCGCTCTAAATTTTTTTTACAGCGCCGAAATAGCGATAGCGCAGCGCGCTAAGACTTTTTTCTCCAACAGATGCACAAAAACATGGCGCCCAATCCGGCGGCCCCACTTGCAGCACAGGTTCCCCTATATATATTCGAGCTCTCATCCGTCATATCTGGAGGATTTCAGCTGTTTTTGGAGGATCCTGTAAACCCGGTCAACGCCGGAGAGGGGGGCTCATGACACCGCGCACGAGCAGCGAGCAGGCGAAGGAGCTCGCACGAGCAGCGAGCAGGCGAAGGAGCTCGCACGAGGCGGCCCGGAGCATCGGGCCGGAGCATCACCGGAGCGTCGTCGGAGCAGGCAGCGGCCCATATCAGGCGGCTGGCCGAAGGGATGCCATTCTGGCCGGATGGTGTTCGAGTCCGTCCATGCGTGCGTCTCGAGGAAGAAGAAGCATGAGGAGAAATTTTTTTAAAAGAACTTTTACGGTACATGTTTACGGGATTTGTTCCAGACGCCTCGCGGTACCGTAAATTCGTTTCAGGGGAGCATGTATACTGTCTTTTACAAGTGGTGCTCTACGGGATCTGGTAGAGATGCTCTCACTATTATGTTGTGTAGCCACCGTTACGTTTGGGACAGTTGCCAGATCCAGTGAACTATCGGAGGCGTTCGATGCCGGCAAGGGAGAAGAATGGCGGGGGAGTCGCCAGAGGGTCAGAGCCTCGTACCGTCGTCAGGTAACGGAGTCAAGCACGAAGATCCAACGGTTGAGGGTGCATCTTTGAGTGTAGTGTTACGTTGTGTAGCCACTGTTACATTTCGGACAACTGCCATGGTCAGAAACGAAAGCGGGTACAAAAATATCGAATAAATCGATCAGATTGGTACTATAATTCTCACAACATTATATTGCTACGAAAATTTTGCTATGCACAGTAGGAATTATTTGGTTGAATCAGTTGATTTTCTCTCTTTATACCGTGAACTACATAGGTGAGGGTATATACTCCTTCCCTTTCTAAATATAAGTCTTTCTAGAGATTTCACTACGGACTACATACGGATGTATATAAACATACTTTAGAATGTAAATTCACTCATTTTACTTGATATGTAGTCCGTAGTAGAATATCTAGAAAGACTTATATTTAAGAACGGAGGAAGTAGTCATGCTCAAGCTTACGCGCCTGGGATTACATCATGCATCTAATAATTGCACATTTTACATTGATATACTGTATCTTCCCTAATCTGGTAGCCCTTCCGATCCTGCCAGGCTCGGACAATGGGCGTTGTCGAGACTCCAACTAGGGTCATGCTCGAGGCCATCCTGAACGAACCGCACCTTCTTAAGTCAATGCTCATTGTACACTTCCACCCATCAGCATCTATTCCGAAGCATAATTTATCAACATGTATCTTTATCGAGCAACACATCAAACAGTCCACATATCATCAAGAAACTTTCCCAGCTTAGCAGGTATCTTAGCAAGTTGCCAGAGCATATGGTTTTGATGATAAAATGTTATGATAGGTCAAAACGCGTTGCTTTCACTTTTCTCCATCTCAATCAATAATGTTCCATGGTTAAACCATGTAGCAATGTTCCCCAACATAAACAATGCGGATGTTCTGATAAGAAAATACAATGCGGATCTTGATAAACTTACCTTTATAGATTTTAGTCGTGACCAGTCTTTTTGGCAAAGTAGCCTTGCTAGGCTAAAGAAAAACCCACGAATTAATATCAATAGTGTGTTTATTTACAATCTTTCCTTCTCCAGCAAGATTGGTCACCATATGTTGTAGATTGTTCTGGCTGGCATGGACAAGTTGGACTACTTACACTCCCATTTTTACTGACATTACTGTTCGTATTTACAAAGAAAAGCAAATTTATGATCGTTAGTGCCCGGCAAAAACATTGTTCGTTGTTCCCACATACAGGATGAAAAAACATCAACCATCATCTTCCATAGCTAATGTCTTAATGCTTTCTATGAGAGATTGTCTGCAGATAATAGAGAGCTTACCCAATAACTGATGTTGTTGAAGTGGCAGCGGTTCCGAGAATAGAATAGTGCACTTATTACCCAAACCCAAGTTTATTTTAAGAGACACACCAAAGCTCCCGTTTCGATATACTAAGCAGAGGTAGAAAAAGGAAATGGGAGTGGTGTGCTCTCATGCAATATGTACTAATAAAGGCTTAGCCTGAAAGTGTGAGGTAAGATATAAGATTAAGGAGACTATTTGGCTACTAGGGGACCAATGCCCCCCCTCCCCCCCTCCTCAAAACTGACATGTTTCTTGCCTACCACTTTATGAATTCAGTTGTGACCAATCTTTTTGGCAAAGTACCTTATCTAATCTAAAAGGCGGGTGCTTGGGAAGAAAAAGTGTGGTCCAATGCAAAAAAGCTGAAAAGTTGGAGTAAAAAGTAAAGATGCATGTGTATCGGAATCTCTATTTTCTTTTTCTTGATGAGATCAGTAGTGGTAGCTTGCATTGGAGAGGTAAAAAACAATGTATATTTCTCAAGCTACTTTTTATCATGGGGCATATGTATCAATATGCCACCATTGTACATGCCCTAACAATGGCGTTCTTACCTATGATCTTGTCTTACGCAAGGTTGATAGGGATTGGTACCATGCCAACAACACATAGGTTCAAAACAATAAATGGGCATGTTGAGGATAATGTATGAACCCTTAGATATCACCATATTCCCCGATGATTTTTTTCATGCAACCTAAAACAGTTGGCACGGCATTCAAGCTTCTATTCACTATATGGATCTCTTTGGACAACTCATTCTTATCGACATTGCCCAATGTAAGTAATCAACCAAATAAACATTTTTTCCAACAATAATTACATCATCTCGTTATAAATATTCTATGTTAATTATGTTCTATATTTGTTGTATAGCTTTGTGAATAAACATAACTATTGATTTGGATATTCAATGCTGTAACACCCTGGTTTTCGCTCCCTGTTTTTTTTCCTTTGCGGGATTTGACTCCCGTCCTTTTTCTCGGTGTTATCGGATTTCTCTAGCTCTTGGGTATGTGAAGATGGTCATTTAGCTTTGCCTTCCCTATCCAACCAGAGATTCCCTCCGGTCTAACCTTGCCATCCAAGACCTATTCCCAGGACTTTGTCATCAGAACCCTACCTTCCGAGTTGCTGGAAGGGAAACCCTGATCCTTTCAGTTGCATAGGAACCCCAATTTCCTTTGATCTTCTGCCTCCCAAACTTTTCCTAGTGGTCATCCTTCATCTATAAACCCTGGATATGCAAAAATATTGCCAAGTCATTTGTAATATTTTTTATTTATAATTAATTCCTTTTTCTGCCAGTTAAGGGAATTAAATAAGGGAAATTGCCTTTTCCTATTGGAGATATCCTTGGTGATCATGTTGAGCTCCCAAAAAAATATTGGCCATAATTAAATAAGGGAAATTGCCTTTTCCTATTTAATGCCAATATTGCAATTTGGGCACTTTCCAAAGGAACTACCATTCTGGTAACCAGGAAAAATCCCAAATAATTTGTGGAGCTTCTCATGTCCATATCTTCCCCATTTCCATCAAGATCCCAAGTTCCATAGTTCAAATTTTGAGCACCACGTCCATTTGCAGATTCTGTCCAGTTGGGCAAGTTGTAAAGGAAGTGCTCTATTCCTTGCTCTAATTGAGCTGAAACATTTCATGGTGGTTGATATTGCTAAATCACTGATGGAAACTAAAAATCAGATCAATCCCTCTATCCATCTTTTCCCAGCAATTTTCTCAAGTTTCTGCCCAGGTTGTATCTCTGTGAAGGAAGTACCCTCATGGATGATCAATTTGAGCTGAAACTTTTCCAGTATCCTCATATAATCAAATAATCATCCTCCACCAAGTTTGAGCCAAATCTATGTAGCCAAATTGTCCCAGCAAATTCATTCCCATTTCTGACCAATTGGCAAGTTTGCAAAGGAAGTACCATCTACACTGGTCCATTGGTGCTGAAATTTTGGCACAATGATCACCTTGGTAGATGACTACTCCATGCCAAACCCCAGCTCAATTCACTCAGGGATCCATCCAGAACCAACCTCAAACACCTTTATGTCAGGAACTTTCTAGAGCCTCTAGTCAATTCCAGGGAAGATGAGATCAAACCAGAGGCATGGGACCTCTCTTGGATGTCAGGACGACGCAATGGACAAGGTGTTGGGTCAAGTCGTGCCACAGAGCACGTTTTGGTGTGGTGACCACGCGGCTGGCATAGCCAAATGCGTGCTATGCACGCCGGGGCCCTCGGCCACCGTCAACACAGCGCGCTCGCGCCACCGCGGCGTGTCTCGACTTGTCCAGCACCTTCGCGACATCCTAGAACCCCTCTGGACCCTTCTTCCCCCTCCTCGTTCCCTCTCATCGCGCCACGGCGGTCGCAGACGCGGCACTATTGCCCCGTGATCCGCCGTCATCTTCCTCTCCGTTGGCTCCTTCCCCCCCCCCCCCCCCCCCGAGCCGTCGCGTTGCATTGAATGCTCGTCAGGTCGGCACCGCGTGCGTCCAAGCCAGCTCACCGCGAGCTCCAGTGCATGGCTAAGGACGCCACGTCGGCCGGGCCTATCCTCCCGCCTCGGCCAGCTAGAAAAGCGGCGGCCCGAAGCCCTCCCGAGCATCCCCGAGCCTCTCATCCTCCTCCTAGACCTCCCAGCATCCTCCCTGACCTCTTCCCCGAGCTCGAGCCGTTCCCCTGTCCTCCAATCGCCGCCATAGCCGCCGCCTCTGGCCGCTCCAATTCATCAGCGGCAGAGCCCCTCTCCCCCTCATCTCTTCACCAGTAGAATTCCCCAACTCCGGTGAAGCTCCCTACCTCTTCAGCTCCTCGTCTCCGTGCCCGTAGTGCCGTGCCCATCTCCACCCGGCGCGGCCGTCCGCCATGGTCGAGCTGCCGCTCGCCTCGGTCCACCTCGGAGCCCGTGACCTACACCTGCGGGTGCGGCTCCTTCTGCTGAGCCCGTCCATAGGTCGAGCGACGCGAGGGATGACCGGAGTCGGCCGGACGAGCAACGGCGCCGGCGGCTCCCCTCTGCTCTGCGGGCGGGCGACGGGAAGAAGGAGAGGAGAGGGAGGAGAGAGAAGGGGGCCCGACAGGTGGGCCCCGACCCCACCTGTCGGTGAGTGAGGCACCCGCCAGCGTGGATAAGTGGAGACGGTTTTTCTAAAATCCGTCTCCCTGAACCAAAAGCGCATTTCAGTCGAGTGCGCCTCCGGTTCAGCCCCCAGGGGCCTCTCTATGAATATTTTATTTACAGAATAGTCCCTGAACTTCGGACGGCTATATCTTTTCGCTTGTAGCTCGGATTGAGGTGAACCCAATGCCCTCATCTTCATCTCGTCGAGCCCGTTCTTTTGGTATCATTTTCACAATGTGTTCACATTGTGAAAATGACCCTTTTGCTCTTGCCCCTCATTCAGCCCTCTCTGAGAGGGAACGGTTTCCGGCGATCCCTTCTGCGGACTCTCCGCATTTCTTCCCGGAGTATTTCTTCGACCCCAGGCAAGCCGACCATCTGACATATGCTCTAACGCATCACTCTGTGTTATTCTTGCGTGTTTACTTATTGATTATGCATGTGATAGAAATAATTTAATTACTGTTATATTGCACCTACTGTTTTCATTACTTCATAGTAAACTGAGTAAATGCCTAGTTGTTGCCCTCATAAGTTATTGTGGCGAACCACATGCTTATTTAATGGGACATAGTCGGTTGATCTAGAGTCACCTGTCCGGGCTTATCCGTGCAGCCATATTTGCCGGTATGGGACGGCCTTGACTTGGCCTGACTGCGTGATCTTTCACCGGTACCTCCAAAGAGGGAGGGCTATGCGCGCGTGCTACCCTGATCAGGTAGGCGGCGATAATCCTGTGAGCCCAGTTGTTGTTTGTTTGCGCGCGGTCCCCGTTTGGGACAGTAGCCCCCGTTTGGGTCTACATAGTTTGGCCACGATGGTCGCAGGTGTCATGAGGACACAGAGGCCACCCAAGGCTGACCTCCGGGGGAGGAAGAGTGCCGGTGGTACGATGAAAGAGTCACGGGTCAGGCAGGTTTCGTTGAAGCAACGCTGGTCCACCCGAGTGGGATCACGAGGCCAGGTGCTTCATGGTGTGGGTAAAGTGCGCAACCTCTGTAGAGTGTAAAATCTATTCGAATAGCCGCGTCCACGGTATTGGACAGCCCGTCCAGACCTCAGTAGATGGTCAACCATACTGATGATAATAATGATGGAAGAACTCGTCTTGTGTAGACATCAGAGGATGTCAGGAATATGGTATGTTAGCCATGGGATGGCTATGAGATGAGTGGTCGGATGACCACGTGATTCGGATTGGATTTGGATCAGATCCAGATTGGATCGTGAGAATGTTCGGAGTATGGACTATTTACTTAGTATGCTTTACTTTTACTGTATTTACTTCAGTAGTTTTCTTGCTAGATAATCCTGTTATGCCATGATAATTAATATTGCTCTAATAACAAATGCATGCTTGAATGCCATGGATTGCTTTGCTTGGTGTATATGTTAGTTTGGTTTGCTTGCGAGTACATTCAAAAGTACTCAGCGGCCTTTAACGTGGCCAGGTTCAGATAAGGATCCGTCGTCCGTCGACGAGGAGCTGGAGTGTTCGCGGGCTAGAAGAGTAACCTAGTCAGATCCTTGTGGATTGGAGCCGCACCAAGACCATGCCGCCCTAGATAGAGCCTTTCCGCTGCCATCACTTTTGTAATATATTCCATGTAAGACTCCTATATCCATTAATAGAAATGCCTGTGTTCATGATACTTGTGGTAAACGCGCATGCCAGAGTGATTTCCTGGGCTGGTATGCATGGCGACCGTCTGGCTACAGTGGTAATCAGGCGGGGCGCCACAACAAATGGTATCAGAGCCAGGCTGACTATAGGTTACCCTAGCCGGACTTCACTGTCTTGTGTTCGGTAGAAAGACCAGATGGATTTCAGCCATCTTTGCCACCTGGCACGGCTACTATTGATCATATGGCAACCCCATAGGTTTTCGGCTCCATCAGACCCCAACTCTCGTGGCCTTTGCCTCCGCTGTGAAACGCTCGCACCCGGCAATGACCCGTGAGCCCTGAAACCCCTAGGTAAACCAGATACCCTTACCCTGCTTGCTAGCCCTGGCATTTCTCTTCTTACTCTAGTTTCCTCTGGGAAACGCCTATAAATTCCATCGCTCCCCGACAACCCTAGGATCGTGGACCAAGCCACTTTGGCTATGGTCCTGTATCGAGTGGGATGTTCCCTAAGGAAGTAGTAGAAGCTTGACACCAGTGCTACCAGGAGCATTGTGTGGTTTCGCTTCTAAATCCTTAGAGGTACATCGAGTGCGCTATAATAGTTATACTAGTGAATCCTTGGCCATGTGTGTAAGGTCCGCAACATTTGAGCTTTATTTGCTTTTTGGTTTTTCGCGGTTCTTGTTTCTTCTGTCGTTTCTGTTTCTTCGCTCCGACTGGATCCATCCGCAACAGTTGTCTAAGAAGATAAGCATGCAACCGGGATAATACCCAATAATCCCAATTCAGCAAGAGTCTTGTCCAGCTAACTATCTGATATTCGGAACATTACTACCGGATCTGTCAAAGATGAAGAATGGGTCAGAAGCAGAATCTATGTGCAACAAACAAGGCCAGAATATACCTGAGAGAGTTTGCCTCAGAACAAATCACGACTAAGGAGCAGTCAGATGAGCTACCAAGAATAAACACCAGTAGGGACAAATGATTCCGTCCTCGACACAAGGATTATTTCAGTCAGTGGGGTGAACCTTGAGTCTTGTCTCAGTGGACTCAAGAATCATTTATCACCCACCGAGAACATATTTCAAGAATGGGGATGTGCCAAGAGCAGCAACAAAACTTCGGTATGATGATACGAATTTCAAAGCATATCTCGGAATTCACCGATGCAAGTACAAAGTTCTCTGGGTACTGTGAACCAGGTCTGCAAGGAATATGGATAAGTTTGTGGTTGCCAAAATCAATGAGAACTTCACATGCTTGGAAGCTCAGCTAAACCAAATGGAATTATCTGTCAACTGTTTATTATCGGCAACACCTGGGTGGAATGCAAAGGGTATGCTGAATTAATTAACGACCTGAAGTTTGCACCAGTTGTGCAACCTTTACAGCAACAATAATCAGACCAGCAGAAGGACAAGCGATGGGCATGACCAATGGAATATCTTCAGTCAAGGTATGGCCTATACCAAGTTTGGCTCCACTATGGGTAAAATTCCGAATACTTCGGAAGGAAGCCAGAATCGGCCATAGACCCGATTGCGTACCCAAGGCTTCTGGAATAAGCAACCCAGCCTTCCCCCGCAAGCTACCGAGAAGAGCTTACGATACCAGACTGCCAATCTTCCTCGGTACGCCACTCGGTGAGAGATCCTTCTGGGGTACGGCACCCCCATCTCCCACAGCGTGCTACCATGGAAAATTTCTGGCATAAGGCACATGACCTTCTGTAGTAAGCCACATGAAGGAAAACTTTGAGGCACGATACCCCACCTTCCTCAGCACACTACCCTGGCAAAAGCTTTGAGCATAAGGAATTCAGCTTTCTTCAACACACCATTGTGCCCACAACAATCTTGCCAGAAGCACGAACTAGTCAAGACACCCCCGTCTGCCTCAGAACTCAGTGGTTACAAAAGGATTTATCCTACACCTGCATATGTTGTGAGCATGCAGTCCAGTGGATCAGTTCATGCGAGCCACTCGTACACGGGAATGACTGTGTTCAGAGAAACATTGGCCCTATGTTGAAAGAAGAATATGAGCACAGCAACCCCTACGAGATATGCAAGAGTAAGTTGTCAGAACAAGTTCGACAAACCGGGAAAACAATCAAGGAGCCGTGTTGGCAGGTCATTACAGGTCCATCAAAAGAGTCCACAAGCGCAAAGAAGTCGTGAACAAACAACCCCCGTGACGGTTAACAAGATACAGCTTCACGAACAAGGTGGTATTACCCATCCTCGTCAGACTCTTGCATATGCGGCCACAACAATGCACTACCTGCGGTTACATGTGAGATTGCCGCACCCATCATGAATATGGGCCATCAACCAAGATAAGGGGCCATACTCTGAAAGATACACCGGATGTTAGCCATACTTTGCTCAGCTCAATGGTCACAGCAAGGACGACAGAGGCTATATATATGACAGAGCCATCTCCACCAGTGACAGAGTTTGAATTAAGATATTCAGATAGAATGGCTCAAAGCACATCAGCATCAACAGCTCACAGACCTCATGACATCATTGGGATAAGAGATTACTGTCTATGATTACTTTGTGATCATGCCTGACATTTCAGTTGAGGATATAGCAGCCATAATTCAGTCATGTTGTTCCTTGAATTGTGGAGCACCTAGGACAAAGTCAGAATAACTAAGGCAGAAAGAAACATCAGTATGGAAACCACAACCATACTGAGCATTCTGACACAGCAAAAGAGAACCACCCCTAGTAGCTCGAGGCCATACTAGCACGAGAGCCTGGTACCAGGAAAGGATGTATTACCCATAACAGTCAGGGTACGAAGCATTACAATAAAGCCCGGAGCAGATACTTTCAGGCCCTGGAAACTGAGCTGCCTGTTGGTATTACCCGCTACCCCACCCAACAATACCACTACCAGGACAAAAGGTACACCTGACGGGAAGGAGAAGGATTCAAGGAAGCTGTGTGCAGAGACAACACATGATCCCTCAAAAGAGGCAGTTAAATGGTTAGTAAACCAACGAAGACAGGACAACTGATGGATCCAAGTTGCACACAGGTAAGTCCCCCTTCACCGGGAGGTAAGACCGGAAATCTCGAGGATGAGATTTTCTTAAGGGGGGTAGGTTTGTAACACCCTGGTTTTCGCTCCCTGTTTTTTTTCCTTTGCGGGATTTGACTCCCGTCCTTTTTCTCGGTGTTATCGGATTTCTCTAGCTCTTGGGTATGTGAAGATGGTCATTTAGCTTTGCCTTCCCTATCCAACCAGAGATTCCCTCCAGTCCAACCTTGCCATCCAAGACCTATTCCCAGGACTTTGTCATCAGAACCCTACCTTCCGAGTTGCCGGAAGGGAAACCCTGATCCTTTCAGTTGCATAGGAACCCCAATTTCCTTTGATCTTCTGCCTCCCAAACTTTTCCTAGTGATCATCCTTCATCTATAAACCCTGGATATGCAAAAATATTGCCAAGTCATTTGCAATATTTTTCATTTATAATTAATTCCTTTTTCTGCCAGTTAAGGGAATTAAATCCAGGAAAATATCTATCCATCTCCAGAGTTCATGAAAACTTGTGGAGATATCCTTGGTGATCATGTTGAGCTCCCACAAAAATATTGGCCATAATTAAATAAGGGAAATTGCCTTTTCCTATTTAATGCCAATATTGCATTTTGGGCACTTTCCAAAGGATTTCCATCTGATGGAAATGAAACCTAGGACTTGTATGTGATACAGTCCAAAGTAATTTGTCGATCCAGAGGATGCTAGTAAGTATGCAAACTTCAGAGTTCCAGCGATGGACAGAAGAGAGAAAAGTGGAGTTGGAATCTTCGTTTTTGATGGAATGGTCAAAGGGGTTTGACTTCATCAAATGGGTATCGAAGATGCTTGTGATTCAAGAAAGTAAGTGGGAGCATGATAATATTTCTAAAAACCTTGTGTACTTGACACATTGTTAAATTGGAAATAAATTTCTTGACGAGAATTAGGACTTCATTTGAAAATAGTTTTTTGATGAAGTGCTTAGGCTAAATAGCCTCAATATTAGGCATGATGATCTATGGAGATAGATTTACCTAATAGGGCTAAGCTATGAATACATATTGACAAGGTGCTAAAACTTTTTAGCATTTAAAACGCCAATGAGTGATTCTTACCGAAGTCACATGGAAAGAGTTTTTGCAAGACTCGGTGTCTCAAAACACTGATGAGCAAAATACATGATGGAGATTCCACACACTCTTGTGTTTGGATAAATCATATATTCGATGGTATGTAAAACAACCAGATATGTCCGATACTCCAAAGTTGTTGCGAGTATGGATACCAAAGTGATCAAAGTACTGATCATAGGACAACAGTGAAAGATGTCATTAAAGTACTAGAGTAGTAGTGATGACATGTCTTCTCGCAAGCAGAGATTATGAAATGCTCATTGTAAGTAATTACATCGATTCAGTCTTCATCAATGCTCCATGCGATTTTCGATTTAAGTTAAGGGTTTTGTCTAATACACAATATGGTGGCACGGTAGTTGGAAATTCTTCCAAACAAGATACTGTGGCGAATTCTATAACAAAGGCTAAGTATGTTGACGCTTGAGAAGCGACAAAGAAGTTGTTGAATCATATAGTTCATTCATGAACTTAGTATGGTTCCAAGATGGCTTTGGTCTATGGGACACTATTGCAGATAGTTGCTCCATAGCTCAGTCTGAGGAATCATGTTTCGACCAATGATTCACACATATGCAAAGCCAAGTCCTCGCAAAATATGAATTTTTTTAAAGCGTGAAAACGCGAGGATATGCAAAGTTACACACGGAGCTGAAGTCGTCAGATCCGTTGGACATCAGGCTATACCACAAGCGAAGCATATTTTACACCAGTATGCCATAGGTGTAAAGTGCACTAGCATTGACTAGATTATTGACTCTAGTGCAAGTGGGAGTCTGTAGGAGATATGCCCTAGAGGCAATAATAAATGTTATTGATTATCTCCCTGTTCATAATTATGATTATGTTCCATGCTATAACTGCAATGATTCTCGAGTCTACAAATAAAACGAGGCTCGAAGGAAGACTCATATGCACGTGTGGTATAATAAACGGTAAAATGTATTCCTAGTCTTGCCTCTAAGACTGGCTCAAGTATTGCATGATGATCCTGTTTTCCTGATCATGGGCATGTCTATGCCGGCAATTTTGAGGGCACAATGTTGGAAGAACATTTGTGTTGAATCGACCCGAATTGATGTTATGCTATGAGATACATTCATCATAAGTTAATGGCTAATAACACAGAGATGGTTAATGTTTGCATGATTCCTTAGACCATGAGAGTATCGAGTTTCTTCATGCTTGCTTCATGAACTTTGGGGTTTGTTAAACGTCATCCGTAAATGGGTAGCTATTACGGCGGCTTACGGGTTCATGGAAAAGTATGTCAAGTAACTTGATAGCTCAAGATTGGGATTTGCTCCTCCGACGATGGAGAGATATCTTTGGGCCCTCTCGGTGTTACGGTATCCATCATCGTCTGGCCAGACACTTTGTGATTTGATCACGGGGATGCCGGAACACGGAACGAGAAAAGAGAACAATACCGGTAACGAGGTAACTGGCATAGTGGACAAGGTGTTGATCCACGGGGATGCCAACATGTCTCACCTCGGGTATTTGTAACATATCGCGAAGGTTCACTCGAATATTCATTCGTGTGGGTATAGGGGTCAATATGGGTGTCCACGGCTCCGATGTTGATCATTGATCGGAAGGGGTTCCGGGTCATGTCTTTGCTTCACCGAACCTATAGGGTCACACGCTTAAGGGTCATCTATCTGCTGAATACTAGACAGGGAGTCTGAGAGAAAGTTTCCGGGAAAAAGTTTTTCGGAGACAGCGGAAAAGTTCCGAAGAGAGAGGTCACCGGATGAGTTCCGGTGAAACTGAAAAGTTGTTTCAGGGGATACCAAAAAGTCAAATTGGTTTTGGCACATGCCTGATAATTCTTGGAGGATGCCAGAATCGTTCTGGAAACTTTTTGGAATTTTCCGGGATGAAAACCGGAAATGTTCCGGAGCTGCCGAAACCGCTTCAGATGCTTTTCGCAGATAAAAATCACTAAACCGGAATTGTTCCGGATAGCGTTGAAAATTATTTTGGTGGGTACTGGAAATGTTCTAAGCCCACATAAATATTTTCAGTTCGATCAGACGCTGAAAAATGTCGTCGTGAATAGTGAAAGTGCTTTTTGGGATATTTATGGAAAACCACCTTTTGGGATATTTCCAAAAGGCCTTCTAGAAGGCTTGGGGACCAAGGACCGTCCCTTGGGGGGGGGCCCTTGGGTGTGGCCGGCCAAGATGGTAGAGCTCCATGGAGCTCCACATGGCACTCCCTTTTCCCTTCCATGCCCTTTGTGTGTGACATAAAGTGAGGGTAGTTTGGTATTTTGAATGCCCATCCTACCCCTTGGTTTTCCTATAAATAGGAGGTGAGTGGGCTGCCCAAATCTCATCCATTCTCACATACAAGTGACATTGCAATGATCTGGCTTCTTCTCTCCCTCCCAGCGAAATAGTTTCGTAGAGCCGAAAGGCTGTCTGGGTTCCGGCAGGAACTAGTTCTGGACGGCGAAGCCCTGCCGGATAGATGACACCGTATGTGTGCAACTCTGTAGAGAGATCGTAGTTTCGGTCTTAGTTCGAGAGTGCCTCCCGAAGGGCTGTCCGTGTGACCGTCTGAGTTTCGGAGGTCCTCCCGAAGGGCTGTCCGAGTGACAGTCCGAGTTTCTGAGGTCCTCCCGAAGGGCTGTCCGCGACACCGTCCGGGGGGCTGTGCGACCGCCTCCCGGAGGGCTGTCCGAGGGGCTGATGAGGGTATTCATCCTCGCGGTTGGGAGGTTGTAAAATCCTAGCTACGGGGATCTGCACCGCCGATCGTCATCGACTCTACTTCCGCTGCACTACGAGTCGGTAACGAAAATGATCAAACCTTGTATGCAGTCTCCATAGTGGTCCTGGGCTGGTGCGTAGGTCGGAATTTTTTTGTTTTCTGCTGCGTTACCCTACAGTGGCATCAAGATTCGTGCTATGCGTAGATGCAGGTTGCGATCTAGAATACATAGAGATGTATGGGTGTTGCACAATATAATTAGGTAGTAGATGAGATCTATTACTGAAAATTATTTGTGTGGGTAGCAGATGAAATCTGTTACCCGATGTTCCTGTTGCTTTCCCTGGAATTTGCGTAGTCCTGATCTTGATGGCATGGTGGAATCTCACAAAGTTCTGGCAATCCGCGATCCTTTCATGCTGCTCCTGAGTATGCTGATTGACAGATCAACGAAGTGCGAACAGTTCTTTGGGTTCCACCATAGTTAAAGAAAGATGGATGTTTCGCAGACGAAAGGGCAATGCAGATATGATCTGCACGGGGGTCACGCGTATGACGAAGTTCAGTATGGGGCTCGAGATTTTATTATCTCGTGTTTCATACACCCCGCAATATTAATCTAGCAACTTGGATTATCATGCTTGATGATGGACGTTGGTAGCTTCGGTTTGTTTCGAAACCTTAGAAGCCACGTAAAATAAAATTTCGCATGAACCGATTAGAGGCGTCTAACTTGGTTTTGCAGGATGGTTTGCATGTGCATGTGATGTGGTATAGCAGTGTTCATAATAATTTGATTATGTATGAGATGACTATATGATGTAAATTGATTAACATGACCTGCGTGTCATGATTCGGCATGATGGCTGGAGCCATATGATTGCACTTTAATGACCTGCGTGTCAACCTTATGTAATGCACTTATTTTATTAGCTATAGAGATAGCAATATTATCTGGTGCATCGACAAGGTGGTGGCAATCTTCGCGAAGGTGAACACCGACGCGAATGCCGAAGACGAAGACATGAAAGACTTCTCCGTCAGAAAGGGCTATACCATATCATGCTAATTATGAATTGCCTGAGATGTTTATCCCTTATGATGCACCCTTCTTGATTGCCCGGTAGTCGCTTTTATTAGGGTGATCTCTCACAAAAATATCAAGTAGTTAGTGTTCTCCCAAGTGTAGCACCGTCACGGCACCTAACTTTTCGGGGTATCACATGCTACCATGGGTACGAACGATTAGAGAAGTGTGAGGCGGGTGAGTTGAGACCTCGCAGCGAGATCACTTGGTTGTCTTGACGTTCAGGCATGAAAGTCATGAGCTCGGAACACACGCATCGAAAGATGAACAAGAGTCACATAGAGATGTGATTGGCAAGTTTGCCTACCGATTGAGATTTTTCGTCATCTGTGATGCTACCATCAATGGCGTTGAATTGAAATGTGGATCTTGTATCACTCACAATCAATTATGAGAGATATTGATTTGAGTGGGAGCGCGCTGTAGAATTAATTCTTTTAATTCTCAGTGCAATTAATTGTGAACACTGTCTAAGTGTGGTTTGCATAATAGTTATAGAATAATGGCTCGCATTTCCACCTTCCCTATTAAAATTGAATAGCTGTTAAATATATGGTTAAAACTTTACGGTTGGTAACGTAATGTGAGGATTGTCCTCAAGAGTGCCGAGAAGGACTTTGTCCTATCGCATGCTTTCGGTATTCTCCCGCTAATGCTATGGATCATGTGACTCTCGTCCTTCGATCCAAAAGCTAGAATTCCTTTTCAGTCAAAGTGCAATATGTTTGCTTCCATGAGACCCGAACTTCGAAAGTTTGGATAGTTATGTGATATTTATGGAATCTGAAAATCATTTTCAGAGACAGACAAAGGCTAAAAGATATGAGATATCCAAAGCAATGTTTGTTTGCAAACTGTTAGTAAAGGAGTTTACTATGCATTAGACTGATAAAAGAGGGATCCAGAAGAACGCGGTCATATGATGAAGGTGAATAAAACAACAACTTAAAGAAAAAGGAAATGTCCAAAGGGTGTTAGTATGACTTACACACCTAGGAAGTCCGGGGCTAACGCCACTCTTAAGTTGGATGCTTCTTCTGAGAGTAGGAGAAATACTGAAAGTTAAACTGTTAGAAATATAATGGCAAAAGGAAAGGAGACTGGAATATCCAGCTCATGTATGAATGTCATACAAGTTTTTGATGTATAGTAGGCTGGTCAAAGATATAGTTCTTGGGAATTATGGTTAAACATGCTAATCACTAATTCTTGGGTATTGTGAGTTAATCACAAAGATACCCGCTCGATTGCATTCTGTTGCAACTCGATGTAAGAACTACTATGGCCTGAAAGACTAGCCAGGAATGAGGTTAAGATACACACAGGGAACATAGTAAATGTTACTATGCCTTCCATCGGTGTATTACCTATGTATTTATTTTCATAATTCATTTAGAGTTTCACACTCTAGCCTTTTGCATAAAGTATCTTGCAAGAAGGTTGTTCATAA
Source organism: Elymus sibiricus (assembly GCA_039707655.1). Lineage (NCBI taxonomy): Eukaryota > Viridiplantae > Streptophyta > Magnoliopsida > Poales > Poaceae > Elymus > Elymus sibiricus. The sequence continues at coordinate 56,044,724 of CM077665.1, forward strand.
GAGAACTTTTGATGTTCGGTGTTATGAATAACATAAGGGCCATACTTTCATTATGAATGAAATGTGTGTTATGAATATTGATAAATAATACATTACCTCTGGGTTTACTTTCATAATTCATTTTAGAGTTTCACACTCTAGCCCTTTGCATAAGGTATCTTGCAAGAAGGTTGTTCATAAGAGAACTTTTGATGTTCGGTGTTATGAATAACATGAAGGGCCATGCTTCCATCAAAGATGGGATGTATGTTATGAATATTGATGGAAATATGATACATCCATAACACTGACGCTAAATGTCGCAAGACTAAAAGAATACCACACAAGTGTGGCACTGCATTTGGTCACATTGGAGAAACCCGCATGGAAAATTCCATTATGATGGATTTTGAAGTCGTTTGATTTTGAATCATCTGACCCTTGCAACTTTCCTCTGAAAAGTGAAGTGACTGAAACACCGTTCACAGGCCATAAGGAACGAGCATAGAACATATTGGTGACCATACATTATGATGTGTGTAGTCTAACAAATGTTGTTGCAAGTAGTGGATTTATCTATCTTCAGAAATGACTCAAGTAGATATATGGATATTTACTTGATGAGACGTAAGTCTGGATCTTTTGAAATCATTCGAAAGGTTTTCAAAACGAAGAAGAAAATATTGTAACAAGAAAATTATGTTTCTACAATTCGATTGCAGAAAGGAATATTTGAGTTACAAGTTTAGCGAATGTCTGATGAGTTGTGAAAGGGGTTTCATAACTTGCACCTCCCGGAACACCACTGCAAGTGGAAAGTCCGTGAAGATGTAATCGAACCATTTATGACATGGTAAGATCAAAGATGACATAAATAGATTTGCCATTATCCCTTTTAAAGTGATGCTTTAGAGACTGCGGCTTTTACACTGAAAAGAGCTCCATCGGGTCTGTTGAAATGACGTCATGGTATGGTACGCCCAACCATGTTATATCTTTTCTTAACATTTGGAATATGGGGCTTGTGTAAAAGGTTACAAACCTATTCCAAATCAGACAAGTGCTACTTTGTAAGGTTATCCCAAGTCATTGGGTATTCCCCCACCACTATACCGAGGCAAAGGGTTTTGCCGCAAAACGGTATACTTTTAAAGAGAATAGTTCTTACAAAAGGTGAGTGGGAGGACAGTGCAACTCGACGAGATAACCAGTATCTTCGTCATCAGATCAAAGGAAAGAAACCTTGGAAGTGATTCCGGAGTTTCCTACTGCGACTGATACGGAAGTCTCTACAATAAAATGGATGGACTTCGGTCGAACTTGCAGCTGAACCACGTAGGAAAAACTCGTGCAAACCTCTCAGGTGCGCATACGAGATATTGTTGTTAGACAACAGTATACCTACGATACACAAGGAAGCGTTGATGGGCCCTGACTCCGGAATTGGCTAAATGCCAATACAATCCGAGATAGTTTCCATATAAGTGATTCGACATTAAAATCTTGATACACCTTTCGGAAGACTTAGAGTCTAACGAATATTTATGGAACTAAAAACTGATACGGATAAAATGTTTTATCCATAAAGCTCGACTTGTTGCAATAACAAGTTCAAGGAGTTGACTACGATGAGATTGTCTCACCGTAGCGATGCTTGAAGTCGGTTCGGGTTGAACTAGCAATTAATACATATTTCAATCATGAGATATGAAACATGGATGACAAAAGGATTTCCATCTGATGGAAATGAAACCTAGGACTTGTATGTGATACAGTCCAAAGTAATTTGTCGATCCAGAGGATGCTAGTAAGTATGCAAACTTCAGAGTTCCAGCGATGGACAGAAGAGAGAAAAGTGGAGTTGGAATCTTCGTTTTTGATGGAATGGTCAAAGGGGTTTGACTTCATCAAATGGGTATCGAAGATGCTTGTGATTCAAGAATGTAAGTGGGAGCATGATAATATTTCTAAAAACCTTGTGTACTTGACACATTGTTAAATTGGAAATAAATTTCTTGACGAGAATTAGGACTTCATTTGAAAATAGTTTTTCGATGAAGTGCTTAGGCTAAATAGCCTCAATATTAGGCATGATGATCTATGGAGATAGATTTACCTAATAGGGCTAAGCTATGAATAAATATTGACAAGATGCTAAAACTTTTTAGCATTTAAAACGCCAATGAGTGATTCTTGCCGAAGTCACATGGAAAGAGTTTTTGCAAGACTCGGTGTCTCAAAACACTGATGAGCAAAATACATGATGGAGATTCCACACACTCTTGTGTTTGGATTAATCATGTATTCCATGGTATGTAAAACAACCAGATATGTCCGATACTCCAAAGTTGTTGCGAGTATGGATACCAAAGTGATCAAAGTACTGATCATAGGACAACGGTGAAAGATGTCATTAAAGTACTAGAGTAGTAGTGATGACATGTCTTCTCGCAAGCAGAGATTATGAAATGCTCGTTGTAAGGAATTACATCGATTCAGTCTTCATCAATGCTCCATGCGATTTTCGATTTTAAGTTAAGGGTTTTGTGTAATACACAATATGGTGGCACGGTAGTTGGAAATTGTTCCAAACAAGATACTGTGGCGAATTCTATAACAAAGGCTAAGTATGTTGACGCTTGAGAAGCGACAAAGAAGTTGTTGAATCATATAGTTCATTCATGAACTTAGTATGGTTCCAAGATGGCTTTGGTCTATGGGACACTATTGCAGATAGTTGCTCCATAGCTCAGTCTGAGGAATCATGTTTCGACCAATGATTCACACATATGCAAAGCCAAGTCCTCGCAAAATATGAATTTTTTTAAAGCGTGAAAACGCGAGGATATGCAAAGTTACACACGGAGCTGAAGTCGTCAGATCCGTTGGACATCAGGCTATACCACAAGCGAAGCATATTTTACACCAGTATGCCATAGGTGTAAAGTGCACTAGCATTTACTAGATTATTGACTCTAGTGCAAGTGGGAGTCTGTAGGAGATACGCCCTAGAGGCAATAATAAATGTTATTGATTATCTCCCTGTTCATAATTATGATTATGTTCCATGCTATAACTGCAATGATTCTCGAGTCTACAAATAAAACGAGGCTCGAAGGAAGACTCATATGCACGTGTGGTATAATAAACGGTAAAATGTATTCCTAGTCTTGCCTCTAAGACTGGCTCAAGTATTGCATGATGATCCTGTTTTCCTGATCATGGGCATGGCTATGCCGGCAATTTTGAGGGCACAATGTTGGAAGAACATTTGTGTTGAATCGACCCGAATTGATGTTATGCTATGAGATACATTCGTCATAAGTTAATGGTTAATAACACAGAGATGGTTAATGTTTGCATGATTCCTTAGACCATGAGAGTATCGAGTTTCTTCATGCTTGCTTCATGAACTTTGGGGTTTGTTAAACGTCATCCGTAAATGGGTGGCTATTACGGCGGCTTACGGGTTCATGGAAAAGTATGTCAAGTAACTTGATAGCTCAAGATTGGGATTTGCTCCTCCGACGATGGAGAGATATCTCTGGGCCCTCTCGGTGTTACGGTATCCATCATCGTCTGGCCAAACACTTTGTGATTTGATCACGGGGATGCCGGAACACGGAACGAGAAAAGAGAACAATACCGGTAACGAGGTAACTGGCATAGTGGACAAGGTGTTGATCCACGGGGATGCCAACATGTCTCACCTCGGGTATTTGTAACATATCGCGAAGCAACAGGAATAGCACACGGCAACTGGAGGTTCACTCGAATATTCATTCGTGTGGGTATAGGGGTCAATATGGGTGTCCACGGCTCCGATGTTGATCATTGATCGGAAGGGGTTCCGGGTCATGTCTATGCTTCACCGAACCTATAGGGTCACACGCTTAAGGGTCATCTACCTGCTGAATACTAGACAGGGAGTCTGAGAGAAAGTTTCCGGGAAAAAGTTTTTCGGAGACAGCGGAAAAGTTCCGAAGAGAGAGGTCACCGGATGAGTTCCGGTGAAACTGAAAAGTTGTTTCAGGGGATACCAAAAAGTCAAATTGGTTTTGGCACATGCCTGATAATTCTTGGAGGATGCCAGAATCGTTCTGGAAACTTTTTGGAATTTTCCGGGATGAAAACCGGAAATGTTCCGGAGCTGCCGAAACCGCTTCAGATGCTCTTCGCAGATGAAAATTACTAAACCGGAATTGTTCCGGATAGCGTTGAAAATTATTTTGGTGGGTACTGGAAATGTTCTAAGCCCGCATAAATATTTTCAGTTCGATCAGACGCTGAAAAATGTCGTCATGAATAGTGAAAGTGCTTTTTGGGATATTTATGGAAAACCACCTTTTGGGATATTTCCAAAAGGCCTTCTAGAAGGCTTGGGGACCAAGATGGTGGAGCTCCATGGAGCTCCACATGGCACTCCCTTTTCCCTTCCATGCCCTTTGTGTGTGACATAAAGTGAGGGTAGTTTGGTATTTTGAATGCCCATCCTACCCCTTGGTTTTCCTATAAATAGGAGGTGAGTGGGCTGCCCAAATCTCATCCATTCTCACATGCAAGTGCCATTGCAATGATCTGGCTTCTTCTCTCCCTCCCAGCGAAATAGTTTCGTAGAGCCGAAAGGCTGTCTGGGTTCCGGCAGGAACTAGTTCTGGACGGCGAAGCCCTGCCGGATAGATGACATCGTATGTGTGCAACTCTGTAGAGAGATCGTAGTTTCGGTCTTAGTTCGAGAGTGCCTCCCGAAGGGCTGTCCGTGTGACCGTCTGAGTTTCGGAGGTCCTCCCGAAGGGCTGTCCGAGTGACAGTCCGAGTTTCGGAGGTCCTCCCGAAGGGCTGTCCGCGACACCGTCCGGGGGGCTGTGCGACCGCCTCCCGGAGGGCTGTCCGAGGGGCTGATGAGGGTATTCATCCTCGCGGTTGGGAGGTTGTAAAATCCTAGCTACTGGGATCTGCACCGCCGATCGTCATCGACTCTACTTCCGCTGCGCTACGAGTCGGTAACGAAAATGATCAAACCTTGTATGCAGTCTCCATAGTGGTCCTGGGCTGGTACGTAGGTCGGAAATTTTTTGTTTTCTGCTGCGTTACCCTACACTACCATTCTGGTAGCCAGGAAAAATCCCAAATAATTTGTGGAGCTTCTCATGTCCATATCTTCCCCATTTCCATCAAGATCCCAAGTTCCATAGTTCAAATTTTGAGCACCACATCCATTTGCAGATTCTGTCCAGTTGGGCAAGTTGTAAAGGAAGTGCTCTATTCCTTGCTCTAATTGAGCTGAAACTTTTCATGGTGGTTGATATTGCTAAATCACTGATGGAAACTAAAAATCAGATCAATCCCTCTATCCATCTTTTCCCAGCAATTTTCTCAAGTTTCTGCCCAGGTTGTATCTCTGTGAAGGAAGTACCCTCATGGATGATCAATTTGAGCTGAAACTTTTCCAGTATCCTCATATAATCAAATAATCATCCTCCACCAAGTTTGAGCCAAATCTATGTAGCCAAATTGTCCCAGCAAATTCATTTCCATTCCTGACCAATTGGCAAGTTTGCAAAGGAAGTACCATCTACACTGGTCCATTGGTGCTGAAATTTTGGCACAATGATCACCTTAGTAGATGACTACTCCATGCCAAACCCCAGCTCAATTCACTCAGGGATCCATCCAGAACCAACCTCAAACACCTTTATGTCAGGAACTTTCTAGAGCCTCTAGTCAATTCCAGGGAAGATGAGATCAAACCAGAGGCATGGGACCTCTCTTGGATGTCAGGACGACGCAATGGACAAGGTGTTGGGTCAAGTCGTGCCACAGAGCACGTTTTGGCGTGGTGACCACGCGGCTGGCATAGCCAAATGCGTGCTATGCACGCCGGGGCCCTCGGCCACCGTCAACACAGCGCGCTCGCGCCACCGCGGCGTGTCTCGACTTGTCCAGCACCTTCGCGACATCCTAGAACCCCTCTGGACCCTTCTTCCCCCTCCTCGTTCCCTCTCATCGCGCCACGGCGGTCGCAGACGCGGCACTATTGCCCCGTGATCCGCCGTCATCTTCCTCTCCGTTGGCTCCTCCCCCCCCCCCCGAGCCGTCGCGTTGCATTGAATGCTCGTCAGGTCGGCACCGCGTGCGTCCAAGCCAGCTCACCGCGAGCTCCAATGCGTGGCTAAGGACGCCACGTCGGCCGGACCTATCCTCCCACCTCGGCCAGCTATAAAAGCGGCGGCCCGAAGCCCTCCCGAGCATCCCCGAGCCTCTCATCCTCCTCCTAGACCTCCCAGCATCCTCCCTGACCTCTTCCCCGAGCTCGAGCCGTTCCCCTGTCCTCCAATCGCCGCCATAGCCGCCGCCTCTGGCCGCTCCAATTCATCAGCGGTAGAGCCCCTCTCCCCCTCATCTCTTCACCAGTAGAATTCCCCAACTCCGGTGAAGCTCCCTACCTCTTCAGCTCCTCGTCTCCGTGCCCGTAGTGCCGTGCCCATCTCCACCCGGCGTGGCCGTCCGCCATGGTCGAGCTGCCGCTCGCCTCGGTCCACCTCGGAGCCCGTGACCTACACCTTCGGGTGCGGCTCCTTCTGCTGAGCCCGTCCATAGGTCGAGCGACGCGAGGGATGACCGGAGTCGGCCGGACGAGCACTGGAGCCGGCGGCTCCCCTCTGCTCTGCGGGCGGGCGACGGGAAGAAGGAGAGGAGAGGGAGGAGAGAGAAGGGGACCCGACAGGTGGGCCCCGACCCCACCTGTCGGTGAGTGAGGCACCCGCCAGCGTGGATAAGTGGAGACGGTTTTTCTAAAACCCGTCTCCCTGAACCAAAAGCGCATTTCAGTCGAGTGCGCCTCCGGTTCAGCCCCCAGGGGCCTCTCTGTGAATATTTTATTTACAAAATAGTCCCTGAACTTCGGACGGCTATATCTTTTCGCTCGTAGCTCGGATTGAGGTGAAACCAATGCCCTCATCTTCGTCTCGTCGAGCCCGTTCTTTTGGTATCATTTTCACAATGTGTTCACATTGTGAAAATGACCCTTTTGCTCTTGCCCCTCATTCAGCCCTCTCTAAGAGGGAACGGTTTCCGGCGATCCCTTCCGTGGACTCTCCGCATTTCTTCCCGGAGTATTTCTTCGACCCCAGGCAAGCCGACCATCTAACATATGCTCTAACGCATCGCTCTGTGGTATTCTTGCGTGTTTACTTATTGATTATGCCTGTGATAGAAATAATTTAATTACTGTTATATTGCACCTACTGTTTTCATTACTTCATAGTAAACTGAGTAAATGCCTAGTTGTTGCCCTCATAAGTTATTGTGGCGAACCACATGCTTATTTAATGGGATGTAGTCGGTTGATCTAGAGTCACCTGTCCGGGCTTATCCGTGCAGCCACATTTGCCGGTATGGGACGGCCTTGACTTGGCCTGACTGCGTGATCTTTCACCGGTACCTCCAAAGAGGGAGGGTTATGCGCGCGTGCTACCCTGATCAGGTAGGCGGCGATAATCCTGTGAGCCCAGTTGTTGTTTGCTTGCGCGCGGTCCCCGTTTGGGACAGTAGCCCCCGTTTGGGTCTACATAGTTTGGCCACGACGGTCGCAGGTGTCATGAGGACACAGAGGCCACCCAAGGCTGACCTCCGGGGGAGGAAGAGTGCCGGTGGTACGATGAAAGAGTCACGGGTCAGGCAGGTTTCGTTGAAGCAACGCTGGTCCACCCAAGTGGGATCACGAGGCCAGGTGCTTCATGGTGTGGGTAAAGTGCGCAACCTCTGTAGAGTGTAAAATCTATTCGAATAGTCGCGTCCACGGTATTGGACAGCCTGTCCAGACCTCAGTAGATGGTCAACCGTACTGATGATAATAATGATGGAAGAACTCGTCTTGTGTAGACATCAGAGGATGTCAGGAATATGGTATGTTAGCCATGGGATGGCTATGAGATGAGTGGTCGGATGACCACGTGATTCGGATTGGATTTGGATCAGATTCAGATTGGATCGTGAGAATGTTCGGAGTATGGACTATTTACTTAGTATGCTTTACTTTACTGTATTTACTTCAGTAGTTTTCTTGCTAGATAATCATGTTATGCCATGATAATTAATATTGTTCTAATAACAAATGCATGCTTGAATGCCATGGATTGCTTTGCTTGGTGTATATGTTAGTTTGGTTTGCTTGCGAGTACATTCAAAAGTACTCAGCGGCCTTTAACGTGTCCAGGTTCACATAAGGATCCGTCGTCCGTCGACGAGGAGCTGGAGTGTTCGCGGGCTAGAAGAGTAACCTAGTGGATTGGAGCCGCACCAAGACCATGCCGCCCTAGATAGAGCCTTTCCGCTGCCATCACTTTTGTAATATATTCCATGTAAGACTCTTATATCCATTAATAGAAATGCCTGTGTTCATGATACTTGTGGTAAACGTGCATGCCAGAGTGATTTCCTGGGCTGGTATGCGTGGCGACCGTCTGGCTACAGTGGTAATCAGGCGGGGCGCCACAAATGCAAGACTCTTTAACTCATGGATGGATTGCAGAAAATTTATGGATGTGTATTGAGATGGTGTTGATACGTCTCAAAGGTATCTATAATTTTTTAAGTACTCATGTTATATTCACATAATTTATACATGGTTTTGTCACACATTTTCCTAATATTTATTGGACTGACATATTAATCTAGTGCATAGAGCCAATTGTTGTTTTCTACATATTAATCTAGTGCATAGAGGAAATAAAAAAAATACAACTCAGATTTTCAAGAACAAAGGGCCACCCGGCTAGAAGCTCACATGGAGGGACACCAAGAGGTCACGTGGCATGTTCATGCGGCTGTTAAAAATAAGCCCTAGAGATAATAAAAAAGTGTTATATATTATAATTACATGTTTGGAATTAATGCTTATATTTCTGTTATAATTGCAATGATCTTCAATGTGAGATTTAGAGTAAAACTCAGTTGCATGTGGAAATCGTAAACAGCCTCACCTCTACGACTAACTTGTACTCCCTCTGTCCCATAATATAAGAGCGTTTCGACACTATACTAGTGTCGAAAACGCTCTTATATTATGAGACGGAGGGAGTATATTGCAGATGACCCCTTTTTTTTAATCATGAGCATACATGAAAGTGCAATCATATCCTTAATCATATTTTTATGTTGATGACTAATCATATTTGTCAAGTTTATCTCAGGTTTTAGCTCCTAAGGAATGATATGCGAACCAATCCATTGACTGATGCCGGAGTCGTGAGACTTGGTAGCATCGACCCAAAACACATAAACAAGCCTGAACCACTCAAAGTGATTAGACATATCTTCACAGAGCAAACTGATTCCGAATTGCAATTTCGTGTCACACCAACATGCTTTCGTAATTGAATCTGAACGGTGCGACGCAGCATGGAACGCTCTGGAAAATTCGAGTAGATAACCATATTTCATCCAATTTATTTAGTGTGGAAAAATAGGAATCTACTGCAAGACTCACCGGCAGGCGGCAGCTGGTGCTCACCAACTCGTCTTCCACGCTGCTGCCCAAGCGAGAGCTAGCCTGCTTGGGTTCGAATCTCCGAGGCCCTGAGCGGAGGAGGCCGCGGGCCAGAGCGAATCAGACGAGCTGCGGCGCGCACCCGGACGGAGAAACCCTCGGCGAGGCTGGCGGCCGGAGGCGAGCGGATCCAATTGAGATTTGTTTAAATAATTTTTTTAACAAATTCAGAAAATGTATGCCCTAATTCGTAAAAAATTTAAAAGTATGAGTCCGTCGGCCTCGCTAAAGCCGAAAAAACATTCTTCGGTCTCATTTAGGTCAAAAAGAAACTCTTTGGTCTCCCTTAGGTCGAAAAGGCACTCTTTAGTCTCGCTTAGGCCAAAAAGTTGTAGAACTGGGCCGAAGAGCTCTTCGGGTTTTGCAAGGCCGAAGTTGCATTTCCGTCGGCCTAAACCAGGCCGAAGTGCACTCTTTCGCTTTCCCATGACCGAGTCCTTTTTCTTCTGGCCCCGGCATAGTAATCTCTTTCTCTTTCATTTCTCGTTTTCTTTTTTTTTTCAATGTGTTTTGATTTCAATCAAACCATTTTAAATACTCTGAAATTTGGTGTGTGAACTAAATGGATTTAAGCAGAGCCACACAAAAGTTTTCAGAATTTGTAGGTATATATTTATATTATTTAGCAATATAAACCTAGTTCAAATAGTTATTGATTTAATTAAAAACCCCAAAATAAATGCTTTCAAGCCTAAAAAAATTTGCTTTGGATTTTTTCTTGCTAATATTTCACGGTTTAAAAGGAACATTTTCTTGGGTTCATTTGAAGAGATTTTAATTTTGACCATTTTTTAAAAGATTTCTGAGGCTTTTGAAATTTTCCTCAATTCATTTTTCTTTTGAATTTAAGATGATGTATGAAGCTCTCTAATGCATTAAACACAAGTTAAGCTAGGGCCGTGACATCTAGATGGACGAGTTGGTGTTCTTACACTCCCATTTTCACTGACATTATATTCATACTTACAAAGAAGAGCAAACTTATGCCCATTAGTGCCCGACAAAACAACTATTTGTTGTTTTCACGTACAAGATAATAAAAGAGAGAAAATCATCTATGGTCACTTAACTTGACTCGGTGTCTCACTTTGGTCAAGCATGTAGTGCATTAGATATATGTGATCATGCATGTACCGATTCCAAAATAAGTGTCTCGTGATTTTAGTTCAAATTTAAACTAAAATTAAAACACTTATTTTGGAACTGAGTGAGTGCATACTAGTCACTTGGCTCTTACATGATCGAGCCATCCAGCTACAGCCTGGGGTTCAAGAAGACATGACGGCCATGCAACCACTGGTTTCCGGCAATGAAGCCCTCAATGGTGCATTGGAGGCATTGTGGGCGTGACTGACGAGGTGATAGACGCTCCACTTGATGCGACGCATCACCTTGGAGGCAGCCCCAGGGCCATATTTCTTGTATTCCATGTAGTGCACGGTTCACGTCACGGCGGCCGACTTTACCTAATCGTCCTTGTGTCGAGGGTGCCCAACCCTTACAGGCCACCTAGCCTCTGGCATCCACGAGCTCGCCGAGGTAACTCTATAAACATGACATGAGAGTGGTTCCCCCACGGTTAACCAAGGTACGTCTCAACACGGTCCAGGTCCTCGTCGTTGCCTGCCCTAATGCTGCAATTTTGGACGAGAACTCGGGGTAACAGTCGGGTCGGTTGCAGCCCTAGGCCGTCACCGCATTTTGGTTCACAAGCATCGGCTTGAGAACTAAAATGCGACAACCGTGGAAAACAGATATGGTGTTGCCCCAAAAGAAGTCGATGGTGCCATCTACCTCACAGTCCTTGCAGAATTGCGTCTTGCTCTCCGCAAGCAACATATCTTGAAACCCAACAAACCTGCACAAGTAGAAAATGGACATGTTGGCCGCGCTTTAAGATATACTCCCTCCGTACGAAATTACTTGACGCTCAAACGGATGTATCTAGCACCGAAATTCCGGACGTAGGTAGTAATATTAGGGAGATTAATTATTTGGCTAGGGGACCTATGACCCCCCCCCCCCCCCCCCCCCCCCCCCCCCCCCAAAAAAAGTCGACATGTTTCTTACCTATCTCTTTATCGATCCACTTGTGACCAATCTTTTATAGCAATATACCATTTCTAGTCTTACCTGCGATCTTGCCTTCTCACGCAAGGTTGATAGGGACTAGTACAATGCCAACAACACGTAGATTCTAAACTATGCGTGGGTATGTTGAGGATATTGTACGAATCCTTAAACATCACCGTATCCTTCGGTGTTTTTTTTTGCCATGCAAATCTGAAATGGTTGGCATTCAATCTTCTATTCACTATATGGACCTTTTGGCTAACTCATTCTTATCTGAACTGCCCATGGTAAGTAATCAATCAAATACACATTTTCCCCAACAATAATAACATCATGTCATATAAACATTCTATGCTAACCACGTTCTTATATATGTTATGTAGCTTTGTGGATAAACATAACTACATGTGGATATTTAATGCAGGACTCTTGAACTCATGGAAATGGATTACATAAATTTTATGGAAGTAGATATTGAGATGGCGCTTCGAGAAGCCGGAGAAAACACCAGATTGGAACCCCCAATTTTTTAATGGTAATAATTTGTTCTTACTCTTGACAATCGTTACCATTGGTTGGAAAATAGCCATTTAATGTTAAAATTTAAATGGTTAGTAGAATGCTTTTTGCAGAAACAGCGAGTAAAGATGCACCCATTCACACTGCGCCTACAATGTCATGGAGATGCAATGATGGATCATAATTAGTTTGTGTTAGTATCTTTCTCTTGTCAAAAGTCTTTGTTTTCACTTGCACCTAAAAAATTAAAAGTGTTATATGTCTTGCCTATACAGTCTGCCTATTCAGGAATTTCATCACTTTCAAGTATCACCATCATGTGTATCTTTAGTGTCCCTCTACAGACATAACAAACTCATTCAAGAATTTCATTATAATACGTACGTCATGGGAAAACACCTTTACATACAGCACCCTCGACAAATAAATTAGTGCAAGAATATGACAATACATACATGTCACTATCAAAATAAAAAATAATGAACAAATGCAGAAAAAAGCATGGGACGTGGATTTTTGGCTCTGGGGAGCATATGCTCCCTAATGAACAGTAAAATCAAAGTAAATAGTAAATAAATTTTAAAAATTCTGGTTTTTTTTGTAGATGTTCATATTAGTGTGGCAAGTGTGCTTACCAATTTTCATGCCATATGGGACAGCGATGTTTCGTCGGTGAAAAAAACAAAATTAAGTGTAACATTTGAAGGTAACATTTGGCGTTCGACTTGTTTTTTTTTTTGTACAGGTCAAAATGCTTATGTTTTTCACCTGCAAATTTGCATGTACCATTTGAATGTGACAATGAACACATATATTTTTTCAAGTTTTTTTAACATTTGTAAAATTCATTTTCAACACGCAGGAGCATATGCTCCCTAGAGCCAAATTGAATATCCCGGTTGATACTGCCAATATCCAACTATGGCTAGCGGCAAATCACACCTTTGTCCTTACAGTTTGTTTCAGTTTGTCAAATAGATAGGGTACAATATGCACTCTAGTAATTACAAAAATACATTCTTAACCATAATTATTCAGTATGCTCTAACTGAATTGATATATTCATCAACCAGCATGACGTTCCAGAAAAGAGCTTCTAATAGCAGACAGTTTTGCATAAACATCTTTCATTCCAGGCCTATCCTTTGGAGATTCCACGGTACATGACAGCCCAAGGGCAACCAACGGAACAATATATCTCTGCATCCATACTTCTGCGCACCGCTGATGCTCCCCGTGCGCCATATGAGGATCTAGTATCTCTGCAACTCTGTCTGGAAACATGGATTCACAAAACTTACAAAGGCTAAGTCCATCCACGAACATATCATCGGTTGGTCGTTTTCCGGTAAGCAGCTCCAATAGAATCACTCCAAAACTATAGACATCACCTCCTGCTGAGATCTGGCAACCCATCCCGTACTCTGCAAAAGGAACATGTTGTACTTAGATACAAGATAAACCATGCATAAGTACATAATGAAAAACAAACTTACCAGGTGCCATGTATCCAATTGTTCCTCGAAAATTGATCAAGTGTTCCGGACTACCCAAAACTGGAGACAGAAACTTTGCTGAACCGAAGTCACCAATACGTGCAGTCATATCATAATCTAAAAGAATGTTGCTTGGCTTCAAATCACAATGCATCAATGATGGTGTCCGTTCGTTGTGAAGATAATCGAGAGCAGAGGCCACATCCACAGCTATGCATATCCTCAGCCTTAAGTTTAGGGTTCTATTTGGTGTGCCATTGTGCTGTTTAGGGTGAAGCCATCTTTCAAGGCTGCCATTAGCCATGAACTGGTAGACTAGTGCTTCGAACTCATTGCTTTCTGTGTCCGTCGTCGAGCATGAAGTCACACACTTCAGAATGTTTCGATGGCGTGTACTCCGTAGCACTTGGCACTCAGTAAAGAAACTTTCATTAGCACCAGGTTCATTCAGGTTGAATATTTTGATAGCCACCAGATCATTTTCAAACTTGAACCTCCCAACATAGACTGATCCAGTACAGCTTGAACTTATTTTATGTTCCGACGAAAAGCAATCAGTAGCTTCAAGGATGTCACGATATGACACTCTTTTCAGCTTCTCCTCATGGGACAAAACTGTATGCACTTCCTTTCGCTTGAGATGGCCAAAAAAGCGAAATATCTTTGACAAAACATCCGATGGTGAAAACGATAAAACCACTTTCTTCCAAAGAGTGAATAACACACCTCTATCCCAAAAGAGTGAACAAAAGCCATGACAATACTAGGAGAGAAATAGTAAGTGGTGGTAGTACAATCAACAGCAAGGTTGCCGGCAAGGACAGATGGTGCTTGGACTTGTGCTTTGTTTTAGTTGCTGTAGGTGAGATTGCAGGACAAATTGGTAATGCTAGCCTCGAGAAATTCGAACAGAGTCCCTTGTTGTCATTCAAAACTACGGCGGTAGAATTCTCAAAGATCCCACTTGTAGGAACAGCCCCTTCCAAGTTGTTGTAAGATAGATCAAGTTGCTCCAGCATATGAAGATGCTCAAAGAATTCAGGCACGGCACCGGATAAGTCATTGTGAGAAAGATTAATCTGCTAGGTCGTTCCTAGGAAATTCCATCTTTTTGGAATTTCTCCATGCAACTTGTTTCCTTCCATGTGAAGGGATGTTGGACTAGCACTAACACCAGTACCAAGTTCCCATGGCAGTTCCCCAGTGAGATTGTTGTGTGAGAAGTCCAGACCCAAGGAAAATGGAGGGTTGGCAAAGAGTTCGACTGGTATAGACCCATCAAGATTGTTTCGAGACAAGTTTAGCTCAAGAAGTCTCGTGCACCAAGGTTTTCGAGTCGATGAGTCGACGAGTCGCTCAGGGGGGGCGAGTCTAGACTAGTCGTGACTAGTCTAGACTCATGGTCGACGAGTCAACATGCGATGAGTCGACGTGAGTTAAGCAGTAGGGAGCAGACCAGCAGCAGCCAGCGGCAACCAAGGGAGGAGCCGCAGCAACCAACCAAGACCAGGCCACCAGGAGATGGGAGGAGCAGACCAGCAGCAGCAGCAACCAAGGAATGAGCAGCAGGCAGCAGCAACCAGGGGAGAAGGGGACGAGTAGCAAGCCAGGGGCGGCGGCTGCTGCAGAAGAGGGCTGGGTCGGGGGAGGGGGGCTGGAATTGTTCGATCTAGGTTTCCAGACGCTCCAATCTTCCTTCAATACTGGCCCACAAGGCAATATTGGCCCAGTAAGGCCCAATGAAACCCTAGCCTGCCTAGCTCAATCTGAACCATCCATATTCTCTAATCTTCACCGTCCATCCACTCTCTTCTTATCTCTCTCTCTCTCACCTGCTCCCCTTCCAGCCCCCAGGCACGAATCGACAGCCGCAATGGCCTTGCTGCAGCTCCTCCTCCATGGCTTCTCTGCCTCCGCCCCTTCCTCTCCGCCTCCCCCATCCTTCCCTGGAACCGCCCCTCCTTCCATGCTCCGTTTTCTCTGCCCAGATCGAGTCGTTCGACTCAAAAACCGCGACTAGTCGAGACTAGTCGGGAATAGTCGATCGAGTCGCTCGACTCATCCAATGATTCGAGTCGACAGGTTGAGTCGACCTTCATGTAACGACTCGTCGACTAGTCGACGACTAGTCACGACTAGTCGTTCGACTCGAAAACAGAGTCGTGCACTGACCTAAACAAATAGGTATGTTTCCACTCAAGTTGTTATCATCAAGATAAAGCTTGCCCAGTTGAGTAATGTCACCAACTGAGGGGGGGATCTGACCTGATAATTTGTTCTTTGATAGATTTAGGACATATAGGTATCGCAGCTTCCCAATTGTAGAAGGTATGCTTCCAGAAAGAAAATTGCTTTCCATCCTAAGCGAAGTGAGATTAACAAGACTGCTAATCTCAAGAGGTATGGAGCCGGAAATTTGGTTTGACGCAAGCGATAAACTTTGTAGCCTTGTGGAAAGATTAACAACTGCTATAGGTAGGCTGCCATTCAGAGCATTCCCTTCCAAGGATAACCTTGTCAGTTGGGTGCAATTTGCTAGAGATCTAAGAAATGACCAGTCATGTGCTTCTAGCAAGTTCCTCCTTAAAACTAACTGACGCAAGTTTGCCAATGAACCAAGAGATGGCACAGAGCCATGTAACGAGTTGTTTGAAAGATCAAGTATTTGAAGATTTAACATGTTGGCTACTGAAGCTGGGATCAGGCCGTCAAGCCTGTTGCTTCCCATAATTAGGGACTGGAGGTTTGGTAGTAGTAACCTATGTAAGATGGTATCTGTCCAACAAGGCCATTGCTGCCAACACTAAAGTTTTATAGTGATGACATGTTGTAAAGAGACAACGGGACACTCCCTGATAAACTGTTGTAACTTAGATCAACCTCAAGCAGTTTTGTAATGTGACTCAAAGTCTCTGGAATTAATCCTGATAACCTATTTTGGCCGAGCAATATAGAAGCAAGGGAAGAAATATTTCCTATTGAAGGAGGTATGCTTCCAGAGAGGAAGTTTCCTGTTAGGCAAAGAAATCTGAGAGCTGTGGCTTCATGGAAAGGTGGGATGGCACCAGTGAAAGAATTCATCTGGAGATCAACCATAGTTAGCTTAGATGAGTTATCAAACAAAGTAGAAGGGATCTCTCCAGAGAGGTTATTACGTGACAATATAAGTGTGCTGAGGGAGGAGCTACTGGCCAATGAGAGAGGGATACCGCCGGTAAGCGTGTTGTTTGCAAGATTGACATAGCTAAGAGAACTGCTAGTGCCTAATGAAATGGGGATGTTACCTTGAAGACTGTTGCCAGCAAGATTCAGTGTATGGAGGTTTGGAAGCTTACCCAGCTCTTCAGGGATGGTTCCCGACAGATGATTATCGGCAAGGTTCATCGACGATAGAAAAGCCAAGTTGCCCAGGCATCCAGATAATTGCCCTCTGAGTTGCACAGAGCTGAGGTTAAGAGAGACCACCCGGGGTGGAAACGTTGTGCCGCAGTTGACCCCTCTCCAGCTGCAAAAGTTTAGTGAGCCATTGCTCCATGAGTCTAGTGCTATGGTCTAGTGTGCCATGGGCATAAGAGTTGATGCCGGACTTGAAGCAAAGGAGGGCCTGGCGGTCGATCTCGGATATGTTTGCTTGTGCTGCTGCTATTGGTGTGGTGATGAAGGGGGGAAGGATTAGCAAAATAGAGAGTAGAGATAAGATTGAAGGCATGATATCTATAGTTTACACTTTACAGGAAGTGGACGAACCAAGAACTACCAAAAACTTGGGAGTGCTTGCTGCTACGGTTGGAGCCTGGATGATCTTGTGTGTAAGATTAGCTCTTTTAAAGGATCTGTCTGCCAGAAGCTATGTTTGACTAAGTTGAGTTGACTTGGTACAGGATTGGCGGTTGTCTCACTCGGACCTTTGCAAGAAAAAACGTGATGCAAGGGTAAAGAAAAGTAGAAGTATGGAACAAAGACTTTTGCAAGAAAACGTGTGCAGGCTGAGTTATTTTGTTCCAAAACAGGTGCAGGCTAAGCTATGGACTGTGACCAGTAGAACTGCAGTAGCGAAATATAAACTGGAAGAGGAAAGGTGAATTATTTCGACAGCGACACAAGGATGCTGTAAGACTGGTCCTGGCTCATACATCAAACAGGATGAACAAACCAAGAGGCGACACCAAGGCAGACCAAGCCATTGACTGATGCTGGAGCGGTGAGACTTGGTAGCATCGACCCAGAACACATAAACAAACCTGAACCACCCAAAGTGATTAGACATTTCTTCGTAGAGCAAACTGATTCAGAATTGCGATTTCGTGATGCACAAACATGCTTCGTAACTGAATCTGAATGGGGTAACGCGGCATGGCACAATGGAAAAGTTTGTAGGTAACTGCACTTCATCCAATTTAGCACGGAAAATTGGGAATCTAGCTGCAGGACTTACAGTATACACGGCACTTGTATGGGCTCACTCGTCCTCCACGCCTGCCAAGGAAATGGCTGCTGGGGTTTGACCCTCCGAGGTCCGAGGAGGAGGAGGCCGTGGGCGAGAGCGAATCCGTCGAGCCGCGCGCTGCGCATCCAGAAGGAGAAACCCTAGGGGAGGCTCGCGCGGCGGCGGCAAGTGGTGGCGTTGCCACCGAGCCGTACGGGCTCGGAAGGTGGCGACCGCGCGTCCAGGCGGCGAGGAACTGCTGGAGGCATTCGATGTCGGCCGGGGAAAAGGCAAGCTGGCGTGGCGGCGGACGGCGGGGGAGTCGCCGGAGGCTCAGAGCCTCCTCACACCGTCGTCAGGTAACGGAGTCTGAACACGAAGATCCAACGGCTGAGAGAGCATCTTCGAGATTACTGTTACATTGTGTCGCTACCGTCACATTTCGGACAACTTTTTTTCTTGAAGAAATATTTTAGCAACTACCAGAGCCAGAAATGAAAAGATGAAGTAAGACGATCATATTAGATTATAATGATACAAATTTTGTATTATGATGTTGATATTTTTTCCCTTAAACTTGGTCAAACATAGACATTTTTGACTTTTAGAAACCAAAATATGCACTAGAATGAAGGGAGTACTATATAAAAGCTACCATTCATGGTTTTTGTAGCTGCGTTTTTTCGCTCACAATACGACATGACTCATTTTGTTCTGAAACTTTAAACATAAGTACTACGCTAGAATGCGGTTTTCCAAAGAAATTCAAATTTTGTTGACATTTTTTTAACCTTTTTAATTATTATTTTTGCTAAATTGAGGCCTATGTCCCAAAAATCCACACCGAAAAAAATCCTTTATTAAAACAGACTGATAATCATCATATTGACTCTGTTGACACTTGACATCAAACTTCACATGAATTTTTGCTTAGTTATACCTGTAGGGTAGAGGGGGATAGAAGAGTGCGCATGTGGACTTTCCTTGGTGAAGAGATGATTTAGAGCACAGGAAAAATATATGATAATCTTTCATGTTTACAGCAACATAAATCTCTATGAGCATTCATGAAAAGAGGAGGTCATGTTTCCTGATGTTTCATAAATGATGCGGAGCATCCCTTCATCATCCCCATGTCTACACCCCCAAGTGGCCCTATGACAAGAGCCCGCGCACGCGACATTGGAACCCAGGTGAATTCACTCCTCTTCGAGTTAGACTTAAATGCCAACGGAACGTGGATGCTACCTCACAATGAGACCGTCTGCATACTCAGGTACTTGGGAGAGGATGGGAACACTACAACAGGAGACGCCACGCTCGGAGGAGCCACGGAGAAGATTCGGCCACTCTACAGCCTTCGGACGTCCGGCCCCCCACGGACGTCCCCGGACGTCCGGCGCCTGGAGACCTCTCCCCGCTACAGACTCAGTGACTCTCCAGCGCCCGAACGACCGGCTGGACACGGACGTCCGAAGCCCACCAGCGCACGGACGACCGGACGTCCCGGAAATCCGGAATGACACCAGTACCGAATCTTCGGATTTCCGAAGACCCCGGATGACCGAGCCCCGGACGTCCGGCCCCCTCCGGATGTCCGGACCCCCGTGAAGCCCCGGACGTCCGAGCCCGTCCGGACGTCCGACGCCTGCTGTGCGCGACCGCTCGGGCCTTGGCCCATGTACCCCTTCGTCTCGCCTTTGACTATTTAAACACCTCCCCCTCCTCTCTCTAGGGTTAGCTTGTGTTTAGCAAATACTTTTTGTTGAGCCTAGCTCCATTACTTCCTCCTCTCGTGGAGTTGCCCTCCACCGGAGAAGATCCAAGTGATGCCAAGGCCCCTCTAGAGGGAAGATCTCACGAGATTCAAGGCCTCCTCCCCCGGAGTGAGGAAGAACTACCGGTTACTTGTATCCGTCCGTTGTTTGTGGATCTAACTACCTCGTGTGTTTGCTTGTTCTTAGTGGATGTGTGATCGAAGTTTGTCCATGCGTTTGCGTTTTTCTCTCGTGATTTCTCCCTTTTCCCCCTCCAAGTGTGAAAAGATCGACACACACGGGCGTGCCCCGTATCATATTGGTATCATGAGCCAGGTTGATTCACATCTTGGAGTCTTCCCCTCCATTTTCTAGCCAATTTTTGCTTTGTTTTGACCTAATTTCAAAAATCCCCACAAAAAATAGACATACCAAAATTTCTTGCATTTGTTGGATTTGAGGAGATTTTGTTGATTGTGATCCGTGGATCTCGTTGTGTACAAGTGGATCTACCTTTTCCCCACCTTCCCCATCAATTCCATCCGCAAAATCACCCGATTTTTGCCCAAATTTTTTCTTTTCATCGAGTTCATCCCGTGGAGCGCACAGGGTCCGGACGACCGGCTCCCTACGAACGTCCGACCCACCGGACGACCGGACCCACTCGGACGTCCGGACAACTCTGACGAAACTGAATATTTCCCCTGGCGTTTTTGTTTCTCCTCCATTTCTTCCGCAACGCTTTGCATTTGTGATTTTGAGTAGCGAGCCTCGCCACTTCCTAAGGTGTTTCGGCTAATTAGGAGTGGCTCTTCTTCGACATTGCCGCTCATCATCACCCCGATTCGTCGCCTACCACATCTTCATTGACACCAACCGTAAGCAAGGACGGTAACCGCGACGACACTCTTGACATATACCCTTGCCATTGCATTGTTAACCCGATCCTATTTGCGTTACTTACCTATCGAGACTAGCCATTGAGTATTGCCGGGCTACGCTACTTGTGCACTTTAGTGATACATACTCCGCATAGCTACAAATAGCGTGCATTTTTTTTCATCGTATCTCCTTTTTGTTACAATAGTACCCGCATACATAATTGCTATCTTGGTGTGCATGTCCAGCATTGTGCCATACAAAACATCATTGCAAAAGAAAAGAGAAGCAAAGCTTTTAAGCAAGAGCAAGAGAGCAATAACATCGCAAGTTTCGCATAGCATACTTGATCATCTTGGATCACTTGTGCGAGTAACACGTGCCGCATACACATATAGCAAGTCGGGAATAGGTAGACGACATTTTTGGTTCATAGTAGGGTGTGCACAAGTGCGTATCGTGCCCATTGGAGCAATCGTGCTTCCGTCTCTCTACTATTGTGCACCTTGAGCTTTCCGTGGCTTCCACATTTTGCGCTCATTTTTTCGGTGTTACAATACCACTTTCCTATACGTGTGTGTTTCCGTGTACACTCATTACTTTTGATTCACATTGTCTCATTTATGAATTTGCGGATCTATTTCAACTTGATTGAATCTTATTCTCGAATTGCTTGAATTTTTGTGCCACCATCCTCACCAAGTTACTCCATAAGCATTATTTGTGCAGGTGTGAGAGGGACATTCTTCGGTACCAATTCTACTACTTTCATGCTTGCACATTGAGTGAACTTGATCCACTCTCAACTTTTGGAACGGTAATTGGTATTGTCTTCTCACTCTTCCACTTATATCTTGTTGAGTGCTATGGATAGGAACATCATGTCGAACCCGACATTCGAGGAGCACGACGACGACGCGACCACCCACGTCACCAAGCTACACTTCTTCGGCGCAAACAAGGCAATTACTCAAGCGCAACATGCCTTGAATGACCGCATCGACAACCTCGCCACCGACTTGCGTGAATCCGAGGCACGCACACGGGACTACCTCGACACCAAGCTATCAAGCCAAATGGAGGAACTTCGGTCCTTGATGGTCAACCGCGCTCCCTCTACTTCGACTACGTCAAGACGGCGCTCAAGCCGACACTCATCGGAGTACTCTTCCGACGCAGGCCCCCGGCGAGCACGTGTTCATCCCCAAGACGAACACTCCGGCCCAAGTTCTCCACAAGGTCGTCACCGTCAAGACAATCCATTCCATGGCAATGGACTTCAAGATCGCCCCCGTGCTCGAGAACGTCGCCGCCAACAAGAGCTAGATGCATGGGAGCAAGAACAACGACGCCGAGAAGAAGAAGAACATCGTCGTCATGGACGAGCGCTTGAGGCACATCGCGCTTTGCAAGAAGCTACTCGTGCCTTGGAGGAGCGCAACCGCCAAGCTCATCACGAGCAACAAGCCCTTCACCAAGCACAACAAGAAGAACTTCGTCGACAACGACAAGAAGAAGCCCATCACCAAGAGGAGCTCCAAGAAAGGAGCAACCAAGTGCGTCCACCTCGTCGCCGTCCTCAAGATCATCGTGTTGAACCCGACCATGAAGATGAGCTAGGACAAGATCAACGTCAACACGCTCAAGGCAATGACAATGAAGATCCACCTCCAAGACAAGGATTTCGGCATCACAACCACAATGATGAACAACGCTTCGGCAAGCTCAAGTTCACAATGCCAAAGTTTTCCGGAAGCAATGATCCCGAAGACTACTTGTCATGGGCCCTTAAGGTTGACAAGATCTTTTGCCTCCACAACTATGATGAAGAGAAGAAGATAGCCATGGCTTCCCTTGAGTTCCACGACTATGTCCTTATTTGGTGGGAACAAGTGATCGAGCGAAGAAGGGAGAGAGGTGAACCTCCTATCACCACTTGGGCCCAAATGAAGGATCTCATGCGAGCTCGTTTTGTGCCTACACATTACAATCGGGATCTCTTCAAGAAGCTCCAACAACTCAAGCAAGGAACCAAGTCGGTAGAAGAGTACTACCAAGAGATGGAGATAGCTATGATCCAAGCCAATGTCAAGGAAGATGATGAGCAAACAATGGCACGTTTCTTGAATGGCCTCAATTACCAAGTCAAGAAGATAGCCGACTTCCAACCTTACTCCAACCTACTTGAGCTCATGCATCAAGCAACCAAGGCGGAACGGCAAGGGCAAGATGACTACAAGTACTCCAAGTTCTCCTCCAAGACCTACGGCTCAAGTGCTCAAACTACTACAACAACGACAACTTCGACTACGAAATCTCCAACACCTACCGGCGACAAGTCAAGCTACAAGGACAAGACGACTTCGTCAAGCCGACCAACCTCAAGCACCTACAAGCCAAGGGCTTCATCCTCTACACCAACACCGGATGCTACCGCCAAGACAAGCAATATCAAGTGTTTCACGTGCCAAGGGCGAGGCCACAAGACCTACGAATGCCCAACAAAACGCAACATGATCCTCCTCGACGATGGCACCTATGACTCTATGAGCGACGACGAGATGCAAGCTTTGGAACAAGTGGCCATCCACCGCCAAGTGAATGAAGATGAAGATTCGCAAATCTTTTGCGACAACGATTCGAGCCCCGCTCTCGTTGTCTCCAAAGTGTTGACGCTCCAACAACAAGAAGACGAGGACCAACGGTGCCACATCTTCCACACCAAGGCGGGCATCCAAGGAAAGTCCGTCAAGGTCATCATCGACGGAGGGAGTTGCCACAACTTGGCAAGTGAAGACCTTTGTTCCAAGCTACAATTGGTCAAGCAAAAACACCCTCGTCCCTACAAGGTCCAATGGCTTAGTGATTCCGGAACTCTCCAAGTTGACCACACCGTGCATGTTTCCTTCAAGATAGGCGCATATGAAGACACTTTGGAGTGTGATGTGGTTCCCATGTCCGTTTGCCACCTCCTACTTGGTAGACCTTGGCAATTCGACCGTGGCGTCACACACAATGGCCGGACAAATCAATATAGCTTCAAGATGAAGGGCAAGCAATATGTGCTACGACCAATGAACCCAAGTCAAGTCATCGCCGACAAGCAAGCTTCATCCCATCGTGGAGATAAAAGTGAGAGAGTGATCCACCTCAAAGAGAGTGAGTGCCACAAGCCAAAATCGAGCGACTCCACGATGAGGGACATGAGAGATATAGTTCTTTTAGCCACCAAAAGCGATTTGAGGGATGTGAGTGAGAGCCCATCGACCGTTCTTCACTATGTACTTGTGTGCAAACATGACGTCGTTCGGACTAACCCTTCACAACATCTTCCTCTTGTGTTATCTAAGTTGTTGCAGGAATTCAAGGATGTGTTCCCCGATGAGCTACCTCCGGGACTACCGCCGAAACGAGGGATCGAACACCGCATCGACCTCATCCCCAGAGCACCGCTTCCTAACAAGGCTCCCTACCGCGTCAACCCCAACGAAACAAAGGAAATACAAAGGCAAGTCCAAAAACTCCTAGATAAAGGGCATGTACGTGAGAGTTTGAGTCCTTGTGCGGTGCCGGTCATTCTAGTGCCTAAGCATGATGGTACTATGCGCATGTGTTCCGATTGCCGTCCTATCAATGCTATCACCATTCGATACCGTCACCCCATTCCTCGCTTAGATGATATGCTTGATGAACTTAGTGGTGCCACTATATTTTCTAAAATTGACTTAAAAAGTGGTTACTACCAAATCCGCATACAAGAGGGTGACGAGTGGAAAACCGCATTCAAGACAAAATTTGGTCTCTATGAATGGTTGGTAATGCCCATGGGCTTATCCGAAGCACCGGGTACTTTTATGCGTGTTATGCACTATGTGTTGCGACCACTCATTGGCTATTGTGTTGTGGTCTACTTTGATGACATTCTTGTCTTTAGCAAGTCTCTTGAGGAGCATGCTACACATGTTCGTGATGTTTTGCAAATCCTTAGGAAAGAGCAACTCTATGCAAACATGGAGAAATGCACATTTGGTGTTGAGAAAGTAGTTTTCTTGGGATTTGTAGTATCTTCTAAGGGCTTTCATGTAGATGAAACTAAGATTGATGCTATTAAAAATTGGCCCACACCAACAAACTTGCAACAAGTGCATAGTTTCCTAGGACTAGCAGGTTTCTATCGACGTTTTGTGAAAGACTTTAGCACTATTGCATCACCTCTCCATGCTTTGAGCAAGAAAAATGCACCATTTATTTGGGGTCCTTCACAAGACACCGCTTTCCATGAACTTAAAAATTTGCTCACTCATGCACCTTTGCTTGCTTTGCCCAACTTTGATAAAATATTTGAAGTGCATTGTGATGCTAGTGGTAGTGGAATAGGTGGTGTGCTTATGCAAGAGAAGCGTCCTATCGCGTACTTTAGCGAGAAACTAACCGGCGCTCAACTTAATTACCCCATCTATGACAATGAATTGTATGCTTTGGTGCCAGTTTTGCACGTGTGGGAACACTATTTGCGACCACATGAATTTGTTATCCATACCGACCATGAAACGCTTAAGTACCTAAAGGGTCAAACTAAGTTGAACAAACGGCATGCTAAATGGAGTGAATTTATTGAGTCCTTCCCTTATGTCATCAAATATATCAAGGGTAAGGAAAACGTTGTGGCGGATGCTCTTTCCCGCAAATGCATGCTCGTTACTCAACTTGAATTGAATGTTGTTGGTTTTGAGCACATCGAAGACTTGTATGCGCATGATGCCTACTTTGCTAATCCTTACGCCAAGTGCCAAGTGAAAACTTGTTGGGAGAAATATTATATGAAAGATGGCTATCTTATGCGTGCTAACAAATTGTGTATACCCGAATCTTCTCTTCGTTTGTTGCTTTTGCAAGAGGCTCACGGTGGAGGACTTATGGGTCACTTTGGACGCGACAAGACGTATGCCACACTATCCAACAAGTACTTTTGGCCCACGATGTTTCGTGATGTTGCACGCTTCACCAACCGATGCTCAACATGCCGCAAAGCTAAGTCCAAAGCTCGATCCAATGGTCTTTATATGCCTCTACCTATACCTTTGCAACCTTGGGAAGACATTAGTATGGATTTTGTGCTTGGTTTGCCACGAACTAGAAATGGCCATGACTCCGTTTTTGTAGTCGTGGATCGCTTTTCAAAGATGGCTCATTTCATTCCATGTCACAAGACAGACGATGCTTCACATATTGCAAATTTGTTTTGTAGGGACATCTTGCAACTACATGGCGTTCCAAAGACCATTGTCTCGGATCGCGACGTCAAATTCTTGAGCTACTTTTGGAAGACCCTATGCGCCAAGCTCGGAATCAAGCTTCTATTCTCTTCGGCATATCACCCTCAAACCGATGGACAAACGGAGGTGACGAACCGGACACTCTCTACCCTACTTCGTGTATTGATCAAGAAGAACATCAAGGAATGGGAAGATTGCCTCCCCATCGCCGAGTACGCCTACAATCGGGCAAGTCACTCCACCACCGGCAAGTCTCCGTTCGAAGTAGTCTATGGCTTCAATCCGTTGTCCCCATTGGACATCCTACCTCTACCACTCCAAGAGCGCGTCAACATGGATGCAAGTGCACGGGCAAGCTACATCAAGAAAATGCATGAAGATACAAGGCGCACGATCGAACGTCAAGTGGAGCGAGTCACCGCCAAGCGCAACACCAACAAGCACCCCATGGTGTTCAAGCCCGGTGATCTTGTGTGGTTACACCTCCGCAAGGACCGTTTCCCCACCGAGCGCAAGTCCAAGCTTCGTCCTCGCGCCGATGGACCATTCAAGGTAGTGGAGCGCTACAACAACAATGCCTACAAGATCGACATTCCACGCGATAAGTACAACGTGAGTGACACGTTCAACGTCACGGACCTATCTCCGTTCCATGGTGATGAAGATCTTGATCCGAGGACGGATCTTTCCCAAGGGGGGAAGATGATGCGGAGCATCCCTTCATCATCCCCATGTCTACACCCCCAAGTGGCCCTATGACAAGAGCCCGCGCATGTAACATTGGAACCCAGGTGAATTCACTCCTCTTCGACTTAGACTTAAATGCCAACGGAACGTGGATGCTACCTCACAATGAGACCGTCTGCATACTCAGGTACTCGGGAGAGGATGGGAACACTACAACAGGAGACGCCACGCTCGGAGGAGCCACGGAGAAGATTCGGCCACTCTACAGCCTTCGGACGTCCGGCCCCCCACGGACGTCCGGCACCCCTCGGACGTCCGGCGCCTGGAGACCTCTCCCCGCTGCAGACTCAGTGACTCTCCAGCGCCCGGACGACTGGCTGGACACGGACGTCCGAAGCCCTCCAGCGCACGGACGTCCGGACGTCCCGGAAATCCGGAATGACACCAGTACCGAATCTTCGGATTTCCGAAGACCCCGGATGACCGAGCCCCGGACGTCCGGCCCCCTCCGGATGTCCGGACCCCCGTGAAGCCCCGGACGTCCGAGCCCGTCCGGACGTCCGACGCCTGCTGTGCGCGACCGCTCGGGCCTTGGCCCATGTACCCCTTCGTCTCGCCATTGACTATTGAAACACCTCCCCCTCCTCTCTCTAGGGTTAGCTTGTGTTTAGCAAATACTTTTTGTTGAGCCTAGCTCCATTACTTCCTCCTCTCGTGGAGTTGCCCTCCACCGGAGAAGATCCAAGTGATGCCAAGGCCCCTCTAGAGGGAAGATCTCACGAGATTCAAGGCCTCCTCCCCCGGAGTGAGGAAGAACTACCGGTTACTTGTATCCGTCCGTTGTTTGTGGATCTAACTACCTCGTGTGTTTGCTTGTTCTTAGTGGATGTGTGATCGAAGTTTGTCCATGCGTTTGCGTTTTTCTCTCGTGATTTCTCCCTTTTCCCCCTCCAAGTGTGAAAAGATCGACACACACGGGCGTGCCCCGTATCAATAAATGTCTTCTAAGCATTCATGAAAAAAAAAACATGTTGCATGATTCATCATAAACGTTTCTCAACTTCCTTTTTACATTTCCTGTTCTTTTCCGTTCTTGCAATATTTTATCTGTATTTATTTGTATTTATGTCATGATTTCTAGAATAAAACGTTCCCTTCCCAAAGCTTCTTTCCATTTTCCATAATTTCTATTTTTTCACTATTTTTAGTGTTTTGTTTTATAAGGGGTCAAATCTGACTGGTTTCAAAAGTTGAGTGTCATCTACGTCTCAGTTCAGACTTTAGGGACCAAAACTGTTGAGTGTCATCTACGTCTCAGTTCAGACTTTAGGGACCATAACTAGATCCAGCCAATAGCTAACCAAAAAAGAAGGATTTATGCGATTAAACTGGATGTAAAATTTGATAGAAAAATACCTTGATATATACAGTACAGTTTATGCTACTAAGGAATTTCTCCATACATGCATACACCTTAAGATCAAAATGAAAATAATCAGCAAACCCACAACAAAGGATAGCTGACACTTTCAGTAGCCAACTGTTGCTCACTGCAAATCACATTGGGCACTTGGCACTTTCAGTAGATTGGGTACAATATGCAAAATTACTAGTTGCAACACTACATTCCTAACTATAACAAATCAGCATGCTCTAACAGAGCTCAAATATTCGTCAATCGTCATGATGGCGTTCCAGAAAATCGTCTCTGAGAGCAGAAAGTTTTGCACAAACATCTTTCATTCCAGGTCTGTCTTTCGGAGCTTCCACAGTACATGACAGCCCCAGAGCAACCAACGGGACAATATATCTCTGCATCCATGCTTCTACGCACCCTTGATGCTCCTCATGCGCCATATGAGGATCTAACATCTCCACAACTAGGTCAGGGAACATGGATTCAGAGAAAATGCAAAGGGTGAGTCCATCGACAAACATATCATCGGTTGGTCGCTTTCCCGTAAGCAACTCCAGTAGAAGCACTCCAAAACTATACACGTCGCCTCCAACGGAGATCTTGCAGCCCAACCCGTACTCTGCAAATGCACTTAAATACTCAATAAACCATGAATGCATACATGAAGAAAAAAATACGTTGTAAAAGTGAAACAATACAGATACATACAAGACAAACTATTTAATTGGGGATTTGGAAAAGTAAACTCACCAGGTGCCATGTATCCAATTGTTCCTCCGACATCAACCAGGCTTTTACGGATAACCTGGCCTGGTAATAGAAACTTTGCTGAGCCAAAGTCACTGAGCCGTGCGGCCATGTCATCGTCCAAAAGGATATTGTGTGGCTTCAAATCACAATGGATCAAAGGAGGCGTCAGTTGGTTGTGGACATAATCAAGAGCAGAAGCCACATCTGCTGCTATGCATATCCTCTGGCCAAAGTTCAGCACTCTGTCTAGGATTCCGTTGTGTTGCTCAGAGTGCAACCATCGGTCAACGTTGCCATTAACCATGAACTTGAAGATCAGTGCTTTGAAATCATGGTTTTGTGAATCAAGTGTCGAGCATAGGGTCATAGGCCGCATTATATTCCGATGGCGGGTG
Source organism: Elymus sibiricus (assembly GCA_039707655.1). Classification (NCBI taxonomy): domain Eukaryota; kingdom Viridiplantae; phylum Streptophyta; class Magnoliopsida; order Poales; family Poaceae; genus Elymus; species Elymus sibiricus. The sequence goes on from CM077665.1 coordinate 56,073,928, forward strand.
CTTCGTAGCACCTCGCACTCAATAAAGTAACTATCATATCCACCAGGCTCATTCAGGTTGAATACCTTGATGGCAACTAGACTCCTGTCGGATTTGAACCTACCAACATAAACTGATCCAGTACAGGTTGCGCTGATAGTATGGAGTGAAGAAAACCAGTTGGTAGCTTTCAGAATGTCACCATATGATATCTTTTTCAGCGTCTCCTTGTGTTTAGAACATGCATGAACTTCTCTTTGCTTCTGGTCGGCAACCACTTCTATTTTCTTCCAGTTGGCAACAAAACATAACACACCGAGAATCTTATTGTCCCTTGAAAATGTAAGCCGCGCCCTTATTTTCCAAATAGTGACAACCAAACTTAACAAAAACAAACCAACAATTAACAGTGTAATTATCATTACGATTGTTCGCAAAGGCACACGGTTCTTTGTTTGGGTGCTATCACAAATTGGCAGCGCTAGCATGGACACTCTTGAACATAACATCTTATTGCCATCCAAAACAACCATACCCGAGTTACTAAAGCATCCACCAGAGGGAACTGGACCTTCAAAGTTGTTGTATGATAGATCAAGCTTCTCCAAAAAAGTGAGGTTGTCAAAGAATTCTGGCACTGGACCAGATAAATTATTTCGAGAAAGATTAATCTGTTGGATGGACATCAACTTCCAAAAACCCTGAGGAATTTGCCCCTTGAGCTTGTTGTCTTCCAAGCACAGGAATAAAAGATTGGCACACCTTCCAAGATCGTCAGGAATCGTTCCGGACAACAGATTGTTGGAAAAGTTTAGAAGAGCAGGATTTGCCAAGTAGATATCTGATGGTATTTCTCCTGTGAGATTGTTGTACGAAAAATCGACAACCAAGGCAAGTCCAGGGCCAGCAAAAAGTTCAGCTGGTATTGATCCAGCCAGGCTGTTGGCAGACAAGTTTACTTCAAGAAGCCCCTTGCACTGACCTAAACTACCAGGTATGTTTCCACTCAAGTTGTTATCATCAAGATAAAGCTTGCCCAGTTGAGTAATGTCACCAACTGAGGGAGGGATCTGACCTGATAATTTGTTCTTTGATAGGTTTATGATATATAGGTTTTGCAGCTTTCCAACGGTAGAAGGTATGCTTCCAGAAAGAAAATTGCTTTCCATCCTAAGAGAAGTGAGACTAACAAGATTGCTAATTTCAAAAGGTATTGAGCCTAAAATTTGGTTTGACCCAAGCGATAAATCTTCTAGCTTAGTGGAAAGATTAACAATTGATATAGGTAGGCTTCCATTTAGAAGATTCCCTTCCAAGGACAACTTTGTCAGCTGGGTGCAATTTGCTAGAGATGCAAGAAATGACCAGTCATGTGCTTCTAGCAAGTTGCTCCCCAAAACAAACCGACGCAAGTTTGCCAATGAACCAAGGGATGGAACAGAGCCATGTAGCGAGTTCTTCGAAAGATCAAGAATTTGAAGATTTGACATGTTGGCTAGCGAAGCAGGTATCAGGCCCTCCAGCCTGTTGCTTCCCATGATCAGGGACTGGAGGTTTGGTAATGAGTAGCCGATGTGAGATGGTATCTGCCCAACAAGGCCATTGCTGCCAACACTAAAGTTTTTGACTGATGACATGTTGTAAAGAGAAAACGGGACATTACCTGATAAACTGTTGAAACTTACGTCAAGCTCAAGCAGTTTTGTAATGTGACTCAAAGTTTCTGGAATTAATCCTGATAACCTATTTTGGCCGAGCAATATAGAAGTGAGGGAAGAAGCATTTCCTATTGAAGGAGGTATGCTTCCAGAGAGGAAGTTCTCTGCCAGGCAAAGAAATTTGAGGGTTATGACCGTATGGAAATGTGGGATGGGACCAGTGAAAGAATTTTTCTGGAGATCAACCACAGCAAGCTTAGATGAATTATCAAACAAAGCAGAAGGGATCTCTCCTGAGAGGTTATTACGTGACAGTTTAAGTGTGGTGAGTGAGGAGCAATCGCTCAATGAGAGAGGGATACCGCCGGTAAGAGTATTGTTTGCAAGATTGACATAGCTAAGTAAATTGCTACTGCCTAATGAATCAGGGATGTTACCTTCAAGATTGCTGCTAGAGAGATTCAGTGTATGGAGGTTTGGAAGCTTACCCAACTCTCCAGGGATGGTTCCTGACAGATCATTACCAGCAAGGTTCATCCTGGATAGAAATGTCAAGTTGCCCAGGCATCCAGATAACTGCCCACTGAGACGCGCATAGTTGAAGTTAAGAGAGACCACCCGGGGCGGAAACTTTGTGCCGCAAGTGACCCCTTTCCAGCTGCAAAAGTTAAGTGAGTGTTTGCTCCATGAGTCTAGGATGCCAAGGGGATAAGAGCTGATGCCAGACTTGAAGCAGAGGAGGGCTTGGCGATCAATCTCGGACTTGTTTGCTTGTGCTGCTTCGAGTATTGTGGCGTTGACGGAGAAAAGGATGAGTAAAATATAGAGTAGAGTAAACATTGAGGGCATGATGTCCAGAGTTTACAGGATGTGGAGGAACTGAGGAGCTGAAGTGTTTTAGATTGGAGCTTGGGTGATCTTTGTGTGTAGAGGCCATTTAAAGATTTTTTTTCTGCCGGAAGGAATGGGCCTGAAGTTAAGCTCGACTAAGTTGACTTGACTTGATACAAGTCATCTCACCCTGAACGTGATGCAAGGGGGAAAGAAAAGTAGAAGAAAAAAACAAAGACTTGAGAGAGAAAACGTGTGCGGGCTGAGTTATGGACTGTGTCTAGTAGAATTGCAGTAAGCAAAATAAATAATTCCAAGAACAAAATCGACATTATTTTGCAGCCACACTTATACTGTGATGGTATTTGTAACCTGCAGAGCACACGTCAAACAAATAAAATGATCACTGAAGACAATCCAAGCCATCGACGACCACTGAAGTCTTGAGATTAGCTAGGCAGCGTCGACCCAGACCGCATAGACGCACCTGAACCACTCAAAGTGACTAGACATTTATTCACAGAACAAACCTGAATCTGAATCTTTCATAATTGAATCTGAATTGGGCAGCGCAGCATGGAAACTGGAATCCCGAGTAGATAACTGCATTTCATCCAATTTAGCATGGAAAATTGGGAACCTGACTGCAGGACTTACCGCATACAGGGGATCGCTACTTACTCTTCTTCCACGCCGCCGACGCGATGGTTGCTGCCGGGGTTTGATACTCCAAGGTCCGGGGCGGAGGAGGCCGTGGAAGAGAGCAAATCCAGCGAGCTGCGGCTGCGCATCGGAAGGAGAAACCCTAGGCGAGGCTCCTGCGGCGTCGGCGGGCAGGCAACGCCACTGGTGGCGTTGTCACCGAGCCGCACGGGCTCGGGAGGTGGCGACCGCGCGTCGAGGCGGCGAGGGAACTGCCGGAGGCGTTCGATGCCGGCAGGGGAGAAGGCGAGCGGGCGCGGCGCGGAGCGGCGGCGGCGGGGGAGTCGCCGGAGGCTCAGAGCCTCACACCGTCGTCAGGTAACGGAGTCTGAGCACGAAGATCCAACGGCTGATAGCGCATCTTCAAGTTCACTTTTTTTCTGAGGGGATTCAAGTCCACTGTTACGTACTACTCCGTACTTACTTACGTTGTGTAGCCACCGTTGCGTCTGGGACAGTTGTCAGATCCAGAGATGAACTGTGGAAATCCCTCTTTCTAGCTTGATCAATTTCTGTAATAAAGATCATCTATCCAGTGAAGTCAAACTACTGCTAGTTTTTTAGTTCGCCGAGATTAAGCATCTCATGTGTTAGCGAAGTTCTTGTATTACTCGCATTAGGTGATCTTAAAACATTAGGCATGCATTGACAGCGTTTGGTAGGGTGGCTAGTCGAACTGTGGTGTGGCTATGTTCAGGGCCGAATGAGATTGTTAAACTTCGTAAAATCGGTTGTAGCAATGCTACGCAAGTAATACAAGTGATTTCCCGCAACAAAAATCTGTAAGAACGAAGCTTAGTAACATTAAACTTCTGGCTCTTAATTATGAAGTCTGCTAAATGACAAAACCCTCTATTCCAAGTAGATTGCAGATGAAAGTTCTTCACGCTACGCCGAAGACGACGTAAAACGAGCACATTAGATATTTAGATTATATTGCTATATAAATTATCACAAGAACATATTGCAACAAAGGTGAGCCATATAATAAAAATCTCATACAATATCTTTTCTTAAGGACATTCTAACAATTTTTTGGTTGAATCAATTGATTTCTCTCTCTTTATTTGTAACGTTGAAATGCATAGGTCAGAGCCTTTGACCCATTGACGTGGCCAGGCCCAGGAAGGTCGGTCGGTGACCCGGGGTATGTTGTCGAATCCCTTTGCGGACTGTAACACCCCAGACACCGTTTTGATACTGTAGCATGCTAGCAACCCGGGGCTTGCCCGAAACCTGGCCGGATCCTGGTTGCGCCACTGTTGTGACTGTTGTAGATGCTCAAGCATATGCGTCTGCGATGGTGCTAATGCGTGAGGAAGAGGCATTCATCATAATAATTGCTTGTTTCGTAAAAGACTATGTTTTTCTATGCTAATCAAATCTTTCCCACGGTTAACCAAGGTATGTCTCAACACAGTTGAGGTCCTCGTTGTCATTGTCCTAATGTTGCAATTTTGGACAAGAACCCGGTGTCACAGTCGGGTTGGTTGTAGCCATAGGCCTCCACCACATTGTGGTTCCCAAGCATCGGGAACTAAAATACGACAACCGTAGAAAACATATCGCCCATAAGGAAATCAATGGTGTCATCTACCTCAAAGTAGAATTGTGTCTTGCTCCTCCGCCAGCAGTGTGTCCTGAAACCCAACAAACTTGCGTCGGTAGAAAATGGACATGTTGATCGCGCTATAAGATATACTCCCTCCTCCGGAATTACTAGACGCTCAAATGGATGTATCCAACACTAAAATACCAAACAGTGGTAGTAATATTAAGGAGAATATTTGGCTACTAGGGGACCTAAGCCCCCCCCTCACCCCACCCCCTCCATGAGAATTTTGACATGTTTCTTGCTTATCACTTTACAGATTCAGTTACGACCTATCTTTTATATCAAAATGCCATTAGTAGTCTAAAGAAATATCCACAATTTAATAATAGTGGTGTTCTCTCACAGGCATCACCTGCTTGATGTGTTGGAAACTACTCCAAATCCAAATGCTCTCTTCGAAGGAACTTTGTGACTTGCTCGCTAGCGTGGAGGTTGTTAGACCTGGTTTGGGCAGGTCGATTGCTTGCCTCCTAACGGGAACGCCAATAAGGGGCAAACAAAAGAAGGTGAGCAAAAGCAAGAGTGGCGTCATAGGCAAGGCGTCTCTGGTTGCTTGATGGATGATCTTTGTTCTCTTGGTCTGTCCTTTTGGATTGGGAGGTGCTTGATGTCTTGTGTCGAGGTGTTCTTGTCGGGATTCACTTGGCGTAGTAGCAGTGTTTGTTTTTGTGGATGTTGTGCATTCGGAGAGTTTGGCAGGGGCCGATTGTGCGGTTGTGGGGTTACTTACCATGTGAGTAGTTAGTCCTTGCTCCGTTTGTGTGGGTTTTCGCCCGGTTTTCCTTAAATTAACTGGGCAATTCTCTTCTTCTTAATTAATCGATGAGGCAAAAAATTTGCCACCGTTTCGAAAATAATAATAATAATAGTGGTGTTCTTACCTACGATCTTGCCTTCTCGGACAAGGTTGACAAGGACTAGTACAATGCGACCATGTTAACACATAGATTCTAAACAATTTGTGGGTATGTTGAGGATATTGTACGAATTCTTAGACATCACCGTATCCTCCTGTGTTTTTTTTTTTGCCATGCAAATCTGAAATGGTTGGCATTCAACCTTCTATTCACTATATGGATCTTTCGGCTAACTCATTCTTATCTGAACTACCCATGGTAAGTAATCAACCAAATACACATTTTCCCCAACAATAATAACATCATGCCATATAAACATTCTATGCTAACCACGTTCGTATATATGTTATGTAGCTTTGTGGATAAACATAACTACAATGTGGATATTTAATGCAGGACTCTTGAAATCATGGATATGGATAACATAAATTTTATGGAAGTAGATATTGAGATGGTGCTTCGAAAAGCCGGAGAAAACATCAGGTTGAAACAAAACAAGTTGTGCAGTATGCCCCCCCCCCCCCCCCCCCCCCCCGCGCGCAATTTTTTAAAATGGTAACACCCTGTTATTACTCTTGACAATTGTTGCCATTGGTAGGAAAACAGTCATTTAATGTTAAAATTTAAATGGTTAGTACACTACCAGAATCGCCTCCTATGCCGACGGCCGGCATCCGTCGGCGTAGGCCCGAACACCGTCGGCGTAGGGCTATGCCGACGGCCACCATCGGCGTAGGTCCGTCGGGATTGGGTACGTCGGCATACCCGGTCAGTTTCGTCGGCATAGGGAAACCGTCGGCATAGGCTCCTATGCCGACGTGTGGTCGTACGTCCGTCGGTGTAGATAGGCCGTCGGCACCCTTTTTCACATGACGGCGGCTGATGGCGTCGTCGGAGGACGTCAACCAACCAGACGCACCCACGCGTCAGCTCCTGGCGCTCCTTGGGGCAGTGCTACGCCGACGGTGTAGCCGTCGGCATATCAGGGCCACGTGGCAACTCCTGGGCACTCCCTGGGGGAAGGATACGCCGACGGTTATACCGTCGGCATACATCAGAAGCTACGCCGACGGTGTAGCCGTCGGCATATCGGTGCCACGTGGCAACTACTGGGCGCTCCCTGGGGCAAGGCTACGCCGACGGTTATACCGTCGGCATACATCAGAAGCTACGCCGACGGTGTAACCATCGGCATACCAGGGCCACGTGGCAGCTCCTGGACGCTCCCTGGGGCAAGGGTACGCCGACGGTGTAACCGTCGGCATATCTACTGTTTTTTTTTTGGTTTATTTACAGATAATATACAGCACAAATATACACAAATATATCACAGATAATAAACATCATATATATATCACAGATCCACATCATTATCATCACAACATAAGTGGAATCAACAAAACATACGTCGAAACAACACAATATAAGTCGAACAACACGACACAAGTCCATAATATAGATGCATGAAAGATATAAGTCACCACCACCCAGAGGCTTAAGCGCCAAGACATCCACCACCAAGTTCGTCACCGCCAAGACCGGCAAAGCCAAGGTCATCACTGCTACCGGCAGCGCTACCGTCAAGACCGCCACCGCCGCCACCTCGGTTGATCGGAGTGATCGGGCTCCGTGACTCGGAAGTGATGCCATGATTGGCACCACCACCAACGGATGATCCACCGGTTCCCTGCATGTTTGAAAAGAGATGTTAAAGAGATATATGATTGTGTTGAATAAACGATAAGTAATGGTTGAATAGTTTGGGGATGTACAAACCGGAGTCGGACATCGCTGTGCCAGAAATTCTTCAAACATAGGCAGCACTGGTTGTGGTCCAGCAGGTGGCGGTGGTGGTTCCATTACAGGAACCGTGCCGGCCGCCCAGGAGTCAAAAACGAGCTGCATGTTAGTTGAGCACGCAAACACGAAGGTCAGAAGAAATGAAAGTGCAAATGTGAAAGTCAAATGAAAGGGGCTAAACTAACCTTCATCATGCGACTGATGTGGTCCGTGACTGCTACAGCTCTCGCGTTCAACGCCATGGTCTCCTGACGTGTGTACTCCATGTAGGCCTACAATATGACATGATGAAACTCATAAAAACATCTCGATGTGGAAAATAAAGTGAGAAAAAAGGAAGATAAGAGGGAAAATCCTTACAGAGTGTTGCTGGGCTAGGAGGGACTCTGGGTGAGCACGGGCCGTGCTTGTGTGCGAGCTCAGGCTCGGGTTGGTAACTCGAAGCTGTGTGTAGGAGATAGAAGGAGTGACCACAGCATCCAGAACTGACTGCCGACCATGACTCTTCGGCCCTATGCCGACCACTGCCCTGTCGTCCGTAGCCTCTTTTATGGGGTCAGATGTGTCAGGATTGTACCCCAGATACAACTGTTTGTAGGTCTCAAGGTGCTCGCCGGACTTGCCGTAGTACTTGCCCTTGCCATCCTTGGGCTTAGTCCGCACATGGGCTATCTCCCACGCCTCCATGTCTGAGAGCGGCCGCTTCAATTTCTCCTCCTGCACCACCAAACACCACCAAACAGAGGTTAGTCATACATAGAAGAAGAAGAATGTTTCATGTACATAGATATACCTGAACTTTCTTGTGGCTCCAGTGGTTCCGGTTTCCCTGACAATGTGTTCCGTCAGTCCCTCGATTAGCCCGGTTTTTGAAGCTTTTAGCAGCCCACTTTTCATCATCACCGAGCCACACATCAACCAATGCCGCCCATGATTCCCTTTTTCCATAACACCAACCAGGACACGCCTACATAATGAAAGCATAATGGCATGTCGACACGAAACAATGAAATTTACCACAAACATCGGAATGAAAAGTCTGTTATACTTACCAACAGGTATTGCTCCCTAGTCAAGGTAAGCTGCTCCTCCCGCGCGAATTCCTTGGGCATCTTCATGTTACAATAGTTGTAATAATATTGCGAGATGGCCACCCAGCGCACCTCGTACTGCATCTGGCGGGCCTGCTTCCTCGCAGCGCTCTGAAACAACTTGTCGGCAATGGGCTTGTGCCCCTCAAGAACTCGATAGTATTTCTACATTTATTCATAAAAACGGAATGGAAGAAGCCATGAGTTAAACCATTCGATGATAAACTATGGACGAAACTCAAGACTCATGCTTCAGAAGAGAACTTACCCAAAAATTTGTTTCCACGGCCTTAGCATGTGTCACATAGTCCGCATGGGGAGCCGCTTCGTAGTGGTCCCAGGTCATGGCCAAAACCAGGCGCTTCGGGTGCCTGACTGGGTCCGGAGCGAACAACCCCGGCCAATATTCCTTCAGCAAGATAGTGAGGATACTGTTTGGAACACGGACTTTTGAATCAACTTTCCAGCCCCTACAAAAGATAGAAAATATGAGCATGTTTACAAGCAAAAGAATTAAAATATGATTAAGGGGCACTTACTCTTTCCCCGCTGGCGTAATGATCCACTTCTGCTCCTCGGTATCAGGTTCGGGGGGGAGTCTTGCACGACCACGCAGCCACCCCTTGTTGTCACCACCCTCCCTGCCACCACCAACCTCCTCCCCCTCCCTGCCACCACCAACCTCCTCCTCCTCCTCCTCCTCCTCGTCAAACTCCCCGCGAACCTCCTCCTCCTCCTCAACCTCCTCGCGAAACTCCTCCTCCTCAGTGGAGGGTACCTCACTAGAGGAGGGTCTCTCACTAGAGGAGGGTCTCTCACTAGAGGAGGGTACCTCACTACAGGAGGGCCTTGTAAATGGCACCCCTAAGTCGGTGAGGGAGCGTTGTTTCTGGCCCCGACCCCGCCCTAAGGGCTCTCCCCTAGGGGCTCTCTCCGCACCCCCTCCACCTCTAGGGGCTCTCCCCGCACCACCAGCAGAGCTGCGGCAGCTGCAGCGGCAGAGCATCACCGCCGACGGCGGATCAGGGGAGCGTCAGGGGGTGGGGAAGCTCACCAAGGAGGAGCTGGGGTCGGGCCAGACTAACAGGCCGGGGTCGGGGCGGAGTGCGGCGGCGGCCCGGGGCGAAGACGAGGCATGTGTCGGGGCGGAGTGCGGCGGCGGCCGAGCGCAGAGAAGAGGGCCGGGGCGACGGTGGGGCGGGAGGAGGGGGCCGCGGGCGACGGCGGAGGCGGCGGTGTGGCGGGAGGAGGGGGCCGGGGGTGACGACGGTGGCAGCGGTGGGGCGGGAGGAGGGAGCCGGGGGCGACGGCGGAGGCGGCGGTGGGGTGGGAGGAGTCGACCGGGGGCGACGGCGGGGTGGGAGGAGGGGGTCGGGGGCGACAGCGGGGCGGGAGGAGGGGGTCGGGGGCGACGGCGCGCGGGGCGGGAGGAGGGGGCCGGGGCGACGGCGGGCCGGGAGGAGGGGCCGGGGGCGGCGACGAGGCCAGCCGGAGCCGGGGCTGGCCGGCGTGGGGGCGGGCGACGGCGGCGGCGCGGGGGTTGAGGGGGGTCGGGCGCTGGGAGGGAGAGAGAGAGATGAGTGGTGGAGAGCATGTGGGAGGGGATAAGGTTAGTGGATAAGGTGGATCTACGCCGATGGTTTAACCGTCGGCATATATATTTCATATTTTAATTACTTTTTTATACTTTGTTCAGGGTTATTTCAGATATATTTTTAGGATTATACTTTGTTTATTTATTACACATACATACATGATATACATGTGTATGAGTGTTAAAAAACAAACTACATTCCTTCGTGTCTCCCCAACGTTGTCGTTTCCCCCCTCCGTGTGATGGCAGCGACGATGTCCGCGAGGGGGGTCACACTACGGACCCGCGTGCCACGTGCTTGCACCTTCCACCACACTTACAGACGTGTAAGAGGGCCCAGCGCAAGACCTGGCGGCATTGCCACCCCGCAGGTCCCCCGTCCCGTCTAACCCTGACATTGTTGACCAAACGGATCTACCCCTTTGACTTTCACTGGACGAGGTTTGACCGAGGGACATTTTCACCTCGCTGTGATAGGCCAGCTCATAGGTACACTTCGGATTAAGGTCCGGGCCCAACCCACCATAAGATTCCCCCTGTGTCTCCCCGACGTGGCCGTTTCCACCCTCCGTGTGACGGCGGCAACGACGTCCGTGAGGAGGGTCACGCTACGCAGCCGCGTGCCGAGTGCTTACAGCTGCCACAACACTTCCAGGCGTATAAGAGGGCCCAGCGCAAGACCTGGCGGCATTGCCACCCCCAGGTCCCCCGTCCCGTCTAACCCTGACACTGTTGACCGAACGGATCTACCCCTTTGACTTTCACCGGACGGGGTTTGACCGAGGGACATTTCCACCTCGCTGTGATAGGCCAGCTCATAGGTACACTCCGGATTAAGGTCCGGGCCCAACCCACCACAAGATTCCCCCCGTGTCTCCCCGACATGGCCGTTTCCACCCTCCGTGTGACGGTGGCAACGGCGTCCGTGAGGAGGGTCACACTACGGAGCCGCGTGTCGAGTGCTTACAGCTGCCACAACACTTCCAGGCGTATAAGAGAGCCCAGCGCAAGACCTGGCGGCATTGCCACCCCCCAGGTCCCCCGTCCCGTCTAACCCTGACACTGTTGACCTAACGGATCTACCCCTTTGACTTTCACCGGACGGGGTTTGACCGAGAGACATTTTCACCTGGCTGTGATAGGCCAGCCCATAGCAACATCTTAGCACAAGGTCCGGGCCCAACCTACCGCAAGATTCCCTCGGTATTGACCTGATGCCACCGTTTCCCCCCTCAAGGTGCGGGCGGCAGCGGCTTCCGTGAAGAGGGTCACACTCCGGAGACGCGTGCCGGGCTGCTTACACCTGCCACCACACTTCTAGACGTGTAAGAGGGCCCAGCACAAGATCTGGTGGCATTGACAACCCCCCAAGTACCCCGTCCCGTCTAACCCTCGCACTGTTGACCGGACGGATCTACCCCTAGGACTTTCACCGGACGGGGTTTGACCGAGGGACATTTTCACCTGGTTGTGATAAGCCAACCCATAGCAACATCTTACAACAAGGTCCGGGCCCAACCCACCGCAAGATTCCCTCCATGTTTACCCGACGCCACCGTTTCCCCCCTCCAGGTGCTGGCGGCAGCGCCGTCCGTGAAGAGGGTCACGCTCCGGAGACGCGTGCCGGGTGTTTGCACCCGCCACCACATTTCCAGGCGCGTAAGAGGGCCCAACGCAAGACCTGGCGGCAGAGCTACCCCCCCCCCCAAGTACAACGGCCCGTCTAACCCTGGCACTGTTGACCGGACGGATCTACCCCTTTGAATTTCACCGGACGGGGTTTGACCGAGGGACATTTTCACCTGGCTGTGATAAGCCAACCCATAGCAACATCTTAGCACAAGGTCCGGGCCCAACCCACCGCAAGATTCCCTCGGTATCGACCTGATGCCACCGTTTCCCCCCTCAAGGTGCGGGCGGCAGCGGCTTCCATGAAGAGGGTCACACTCCGGAGACGCGTGCCGGGGTGCTTGCACCTACCACCACACTTCTAGACGTGTAAGAGGGCCCAGCACAAGACCTGGTGGCATTGACAACCCCCCAAGTACCCCGTCCCATCTAACCCTCGCACTGTTGACCGGACGGATCTACCCCTAGGACTTTCACCGGACGGGGTTTGACCGAGGGACATTTTCACCTGGTTGTGATAAGCCAACCCATAGCAACATCTTACAACAAGGTCCGGGCCCAACCCACCGCAAGATTCCCTCCATGTTTACCCGACGCCACCGTTTCCCCCCTCCAGGTGCCGGCGGCAGCGCCGTCCGTGAAGAGGGTCACACTCCGGAGACACGTGCCGGGTGTTTGCACCCGCCACCACATTTCCAGGCGCGTAAGAGGGCCCAACGCAAGACCTGGCGGCAGAGCTACCCCCCCCCCCAAGTACCCCGGCCCGTCTAACCCTGGCACTGTTGACCGAACGGATCTACCCCTTTGACTTTCACCGGACGGGGTTTGACCGAGGGACATTTTCACCTGGCTGTGATAAGCCAACCCATAGCAACATCTTAGAACAAGGTCCGGGCCCATCCCACCGCAAGATTCCCTCCGTGTTGACCCGACGCCACCGTTTCCGCCTCCAGGTGCCGGCGGCAGCGCCGTCCGTGAAGAGGGTCACGCTCCGGAGACGCGTGCCGGGTGTTTGCACCCGCCACCACATTTCCAGATGCGTAAGAGGGCCCAACGCAAGACCTGGTGGCATAGCTACCCCCCCCCCCAAGTACCCCGGCCCGTCTAACCCTGGCACTGTTGACCGGACGGATCTACCCCTTTGACTTTGACGGGACGGGGGTTGACCAAGGGACATTTTCACCTGGTTGTGATATGCCAGCCCATAGGTACACTTCCGATTAAGGTCCGGGCCCAGCTCACCGCAAGATTTCCTCCGTGTCTCACCGGCGTGGCCGTTTCCACCCTCCGTGTGACGGCGGCAGCGACGTCCGTGAGGAGGGTCACACTACGGAGCCGGATGCCGGGTGCTTGCACCTGTCATCACACTTCCAGACGTGTAAGAGGGCCCAATGCAAGACCTGGTGGCATTGCCACCCCCCAAGTACCCCGTCCAGTCTAACCCTGGCACTGTTGACCGGACGGATATACCCCTTTGACTTTCACCTGGCTGTGATAGGTCAACCCATAGCAACATCTTAGAACAAGGTCCGGGCCCAACCCACCGCAAGATTCCCTCCGTGTCGACCCGACGCCACCGTTTCCCCCCTCCAGGTGCCAGCGGCAGCGGCTTCCGTGAATAGGGTCAACACTCCGGAGACGTGTGCCTGGTGTTTGCACCCGCCACCACATTTCCAGTCGCGTAAGACCTGGCGACTTAGCTACCCCTGGATTGGTCTAACCACCCAATGATTTTAGCGCCTATACACACAGCTAAATAGACGATGCATTGTAAAAACTTAGAGTAGACTATATATAACGTGGACATGGGCTATAGACTTCCTAAGTAAATCAAAATTTTCATATAGGCGAAAGATTAAAAATTATATGTAGCTAGTAGCCAAAAATGACTCTATGCTGAGGGCATAACCGTCGGCATAGGTATGCCCCCGGGTCGGCAGCTCCCTCGGATCGATGACGCGGCACCTGCCGCGGATCGATGACGTGGATCATCGTGCCTAGGCCGACGGTGTAACCGTCGGCATAGCCAAAAAGATATGCCGAGGGCATAACCGTTGGCATAGCTACACCCCCCCGGTCGGCAGCTCCCTCGAATCGATGACGTGGCACCTGCCACGGATCGATGACGTGGCCCATCGCAGCTATGCCGACGGTGTAACCGTCGACATAGACAAAAAGATATGCCTAGGGCATAACCGTCGGCATAGCTACGCCCCGGATCGGCAGCTCCCTCGGGTTGATGATGTGGCACCTGCCGCGGATCGACGACGTGGGCCATCGCAGCTATGCCGACGGTGTCCGTCTGGACCGTCGGCATATGTTTGACGGCGCCAAACGGCCATGAGCCCCCGGGTGGATGGGCCCACATATACGCCGACGGGGTTGCTATGCCGACGGCCACCGTAGGCAAAGAGGGAGCTATGCCGACGGCTTTTGTACGCCGACGGTAGCCGTCGGCATAGATTGATCTATGCCGGCGGTGTTTTGTACGCCGACGGTTAGACGCAGGTGGTCGGCATAGGGTGATATATGCCTACGGGGGCCGTCGGCATAGTTTAGGCCGTCGGCAACGAGCCTGATTCTGGTAGTGGTAGAACACTTTTTGGGAAAACAGCGAGTAAAGGTACACCCTTTCACACCGCGCCTACAATGTCGTGGAGATGCAATGATGGATCATCATTAGTTTGTGTTAGTGTCTTTCTCTTGTCAAAAGTCTTTGTTTTCATGTGCACCTAAAAAATTAAAAGTGTTATATGTCTTGCCCATACAGTCTGCCTATTCAGGAATTTCACCCCTTTCAAGTATCACCATCATGTGTATCTTTAGTGTTCCTCTACGTACAGACATAACAAACTCATTCAAGAATTTCATTATAATACTTATTTGATGGGAAAACACCTTTACATACAGCATCTTCGTCAAATAGATTAGTGCAAGAGTATGACAATACATACATGTCAATATCAAAATAAATCCAGAAAAAATCATGGTTGATATATACTGCCAATATCCAACTATGGATAGCGGCAAATCACACCTTTGTCCTCATAGTTTGTCAAATAGATAGGGTACAATACGCACTCTAGTAATTACAAAAAATACATTCTTAACCATAATTATTCAGTATGCTCTAACAGAATTGATATATTCATCAACCATCATGACGTTCCATAAATCCCTCTCTGGAGATCAACGACAGTAAGCTTGGATGAATTACCAAACAAAGTGGAAGGGATCTCTTCTCTCCAGAGAGGCTATTATGTCATGTGACAGTATAAGTGTGCTGAGTGAGGAGCTACTGGCTAATGAGAGAGGGGTTTTGCCGTTAAGTGTGTTGTTTGCAAGGTCGACATAGCTAAGAAAACTGCTAGCGCCTAAGCAATCAGGGATGTTACCTTGAAGATCCAGTGTATGGAGGTTTGGAAGCTTACCCAATTCTTCGGGGATGGTTGCTGTCTTCCTGACAGATGATTATCAGCAAGGTTCATCCGGGAAAGAAATGTCAGGTTACCGACATATATATTGAGATAACCGCCCACCGACAGATGATTATCAGCAAGGATTTGTCTGCCAGACATGGACATGAAGGTTCGTATGCTTGATGGGAGTGGGACACGGCCTGCTGCATCAATGTAAAACATTTGCGCAAGCCTGCAAGGGAAAGGGAATGCACAAGACTGGAACGGAGACTTGTGATGGTCTTCTGAATGAAAATGGCGTGTGGACTGCAGACTGCGAGTGGATAGAGCTGTGGTGGGTGCAGATGACTGTCAACAGCTTGGCATGCTTGGTTAATTCAATGGGACAAGATGGATGGAGAGGGGACTGGTGGAGGTGCTGGACGACGGGAAGGAAGGCAGCGGACGGCGGCGGCGGAGACTCCGGATGAAGATCCGACGTCTGATGTAAACTCTTCCAGATGTTACAGAGCCCGGTCTTCTCTCTTCAACTAAAAAGTCTAGGGTTAATTATCGTTTTGCCCTCAGTGGTGTCTCTGTGCTCAGTTTTGCCCTCAGTTGCGAATCGTGCTCAGTTTTGCCCCTAGACTATGCGCAGCTACTATGACGAGGCCAAACGGGCAGTTTCGACTCCATTCCGTCTATTGGCATTAGTTGTAGTGGGTCCGGAGCTTACACGTGGGACCACGTGGACGTGGGTCCGGAGCTTACATGTGGGTCCGAAGCTTACATGTGGGACCGCGCAACAACGTCCCCAAATCAATCCTAGGTTCTAACCGGGCCACTCGATGCCACTCTGTCGCCGTCCGCCGCTCGGCCGTCCTGCGCCGCCGCCACCACCTGCGCCGCCACTAGCTGCGCTGCCGCGGCCGCGGCCGCGGCCGTCCTGCTCCACCGCTACCTGCTCCGCCCGCCACCTTCCTGCGACGCCACGGGTGGGGCGCCCGCCACCCGCTCGACCCGCGGCGGGGCCTCCTTCCGTGCGCCCGGCCGGAGCGCTGATAGGTGGGGGGCTGGTGCACACAGAGGAAGTACGAGGGTGAACCCCAGGGCGAAATGGCGAGCGGCGGCGACCCCGGAGTATTTGGCAAGGCAGGCATCGGGCCGGAGATCCGCCGCGTCCATGACTGGGTTCCCGAGGGGAAGTCATGCCTCCTGTTTAGATTGAGCTTAGTTGTGCATTTCAACAGTCGATTCGAGTTGGTTTGCCCGGTTAGTTTAGCTATTGGTGTGCTGATTGCGTCTCTGTTTTTCGTCGGTTAGGATGGAGTTGCGGTTTGCTTTCTTGGTGCACATTAGAAGGGACCGGTACATGCTGAATGCAAAGAATAAGAAGAAATTCCTAGGAGGTTTCGATTATCTGTTGCCAATGGCTTGTAATTGGAGTTTTAGACAATTTGGGGAGGTAATTTGCAGCCAATATCCTTGGGGTTTGCTTGATGAAGTGGAATACAAATACTACGTTGGGGAAAATAAATGGGTGACAGTTAGTAATGATGAAGAGCTGGCTACCATGTTTGCTAGGCATAAGGAGAAAGAGAATTTTCATGTGAGGCTGCAAATTGATATGCTTGAGCAGGCATTTGGACCTAGGATGTCGGGTGCACCTTCTCGGGTAAAACCAAGTCGTCGTAATGGCAGCTCTAGCCAGAACAGTTCAGTTAGTGCACGGCGACGTGGTGGCTCGACAAGCGTGGGCACCGGCAGTAGGGTCCCCCTTGAAGTGGAGCCTGGTGCCTATGATTCTGGGGTTGATGAAGAGAAGCTATATTCTGATGTTATTCAGAATTTATGACGGGCACCTCGGGCTGAAAACCAATATGAGGCTAACAAGGATGTCCGTGTGGATGATGACGCGGTGGGTGAGGACGAAGACCTTGCAGCTGTTGAATGGGACCCTTTGAACCCTCATATGGAAGAAGGTACCGTCTTTGCATCCATGAGTGAGTGTAGAAATGCACTTGTGACATACTGCATCAAGGTAGAACGTACTTTCAAAGTTGACAAGAGCGATCAAGTACGTTACAGAGTGCACTGTCCGACTGAGGGTTGTCCATGGAGGATGCTCGCATCTAAAATGCGAAATAGCACGAATGTTCAGGTCAAAGTGAACCCTTTTAAGCACACACACTACTGGAATTCAGTTATTTGCCGTCTGCCAGATCTTTGCCGTCTGCTGGCAGATGGCAAAGAAGGTCTTTGCCGTCTGCTGCAGTAAAGCAGACGGCAAAGAGCTGACTGATGGCAAAGGTACTGTTTGCCATCCGCCTTTCCTTTGCCGTCTGCCAGCGGACGGCATAGATCCTACAGGCAGACGGCAAAGAGGTAATATGGGTCCCACTGGACCTTGGGCCTGGCTAGGTCCAACGGACGGACTCTTTGCCGTCCTCCTGGCCTTTGCCGTCAGCTCCGGGTCACTTTGCCGTCCGCTAGCGGACGGCAAAGCGGATGTGTCTATAACGACCGTTTCCCCACCCCCCGCCGCTCCACTACCCCCACTCTCTCCCCTGCCCCTCTCTCTCTCCACCAGCTCCCTGTGCCACCCCGCGCCGCCCCCTTCCCCGCCTCCGACGCCGGCCATCCTCCCAGCCGCCCCTCCCCTCGCTGCCTCCCGGCGCCGCCCCTAGCCGGACCTCCTCCCCAGCAGCCACCCCTCCCCCACCCCTGGCGCCGCCCCCTCCCCCGCCTCCGGCGCCGCCCCCTCCCCAGCGGCCACCCCTCCCCCGCCCCCGGCGCCGCCCCCTCCCCTCGCTGCCTCCCGGCGCCGCCCCTAGCCGGACCTCCTCCCCAGCAGCCACCCCCCCACCCCTGGCGCCGCCCCCTCCCCAGCGGCCCCCCCTCCCTCGCCTCCGGCGCCGCCCCCTCCCCAGCGGCCACCCCTCCCCCGCCCCCGGCGCCGCCCCCTCCCCAGCGGCCACCCCTCCCCCGCCCCCGGCGTCGCCCCCTCCCCAGCGGCCACCCCTCCCCCGCCCCCGGATCCGCCCCTCCCCAGCGGCCACCCCTCCCCGTCCCCGGCTCCGCCCCCTCCCCAGCCGCCCCTCCCATCGCTGGCTCCCGACGCGGCCCCCTCCCCGCGGCTCCCCCTCCCTATGGCTTCCCCCTCCTCCCGCCGCCCCGGCCGCCCCCGCCGCCCCGGTCGTCCCCAACTCCAGTGAGTGCCCGCCCCACCACCCCCCACCCCTCACCTTTCTGTTTTTTCTGTAGATACTTAGTTTTTTTATGTTTTTTTATTTTAAATTAGATAGTTAATTTAGATAGTTAGTTTATTTTCTATTTTCACTATTAAATTAGATAGTTAGTATATTTTCTGTTTTTTCTGTTCAATTAGATAGTTAGTTAAAAAACTTAGATAGAAAACAAAAAACTTAGAAGAAAAGAAGAGAAGAAAAAACTAGAAGAAAAAAGAAGAAGAAGAAGAAGAAAGAGAAGAGGAGGAGAAGGAGAAGAGGAAAAATGAAAAGAAGAAGAAAAAGAAGAAGAAGAAGATAAGGAGAAGAAGAAGAAGAAAGAGGAGAGGAGGAGAAGAAGACACCCCGAACCCCGACCCCCGACACCTCTTCGGCCTCCTGTTGACCGAAAAGGTCCTCCTCGACCTTTCAGAGGCCACGGGGTCATAGTTTTGTAAATTATGAGTTAGGTCGTATATATATTCCGATTCTAGCTGTTATGAGAAACATCATATTTTGTGTTGATCGGGTGGATTTCAATGTGCAGTTGTTTCGTCGCTGCGAGGGTCTGCTGTTCGACGACCTCCCCGTGCGTTTGACGAGCTCCCCGACGCGTTCGTGGGTGAGCACAAGTGACATCTCCTCCCCCCCCCTTAATTTGCTCTGTTCCGGTCTTCATGCCGATGAAACTTGCTAGCTATAAGTGTCTTCAATCATCAGTATGCGTGACCAGTATGCGTCTCCCGTTCGAAAGGGCGGCATCTATAAATATGCGTGTCTTTGCTTATTTATAACCGCCATCCTTTCGAGTTGTCCAACGTTATCCATGGACAGCCCGAGTATGTGTAGATTGGGTTCGTTTTCCCTTATGCTCTGCTCCGGATCCGATGCGGAATTTCGTCAGTGCCTCCCTGTTGTTCTCCGGGTACACATCCTCTCTGCTTATTGCCGAGACGTGTATCAGGAGAACAGCGGGGAGGTGCTGCCGAAATTCTGCGTCTGATCCGGAGCAGAGCATGGGAAAACAAACCCAATCTACACATACTCGGGTGGGATTAGGACCTATCTTTACCTATTAGCGTGTAGGTTGCATGGACGTAATAAAACTGACAAACTTGATTAACTGATGAATATAGATGATGAATTATATATATTTCTCGTGTGTTTAGTAGGTAGGCAAGATGAGTGATCGTGCGTGGATGTACACTGGTCACCCTAGTCAGAAAGACATGACCATTGAATGGTTAACAAAAACCAAGGGGTTTCTGAGCGCCGCATTTGCAAATGGCCAGGAAATAACCTGGTGCCCCTGTGTCCGGTGCGACAACCATAAAAAGTGGACACGGGATGAAATGGGTAAACACTTGCAGAAGTGGGGTTTTACGACTGATTATACGGTGTGGAGATTTCATGGTGAGTCTGCCCAACGTGCCAGAGCTAAGGTGGTTCGTCGTCGCACCAACGAGCATGGTACCGGGATTGAAGACATGGTGCAAGACTTTGATGATGCTCGGGATTCGGACGATGAGATGGAGGAATCTGCAAAGGCCTTCTATGAAATGTTGGAGTCTTCAAAACTTCCTCTCCACGAGCACACTGAGCTTTGTCAGCTGGATGCCATCGCGCAAGTAATGGCTCTGAAGGCTCAGTTGAACCTGGGCAGAGAATGCTACGACGCGATGATGACGATATTTGGACGCTTTCTACCCAAAGGCCATGTATTGCCTGCAAACCTGTACCAGTCGGACAAAATCCTACGCGCTCTTAAGATGCCCTATGAGAAGATAGATGCATGTGAGAATGGATGTGCCTTATTTAGGCTTCAGTATGCGGGCTTGAACTATTGTCCCATTTGCAAGTCTTCCAGGTATGTTGTGGTAGACAACGGTATGGGTGAGAAGAGTCAGACCAAAATCCCAGTTAATGTTCTTCGGTATATGCCAATCATACCAAGACTTCAACGTCTTTTCATGGTCGAAGAGACGGCCAGACAGATGACGTGGCACAAATTGGGCAAAAGAACCGAACTAGATGCAGATGGGAATCCGATGTTGGGACACACTTCAGACGCTTTTGCGTGGAAGCACTTCGATGCATTACATAAGGATAAAGCAGCAGATCCAAGGCATCCTCGAGTCGCCATCAACACGGATGGGTTCAATGTGTTTGGTATGACGGCAACCCAATACAGTTGTTGGCCTGTATTTGTCATTCCACTAAATCTCCCACCCGGAGAGATTATGAAAAGAAAGAACATTTTCTTAACGTTGATAATTCCAGGGCCCAACTATCCGGGGAAGAATATGAATGTGTACATGCAGCCGCTTAAGGATGAATTGCAAGAAGCTTGGGATAATGGGATCAAGACATATGACGCCGCTACGAAACATAACTTCAAAATGCATGTGTGGTACATATACTCAACGCATGACTTGCCGGCGTATGCGCTATTCATTCGCTGGTGTGTGCATGGAAGGTTCCCGTGCCCCACATGCAAGGCAGCTCTTGAGTTCTGTTGGCTGCAGGCTGGTCGCAAGTATTCTTGCTTCGACTTGCATAGACAGTTCCTGGATCCTCGCCATAAGTTCAGAAAAGACAAGAAGAATTTCATCAAAGGTAGAGTTGTCAAAAACAATGCACCACCTGCATTGACAGGCCAACAGACCCTGGATCAGTTAAACGCTCTCGAGCCTGATCCAGCGCGTCCAGGGTATTTCAAAGGGTATAATTCGGAACATGCCTCGACTCACAAGATATGCTTGTGGGATCTGCCTTACTTTAAAGACCTCCTTTGCCCACACAACATCGATGTGATGCACACTGAAAAGAATATCGCTAAGGCCCTTTTTGGTACATTGTTCGGCATAGAGGGGAAGTCAAAGGATAATCCTAAGGCTAGAGTCGATCAGGAGGCTCTATGTGATAGACCGTTACAAAACATGCGACAACCGAAAGGAAAGAAGAACTGGAGGAAGCCAAAGGCATGGTTCAATCTTGGAAGGCCAGCTATGAGGGAAATGATCTTGTGGGTGAAAATGCAGTTGATGTTCCCCGATGGGTATGCAGCGAATCTAAAGAGGGGAGCGAGTCTTGACAAATTGAAAATATTTGGTCTCAAGAGTCATGATTGGCACATATGGCTTGAGCGGGTAATGCCGGTGATGTTGCGTGGCTTTATCCCTGAGGATGAATGGCTAGTACTGGCAGAGCTGAGCTATTTCTTCCGTGCTCTTTGTGCGAAAGAACTATCGCCTGACGTGCTAGATGAACTGGAAGAGTTGGCGCCGGAGTTGATCTGCAAGTTAGAAAAGATCTTTCCATCGGGATTCTTTAATCCAATGCAGCATTTGATTTTGCATCTCCCGACCGAGGCAAGATTGGGGGGGCCCGTGCAAAATCGTTGGTGCTTCGCAACTGAGAGGATGCAGAAGACGCTTCGAGCAAAATGTAAAAATAAACGTAGAATTGAAGCATCGATGGCCGAGGCATTCATTACTGAGGAGGCGGCAAACTTCGTGACGGCACACTACGAAGCCAAGAATCATCATTTGCATAATCCGAAGCCTCGGTACAATGATGGCGACCGTGAAAAAGGTCGATCCAACCTCAGCCTATTCAAAGGGAAGCTCACACCAGTCGGTGCTTCGATAGCAATAGCGTTGGATGTCGAAGAATGGCGGACCATTTCGTTGTATATCTTCAACAACCTAACAGAAGTGCGGCCGTACATCGAGTAAGTTCTCGGTACATTGTTTCGCAACTTCTAATTCCTTTGAAATGCTCTTATTCCCGGATATGTGATACAGTCGATACGTCGCCAAATTCTCGGATGGAGCGGTGATCCAAAAGGATTCCACTGAAGAGTATGAGCTTCTGGCAAAGCATGGAGGCGGCTATCCCAGTTTCATCTCTTGGTTCAAACAAACGGTAATTTCCATTAGACCATTTCATTTCTTCGTCTAGTTTGCGGCTAATGCAACAATCCTTTCGTATTAAACTTGTAGGCTAATGCAGAGTCTATGGACTCCGAATTGAGACAAGTCGCTAATGGTTTTGACTATAAGGTCCGTTCATTTGACAAATACGACATCAACGGCTATCGCTTTCGTACTTCTGGCAAAGAGCTATCTATGCCCGACTGAAAGTCTACAAATTGTTGTGTCTCTGCTATCGGCGAAGGAGGTGTCGAGTATTATGGAAGAGTTGAAGCAATTTATGAACTTATATTCTTTGGTGAAAACCCACCAAACGTCGTAGTCTTCAAATGTTATTGGTTCCAGCCGAAGGAGACTAGAAGGACTCATGAACATATAGGGCTAGTCGAAATCAAACAAAGCACCCATTTAGATGTTCCCGATGTCTATATTACGGCTCAACAGGCGACCCAAGTTTTTTATCTACCGTGGGCCTGCCAAACTGATCCAAATCTGAATGGTTGGGATGTCGTTTATGATGTGCCACCACGTTTTAAACCACCTCCCCTCAATGAAGATGATTATGAACCTCACATTAACCCAGACACATATGAAGGAGAATTCTTCCAAGAAACACGTCTTTCCAAAAAACATTTCAAGAACCGCTCTACTTCACCCAGAACATTGAAGTAGACAACGACAGTGAATCCGACTTCACCCCTGAGCCAGAACAAGAAGAGACGGAAGAAGAAGAGGTTACTGCTGCGGATGACCGCTCAATGCTTGACCGATTACATAAAGGAGGCCTTCCACATGTTGTTCCCGATAGTGATGATGATGATGCATTTATTGATGATAGTGATGATGACGATGCATTTATTGATCCCGGAGCATATCTAGACGATGAAGATTATTATTAGTTCATGTCAGGTATTATTCAATTTTTATTATATACATGATGATGATACACTCAAATTATATATATACATATTATTATTCATGTCGGTATTCAATTTTTTTATGTTGTACTAATTTCGTTTACTCTTTGTCATGGCAGGTGTTGAAAGATGGTGGGCGCGGGTCGAGAGCGATCCGAGGCTCCTTCGTCGGCGCGTGGTGGGAGGGGTACTTCCATTCCACCCCAAACTCTTCGGAGAGCGTTGTACGATAGTATTGGGACACCCGAGGGCGCTTCTTCGTCGGCGAAGTTGCCGACCGGGAGAGGAGGTTGGGGGAGAGGTAGGAAGGCTGCTAAAGGTACACGTGGTGGCCGCGGGAGAGGTAGGAAGGCAGCTACGCCTTCCTCGCCACCACCCCCAGCTGATTCACCCGAGCACAGGACTGCTACGGTGGATCCGTCTGACGTGGAGGCTACAAGGACTCCTGTCCACGAGCCTCGGGTCGACGATCCTTCTGTCTCCGATGCTTCGACCCGCGAGACTCCTGTGCCAGACGCTTCGTCCCGCGAGACTCCTGTGCCAGACGCTTCGTCCTACGAGACTCCACACGCTTCGACCGGATGGGATACCTGGCCGGATCTGCATCAGCCGGAGCCGAGTGGCCATGCTGATGGTGGCGGGGATCAGCTTTCTGATAGCGGGGAGGAGGTGGCTGAGGGGGGCACCGTCTACCAGCGTGGGTGTACACGGCTCCCGCCCGTGCCGGCGACCCGCGAGCAGAGGTGGTCGATTAGGCCTGAGTCGCTGAAGTAAGTGCATTTACTCTTTTTAAACCTTTTGCCTTCATGTTTCTTCACATATCTAATGTGTTGGCTTTGTCATACTGCAGGGGTTGGATTCACGCCAAGGATGTCCGCAGGCCCAACTCCATCCTTGGTGTGCTTTTACGGTATAACTTCCCGGGGTTTGTCACGTTGCCCGGCAAGGGTCAGCTTCAAGAGTTAGGATTGAAATGGGAGCACTACTTGGCTGCCCCGGCCTTGCCGGAGGAGATGATCGATGATGTGTTGTGCCACACGAGGGCCGACATGGTGATCAGAAAGTTCTGGGTAATTTCTCCTTTACACAATTAAAAATCAATAATAGCTATTTATTGTACTAATCAGTGTTGTCTCGTTTGATTACAGACCTTCTACAGGTGTGAGGAGGGATACGAGGAGGCCGCGGAAAAGCTTATCGATTACGAGTGCAGGCGCCTACTACAGAACTTACGGCACGAGGCTCGGGTACAGGCTGTTCGAGACTACTACGCCTCGCGGCGTATTAAGAAGGACAAGTCGTCGTCCCGCCGAAAGTTTCTGGACAAGGAGCAGTACATGAAGGTAATTATCTATTCTTAAGGCCTTCTACTTAGTTTCCTTGCTTTGATTCGTAGGCGTAGCTCTCAAATTTCTCTTTACTAACTTAGGTGCCCCCGAGATGGTGTGCGGATAATATGGATTGTTGGGAGGCGTTGGTGAATGAGTGGTGCTCTGACGAATGGCGAGCCGTCCACGACGATGCCAAGGAACGGCGTACCCAAATGGAAGGTGTGCCACACCATCAAGGCAGCGCCAACTTATTTCAGTTCGGGCGGAACTGGGTATGTGGTTTGCTTCATGATTCCTGCAATTCATTTTTTGATGCTAGCTTGACCCCTTTATTAATACTTTGTTCCTCTCTTGTAGGCGAATTACAATAAGACGGAGGTGCCACAGGTGTACGACCTCTATGCCATGGCCCATACTGCCTCGTACAAGAAGGCCAAGGCATTCTCTGAGTCTGACCTCGATAATCCCAACAACTTCACCAACATCTCCTCCCACAACAAGCTCGTGAGGTACAGAGATGTGGGGAAGGCGGTGAATGGAGAGGACTTCAACCCGAGCCAGCATCCTATTGATCCAGACCTGGTGATGATAGCTGGCGACGGGAGGCCCCATGGCCATATAGCCATTGGAGATGGACTTATACGGTCTTAGCGCACTCTCCGACAGATCAAGGCGCGCCAAACGAGCTCCTGTCCTGAGATGACGCCTCGTCCACGGCCAGTCCAGCTCGCCATCGAGGTTAGTCATATGGACTCAGATAGCTTTCCTCCATTACATTGTGTGTGCGAACAAAGATGATTACAATGCTAACGAGGAGTTGTGTTGCAGGCTGCTTTGCAGAAAGAGAGAGAGGCAACCCAGGCGCTTATGGCGGAACAGGCCCGGCAGGAGGCGGATGAGAAGAGGGATTTGGAGGAGAGGACGGCTAGGTTGTTGGAGGAGGAGAGGGCACGGAACGATGCGTCTAACCGGACCATGTACGAGCTCATCGTGGTAAGTTTCTTCTTCATATTAGCCAAATCATGCACTACATGTTCTTTTCATTAATAACCAATATGATTGACTTGTCAAAACCAAATGTGCAGACTTTGTGCGAGAAGACCGGCCAGACCCCTCCGCCGATGCCAGTCATTACCACGGCTGGAACGGTGAGTTTCATTTCAATGTTCATTAGTTACTAGTCTTAACGTTTCAGCGTCATCATGCTAACGCAAATGATCTTTGGTGCAGCATAACTCCCGAGCCGCATCGCACGATCCTTCTCCAGGGCCAAGTAGTGCTCCAGCTGACACCAGGCCGAGCAACCCCGGTGCTTCACCTCCGTGATGACGAGGACGGTAAGCCTTAATATGCCACTTACTTGGCTCATTTTCTCAAACAAAGACAAACTTAGCACTTAGACAAACTTAGCACAAAGACAAACTTAGCACTTAGACAAATGTCATATTTTACCTATGTTAGCTTTGTTTCCTCTAAAAAGACATAGTAAGCTTACTTACCTCCAAAATGACATATTGTACCTAAGTTACCTCTAAAATGACCTATACTTAGCATTGTTTCCTCCACAATGACATAATAAGCTTAGTTAACTCAAAAATGGCATAATAGACTTGGTAACCTCATAGATGCCATAGACTTAGCTTATTTTCTTGCAAAATGACACAATAAGCTTAGTTAGGTCAAAAATGTGATAATTACCTAGGTTAGCTATAAAATGACACAAATAAGCAATAAGAAGAAGAAAAACAAGAGGAGAAATAGAGAGAAGAAAAATGCTTCTTCATCATCTTCTTCTTCTAGATCTTCTTCTACTTCTTCTAGTATTCTTATTCTAACTTTCTTATTTCCAATTTTGTAGATTTGATTGAGTTCACGGCAGCTTGCTTTGATGTAGTGCTAGTGTTTAATTTCTAACTTTCTACCTATGTATGTATGGATGAAACTAATGTAATATGGTGAACAATGTGACATTTGATACTTTTAATTTGGTATAATTGTTGGTTGATCATATCCATATGGCAGGGATATTGTTTCTGTGAAATATATATATACATATCATATATTTGCCTGTGAAAATTGTTGAATATATCAAAAACAAGCAAAAAAGAGGCAATACAGCCGCTTTGCCGTCTGCCCCGGACGGCAAAGACAGCTATGCCGACGGCCGCCGTCAGCATAGGGGACACGTGGCAGCCACCTGCTAAAACTGGGAGCGCCAGGCCTGGTCCATTTGGCTGCTTTGCCGACGGTGGCCGTCGGCATAGAGGGCGTGGACGGCAAAGCGTTGGGCAGGGGCAGACGGCAATGGGCTGGCTGCTTTGCCGACGGTGGCCGTCGGCATAGCTGGGGCGGACGGCAAACCATTGGGCGGGGGCGGACGGCAAAGGTTGGCTGCTATGCCGACGGTGGCCGTCGGCATAGCGGGGCGGACGGCAAAGCGTAGGGCGGGGGCAGACGGCAAAGACTTTGGTGGGGCCGTTAGCCACCTAACGGTGCTAACGGCAGTACTACGCCGTCCAGGCTCGTTGCCGTCTGCAGGCTGACGGCAAAAAATATTTGCCGTCCGCTGTGCAAATGCAGACGGCAAAGGACCTCTTTGCCGGACTTTATTCGGCCCAAAATTTTGCCGTCCGCTGGCGGACGGCAAAGGTCTTTGCCGTCTGTGGTTGTGCCTTTGCCGTCTGCCATGACGGACGGCAAAGTCTCTGATTCCTGTAGTGACATGCCAGGAATCAACCCTTAGGAAGGATACAATCAGTAGAGCCAAGTCAAGATGGGTGGTGGAAGAAGTAAAGAAGTGGGTGAAAGAAAACCAGCAAGTGGGTCCAAAGGAATTGCAGAAGAACATCAAAGACAAGTTCAAGATAGAGTTACCATACATGAGGTTGTTCAATGGTAAACAACATGCTATGGATTCTATTTATGGTAACTGGCAGGAAAGTTTTCAATTGTTGTATTCATTCAAAGGTGAAGTGGAGAGGACCAGCCCAGGTAGTATTGTAGATATTGACCTCCACACCGTGGAGTACACATTCAGGGGAGTGACAAAGACCAAGGAATGCTTTAGGAGGGTTTTTGTCTGCTTTGAGGCTTGTCGCCGGGGTTTTTTGACAGGCTGCAGGCTGTATTTGGCTATTGATGCTACTTTTCTCATAGGGAGGTTTAAAGGACAGTTAGTTGCAGCTTGTGCAGTTGATGCACACAGTTTCGTATTTCCAGTTGCGTACGGTGTGCTGGAGACAGAGTCTGAGGAGAGCTGGACTTGGTTTTTGCATAATCTGTGCCGGGCTATTGCACATCCCAATGGGTTGGTAATTCATACAGATGCCTGCAAAGGTTTAGAAGTGGCCGTGGACAATGTGTTCCCTGGAGTAGAGCATAGGGAATGCATGCGTCACCTTGCTGCAAATTTTGTGAAGAAATACAAAGGAAAGGTGTATACCGACAATTTATGGCCATCATCTTTGACCTGCAGTGTGAAGAAGCACAACTACCACTTGAGGCAGTTATACACGAATCCCAAAGTGAAGGAATACTTGGAAACACACCACTCCAAGTTATGGGCCAGAAGCCAATTCAGTGAACTGAGCAAAGTTGACTATGTGCACAATAATCTAGCAGAGTCTTTCAACTCAACGATCCGGAAACTAAAGGGTCATTATGTGGTGGATTTGCTTGACAGGATAAGGATAGAATACATGCAGAAATTTCATTATCGTGCAGGAATAGCCAAGGCAAAATTCATGGGCCACATTATCATCCCTGCCGTGATGAATGAACTGAAGCAGAAAACAACAGGCTTGGAAATGAACATGACTCTTTGCTCGGGTACCACAGCAGAGATATCATATTTGGATAGAGAGAAGAGGGAATGGAGATATCCAGTGGATTTAGAAGCTAGAACTTGCAGTTGTAGGCAATGGCAGATAACTGGGTTGCCATGCATTCATGCTTTGTTTTTCATCACTTCTCTCTCAGGTCTAGCAGGGAACATACAACAGTATGTGCATGATTACTACTCTGTTGCAAGGTTCAAAGCCACATATGCATATGCCTTACCTGCTATGGAGGGAAAACAACAATGGGACATAGTGGACCCTGGATTCAAGCTTTGCGCTCCAGTTCTGAAGAGAGCAGCAGGTAGACCAAGGAAGAGTCGAATCAGACCTCGTAGCGAAGGAGCTGGACTTGGAGCGAGGAAGCGTAAGTGCACAAGGTATGGTGGGTCTGGTCATTTCGGTAAGTATTGTGATAACACAGTAGATCCAGCGTTCGGAGAGTGTTTCGAGGAAGGCTTCGATGAAGGCTTCAATGAAAATGTTGGTCAGCAGCCGGTTGCCGCAACAGATGATGAAAATGATGGTCAACAGCCGGTTGCATCAGATGAGGATTTTGACGAGGTTCCAAATGATGATGGTCAACAGCCGCATGATTTTGATGATGATCCAAAATATCCTCCAAATGATGATTCAAGTGAGGACCCAAATGGTGATCCAAGTGAGGCTCCAAATGGTGACCAACCTTCTGTCGTTGTGAGTTCTGCTAGGTATGTAAATCTTGCAAATACTACTGTACATTTATCACTTGACATGATCTCATTACCCTTTATGTTTTGTACAGCTCTGCGGTAGGTTTGAAGAAGACGCGCAAGGTACCGACAACCAAGAGGAGAAGAGAAGAAGCAATGAGCACAATTAGCACAAGGTGCACGAGGAGCAAAGTGATGGCAAGAAGCTCAAGGATCAAACAGAAGCCCCAACGCTATTTATGAATAATTATGAAACATTATGAATGATGTTGGACCTGTTAGAACTATGTTTGTATTTCTGTTGAATGATGTTGGACCTATGTTAGAACTATGTTTGAATGATGTTGGACCTATGTTAGAACTTAAAATTTGACATGCTATTTGGATGTTGCAATTCTTTCGAAACTTTGGTAGGGTAAACTCACATTCATGAAAAATGTGCTAAAAAGAGCTCCAAAGGTAGGGTAAACGGCCTCATTTCTAAGCAAGGTTTTTTTCGACCTTGTCTAAATCAGCCAAATAACTTTCCTACACATATATTCTATATATACAGACTATGTGTGCTGGTTTTTCTTTTTTTGATTTTTTTTTAATTTGTTTTGCTCATTTGAATTCTGGTCAAACCTAACTTTGACCAAGATTTAAACAAGTCTAAAACATCAAAATGAAAAACTAACCCTGGATCCTTCTTAGTCACTCCAAAATGAAGCTGTGGTGAGGTTTTTGAAAATTTCATGTTCCAAACCCCAAACCACTTCTCTTCACTCCATACGTTAGAATTTTTCATTTGAATGTATGTAGACCTTGTTTATCAACTTAAATCGCTAGTATATGACATAAGAATACTATGTGCGCTGGTTCTTCATTTTTCTGATTTTTTTTGAATTTATTATGCCCATTTGAATTCTGGTCAAACCTAACTTTGACCAACATTTAAACAAGTTTAAAACATGAAAATGAAAAACAAAGCCTGGATCCTTCTTAGTCACTCCAAAATGAAGTTGTGGTGAGGTTTTTGAATTTTTCATGTTCATTTCCCCAAAACACTTCTCTTCACTTCATACAAGAGAGTTTGAGATACTTGAGATATCACACGAGACACATGAACTATTCGTTTAAATGTATGTAGACCTTGTTTATCAACTTAAATCGTTAGTATATGACATAAGAAGACTATGTGCGCAGGTTTTTCATTTTTCTGATTTTTATTTAATTTATTATGCTCATTTGAAATCTGGTCAAACCTATCTTTGACTGCTCCAAACCCCTCCCAAACCCCGCTAACCCTAGCGCCGAACAAGGGTCGTCGATCTAACCCTAGCGATGAACAAGGACCGTCGATCTAACCCTTCTAGAAGGAATCTGCGGGGAGGAGGAGGGCGATCCGCGAGATGTGATCTGATTGGCTGGCGCGGCTACTGTCGAAAAATTCAGTTATCTAGTGTCGAAAAGTTCAGTTAGTGCCTATGCCGACGGCAGCCGTCGGCATAGGTCAGCCGTCGGCATAGGTTTATCCACGCGAAGCACCAGACGGCTACTGTCGAAAAATTCAGTTATCTAGTGTCGAAAAGTTCAGTTAGTGCCTATGCCGACGGCAGCCGTCGGCATAGGTCAGCCGTCGGCATAGGTTTAGCCACGCGAAGCACTCGGCTCTCTGCTAATCTTCAGACCTACACTTTTGTTTTTCTCAGTTTAGGATCAGTCTATAGGCTTTTCAGCTTTAAAAAACTTGTCATAGTTTACAAGAATTCTCAATAAAATGGAGTTATCATATATGCATAAAGTTGGTAAATATTTAGTCCCCTGTATATTTTTTTCCTTCAAACACACAAGAGATGAGAGTATCGACAAGTTGATCCGAGTATTGAAAAGTTTCTGAATTTCCCATTTCTTCTCCCTTTTTCATACAATTTCAAGCTTACAAATTCCACCCAAAATCATGTCTTTCCATGCAATTTCAACAATACGCCCAGTGCGATTACCATACCTACAAATGACCAAATGTAATTGCAAATGGGTATTTGTGCTTGATCTTCGAGCTTCCTAATCTTCTGGTTCAACCTCCTAAGCTCAACATCTACCTCTCTGTCATTGCGTGCTTCGCCCTTCGTCTCTTCTTCCGGAGCTCGTGCTGCGGCCGCTGCCGTTCGTGGCAGGATGGGCAACCATTCTTCATGATCTTCTACCAGTTCATTCAATAGAGTCTTGGCCAGAGCATCGACCCAAAGGAAGAAACATTTCACCTGCATGAACGACAAACAGATCAACCGTATTGCTCAAGGATCCCGACCACGAAAATGGTGCAATTGCCCCGATTCTTACCCCATTCTCGCTGCACATGTAGAACGGACGATTATGGTTCTTCGGTGTGCGAGAAACCCTCCGATCAACGCCTGCCCGGCACCGTGGACAGAGGAAGATCGGCATCTCCACGCGCGCCGGACTCTGGATCCGCGAGGTGGCGCGGGAGCTTGAAGAAGACATCGCCGCTCTCTCTGTCGCCCGCTCTCTCTGTCGCCAGTGGTCACCGCCGCTCTCTCTGTCGCCCGCTCTCTTTGTCGCCAGTGGTCACCGCCGCTCTCTCTGTCGCCTGCGCCCAGCTCCTAGCTACCAACAATGGTCACCACCGCTCTCTCTATCGCCCGCGCCTAGCCTCCCAGCCTAGCTGATTTGTTGCTCACCGCTGCGAGCTCCGGGGACGCGCGCCGCCGCTTATATCGCACACCCGCAACGGCTCTCTGCTCAACGGCTCTTTGCTGGGTCCCACAAGCCACGAGAGCAACGGTCTGATCGTGTAGCGCGTCTCTGCCGCCTGGTCCCACCTGTAAGGGCCGAGTCAAAACGTTGACCTGACGGAGACGGCAGTGTTCACGGAACGAGTCGGTGCGGACAGACTAGGGGCAAAACTGAGCACAGAGACACCACTGAGGGCAAAACGACAATTAACCCAAAAGTCTAACGCACCGCAACCATATGAAAGTTGACAGTTGTATCAGTTCAGAAAGAAAGTTAACACTTGTATTGTCTAAGATTAATTTCCATCAAGAACCAAAAAACATTTCTCAGAAACAGTATAAGGCAATGTGCACAACACAATTATTAATACAAAGTTTTCCCAAACTTGCAAATGCACACATATGTACTGCAATATACTTATCTGAAAACGCAGATAAATAACTGGGACCTCCAATACTGAACATGTACTCTTTCTATTTCTAGGAAATTCAATATTTCGATAACTAGAGTTCTGATGATTTCCCACACGAAAATGTGGTCTGCACAACCAATTTTTACAGCAAAGATATTCACACCTTATACTCTTATTCAGGAACGTGTAGATCTCTGCAGGTTAATCAGCGGAACTCAAAGAATGCCTCTTTGATAGACAAAATTCTGGCACAGACCTCTCCCATTCCCGGTCGATCTTTAGGCGATTCCATGGAACACAGGAGGGCAACTTCAACCAAGTGTACCATATATCTCCGCATAAACACTCTGTCACACCCATGCTGCTGCTCGTGGGACAAATGGGGATCCAAAACCTCCCCTAGTCTAGCTGGAAACGCTGAGCTAACAAGCTTGTGCAGGCTCAGCCCATCGGTGAACATCGCATCTGTCGGTCGCCTACCGGTGAGCATTTCCAGAAGCAAGACCCCAAAACCGTAGACGTCACACCCTGTTGAAACTTTGTGTCCCATACAATACTCTGTAAAAGCATTTACGGCATTGTTAATACAAGAGAGAGACCAACAGGAAATACTCAAAACAAAGTTGAACTCACCGGGAGCGACGTATCCAATTGTTCCTTCCACACCAACCAAATCTTCTGGACTACCAGGAACTGAAGAGAAAAACCTTCCTGACCCAAAATCACCAACCCTTGCGGTCATGTCATAGTCCAAAAGAACATTTCCGGGCTTCAAATCGCAGTGGACTAGAGGGGGTGTCAACTGGTTGTGCATATAATCCAGAGCCAACGCGACGTCCATCGCTATTCTTAACCTCTGGCCCAAGCTCAGTACTCTCTTGGGGCTATTGTGGTGTAGCTTCCTGTGCAACCACATGTCCAGGCTTCCGTTGGCCATGAAGTCGAAAACTATAGCCTTGAATTCATTGTTCTCTAGGTCCACTGTCGAGCATACGGTTACAGCTTTGACAAGATTGCGATGGCGGGTGTTTCGCAGCACCTCACACTCGGTAACAAAGCTGTCGCGCGCACCATTCTCCTCGAAGTGGAATAACTTGATGGCGACCAGGTCCGTGTCAAACTCAAACCTTCCAATGTAGATCGAACCGGTGCGACTTGAGCTGATCTTGTTAATCGGAGAGAGCCAGTTGGTAGCTTTAACGATGTCACCATAAGAAATCTTCTTCATCGTCTCCTTGTAGCATGGAGCTGTTTCTGCTTGCCTTCTCTTCAGAAGAGTGACCACAAAGCATATGAAAGAGATCAGGGCAATAGCAACTGGAAGAATTACTTTTACCAATAAGAGTGCATTCTTCTTGCTACCAACAGCTGATGTTGCTGTGCAAACTGGGAATTGATATAAGGTGGAGGTTGCACTTGCACAAAGCTCTTCATTTCCATCCAAGGCTACCGCACTATGATTCTGAAAGATGCCACCAGTTGGAATCGGCCCTTCAAAGTAGTTCATAGACAGATCAAGTTGCTGCAAATAACCCATGTTTGCAAAGAACTCTGGAATTTTTCCAACAAGGGAGTTTTGGGAAAGATCAATCTGATTGATAGACTTCAAGTTGCTGAAAGATTGAGGTATGCTTCCATTAAGCATGTTACTTCTGAATCTGAGAGAAGATAGTTGGACACATTGGCCAAGTGAAAGTGGAACTTGACCAGACAATCTGTTGAAGGAAATATCAAGTTCGAAAAGTTGAAGCAATGCACCAATTTGTGGCGGTATTGATCCTGTAAGGTAGTTGGTTGACAAATCCAAACTGATGAGGGTTGTGCTATTGATGAGTTCACTTGGTATTGGTCCTTGAAGGCTGTTAGAAGATAATTTTAGCATAACCAGTTGCTTGCAATTTCCTAAAGTTGCTGGGATGTTCCCACTAAAGTCATTGTTGTGTAGATAAAGCCGATTCAGCCGAGAAAGATTACCTATTGTAGATGGGATCTGGCCAGAAAATTTGTTTCTTGATAGGTTTAGGACAATCAGATGGCCTAGATTCCCAATAGCAGAGGGAATAATGCCGGAAAGCAAGTTTTGGCCCATAGCAAGCATTTGGAGGTTTCGAAGGTTAAAAATCTCAACTGGTATTGTGCCGACAATTTGATTGTTTCCAAGAATTAAACGGACTAAACTTCTTGAAAGATTTCCAACTGATATAGGGATATTACCATTTAGGGCATTTCCATACATGTCCAATGTTTGAAGTGTCGCACAGTTTGTCAGAGAGACAAGGAATTCCCAACCTTCAGCTTGTAGGAAGTTACTTCCTAAATTTACAAAGGTTAAGTTAGATAGAGATCCTAGAGATGGGATCCGTCCATTTAGTATGTTGTGTCCAAGATCAATATATCGGAGGTTCGACGCATTTGCTAGTGATGATGGAATTAATCCCTCGAATTTGTTACCCGACATGGACAGCAATTCAAGATTCTGTAACGTGTTTCCAATGCAAGATGGTATTCGTCCAGTAAGGTTATTCTGGTCTAATAGAAGATAAATGAGTGATGACATGTTACATAGTTTGGCAGAGACGTGCCCCGACAGGTAGTTGTTACCTAAACTCAGCACATTAAGGTTCTGACTAAGGCTCAAAGTTTCTGGAACTGAACCTGACAAGCTGTTTTCATCAAGCCGTATCTCTGTGAGAGAAGAAACATTTCCTAGTGATGAAGGTATACTTCCAGAAAGGTTGTTTTCTGAAAGGTCAAGAAATTGAAGGGCTGACATCTTATGGAACTCGGGAATAAGGCCGGCAAGGCGGTTTGATGAGAGATCAACTTTTTTAAGAGATCTACTACTGCATAATGATCTAGGAATGATACCTTCAAGATTGTTGCTTCTAAGTTTCAGAGACTGTAGGTGTTGAAGTGTGCCTAGCTCCTCAGGGATGCCCCCAACGAAATGATTCTCTGAAAGTTCTACCTGTTCTAGTGATGTGAGGTTAGCTATCCAAGGAGATAACTGACCTTCAAGGTTTGCAGAGCTTAAGTTGAGTGAGACCACACGAGGTGGAAAAGTTGTACCGCAAGCAACCCCTGTCCATTTGCAGAAGCCGATGGAGGTGTTCCATGATTCCAGGACAACCTGGGGATCATTGGTGATGCCCTCCTTGAAAGAGAGGAGGGCCTGCAGCTCCACCTCGTACCCGTTGCTGACGGATTTTGCGACGGTGCTGGAAGACATGAAGATGAGAAGGTGGGTGAAGAGAATGAGGATGCCATGTGGAGAAAGAGAGCGGAGAGTTCCTGCAGGTGCCATGTCTAATGCAGTGCCTCTTGTCTTGCGCACATTCCTTGTCTATATGTGTCCCCCAGCGTAGACTTGGTGTTGACTTGCTTGTAATCTCCAGCACAGACCAACACCCCAGCGGTAGAACAACATGTGGATGGGAATTGGCAGGATAAGGTGACAAAGACACAGAAAGAGATGGAGATGGTCTGCCAGCATGGGACCGAGAGACCGAGAGAGGGTTTCATTTTCAAGGCCTACAACACATTTACTGCAGATAGCTCAGGCATGGAACTGTAACCATCGACACAGCTCTGCAGTTTTGCAGGTAGAGAGGAGGAACACTGAAGGAGAAGGGGGGTTCAGTTTGCCTTCCTTCTCCTGGTCAAAAGAAGCGAAATGCTTGCGGTGATGATAGGAGGGGCTCGTGTTAACATAAAAGTCAGTGGAAATTGTTAAGCATGCAGGTCGGATCTTGATTTTGTCAAGAAGATGGGCAGGGCATTCCAACAAGCATCTGATGTGCAGCAACAGCTCATTCTTGACAGAGGGACCGGTGGTATGGCAACATGCTCTGCTTGGGATGTGGTGGACTGGAGTGGACTCTGTGTGGCTGGACCGACGGACGAAGAGGAAGGGAGCACACATGCTTACACGGCGGCGACCTCGATTTTTGGGGTTTCGGCGGGCGTCGGCTCCACCGCTGCAATCCTCCGGCCTCCGGCCTCCAACAACAAGAGAAACAGAGGCACGGCGAAGGTGAACCATGAACGCAGGCGCAAGCGAAGGTCTAGCACGGTGATGGGAGGGGGAGAGAGGTCTCCTGCGCTGCTCTGCTCGCCGGAAGGGAAGGGCTCTCCCTCTCCAGAACGATGAAAACAGCGGGGGAAAGGTGGGAAGCTGGAACGGAGTGAGAGAGAAAAGCAATTCTGCCCTGCGCGGATCCACCGTGGTTGCTTTGAGATTCTTAATACGTTTTTTTTTACCGCTTTAAAATTTTGTCTTTCTTTCAAAGTGTTACATTAAATTTTGTCCGTCTCGTTTTATTTTCCTTATGTTTTTTGCTTCTCCGGTGACATCCATGAGGTGATGGGAAAATGACGTGTTGGAATAAGGTCTCTTCGGTATCTCCCTACCTCAACCATTACCGACTCAACGCCGACGAAGGACCTGCGGACCTGCGAGAGTTTGTGTTTCCATATCCGTTGGTTCCCTTCAGTTCTTGGCAATTCATGTGTCTTGGAGAGCTTTTGGCTGGCTATTGATGTGAGGACTACGACATCTTCTTCTGTGTTGTTTTGTGGCTTGACCCGATTTCTTCAACCCTCTGTGTTCAGAGTGACGGATTGCAAGTCTGTCCTGTGTTGGGGTGATGCTCTAGCCGATATTACTTCAGTGATTTTTAGATCTCGTCTCAAGGGACGAGTGACTATTGCGGCCTTCAAAGCTATGGCAAGAGGCCGAGAGCGTTCACAGGTGTTCACTTTTTTTATTGTTTTCAAAGCTATGGCAAGAGGCCAAGTGCGTTCACAGGTGTTCGCTTTTTTTATTGTTTTCAAAGCACCGGATCTGGGGGGCATGGTGTGCGCCGCCCGGATGTTCGATCTGGGCGGACGTGTTGTTTGGCCGGGCGGCGGCGCCGAGATGGCGGCGGCGGCGTCGCTAGGGTCTTTTGATCTCCCCGTCCCGCTTCTGCTCTGTTGCTGTTCACTCCGGTGCAGGCAGGGTAGACGGGGGAGATGTGTACAGGAGTCGCCGGCGCTAGCCTTTCTGACGGCGGTGCTGGTTTGCTGGCGCTCGTTGCCTCGTGGCGTCGTCGAGCTCGTGGGTGGTGCTGGTTGGCCGGCTTTTGGTTGGCTGTTTGTGGTTCAGGTGGTGGCTTGGCTTTCTTCTCCGGTGGTGACAGCATCGGTTGGAGAAGCGATTTTGGTCCTCGCGGATCTGTTGATCCCGCGAGTTCTTGGATCCTCAGGCAGGGCGGTGAGGCGGCTTCGGCGTCCCTGCCATATGAGTATCTATCTCCCCCTCCTCTTTGTCGTTGCGCCGGCGAGGCCTCCATCGGTGGCGCGGAGGTGGGGTCCTGGAGTGTTGGAGGTGTTTGGTTGAGCTGCAGGTTTGATTCCCTCGAAAGAGATGCTGGTCTTCTTCTTCCTCTCCGGTTCCGTTCGGAGAGCGTCGTTCCCTCGGAGTGTACGGATGATGCGGTTGGCTCTTGGCGTCGCCGCCGATATACGTTCATCGATTTGAGATCCCGCCCGGCGTCGGGTGGCTCATGCGGCGTTAAAACCTTTATGGCGGGGGTTCCTGTACTCCTGAGGCGACCTGTGGGCATGGCGTCTTCTTCAGCTTCGGTGTGCTCCGGCGATGGTGACGTGTTCTGCGAGTGTTCTGGTGTGGGTCTGTTCGTTGGCCGGCTGTGCCTTTATGCTGTATTTCGTTTCTTTTCAGAGGGACTGTTTGTAATCTTGTGCTATGAATGAAGCAACTCGTTTTTCTCAAAAAAAGCTATGGCAAGAGGCCGAGAGCGTTCACAGGTGTTCGTTTTTTTTATTGTTGGTTCAGTGCAATGGACAACGTACAAGCAGAGGCTTTTCAATGTAATTTTATTTTTTACTGGTTGTTCTATACTCAGTTGTCTATCTGTTGTACTGGCATTTGTTTTTTCTTGATATTAATCAAATTTAAGACGCTCTATAGATATCTTTATTCAAAAAAAAAGTGTTACATTAGATTAGTTTTCTCTCGCTCCATAGTGTATATTAATGTTTCATTATGTAGTCGTATTGTATCAGCTAATCTGATCCGAAATATTTTTATAGATGTGTTCGTTTGAGCGACAACTAATTCCAAACAGAGGTCGTACTTATTTGTTGGTATATGATACACATTGAAACAAGAAAAATAAACCTATCGAAACATTTTGAAACAAGACAGCAACCATAAAAATTTGCATAAATTTTACAGCAACCACAGACGATGGATCCATACACAGAATATATGTGCATTGTGGATAAACCACTCTCAGAACGGAGTGCATTGGCGGTCATTGAACTTGTCTTTGGTCATTGTACATTAAAATGTTGATTTACGACCAAAGGCTAAAAGATCAGGGTTCAGCCAGAAGTTGATATGCGACAGATAATGTCAAAATGAAAATTCTATTTCCGTGGTGTTCAGCCAAAAACATCAGTCTTTTTTCATAGCAATTTTTTTCAGTGACTAACGATGATCCTGACTCCATGCTGATTAATTTCACTGCCCTGTCTACCATCGACACCGGTTGCCAATCGCACGGCTAATTTTACCAAATTGTTGTGATTTTAAGAAGCCAAACAGTTGTTGCGACTCTGGCAATAAGAAGAAGAAAATCCAGCTAGTAACCCCTTTGGTGAGGAGGGAACCAACAAATAAACAGCATACCATATATAGACCTAACCATAACAATTTTCTGCTCCAATTAAGGACGCTTTACCAATGGAAAAATGAACAGATCACAAGAACCGAGAAGAAGTCACAATCTTTGGAGCAAGAACACACAGTGGAACTACAAATGAAGCCAAGAGGCGGCCCCTAGCAAATGAAATAACAGCTCAGTTGATCAACACGACCAGAGCTTGTGATGACTCTGATGCCCTACAACCAAAGGAGTGCAGATATCAGTTTAACTGGCTCCTAGATATATGCACTTCAAGATCCCAAGTATTCATAACTGGCAAATATGGGTCCTTTATCAACTAAGATGAATTAAAACGGCTATATCATAACCATCTCTAACCCAAGAGAAATTCCCATTTCCTTTATGTTACAGATACATACATGATGAAAGCATCTGATCAAGCAAAGAGCTCACAAAAGTAGACATGGCAGAAAAACTAAGAGGAACTCTAATAGCAAGTTAAGTAAGCCATGCACTGTGAGAGCTTGACGTTTCTTCTCCCTTTCAACCAATTGAATTCCGCTCAACATGTCACCGGGATTCAGAGTTGATGACAATAGAGCAGGTGATGAAATAACTCTGCGTTGTTGTCTGTGCATTTCATGCTTCAGCAGGGTGACATAAGTTACACTAGTGGACTGGCGAATATACCTAATAGATCTTATTCTGCTACTTTAGTGCAGAAGCATAGCACATATACTCGAGCAGCTATTTACTTAGCTGTTAGGACATCATGTATAGAATCTAGACTCATTCACTTTAAACACTATTTCAGTAAAATGCTAGAAATGTAATATCTTAAGTATATTTCCCAACTGATATCAAATACTCCCAGTACGTAAGATACTTACACACTGGATACTCCCGTTGTAATACAAAATTTGAGTATTTCTCAAACCCATAGAGTGGATCTTATACTAATCAATTATTTTGTCACTCCACAGAAGATATAATATATCCATTTTGGAAAAAAATGTCTCTCTTGTTCCTACCCTGCTTCCTAAATTCTTCTTATCCTTGTCATGGATGCCTACATCCAAGAAGCACCAACATGTCTTGCCCTTTTTGCACAACCTCACAAACAGCCCGTGAACAACCCTAGCTCTACGATCTCCAAACAAATAGATCTAGAGTCAGAAGCCACACCTCCACCAAGTGTTAAGAGGGTATTTTCTAGGGTCTACATCAAACATCTCACACAAAAGAGCAATCTAAAATTTACAAGGAATTTTTCACATATAGCACAAGATGCATTCCAGATAAACTTCCTGAAATTAGTTGCAATTCCCAGGTCTGAATATAGCATAAAGTATAGGCAAAAGCCCTACCTGCCCATCATTACCAACAGTAGCTAAATGAAATCTGCTTAAACTTTTATCAAACTAGGCCTTAAAATCAAGATAGCTGCAACAGTTACAACAGCTTGCAGTATCATCGGTCATGGGAATCACATTTAGAGAGTCCTTCCAACGTGTATTGCAGGCATATATATATTCAACATTCAAAGCATCACGCAACATCAACTAATTTGATTTGGGCCTTACATTTCAATAAAACTAGTAAAATTGAACAATCACAGGAAATTCTTCACTTATTCCCATCAAGTCAAGATGCCACAGATCACTACAGCATTTCTATTGAAAAAGGAGGGTGCCGACCCTTCCGGGGCATTGCGTCGAACACCTGACGCGCGAGCGGGCAGGCAGGCAAACGCAAAAACAAATCGAAGCATCACCGGGGTGTGGAACTAACCGGATGCCACTACTGCCCGGCGCCCTCCGGCGCGGCGGCGGCCTGGGGCGGCGGGGCGTGCGAGACGACGAGCGGGGGCCTGAGCGCGCGGCGCTGCTCGTCGGCCTGCTTCCGCGCGTTGTACATCTCCTCGGTCTCGACGACGACGAGGCGCTTGACCTGGGTGAGCATCCCGAGGAGGGAGGGCGTGGTGCGGTGCTCGACGGTGCGGTGGCAGCGGCGGAGGCGCATGGCCTCGAGGGTGCGGCGGTGGAGCTTGCGCGTCCCCGGAAGCCCGCGCACCAGCGTGATGTACAGCCGCGGGCTCCACGCCACCGGCACCTTCGACTTGAACGCGTTGAACGCGCTCCCGCTCATCTCCCCTTTGGCTCTGGCGGCTCTGCTCCTCCGTGCGGTGTGATCTGCTCCGGCGGCCGGAACCCTAGACCTCTGCTCTGTTCTGTTCCCTTTTGCCGGAATGGGAGGCAGTTGGGCTGGTCAGCTCGGAGATCTAAGCGAGAGAAATGGCTGTTGCTCTTAGATGGGCTATAAGAAGGCCGACAAAATAAGTAGAAATATTTGGGCCGAATGGGCCGACTGTAGAATGACTCCCATTGGCCGCCATTGCACGCACGGCATGTACAACAAGCCCAAAATATTTCCCTAAAAAAAAGCCCAGAATATTTCTCCTGTTCAATACTGTAGCACCCCCTAAAAAACTGTAGCAAAAGATTATTATGTTTACACAGTACAAATGCAGATGCCCACTAAACACGCAAATGCCTCCCCTATGTTCAAATCTTGGCTTCCTCCTGCATATGAATGCACGGATGCACACACCATTCCTATGAGCACCTCCAAGATACTGAGTCGGCATCACATCTAGTACCATCGCAAAAATCTGCTAGTGAAAATATCATCGACTAGTGGTACCCAACACACCTTAACAGCTAGTTTGAGTTTTGCAAATCATGTCAAATGCACATGCAAAATTCCGAAAAAAAGAAACCGTATGCACAAGACACGATAGCTCTCGTCTTCAAGGAGATATTTAATGATGCTTACGAAGGAGGAGATATTTAATCTTCATATGTGAATATATATACATGACATCTAGGTCCTACTCATATAGAATTTAAGTACTCTCACCCGCAAAAAAAAAGAATTTAAATACTCCATGCAAAATTTTCATGCCAAATTTCTCACTTGGTTTTCTTGGAGGAATTTTAAAAGGCGCATTGGCCTTACCAAGTGTTATGGGGTTGCTACTAGAAAATTGAACTAGCTAGATTAATAAGATCCAACATAAAAGGGTCACTGTCAGTATTAGCCCCAAATTCCATATAAAGCTTTGTTTGTCTGCTAGGAGAGAAAACATTACGGCGCAAAACAATAAAGGCTTTTCTTTCTAGGTGTACATGAGATTCCCCAGACTTCATGGGGCAAGTCACTCTTTTCTGGTATTTTTAGTGTTGTTCTTTCGCAACAATCCATCTCATGCAAAATAGTTCACAAAATAAACAAAGAAAGCCACATTAAAGATTACCAAATAACAATAACATTAAGACCATAAAATAATTAATATTAAATTCAAAAAATCTTGGGGCAAATCTGAACATTATAAATTTTAATTAGATTTTAGAAAATCATGAGTAATAGGAAAACTATAAATAATTGTTAAATACACCATGACATGCTAAAACATACAACATATAGATGAAAAATGTTACAAAGGTAAGACATCATCACATAATATAAAGATCCAAAAAAAGGGACACTAGTAGAAAATGGGCCATCAGTCCCGGTTCTGAAGGGCCTTTAGTCCAGGTTCTTCAACCGGGACAAGTCAATCGGGACTAAAGGCCCCCACTTTTAGTCCTGGTTGGGTTACGAACCGGGTCTAAAGGGGCTCCACGTGGCCGTTGTCGGGCGCCTAGGCAGGGGGGCCTTTAGTCCCGGTTAGTAACACCAACCGGGACTAAACGGTTGTGTTTCATTTTTTGTTTTCATTTTCTTTTATAATTATATTGTATTTTCACGCGGTTACACATATTAATGTTGTATATATTATGAAATAATAACATCCAACATCAGTCAAAATTAGATGGATGCAATAGACCAAGTTGGTATATTGCATCTATCTAATTTGTACTGGTATATGTCATATAACAACTCATCATCATCTTAATCAACTCTTCATCGTTCTAGGTAAAATAGCATAAAAAAGGTGAACTCATCATCATTCTGGTTGTTACCATACTAGCAAGTGATCAAGTTATCATAAGTTAGAAACACTACTACTGCTCTCTCCTAGGTAAGATAGCATAAAAAAGGTGAACTCCTGCATCCCCTCATTGAAGAATACAGATCAACCTATCTCCAACTTGTGGCTTGCGCAAGTTATAGTCTCCAAATGGTTGCCTGGATGCTTTTATTGCCTTGCTCCATCCTTTGATTTTCAGGACGCGTGGACTTCAAGATATTTTGTATTTACCAGGGTAACTCATCGGCATTGGCCGTAAACTAACCATATGCAAATCACCTTTGGTAAACATCCATTTAGGCACGGTCTCTGGCGGGAGTACCTGTTGAGAACATAAGTTATAATAACATAGTTAGCAAACTAGTGACATAAGAGTATATGGACTAATGACACAAGAGTAAAAAAATTCTTACAAAGTTGTCTCTAGTGATGTTATTGTTGGGTAACGTTGCATGGGAAACAAAAAAAATTCCTACGCATACGCAAGATCTATCCATGGTGATGAGCATCTACGAGAGGGAGAGTGGGTCTACGTACCCTTGTAGCTCGCTAAGCGGGAAGCGTTAAGAAACGCGGTTGATGTAGTCGAACGTCTTCGCGATCCAAATCGCAAGTCGTCTCGCGATCCAATCACGATCCGTCCCGATCTAGCGCCGAACGGACAGCACCTCCGCGTTCAGCACACGAACAGCTCGATGACGATCTCCGCCTTCTTGATCCAGCAAGAGGGGGCGGAGAGGTAGGTGAGTACTCCGGTAGCACGACGGCGTGGTGATACGTCTCCAACGTATCTATAATTTATGAAGTATTCATGCCATGTTTACAATAATTTTATATGATTTTGGTATGATTTTATTAGAACTAACCCGGACTGACGCTGTTTTCAGCAGAACTACCATGGTGTCATTTTTTATGCAGAAATAAAAGTTCTCGGAATGGGCTGAAAATTTACGGAGA
This sequence comes from Elymus sibiricus, assembly GCA_039707655.1. Lineage (NCBI taxonomy): Eukaryota > Viridiplantae > Streptophyta > Magnoliopsida > Poales > Poaceae > Elymus > Elymus sibiricus. The sequence goes on from CM077665.1 coordinate 56,117,829, forward strand.
ATATTTTTGGAAAATATAAAAAATACTGGAGCAAAAAGATACCGGAGCGGAGTCCCGAGGCCGTCACAAGCCTTGGCCCCCCCTAGGGCGCGCCCCCTGGCTTGTAGGCCCCTCGGGAACCCCCTTGACGTGAGACCGACGCCAAAAATTCCTATAAATACCAAAACCCCTAGAAAGAAACCTAGATCGGGAGTTCCGCCGCCGCAAGCCTCTGTAGCCACGAAAAACCAATCGGGAGCCCGTTCCGGCACCCTGTCGAAGGGGGAAACCATCACCGGAGGCCATCTTCATCCTACCGGCGGTCTCCATGACGAGGAGGGAGTAGTTCACCCTCGGGGCTGAGGGTATGTACCAGTAGCTATGTGTTTGATCTCTCTCTCGTGTTCTTGAGATGACACGATCTTGATGTACCGCGAGCTTTATTAATATAGATGAATCATATGGAGTTTTCCCCTCTCTATCTTCTTGTGATGAATTGAGTTTTCCCTTTGAAGTTTTCTTATCGGATTGAATCTTTAAGGATTTGAGAACACTTAAGTTTTGTGTGATTGAAGTTTTCAAGTTTTGGGTGAGACACCGATATGAGGAGAATAAGGAGTGACAAGAACCTAAGCTTGGGGATTCCCAAGGCACACCCAAGGTAATATCCAAGTAATACTCAAGCGCTTAAGCTTGGGGATGCCCCGGAAGGCATCCCCTCTTTCGTCTTCAACGTTATCGGTATATCTTACTTAGAGCTATATTTTTATTCATCACATAATATGTGTTTTGCTTGGAGCGTCATTTTATTTTCTTGTTCTCTGTTAGGTGTCATTTATAATCTTGGTTTTCAATAAAAAGTTCCAAGAATTGCCTTTAGGATGCTTGCATTGCATGTTTTGATGTGTGCTGTGTAAAAACAGAAACTTTTGTTGTAGTGTTTGAATTTTCATATTTTACTGGAACGTGGAACGTTTCTGAAAATTTTACACAGTATTGTAATATAAATTATTTAGCATGTCCTAAATATTCATAATTTCTTGAGTTACAGAAGTACACTGGTTTAATAGATTGCTACAGACTGTTCTGTTTAGACAGATTGCTGTCATAGTTTTGTTATCTACTTATCCTATAGTTTCCATAGCCTATATTGGTAGATATAAATTGTGGAAATGATAGTATACAGTACCTAATGTTTGAACATTATTATGCAACTTGTCTTGGCAGTACATAAAGTGTTGATTTATTATTATGAGTACTAACCTATCTCACGAGTTCTTTTCAAGTTTTGTGTGGATGAAGTTTTTGAGAATAGGTGAAACCATGATATGAGAGGATTGAACGAGATACAAAAGCTCAAGCTTGGGGATGCCCAAGGCACCCCAAGTAAATATTTCAAGAAGTCTCAAGCATCTAAGCTTCGGGATGCTACGCATCCCACCTCTCTTCACCAACAATTATCGGTTAGCCTATGTTGAGCCTAAATTTTTATTCGTTCACATGATGCGTGCTATTCTTGGAGTGCTATTTTTATTTTGCTTGCTGTTTAATAAAATACTTAAGATCTGAAATTCTTAGATGAGAGAGTCTTCACATAGTTATTTAATTGTTGACTACGCATTGATCTTCACTTATATCTTTTTGGAGTAGTTTGTCATTCACTCTCGTGCTTCACTTATATCCTATGAGTAAATGGTTGAATGAATTGAATATCATAAATCTGAAATTAAATATGCTTCATATACTTATCCCATGGGGAGTAATGACTTCACACATAATAAGTATATGTGGTAAAATTTATTGAAAGTTGGAAACACCGCATTGGTCACTTGAACAATTCATGAAAGAATATTGAAGGAAGAGAGATTCCACATATAAATATACTATCTTAGACATCTTCTATGATTGTGAGCTCATTAATTATTTTCAAACTCGAGAAAATTAGCTGAAATTGGACAAGGAAAACAACGTAATGAGTTATGTTTGGGTATATTTGTATAGAAGTTATATTGTTATGGATCCTCCAACATGTGGTGCTTGCTTCTACCTCATACTAGCCAAAACTTCCGCACCAAGTAGAAATACTACTTGTGCATCCAAACACCCTTAAACCCAAAGTTGTTCCATATGAGTCCACCATACCTACCTATATGCGGTATTTACCTGCCGTTCCAAGTAAATTGCATGTGCCAAACTCTAAACCTTCAAATAATATTCTGTTTTGTATGCCCGAATCGCTCATATAGTGACTAGGGGCTATCAGTATCTTCCATGCTAGGTGGGTTATTCTCACGATATGTGTTGATTCACTATCATTCACGAGAAAGTGGCTGGTATTCGGGATGCCCAGTTCCATGCTCAAAAAATCAAATCAAAATATAATGAAACAAAACTCCCCCAGGATTGTTGTTTGTATGGACGGTACCCGTTGATTCGGCTCGCCGTGGAGTGTGATTGATTGGTGGAGGGGGAGTAAAAACTTTACCATTCTGTTTGGGAACCGCCTATAATGTATCTAGCATGGAAGATACCGAGATCTCTCAGTTGTTATGTTGACAATGAAAGCATACCGCTCAAAATTATTATTCAACCCTGTTTTAAAAGCTCGAGCTCTGGCACCTCTGCAAATCAATGCTTCCCTCTGCGAAGGGCCTATCTTTTACTTTCTAGTACTTACCTTTATGCTAGTACTTACCTTTATGCAAGAGTCATGGTGATCTTCACCACTTCCTATATTTCGCCTTTTTCTCTTGGCAACCATCATGTGTTGGGGAATGATCTAGACATATATATCCACACAAATATATTTGATTATGAATTATTGTTGTTGACAATTATCTATATGATAAATAAGTTGGGAGGCAAAACATTAAGCCCCTATCTTTCTCTGTGTTCGATGGATGCTATTTGTTCTAAAAATGTGCTTTGAGTGTCAATAATCATGGAAGACTATATGATAGTTGAGTATGTGGAATTTGCTAAATCAAAGCTCTTACATAGACCCTTCCTGAAAATAAGATGAATTGCAATTGTTCGATGACTAGGAATATGGTTTGTTAGTTTTCAAGAAACTTTCTGGTCTATACTTTAACATGTGAATAGTTTGTTACTTGATCATGAGAAGTTTTATGAGATGAGCTACTGTTTATGGTTTATATTGATGCTAGAAAAAGTGATTGGAATTATCATTGATCAAACTTGTGCACTTGCTAGCATTCACACTTCATAAATTATTTCTTTTATCATTTACCTACTCAAGGACGAGCAGGAATTAAGCTTGGGGATGCTGATACGTCTCCAACGTATCTATAATTTATAAAGTATTCATGCCATGTTTACAATAATTTTATATGATTTTGGTATGATTTTATTAGAACTAACCCGGACTAACGCTGTTTTCAGCAGAACTACCATGGTGTCGTTTTTTGTGCAGAAATAAAATTTCTCGGAATGGGCTGAAAATTTACGAAGAATATTTTTGGAAAATATAAAAAATACTGGAGCAAAAAGATACCGAAGAGGAGTCCCGAGGCAGTCACAAGCCTTGGCCCCCCCTAGGGCGCGCCCCCTGGCTTGTGGGCCCCTCGGGAACCCCCTTGACGTGAGACCGACGCCAAAAATTCCTCTAAATACCAAAACCCCCAGAAAGAAACCTAGATCGGGAGTTCCGTCGCCGCAAGCCTCTGTAGCCACGAAAAACCAATCGGGAGTCCGTTCCGGCACCCTGCCGGAGGGGGAAACCATCACCGGAGGCCATCTTCATCCTACCGGCGGTCTCCATGACGAGGAGGGAGTAGTTCACCCTGGGGGCTGACGGTATGTACCAGTACCTATGTGTTTGATCTCTCTCTCGTGTTCTTGAGATGACACGATCTTGATGTACCGCGAGCTTTATTAATATAGATGAATCATATGGAGTTTTCCCCTCTCTATCTTCTTGTGATGAATTGAGTTTTCCCTTTGAAGTTTTCTTATCGGATTGAGTCTTTAAGGATTTGAGAACACTTGATGTATGTCTTGCGATGGGATATCCGTGGTGACAATGGGATGTTCTATTGATCCACTTGATGTATGTTTTGGTGATCAACTTGCGGGTTCCGTGACCTTGGGAATCTATGCATAGGGGTTGGCACACGTTTTCGTCTTGACTCTCCGGTAGAAACTTTGGGGCACTCTTTGAAGTTCTTTGTGTTGGATTGAACATGATGAATCTGAAATTGTGTGATGCATATCGTATAATCAAGCCCATGGGTACTCGTGGTGACATTGGAGTATCTAGGTGACATTAGGGTTTTGGTTGATGTGTATCTTAAGGTGTTATTTTAGTACGAACTCTAGGGCTGTTCGTGACACTTATAGGGATAGCTCATAAGATTGATCGGAAAAGATAACTTTGAGGTGGTTTCATACCCTACAATAATTTCTTCGTTTGTTCTCCGCTATTTGTGACTTTGGAGTGAACTCTTTGTCGCACGAGAGGGATTTACATATGATTCAACTATGTTAGTATTGTTGAGAGAACTTGCACTAGTGAAAGTATGAACCCTAGGCCTTGTTTCTAAGCATTGCAATACCGTTTTTGCTCACTTTTGTTACTTGCCACCTTGCTGTTTTTATATTTTCAGATTACAAAAACCTATATCTATCATCCATATTACACTTGTATCACCATCTCTTCGTCGAACTAGTGCACCTATACAATTTACCATTGTATTGGGTGTGTTGGGGACACAAGAGACTCTTTGTTATTTGATTGCAGGGTTGTTTGAGAGAGACCATCTTCATCCTACGCCTCCCACGGATTGATAAACCTTAGGTCATCCACTTGAGGGAAATTTTCTACTGTCCAAAAAACTCTGCGCTTGGCGGCCCAACACGAGTCTACAAGAAGAAGGTTGTGTAGTAGACATCAAGCTCTTTTCTGGCACCGTTGCCGGGGAGGTGAGTGCTTGAAGGTATATCTTTAGATCTTGCAATTAAATCTTTTAGTTTCTTGTTTTTCACTAGTTTGGTTTTATAAAAGAAAACTACAAAAAAATATGGAATTGTGATGTTGTATTACCGAGTGGGCCCCTGAGATACCTCTCCGTCACACGAAGTAACAAATCCCAGTCTCGATCTATGCCAGCTCAACAGAGACCCTCGGAGATACCTGTAGATCATCTTTATAGTCACCCAGCTACGTTGCGATGTTTGATACACACAAGGTATTCCTCCGGTGTCAGTGAGTTGCATGATCTCATGGTCATAGGAACAGATACTTGACATGCAGAAAACTATAGCAATAAACTGACACGATCATATGCTACGTTCATAGTCTGGGTCTTGTCCATCACATCATTCTCCTAATGATGTGATCCCCTATCAAATGACATCTGATGTCTATGGCTAGGGAACCTTGACCATCTTTGAACAACGAGCTAGTCTACTAGAGGCATACTAGGGACACATTGTTGTCTATGTATCCACACATGTATTTGTGTTCCCAATCAATACAATTATAGCATGGATAATAAACGATTATCATGAACAAGGAAATATAATAATAATCACTTTATTATTGCCTCTAGGGCATATTTCCAACAGTTATAAGGGTTCAACTTGTGCACTAGTGGCACATATCCATGATAAATGTTGCCAGACATGTAATTTCTATTATGATGATGAACATCATTAATAAATGAGATGGGATGATCTTTTTCCAAACAAGTAAGATTGGAGTCATAACTGTAGTAGGTCCGATCTATTATCTGTCGGGTGGTTCCTGTAGCACGGAAATAAGCTGATAATTAAAAATAAAGAAATTTAGTCAGGATGAGTACCAAATTAATACTTTTCAATAATCAATATAAATTACCTAAGAAATCTGTTGACAAACGCACCTGGAGGTAGAACTGGAATCAAGTCATCCGCATGCACCCAAATTTCTATATTATTATCACGAACATCGTCATTACCAAGATCGAAGGTAATGTTCATGTCCTCATCCAACCCATACGCCTTGCAAAATGCTCTCCAATTAGAACAACCAAAATATGTGCGATCTTTGTTATTTTTCACCTTAACAACAAAATTGTAATGCCCCATTCTTAGGTGAGCTATCTTAGCCTCTGTACTACCCTTCTCTTTGAAATGGAACTTGTCCAACACAGCGAATCTTGCATGGCAGGGGACACACTAGTCGAATTGTACAAAAGTAGATTAAAGGTTAATTAAAGCAAAAAACACACGTCATACTTCATTAACAAAAAATACATGCCGTCTTTACATACCGTAATAATACTAAATTCTTCCGTTAGCTTAACGGTGAAGGATGTACCGTTGTCTAGGTGAGGACAAAGGTCGCATATACCCCTGTCATCCCAGCACAAAGGGCACTCATGGAACCTCTCCTCATCGTCAGACGACGTCGACTTTTCCTGTGTTCGTGATTCTAAGATTTAAAATTGACGGCAATTTTTTTTGCAAGATCATCATATAATATCACTAATACATATAATATCACCGGCGATCCTTAGGGACTCTTGATATAATATTATCAGATAACATCACTAATACATCTCGAATAATCCAGTTAATGGAGCATCGAATATTATCGAATATTATCACTAATACAGCTCGAATATTATCGAATAATCTAGTTGACTCGCGGTTCCAGAGGCGCGGGCGATGGACACCCAAAGAGAAGGAACCATCACTGGATCATAACTCGGGTGAGATCCCTAAAGAACCTGCCAGGTATTGGAGAACCTGATGTCCAACGCAATCATGTATCGACGGACGTGCTCGTCTTCCTCCCTGACACGGCGACGTACCACCTCCGCGGGGCCTGGCTCCCTCCGCACCGATAGTGGCCCACGCGGACGCCACCAAAGAAGCTCCGGGTCGACGACGAGCCCCGGATTCCTCACCAAGTTGCGCGCTCCGAAAGGTAGCATCTCCTAGTGCCAACCGGGTGGACATGGCGCAACTGGTTGTCGCCGCCGAGTCGACGACGAGGATGCGGGATGGGCATCGTCGACGAGAACAAATTGTGGCTAGCAAATAACATTTCATTTAACAACAATAAAAATAAAAACAATACCATATTTTATAACAAATCCACACGCACACACTCGCACACAACAAATAACACATTTCTAGGTATATTACATAGAACCAAAACATCTATGAACACAACATATACGACTAGCTAGCACATGGACGAGCAAAATGTTGTTTGCTCTTTTTAAAATGTTTCGTGTGTTGACATTGTATTTTCAAAACGCACATTTGTTCTTCAATTTGTTTTAACTATTTAACATATATAGCTATTTTGGAGCATATCTCACATGCATAGCTATTTAACAACATCTCAAATTAAAAAAAAAGCTATTTAACATATATAGCTATTTTATAGCACTCACTACACATCCTAACTAGCATATTGGTCCAAACGAATATGTGATTCTCATCCTTTAGCGATATCAACATCAACATCTCACAGAACATCTACCATGGCAAATTCACGCACGTTTTGTTCTCCCTAAACAAAAATTGGATCAAACATTATAATTTTTTTCTGTCCATTAAGATCACTCCTTCTTCAACATTGATAATATGCTCACTGGAAATAACATTAACAAAAATAACAAAAAGGAAAAAAAAGAGGGGCGGCTGGAGCGGCCGGAGCGCGGGCGGCGTCGGCGTCGGGGCGCAGGGGGGGAGGAGAGGAGGGGAACGGCGCGGCGACTCACAGTGTTGCAGGGGAGCGGGGACGGCGTCGGGGCAGGGCTCGGCGATGGCGACGTCAGGGCAGGGCGCGGTGAGGGCGTCGGGACAGGGCGCGGCGAGGGCGTCGGCGATGGCGAGGAGGCCCGGCGACGAGGCCGAGTGGGCTCGTAGGCGACGGCGATCTCCGGCGCAGCAGCCTGGCGGCGTCGTGCTGTGGTTCAACCGTCGGGGAGAGAATGGGAGATTGGGGGAAAAAATTCTAAGTGTCACTTCTATAGCCCCACATTTAGTCTCGGTTGGTGGCTCCAACCGGGACTAAAGGGGGGCCTTTAGTCCCGGTTGGAGCCACCAACCAGGACTAAAGGTGAATTTCACCAGGCGAAAGGGCGGGAAGCCCAGCCTTTAGTCCCGGTTGGTGGTTCGGACCGGGACTAAAGGGGGGCCTTTAGTCCCGGTTGGAGCCACCAACCGGGACTAAAGCCCTGTTCCTGGCACGACCGAGGGGCGGTGGAAGTTTAGTCCCACCTCGCCAAGCGAAGCGCGCTTCACAGTGGTTTATAAGCCCTGTTGCGGCTTCCCTCTCGAGCTCCTCTCTATTGCAGGCAGTACACGCCTAACACTCTCTCTGCCGTGTTGGGCCTACTTGCCCCGTGGGCCTGCATCCTAGCCCATGTATAGTTGGGTTTCTAGTCGTATGCAGGCCGTGGTGGCCTAGTAGGGGGGCATTTTTTTTATGTTATTTTTTGCATATTAAAAGTTTTTAACAAAAAATACTTTATGAAATTTTTTGCTATTAAAGTTTTTAACAAAAAATACGTTATGAAAATTCTTTTTGCTATTAAAGTTTTTAACAAAAAATACTTTGATAATTTTTGTTGCATAAATTTTATATAATTTTAAGTTAATATCATTTTGATCATAACTAGATGTTTATAAAAGCTTTTTAGATGATTCTTTTTGCTATTGAAGAATATTATAGTTTTTTTAGTTGATCATAACAAAAAATTACAATTGATTCTTTTTAGTTGATTCTTTTTGCTATTAGATTTTTATAAAAGCTTTTTAGTTGATTATTTTAATGATTTTTTCGGCTAAATAACCATGAAATTAAAAAGCACTACAAATGAAGAATATTATAAAATACTTTTTGTTAACCTAATAATGTTATATTTTCTTTTCTGTTAAGTAATTAGTATTTTCTTTATTTCATGCATTTAATGATTTATTTTGAGCTAAATGACCCTGAAATTGAAAAGCACTACAAATGACCTCTGAAAAGGTTGAACTTGGCATGGTATCATAATTTCATCCACATAGCATGTGCTAAAAAGTTTAGAGGGTTACGGCAAAAACTGGATGCACTTCGTGTACAAACTGGACAATCTCTTTCGAAGTATCAGGGTTTCGGACGAAAACTCATATATTACAAAGGGATTTCATTTTTTAACTTATTTCAACTCCAGACTTTTTGTTCGTTCAATATGCACCATTCAAAGCCACATCATCAATTTTCAACCCTTTTCTGACTTCATTTGCTATTTTTCATGCATTTCATGATTTATTTTGAGCTAAATGACCCTGAATTTGAAAAGCACTGCAAATGAACTCTGAAAAGGTTGAAACTTGGCATGGTATCATAATTTCACCCACATAGCATGTGTTAAAAAGTGTAGAGTGTTACGGCAAAAACTGGATGCACTTCATCGAAGTATCAGGGTTTCGGACGAAAACTCATTTATTACAAAGGGATTTCATTTTTTGACATGTAACTGCAGTGATATTCAAGATCAAAGCCATCATCAGAATAGTTGTGGAGCATAACTATGGCTTTCAATCCAGAATAAAAGGTGCAAAATATTCGGTTATCTTGTATATGTCGAACAGTTACTTGAACAATCGTACCATCTCATATGTTGTCTTCACTAGAGAGAAAGTCTTCACTTTTTATTTGCGTGTGTCCCTTGCTTATTGCACCGTAACCACGGATAATCTTCATCGTTTAACGTGATGCTTGGGTCAACCTTCACTTTGAAGGGAGGGATTTCATGAAACTTTTCATAATCTTCAGACATGTATGTCTTGTCCTCCACTCCCACGATGTTTCTTTTCCCTGAAAGAACTATGTGGCGCTTTGGCTCATCGTATGATGTATTCGCTTCCTTATCTTTTCTTTTTTCGGTTTGGTAGACATGTCCTTCAGATAGAAAACCTGCTTCACATCATTGGCTAGGACGAATGGTTCGTCTGTGTACCCAAGATTGTTGAGATCCACTGTTGTCATTCCGTACTGCGGGTCTACCTGTACCCTGCCTCCTGACAGATTGACCCATTTGCACCGAAACAAAGGGACCTTAAATTCATGTCCATAGTCAAGTTCCCATATCTCCTCTATGTAACCATAATATGTGTCCTTTGCCCTATTGGTGATAGCTGCATCAAAGCGGACACCACTGTTTTGGTTGGTGCTCGTTTTATCTTGGGCGATCGTGTAAAATGTATTCCCATTTATCTCGTACCCTTGGTAAGTCAATACAGTCGAAGATGGTGTCCTGGCCAACAAGTACAGCTCATCTCCAACGGTGTTATTACGCATAAGATATATTTGCAACCAACCGCCGAAAGTCCCGATGTGTTCACGTGTAATCCAGTCGTCAGACTGCTCCGGGTGTTTGGAGCGTAGAATATTCTTGTGTTCATTGATATACAGGGCCACCAAGGTAGAATTCTATAGAACCGTGTAGTGTGCTTGCGCCCAAGAATGCCCGTCCCTACATATTATTGAATCCGCTCCTAGCGTGCCTTTTCCACTCAGTCTCCCCTCATACCGCAATTTAGGGACACCAATCGGCTTAAGGTCAAGAAATAAAGTCAACACAAAACCCAATGACCTCCTCTATTTGATGGCCCATGGAGATGCTTCCTTCTGGCCTAGCACGATTACGAACATATTTCTTTAAGACTCACATGAACCTCTCAAAGGGGAACACATTGTGTAGAAATACAAGACCCAGAATGGCAATCTCGTCGACTAGGTGAACTAGGTCGTGCGTCATAATATTGAAGAAGGATGGTGGGAACACCAACTCGAAACTGACAAGACATTGGAACAAATCATTCTATAACCTTGGTAGGATTTCTGGATCGATTACCTTCTGAGAAATTGCATTGAGGAATGCACATAGCTTCACAATGGCTAATCAAACATTTTCTAGTAGAAGCCCCCTCAATGCAACCGGAAGCAGTTGCGTCATAATCACGTGGCAGTCATGAGACTTTAGGTTCTGGAATTTTTTTCTTTGCCATGTTTATTATTCCCTTTATATTCGACAAGAAGCCAGACGGGACCTTGATACTGAGCAGGCATTCAAAGAAGATTTCCTTCTCTGCTTTGGTAAGAGCGTAGCTGGCAGGACCTTGATACTGCTTTGGATGCATGTCGTCTTTTTCGTTCACACGTTGCTGGTCCTCCCGTGCCTCCGGTGTATCTTTTTTCTTCCCATACACGCCCAAGAAGCCTAGCAGGTTCACGCAAACATTCTTTGTCACGTGCATCACGTGGATTACAGAGCGGGCCTCTAGGTCTTTCCAATAGGGTAGGTCCCAAAATATAGATTTCTTCTTCCACATGGCTACGTGTCCCTCAGCGTCATTCGGAACAGATTGTCCGCCAGGAGCCTTTCCAAAGATTACTTGTAAATCCTTCACCATATCAAGTATATCATCACCAATACGGAGGACGGGCTTCTTTCGGTGATCTGCCTCGCCTTTGAAATGCTTGCCTTTCTTTCTTAAGGCATGCTTGGTTGGAAGAAATCGACGATGTCCCAGGTACACATTCTTCTTGCATTTGTCCAAATATATACTTTGGGTATCATCTAAACAGTGCGTGCATGCGTTGTATCCCTTGTTTGTCTGTCCTGAAAGGTTACTAATAGCAGGTCAATCATTGATGGTTACAAACAACAATGCTCGTAGGTCCAATTCCTGCTGTTTGTGCTCATCCCACACACGTACACCTTTTTTATCCCACAGCTGTAAAAGTACTTCAACTAATGGCCTTAGGTACACATCAATGTCGTTGCCGGGTTGCTTAGGGCATTGGATGAGCACTGGCATCATAATGAATTTCGGCTTCATGCACAACCAAGGAGGAAGGTTATAGATACATAGAGTCACGGGCCAGGTGCTATGATTGATGTTCTGCTCCCCAAAAGGATTAATGCCATCTGCACTTAAACCAAACCATACGTTCCTTGCGTCATCTGCAAAGTCCCGCCACTTTCTCTCGATTTTTCTCCACTGCGACCCGTCAGCGGGTACTCTCAACTTCCCGTCTTTCTTACGGTCTTCTGCGTGCCATCGCAACAACTTGGCATGCTTTTTGTTTCTGAACAGACGTTTCAACCATGGTATTATAGGAGCATACCACATCACCTTGGCAGGAACCCTCTTCCTGGGGCGCTCGCCCTCAACATCACCAGGCTCATCTCGTCTGATCTTATACCGTAATGCACCGCATACCGGGCATGCATTCAAATTCTCGTACTCACCGCGGTAGAGGATGCAGTCATTAGGGCATGCATGTATCTTATGCACCTCTAATCCTAGAGGGCAAAGAACCTTCTTTGTTTCGTACGTACTGTCAGGCAATTCGTTATCCTTTGGAAGCTTATTCTTCATTAGTTTTAGTAACTTTTCAAATCCCTTGTCAGATAAACCATTCTCTGCCTTCCATTGCAGCAATTCCAGTGTGGTACCGAGCTTTGTGTTGCCATCTTCGCAATTTGGATACAACCATTTTTTGTGATCCTCTAACATGCGATCGAACTTCAACTTCTCCCTTTCACTTTCGCATTCTCTCTGTGCATCAACAATGACCCGGCAAAGATCATGATCGGGCACATCTGGTGCCTCTTGATCTTCAGCGTCCCCCGTTGCAGTATCACCGTATTCAGGGAACATAGGATAGTTGTCATCATCCTCTTCTTCTTCATTGTCTTCCATCATAACCCCTCTTTCTCCGTGCTTGGTCCAAACATTATAGTGTGGCATGAAACCCTTCTCAAGCAGGTGCAAGTGAAGGGTTTCGGGGAAGAGTAATCCTTCGTATTCCCACAGACAGTACATGGACAATACATAAAACCATTTTGCTTGTTTGCCTCAGCCACTTCGAGAAAATTATGCAGGCCCTCAATGTAGTCGGAGGTGCGTCGGTCACCGTACATCCATTGCCGGTTCATCTGCGTGCATTATATAATTAAGTATATCAAAAACCATTACAGAACATCATGAATAGAGAACTGACCAAAGTACAGTAGTGATCAAAAACCAAACTACGGTGGTGCCGGCGACGAGATCGGCGCGGGCGATCGACGGCGATGAGGACGGGGACGAGACGGCAGCCTACACATGTGCATACTCTAAGAAGTTAATTTGAGCTCAAATTGTGCATCTAAATCAAATGAACTCCCACATACACTCCTCCACTAAAACCCACAAACCACTCTACTTCTATAGCATTTGAAATGAGGTAAACTAGCAGTGAGAGATGAAAGGATGAAGTTGCTAACCTTTTAGAACACTTGTGTAGTTGGTGCACCGCCAAACCTAGACAAATCTTGAGGAAAATGTACCTTGGAGGTCGAGCTTGGAGAGGAGAAAGCTTAAGTGTGGCTCAAGCATTTCATCAAACACCTCATGTGCATAGGAGGTGAGAACAGAGTAGCACACACCTCCCACACCCTTCCACGGCCAAAAAACAGAGGAGATGGGGGGGCACGGATATATATAGGCAAAACATTAGTCCCGGTTTGTATCTAAAACCGGGACTAAAGGCCTACCCTTTAGTCCCGGTTCCAGACACAAACCGGGACTAAATGGCAGCAACCCCTTTAGTCCCGGTTGGTGGCAGGAACCGGGACTAAAGGTCCCAGCCGAACCGGGACTGATGCCTGCCGAGGCCCGGCCGGCGTCCTAGCCTCTCGAACCGGGACTGATGCTCCCATTAGTCCCGGTTCGTAACACAACCGGGACTAATGCTCTGATCTAGCCAGGACCAAAGCCCTGTTTTCAACTAGTGGGATATGACATGATTAATCGTATCCTCAAGGCCGCCTGATGGATGCTCCCTTCCTAGAGACAATGGCACAAACCACAGGGTCTGCTCCTCCCTGCCGATGGACCAGGTTGTAGCCCGAGCACCAGGTAGTCGGCGACATGCACAAGAAGAGGTCGTTCTCCGTCAACTTGCGCAATCGGTATAAATAAAAAATCGGTTATGAAATTTCGAAGTATTTTAAAAATTGCTTAGTCAAAATGCCAATCGAGAAAGGCACTAAAAATTGAAAATTAAAACTTTGGTTAACCAACTATTTGGGTTCGGTCTTCGGTTCATACCGATAGAATAGCGACACAATTACGTTCCCATCATTTCTTGCCCCGTGCCCACTTAAGTAGCTGAGCTCATTGTGCCATCCTACGTATCAAGGCCAAGTGGTACTAATCCATGGAAGTGATTGAGCAACTTGGGCTGGGACAAATCATTCGGAATAAATTTGGGCCTTCCTTAGTGTAGGATCAGAAATCAACTAGAGGGGGGTGAGCAGGAGATTTTAAAATTTTCTTCGACAAAAGCAAGTTTCTCTAAGAAGCACAACAGAAATGATCTCTAAGGTACAAACTAGACAGGAATAAAACTACATAAGTAAATGACTTAGAGAAATAACTACATAACTCTACAGAGATAAATCTAATAGGACAGATGATAGGAGAACAACTAAGTGGTGATAAAACTAAATAGGCGATCATACAAGCATACAAGAGATAAATCTATCGCTATCATGGCAATCAACACAAAGATCAAATCATGGCAGTTTCGAAGAACTGATCACAGAGAAAGAAGTCGTGGGAGAAGTTCTTTGCAAACAAAGGCAAATTACAGAAAGTAATTCGAGTAAAAGATAGAACCGTGGTGCTCGTGGTGACAAAGATTTTGTTCACCCAGTTCACACACTTCTGGCATGTGCTACGTCTGGTTGCAAAGACCTGTGATTAAATACAGAAGCAAAACTCTGTTTGTCCTATTCTCCTTGACCTAAAGTCCATCGGACTCCGGTCAATTACTCTCGGTAGATCATCAAGGCGATCTATGGACCCTCGGAGACTTGTTCTTGGTGATCCACAGTACTCTTGGTCCCTCTGAACCGACAACTAACTGTCTAGTGGATGCACAATCCACAGGAGTAATAGGCACAGACTAAGCTTAAAAGTAGTTCATCGTGATGCTCAATCTCCTAACATATTTAGGCTTTGAGGTTTCCTCTTTTAGGATTCTCTTATTTCTGTTGGAGAAATGGGTTGATTAGATAAAGTCTTGAGATGTGGGACTATTTATAGGTGGGAGCGATCCCGAGGTATGTAATGACCAATAAGGGCACTAGCCAATCATGGACAACCGACACGTGACAGTCGGATTTCAAACTCACACGACGACTTACTTGAGGAACAAGTCAAATTGACTCAACTACAAGTGATTCAAAATAGAGAAAATTGAAATTAACAAACACTACGTCTTCACTATTACTTCATTTTCCTCGTTGCAGCCAATTGTTCCTTGAGCGGCATAACTGCTTGTCAACATAATTTTAGGGGTCGTCTTTCGAACGATATGCAATCGTCTCTTAACTCCTCAGGGACCTGCTTCCTGTGTATACTCACAAACACGTTAGTCTCTCAACTGGTTTGTCCAACAATCTCCAAACCTCTCTGAGGGCACTAGACGCGCATACACATAGTGTCACGTTGGTGTGGTTTTCCAAGCAAGTGATTGGGTCGTACGGGCTCACATGCGACCACGTGCGGTACCTTGGCTAGGTCATTGGCGACGTGGGCACCCGGAGTAGTCAGCTTTGTGCTGCTAGTTCATAGTACTTTGGGTTTTTTCGATTAACATGTATAAAACTGAACATGATGAATGTAATTCGGTTAACATTTGAAAGCAAAAAAATTCTATAACGGTGAGAAAAACAGAAAAGTCGATTTTTTGGTTTCGGCATCTATTTGATCTTCGGTTATAGATTTTTATGCCCACCTAGAGTTATCTGCCACATATGCCACGGACGGGTAGGGCTTATAAAGTGATGTGAAGATTGTGTTGTGATGCTCTTTGAGATCCGGTTTGGATAGCAAAGATTTTTGTGTCTTTACCCCAAGGAGTGATTTTGAGTTATCGAACCCACGAGAACATGTGCACTATGCAAAAGATTCTGACAAGTCATTGTTGACGAATTAAGTTACAGTTTAACAACAGGGCCTTTACAACCTTTTGGATGTAAACACAAGCATTAAAAATAGGCATTGGTATGAGGGCTTACTCTCACAGCCTTATATTTGTGCTCGAGATCTTAATGATATTAGTTTGTGCTCTCAAAGATAACCGTTTTGATGTGCTTGGGACGCAAAAATGTGGGTGCACGACCTGTTTCAAGAGTCTGTTGACCAACAGATGATCCTTACCGTCGTGCGGGGTTACCTCGATTATTAAGAATAAATATCCAGAAAAAAAAACATTGGGCGTTTAGGACTACACCTTATTCGTCCCCAAGGAATAGCTTTCTGCTACCGTACTGACCCCTTCTTCCACTGTCATTTGGGATAGCGTTCCACGTCCTCCCTGCTTTTTACCTTCTCCTTGATCGATCTAGGGGATCTTGGGTACCCGCACTGCCTTAGATCGAGAACAGGATAAGAGATAATTCCGTTGCAATCGGACACATACAAATAACAGCCAATATACAAAATTATTTCAAAGATCCTTCCACAAATACATCGGGTTGCAATGCGGTGCCTCAACCCATTGCCTTATCGAATTATTCACACATGAGGATCGGATCGCAAGATAAACTCATTGAAAAAAAATATAAGGGTGAATGATTGATTGATACATGTCTTACAATAGTGGCCGGATGCGATACACCGATTACAAGTATGACTAAGCTGGAGATGGATGACCATGGTAATGATGGAGAAGGCAGCTATGGAGATGAGATGGGGGCAGTGGCTATGGATAATCGGCAGGAGCAGCGACGGCAATGTTCGACGATTTTATCATATTGCTTGTGATTTTTCTATTCCTAGGTTTGAACATTTTTTATTGAGAAGTAAATAAAGTTTCTCACAAACTTGCTAGGTTGGCTAGAGTTTCTTCGACTTGTGATTGGTTTGAGGAGTCTGTGATCGAATTGTACCCATCCTCATTAACGATGTAACTGTTATTTTCAATGAATAAAGCTTTATGTTTTTCAAAAAAAAAGAGTAAAGAAGGCAAAAGGAGAAGTGAATACATTTATTAAGATGAGAGTACCTACTGAATACTGGGGAGGTTAGCTAGTGCATAGGGATGCTTGGGTTGCATCTGGAATTACGCTCTGCATGCGACTATTTTTTTTTTTCTTCTACGAATGCCAAACCAAGGACTACATAATATTTTTATGATGTCATCAGCTAATCATCCGAGAATCGAATCAATAGAGTAATCCTTTGGACATGACTTGCTGTTGCATAATATACAGTACTAGTGCTGATCGATCATAGACTAAATCAAATGCTGACGGCCGGCAACAGTCTCGAAGCATATGTGGAAAGGTCAGAGGTCAATGCAAACAGCATTTGTGAAAGGGATTGCAAAAACACTGTCGCTGTCGCTGCAACAACCACAAGGTTCTTCTCTCCTCGTTACTTAATTTGGAACTGGGTATATTGGTGACACCCACAACAATAATGCCAAAGCAAACATGCATGGTTTCGCACAAAATTTCGCAAATATATCTGCTCATTTTCCTATGCCATGAGGTGTGTATGGTGAGCTGCATTCATTGCTGTGTATAAGCCCTGGCCACATACCTTGACTCTTGCTCCAAGTCAGAGGATCAACCATGCAGAAATGAAAATGGGAAGGCAAAATACACATTCTAATATACAGAAATGTAATTAAAGCACGTACCTGACTATAAGTGTGGTGTGTAACTAGCTAGTGATCATGTTGTTGGCAAATTGGCATGAATGGGTTCATGCATATGCTTTGTTGAGCCGGGTCTCTTTCAAAGATTGGAGTTGGCCAGTTACTCCGATAGTTGAACTTGAACCTGGTCGTTCCCCTCCCCCGCTACAGTAGGGAGGGGCGATTTGTGAACCGAGCCAGGAGAACCACCTCGCACGCCGGTGGATCGTCGATCCCCTGCCCTCCGGCGGCCGCTCCGGCGGCGGGAGGGTGGGGAATCGGCGTTCCCCGGCCTGTACATAGTGTAGGTTTCTCAAGGTGGCCTGCTGGCGGCGCGGAGGAGGTGGTGGCGTGGTCGGCGAGGCGTTTTGGGGGAGATCTCACCCTCTCCGGCGGCGGTGCTCTCTGGAGCTCCGCGGTCGAGATTTCTCCTTCCCCGAGCTCTAGGGTCTCCGGATCTGTCGAGCTCATCTCCCCATCTCCGGCGATGGCGTGACAGTCGGGCCGGATCTAGTTGAAGAAGATGAAGGGAGAGATATGGAGCCATGCGATGAAGAGGAGGGCCAGTGGTGTAGGCTCTCTGGAGCCGGCGACCGGTGACTTCCCGTCCGTGAAGGGGATGCATCTGTACCAGGTCTTTGAGGGATGCAGTTGCGGCGGCGCGCCACCGGCGGCATCGAGGTCGTCTTCTTCTTCGGGGTCAACTGGACTCGTTTGTAATTTCTATTTCTTGTTGGACCTGGATGTAAGTCTATGGCTTTAATATATCTCTTGCTTTATGTGACGCCCCCATTCTTGTCCGTACGCTAATCATGCACACAAGGCGTACGACCAAGATTAGGGACTCACTGATTGATACCACAACACGACAAAAGAAACAAATACAAAGCCATACAGATTCATATTACAAGCCAGGGGCCTCGAGGGCTCGAATACAAAGCTCGACATAAACATGAGTCAGCGGAAGCAAATATATATGAGTACAGACATACGTTAGACAAGTTTGCCTTAAGAAGGCTAGCACAAACATAAACAGCGGATCGAAAGAGGCAAGGCCTCCTGCCTGGGAACCTCCTAACTACTCCTGGACGTCAGAGAAGTCTACGTCGTAGTAAGCTCCATCCTGCTGGTAGGGGCCTCCGTCGGGGTAGTAGTAGTCGACGTCTCCCGCGTAGTCCAAATCCTGGGCTCCTTCAACTGAACGCAGCAAAGTATCGAGGGGGAAAAGAGAAAGGCATAGCAGCGTGAGTACTCATCCAAAGTACTCGCAAGACTTACATCAGAACTATGCTAGATATGCACCATTATCAAGGGAGGGGTTATATCTGGTCTGACTGCAGCAAGCAAGAATAGGGTGAAGGCCTAGTCCTATCGAAGACTAGCATCTTCAACATCTTGCAGCATTAGAAGAGTGCAGATTGGTATCTCATACATATAGTCATATTGTTGTAACAATTTTAATTAAGTAAACTCGCCCAGAGATCCTTCCTCGACTCCCTGCGAGGAAGCAATCCCGGAGCCACAATTAATTTTATTAGTTATGATTATAGTTGTAGTAGGTCAAAGCACAACTCCAAGTCGTCCTGTTACCGTGGACACGGCTATTCGAATAGTTTACTTCCCTACAGGAGTGCACCACATTACCCAACACGCTCGATAAGCTCCGGCCGGATATAATTTTCTGGTCATACCCGGCCTCGGCCGATCGACACGACGTAGTCCTACCTAGGCTCAACAGAGAGGCCAGCACGCCGGTCTACATCCTAATGGCTCGGGGTCTTGGGCCATCGCCCTCGCCATCCTGCACGTTACGCCCTCGGCCGGGATCAGTCCTAGCACACCTTCCGTCAAGGTCCCTGCGTTCCAGACCACCCGGGCGCGAGTCGAATCTCGTGGCATCTGAAGAGCTTTCGGGAGAATGTACGGCGTAGAGCAGCCCATACTGATTACCCCGCGTGGTGGTTAGTGCGTATTAGGCCAACGACCTAACTCAGATCAAGTACCCAACCCATTAGCAATTTATTAGTGATCAATAACACTCGGGTGCCTTACCGGCGCACCCCACCAAATCTCCGGATGCCTTGCGGCGCATCCCACCAAATCTTTCTCTCGCGGGTACCCTTGGGGCCGACCCGTCTTAAACAAGTAGCTGTAACCAGGTCATAGTAACTGTGTGTCTATACATCAAGTGGATATCCGAGGAATCACCCTCGATGGATCCCACCCGAGGTAGGAGTAAGGCAAGAGTCGCTACCGGTAAATGGGAAGGAGGAATCACCCTCGATACCCATGACCGATAACTACGCTACAGAATTAACACCGGGAGTGCTAAGTGAGGTATCACCCTCGACACTCGGTAGTAGCTCTGCAGTGCCATACTAAAGGGGTGTGTGGTGATGTGTCGGTAACGGCTTGTCAGTCATGATGACTGAGTCTTCTGTCTTCAAGTCCTCGGTGTCGTCGATGAAAGCAGGGGCAACTGCGACTAAGGGGTCTCAGGGGGTTCACTGAGCAACCTATACTAAGCAGTTGCTATGATTGCAGGTAAGTAATAGTTCATCCAAAAACAGGCCATGCATCAGAATAGGAGCTATCTAATACAGTAGCAAAATCTAATGCAAGCATAAGAGGGAGAGAGATGGGTGATATCGGAATGCTCAAGGGGGTTTTGCTTGCCTTGCTGCTCTGCGGCAAAAGGCTGAACGTCAATGGCGTAGTCGATCTGGGCAGCTCCGTCAGCCTCGGGGTCTACCGAAGAGAAGAGGGGGAAGAAACAATAAATATAAAGCACACAGATGCAACATGATGCATGACATGGCAACACGCTTAGCTAGGCATGCACTAACGCAGTACTACGCGTTGCAGACGAAGCGGGAGAATATCTGTCGATATTTCCCGGGTCTTTGGATTTATCGGTCAGACGATCTGGAGGGGGGGGGGAATGTTCCAGGTTTGCGGTGTTAGAGGCAGGTGACAGCTGGGATGCAGTGCAGGGTTGCCTAAATTCATGTCTAAACCATTTTAACTATTTTAGGATTAGAGTTGGAATTAACAGTCGGTAGTTATACACTATTCACCTATCCGAAACAGGCAAAAAGTTGCATGTTCAGATAGCTGGAGGCATGTGACACATGAATGGATGGCATAATTGGATTCGTGGGATTTTTCTGATCAACTTTCATGTATAAAGTTTTTTGATCTGAGCTACAGATTATTTTCTATGATTTTTCAAAGTTTTAATCAATTTTTGGAATTAATTCTATTTATTAAATAAACATTATCCAGAACCGTGTATGATGACATCAGCATTGCATAAGCATTGCGTCAGCAGTCAACAGTGTCAGCCACTGTTTGAACCTGACATGCGGGACCCACATGTCATCGACTCATTTTAATTCCAGTGTTTTGATTTAACTAAACAGAATTAATTAGCACGTGGGGCCCATCTGTCATAGACTGATTAGGCAATTTAGTTAATTTTAATTAATCTATTTCTCTAATTAAGTATCTGACAAGAGGGGCCCATGTGTCATAGACACAGGGGGTGTGGGGCCCCACTGTCAGTGACTGGGGTCAGCCCAGTAAGCAGTTGACCCAGTCAACGGGTCAACTGCGACCTGCGGGGCCCAGCTGCCAGTAACCCTGGCAGTGGTCCCAGGTCAACTGCGCCGGCGGTGGCCGGCGACTGGCCTCCGGCGATGCTCCGGCGAGCTCCCGAAGCGCGGGGAGGCTCGGAAATGGCGCACAGGGCAACATTTCGTGCGCGGCTGGGCGCGTTCGAACGCTGGTGGAACCGCCGTTCCATTCCGGCCATCGGGGCGTGCTATGGTGGCCGGAGCTGAGCGCTACGACGGCAACGGCGGACGGCGGCGCTCGGGTGCGGAGGCAGACGGCGAAGCAGCGCGCAAGCGAGCGAACTAACGGTGCGGGTCGAGCCTACGCGACGCACTGAGTCGTTTGGCGGCGGCGGCAGGACCATTTGGTCACCGGAGAGGCGCCGGCGACGAGGTCAGGCGGCGGCGCGATCAGGCATCGGCGAAATCTAGCGCCAGAAGCAACGGCTCGTCGCGAGGAGCAAGGGGAGGAGAAGCAGAAGCTCACAGCGGGGTGTTGCCGTTCAAAATGGGCTCGGGGGAGGCTCGACGACGGCGAATTTGGCGACGGCGAGCGGCGGCGACCCGAGGAAGAAGACGACGCGGGGACGGCGATGCAGAGGCGTAGGAGCTCGGGGCTGTGGTCGAGGAGGTCGAGGGGGTCGTGGCGGAGCACGTGGGCGTCTCAGCGGGGCTCGGGGGTGGCTGTGGCCGCGGCTACCCGCCGGCCATGGCGACGGTGGCGCTCGGATCTGGAGGGGAGCGAGCGAGGGAGAGCGAGGGGAATGGGGGGAGGGCGTCCAGGGGAGGCCTGGGCGCTCGGCCTTATCCTCTCCCACCTGCCCCGGCGTCGTGGCGAGCGGCGGGCGGTGTGGCGAGCTCCTGCCCACGGCGGGAGCGACACGGAGGGGGGAGCAGGTGGAGACGACGGTGGGCTGGGCCGGCTGGGCCATGTCGCCAGGTAAGTGGGCTTTGCCCCCTTTTCTTTTTCTTCTCTGTTTTTCATTTTTTTAGTTTCTGTTTTAATATAGTTTAGGCCAATATTTCTTTAAGTAAAAATGTGCCTCCTAGCCCAATTATTACCTTGCGTTATTTCACAGGTCCACAAAAAGTTTGGGGACTATTATAATTGTTTTGCATTTTCATAATTGAGTTAAATGCAATTTAAAATGCATTTAGCTACTGTTATTGATGGTGGGGTCCACATCACATGTTTGATGATGTTGTTTTCCTCAACAATATTTGTTTCATGATTTTTCACAAATATCCAACATTTTATTTTAGTTGTTTGCAGAATTATTTTTATCACAATAATTCCTAGGCATTTTGAAATGGAATTTGAACTTCAACTGGATCAAGCTCTACTTAGCAAAATGATTAGGCACTGTTCATGATCATTACTGTAGCTTAATTACAATGATCACTGTAGCATAAACCCAGGGTGTCACACTTTATCCCGCAAAAAAAAAAAGATTGGAGTTGGCCAACAACTACGGTATGTGTATAGGTAGAGTAGACTTGTCATCATGTTTTCTTTCATTTGTTCCAAGAGCTTGTTGACGTTACTTAACTTCTTAATGTAATCTCAGTCTAACAACTTAGTTAAGCTTAAGTAAACATGGACATTGTATATCATTTGCCGTCGTCCTAAACAAGTATATAAACCAGTTCCCTTTGAAGCTCGCCGGTGCCTAAGTTCGATGCTTCCAATATGCCAACGCATGTTGACCTGTTCGTAGGTACGGCCTTGCAAAAATTTGTGCATGTTCAGGCTGAATATGTATCGCTGGGATCTGACTACAACACCTCACCAAACTAAATTTGGTTAGGTGAAGGTGCCACTGATCATGAAATTTGGTAGTAAGACTTTTGTAAAACATACTCTATGTAGGAGTGAATCGGTGCCACTGATCATGAAATTTTGGGCACTCAATACTGCATTTATTCGGATAATTAAGCTATTATTTGTCTTAGCTCATTGCATCAGGATGATATAATTGCAATAGGGAAACGTTTATAATCGGCGGACCGGCCGAAGCTTCGGCCGGTCACGCCCCTCGCAAGGCAACAGAAGAAGAGTACACTGAGGCAAGTGTGAATCACTTCCGACATGATCTAATCACCGTACATTAAAAACCTGCCTACAATAGTGAGAAAAGGCTTAACAACAAAATGCATCATGAAAATAAGGAAGGCTCAGGATGAGCTGTTTTTGAACTAATAAAGCCCTAAACCAACTCGGAGAACAACGTCAAACAAGTTACAACAGAAAAGGAAAATTGATGATACCAGTTAGAGATACGACACAAAGAGGAAAAATGAAGACATGATGAAATGGGAACAAGCAAAATAAATCAAGGCTGCAATCAAAATAAAGGCATCGTGAACACAGAAAGAAGAAGCGGCGTAGACAAAAAAGGACACAAAGAGGCTTATTCCAAAGCAATGACATCGGATGGTTAGAGGGACAGTGGTATCCCCAGCCCACCAGGGTTCAAATCCTGGTGCTCGCATTATTCCCGGATTTATTTCAGGATTTCCGGCGATGCGTATTCAGTGGGAGGAGACGTTCCCGTCGACGACGGGACGCTTACGGTGACTTCGTAAATCTCAAGATGATATGCCGGCTCAATCTCTCGAAGGTGCTCATAGTTGTGTTAAAAAAATGATCAAATTAGGTAAAACCTTATGCACCGGTGTCCCCCTCGCCACCCGACTGTCGACAATTGTGAGCCAAAGTATCATTAGTTGCACTCTGGTGACTTTGAATTGACACGTACCACGGGGGCAAAAAGACTTCCCTTCCATATTATCAACAATTCCTCGCTCCCTCCCTATTTCCCATGTGTCATTATTAGAGTGTAGGTCGGTTACGGATAGTATGGCCGGCCGGTTTTGGATTGTAATCTATCTCTATTAGTCTTGGAGTCCAAGTTTTGTAATCTATATAAACAGCCCTTTGAGGCCTCAATCAATACAGTTATTATTCTCCAATTATCATGGTATTAGACGCCTAGGTTTTCCGCACCTGGCATGGCACCGCCAACCGCGCCGCCGCCCCGGCCGACTCGGCCCCTCTTCTCCATGGCCGAGTTCCGCGCCGCCAGTGCCCCCCCTTCTTCTTCCTCCTCTACAACTACCCAAACAACCCCCCTCAACTCCCAATGATCTCCCTAGCCGACACCATTGCCGACGTCTCCCCTTTCATCCCGATCTCGTTAGATCTTGGCACCCACAACTACTACCATTGGCGCCACCTCTTCACCATCCACCTCGGCCGCTGCGGCCTCCGCCACCACATAGATCCATCCTACCCTCCGTAGCACGCCGATCCTCGCTGGGTGAAAGATGATCTCGCCATCATCCAGTGGATTTACACACGCATCTCCACGGAGCTCTTCAATCTAGTCTCCTCCGACGACGCCACCGCCGCCGAGCTTTGGGCATCTCTCCAGCAGTTGTTCCAGGACAACTCCGACGCGCGCATCAACGCCCTCAACACCGAGCTCCGTACGACCGTCCAAGGAGATGCCCCGGTCACCGTTTTCTGCCCGCGGATCAAGGCTATCGGCGACGAACTTCGTGAACTCGGCGATCACGTCGATGATCGCGCCCTCATCAACGCCCTCCTCGTCAGCCTCGGCGAGCAGTTCGAGAAGCAGCAGTCCTTCATCCCCATGCTCAAGCCCTACCCCACCTTCAAGGAGGTTCGCTCCCTCCTCCAGCAAGAAGAGAAGAATCAAGCTCGCAAGGCGCAATGGCCACCGCAGGTGTTTCACGCTGCCGCTCCTGCCGCGGCCGCGCCTCCCGCGCCTGGGCTGCCGCGCCAATCTGCCGCACCCTCCCCTCCTACCTCGGCGGTAGCAGCTCCTCCACCGCCCCCAGGCTGGCGCCCGAGCCCGAACTACCAGGGCAAGAATCCGATCTCCGGCCCCCTGCATCTCGCTCCGCCGGCACTGCACAAGCTCCGCCATCGGCCGCTCCATCGCCACCGGCTCCCTCAACATGGCAGCCTCCGCACGATCCCTGGACCGGCTTTGTTCAAGCTTGGCCGATGCCCTGGTCGGCCCCTTCGCCGTACGGCGCCCCGCCTGCTTACACGGGCACGTGGAGCCCTGGCCTCCGCCCGGCCACCGGCTCTCCTGGACTCCTTGGGCCCAAGCCGCCGGCGCATGTCTACACCGCCACTCCTACGCCACCTCCCAGCACGCCAGGACTACCGCCACCCTACTACACCTTGCCGGCTTCTTACGGCACCTTGCCGGCCCCGACAGCATACTACCAGTCGCCGACCCTGCCCTACGCTCCCATGCATGCTCCTGGCACCTCTGCTCCTCCACAGCAGCCGGCCTGGGATCAAGCCGCCTTCATCAACGCCATGAACAACTTTACTCTCAATAACGAAGGTACGGATTGGATTTTCGATTCTGGTGCATCCTCGCATATGTCTTCAAATATGAATTTGCTGTCAGCTTGCTTCCCTTCTGTTTTTTCTACGATCACCATTGGTGATGGTTCCACCATACCTGTTTCCTGCACCGGTCATTCTTACATCTCTTCCTCTTACGCCAATTTTGTTCTCCGCAATATTCTTGTTGTCCCTTCCCTCATCAAAAATCTTATTTTTGCTCGCCAATTTTGTATTGACAATCAAGTTATTTTGGCTTTTGACCCTTTTGGTTTGTCTGTGAAGGATCTGACAACGGGGGAGGTCCTCGCTAGGTACAATAGCACGGGCGATCTTTATCCGCTTCATGGCGCACCTACATCCACTCCCCGAGCCATGCTTGCATCAGTTGATTTGTGGCATCGTCGTCTAGGACACCCCAATAAAACCACCTTGTCATCTTTGCTTCAAGAATTTTGTATTCCTAGTTCTAGTGTTCCTCATAATCCCTCTCTTTGTAATGCTTGTCAATGCGGCAAACATGTTAGATTACCTTTTGGAACCTCCACTACCCTTAGCACTTTTCCATTTGAATTAATTCACTGTGATTTATGGACCTCTCCCGTCCCTAGTGTCTCTGGTTACAAATATTATCTTGTGATTTTGGATGACTATTCTCATTATATTTGGACTTTTCCTATTCGTGCTAAATCTGAAGTACATGCCATCTTTCTGAATTTTCGACGATATGTTCTTACACACTTTGGCTTGCCAATTAGATTTATTCAATGTGATAATGGTCGAGAATTTGACAACACCCAAAACCGCAACTTCTTTCTCTCTCAAGGCATTCTTCTTCGTTTTTCATGTCCTTATACCTCCCCTCAAAACGGTAAAGCTGAACGCTCTCTTCGCTCCATTAATGATATTCTTCGCACCTTGCTATTACAAGCTTCTCTGCCCTCTCGGTGTTGGGCCGAAGCCCTTCGCACTACCACACTACTTCTAAATATTCGACCAACTACGACATGTCCTTTTTATTCGCCTTTTCAATCTCTTTTTCTCTCCCATCCCGATTATTCTTTTTTACGTGTTTTTGGCTGTCTTTGTTTTCCGAACACCGCCTCTACCGCCTCCAACAAACTCGAACCACGTTCACTACCTTGCATTCATCTTGGTCTTTCTGACGATCACAAAGGATGTCGCTGTTTCGATCCATCTTCTGGTCGCGTGCTTGTCTCTCGCCACGTCACATTCGATGAAAACACTTTTCCTTATTCTGTCACTAACACCGCATCAATCCCTACCACCACCACCTCTGCCGCGGCAAGGCCGGCAAGCCTGGCAAGCCCGGCAAGCCAGGCAGGCCCGGACCCGGCAAGCCCGGCACCGGCAGGCCCGGCACGTCCGGCCCTGGCAAGTCCGGCAAGTCCGGCCAACCCGGCAACCCCGGCAACCCCGGCCCCGCCAGGCTCCCAACCACCACTACCACCCAACGACGTACCCATTCCACCACCCACTAATGATCACGTCATGTGCACCCGCGGCAAACGCGGATTCCTTCTACCCACAAAACGCCTCAACCTCACAGCCACCCCAACCCTTTCTCCTATTCCCTCTTCTTACAAACGAGCTCTTCTTGATCCTCTTTGGCTCTCAGCTATGCGCGATGAATTTAACGCTCTTCAGCAAAATAATACATGGACTCTTGTTCCCAAACCTCCTGGTGTTAATGTTGTTTCTGGAAAATGGGGTTTTCATCATAAATTTCATTCTGATGGCACTCTTGCTCGTTACAAAGCTAGATGGGTGTGTCGTGGTTTCTCTCAGCAACATGGCATTGATTTTGATGAAACTTTTTCTCCCGTTGTTAAACCAAGTACTATTCGTGTTGTTCTTAGTCTTGCTGTTTCCTCCTCTTGACCCATTCATCAGCTAGACGTTAAAAATGCTTTTCTTCACGGCACTCTTAATGAAACAGTTTATTGTCAGCAACCATCTGGTTTTGAGAATCCCTCTTCTCCCAATTCTGTTTGCCTTCTTAACAAATCTCTTTATGGTCTTAAACAAGCTCCTCGTGCATGGTTTCAACGTTTTGCTACCTTTATTCAAACAGTAGGCTTCATTCCCTCCAAAGCTGATTCTTCATTATTTATTTTTCGCTCCTCTTCCCACACTGCCTATCTCTTGCTTTATGTTGATGATATAGTTCTCACGGCTAGCTCTGACTCTTTTCTTCAACATATAATCTCTTCTCTTAGTCAAGAATTTTCCATGACTGGTCTTGGTCCTCTCCATCATTTTCTTGGCGTTACTGTTTCTCGCACAAAGTCTATCCTTTTTCTCTCTCAACGATCCTATCTTTTAGACTTGCTTTCTCGTTCTGGTATGTCTGATTCTCAACCCTCTCGTACCCCGGCCGACATTGGTGCCAAATTGTCGGCTGATGATGATCCTGTTTCTGACCCCACTTTGTATCGTAGCATCACCGGTGCCCTTCAATATGCCACTCTCACTAGGCCCGACATTTCATACTCCGTTCAGCAAGCCTGTCTTTTTATGCATGATCCTCGTGCTCCTCATCTTGCTCACGTCCACCGCATTCTTCGCTATTTAAAAGGAACTCTTGATCATGGTCTTCTCATTAATTCTTCTTCTCCAACAAGCTTGACAGTTTATTCTGATGCAGACTGGGCAGGTTGTCCAGATACCCGACGGTCCACATCCGGATTTTGTGTTTATTTGGGTGATAATCTTGTTTCTTGGTGTTCTAAAAGGCAGGCAACAGTTTCCAGGTCTTCTGCTGAGGCTGAGTATAGGTCGGTTGCTCATGCTGTGGCTGAATCGGTGTGGCTGCGTCAGCTTCTCGTGGAACTTCATCGCCCACTTGATCGTGCAACCATCGTTTATTGTGATAACATCTCTGCAGTATACATGGCTTCCAATCCAGTTCAGCATCGTCGCACCAAGCACATTGAGATTGACATACACTTCGTTCGAGAGAAGGTGGCTCTTGGCGAGGTCCGTGTTCTTCATGTACCTACCAGTGCTCAATTTGCTGACATTTTCACCAAAGGACTTCCGACTGCATCTTTCACCGACATACGCTCCAGTCTCAACATCGTTACTCCTGATGCTGAGACTGCGGGGGGATATTAGAGTATAGGTCGGTTACGGATAGTATGGTCGGCCGGTTTTGAATTGTAATCTATCTCTATTAGTCTTGGAGTCCAAGTTTTATAATCTATATAAACAGCCATTTAAGGCCTCAATCAATACAATTATTATTCTCCAATTATCAGTCATACCTGTTGTTACCTTACGTGCATGCGTTGTACCACGTTGGTATTAAAGCCAAGGAACATCCAGACGACCAGAACTAGTGATAGTCATCGTTTTGTACCTCTTGTACGTTATCTTTGTTTGTGCCTGGCAGTCGGAGGGAGTACGTACTTATGCATGCATGATAAATTGATAATGAGGAAACATGCGACAGCGATGAAAGCAATTTAATTAGCAACACATGGCACAAGGTTTGCTACGATCTGGTAAATGAATGTCCAACTTGGTATATAACTGTTCAAAAAAAAAAACTTAGTCTATAATGTTAGCCCCCCCCCCCCCCCCCGCGTCCCATGTCGCTCCCGTGAGCAACGAGGGGAACCCTAGCTGCCGGTCGAACTACTCCCCGGCCCCATCCCTTCTTCCTCACTCACATTTGCAAGCCGTGCCGCCACCGGCGGCGAGGCTCCTATCCCCTTCGCTCGTTCGTAGTCGGCTGGTGCAGGACGGCCAGATCGCGTGGGGGTGCCAGGCTCGGCGATGGACACCTGTGGCAACGACATTCGTGTGTGATGGCCCCTGGCGGCGCATCGACGGCATGTGTGTGCACTCGCGGTGCGGTGGTTGTGTGGCATGCATGATCTGCTAGTGGCGTGCATCGCGAGATTCTAAACGGGTCCTCCTGGATCCGACGCGTGGATGACAGAAGCCGACACGAGGTGGTGGCGGCAGCCCGGGCTAATTTTTTTTAAATAATACATTTTTTTTATAAATTACAGAAATAATATACGAATTTGAAAATTTTCAAAAATAGAATCCAGTCGGCTGGAGCTAAGCCGACTGGATTCAGTCGTCTGCGGCTAAGCCGACTGGGCCCAGCATAGCCGACTGCATGCCCCCCGCCGACTGCATGCCCCCCCCCCCAGCCGACTGGGGCTCCTGTCGGCTACGACTAAGCCGACTGGCCAGTCGGCTGGGGCTAAGCCGACTGGTTTTTTTTTTACCCCCCTTTCGGTGATGCCGGTGATGCCCGCCGCCGCCATCCGGCTCATCTGACCTTCTGCGGCCACCATCCACAATGCAATGCAATTCTAGCGGCAAGGCAGAGTAGCCCCACAAGCCCTTTCTCTTTTCTCGTTGCCCATATGCTGATTTAGACGGCGCTGATTCCGAGACTTAAGGCGCTGATTCCCACGATGCTCATTCCGAGGCCTGCTGCGCGGGAAACGGCTGCATGTGGGACAACGCTGCTTTTTTAAAGGATGCTGATTCGCGCTGCTGGTTCGAGACAGCGTTGCTGTTGCTGCGGCGGACGCGAGAGCAAATTCTAACGCGGTGTGCCGACACTACAGTGCCCGTATTCTTTTTATACACGATGCCGGCTCTCTGTCTCGCACACAGCCTGTCAGCTCCCTCGCCTTTATATACCCTGTTTGCTATCTCGCACAGACACATTGCGTTGGAGGATAAGGGAGTGTACCTGCCTTATCCACCGGTCCACCCGCTGTCGGTTTACAGGCTGTGATGAGAGGAGGCAGTGAGGAGAAGAGGCAGTGACGAGAAGTGTTGTGAGGCTCAGTGCGCTGCCAGTCACACTCACCACCGAAAGCAACACTGCCAGTCATACTCACCACCGAAAGTGAGGGAAAATTGATGCTGTCGGGTGTGGCCGCCGCAAGGCAACGAAAAAGTGCTACTTTCGGTGGTGAGTGTGACAGGAAGTGACTGGCAGTGTTGCTTTCGGTGCTGAGTGTGACTGGCAGTGCTACTTTCGGTGGTGAGTTTGACTGGCAGTGTTGCTTTCGGTGGTGAGTGTGACTGGCAGTGCTACTTTCGGTGGTGAGTTTGACTGGCAGTGTTGCTTTCGGTGGTGAGTTTGACTGGAAGTGTTGCTTTCGGTGGTGAGTGTGACTAGAAAACAGCAGCGCACTGAGCCTCGACGGTTATTTAAAAAGAGCTCTTCTCTGCCTCTTGTCCTCACAATACTTCTCCTCACTTCCTCTTCTCCTCACTACTTGTTGTGGTAGCATTAACAAATCCGCAGTGATGGGTGATCCTCGTCCATTTTCACGAGAGGCATCTTGTGATGTCTTGATGGGTGCGGTTTCCATGAAGTCCGGGCTTCATGGAACTCCAGGTGTATCTTTCGATGAATTAGTTAGCAGTGAGAGTAACTTGCGGAGGTTTAGACAAACAGCTTGTCATAGTAGAAACACAGCGGACATTCGACTAGAACTTTTTCGGTTGCGTGCAAGGTGGGAAAGACTTTGTGAACTAATATATGAATCAGCGCGATTCACACGATCATTTGATGATTTAGATCATCATGTGATAGATTTGCCAGTTGATGAATATATTGCGTTTCAAAAGGTAATTTAAATTTCGTATTTGATTTACATATTTAATATGTTTGTCGTTTTAATTCATTTTTGTTCATTTTGTGAATTGTAGAGATACAATGTGGACGCTAAAGAAATGAACCACGATGTCAGTATGTTGGCATGGTTCAAGCTTTTATTTGGGTCCGTTCCGCCGCCGAAATATGTATCAACTCATGATGGCTCAAGCTCGAAGAAGAAGAAATGCAGCGATGCATCACCAAAGCCCGGTGATGATGGTTACTCTTCCAGCGATGAGTTTATGTCAGCCAATAAAAAATCTAAGTCGAAGAAACATGTTAGTGAGAATAGTGATGATGACTTTATGTAGTGTTAGCGAGAAGCACGATGATGTCTTCATGTAGTTTGTATGCAGTATTATTTATGGTCAGTCGTACCGTTTAATTCAGATGTACTTGTATCTTAATTATCTGCAGCAGTCTCTCCGGAAATGTAACTCGATTAACAAAGCGAATGAACAGAAATATGTCTCTCGCATACATAGGTAGAATATGTCTCTCGCATACATAGGCAGATATATGTCTATCGCATACATAGCTAGATATAAGTGACACACAATCATCAGCCACCTCGTCCGCCACGTCGTTGAGGTGGTGTCTCCGGCGTCGGCCACATATACCTGTGGGGTGGCCGGATGATACGGGGAGGAAGCTCGGACCCGTCCAGGTCATACTGTGTTTCCTGTGTGGGAGGTGGTGCAGGAGTCGAATACATGTCCACCCACTCGTTGTGCTGCGACAAGTATTCCTGTGTGTTATGCCCATCGTCAGGCTCACTCTCCCACCTGGATTCGGACATAGACGCGTCATGTCCGGACATAGACGCCATATATCCGTAGCCTGCTGCGGGAGGGATGGAACATAAGTACTGACGAAATACGTAGTCGCAATCGATATTGGAAAGAATTAATATGAAGAAACATACCTGTAGGGGGGGTTGCATCATGTAGCCTGGCGTGGGACCCTGCTGCTGTGGTCCTGGCCGAAACACGTAGCCTGACGTGGGATCCTGCTGCTGATGCCACGCCGAACTACCAGCCTGGTCAGGACGTGGTGGCCTGGGCGTCCACTGCTCTGCTAGACGTGGACGCGGGTCATGTCGGTGATGCGTGGGGTCTACCTGACCAGTCGAGTGACGCGGGGGGGGGTTGTACGGGCTGCTGATGAAGAACGTCCGAAGTGCGTCTGCACGTGATAGCCCGATACACAGCTCGTAGCCTCCCCTCAATGCGCGCCATAAAGTTCTGCACCTGAGGCCGAGCAACGAGTAGTGGTGCATCCGAAAGTGAACGCCGATAGTTGGACACCTCCTCGCCAAGTCCGATAGTCAACTCAGCCTGAAATTGTCACGACGATTATTAAGTATGCACGGCAAAGTATGTAACAACTAGATGCATTACACAAAGAGAATATATCTTACCGCCAATTGCCTAGAGCCCGAAATATCATAGCTCGGGTACATATCGGACACACTAGGGGCAGGTAACTCATCTGGGTGAGTGTGTTGAACGATGCATAACCGTGTTCTGCTCATGTACCGCTGCAAATAGAGATCGAATTCATCGAGATCAAACTCGACATTCTCCTGCCACACAAGTGTGTTCGCGGTCTCCCATTGTGTAACGTACGGCTGAACACGTTGTAGCCACTCAGCAGCAGTCCTGTGAATCCCCTTCCTTGTGATCCTAAAATTATGGTGTTAAACAATTAAGTAATGCTTCACTATGGACAATTGTGAAAGACAATTCAATATTGAATAACAAGACAATACCTGTGGATGTGTGCTGGCACCGGGTGCTCTGTAGGGGGAGGCACCTCCAACTGTTGAAGACCAAATTGCCTCATAACCCTCTGCTGGGCCATCTCCTCGACGAAGACATCGAATATGATCTTCGCTTTCGTCATCCAGTAATCACTATCTCTGAAGCATAGCTCAGACATACCGCCGGGGTATCTTGCATTCATGACTCCTTGCGTGTACGGCTGCCAGATCACCCCAGTGTACAAATCAAACTGCTCGTTTAATGCCCTGTATGCTCGCCTAGTCTGATCACCAGCATAGCGTCTCTGCGGCAAACACAAGTTAGTTTCAGCCATAGTGTACACAAAGAAGAAAATTATAACACGGGACATACCTTGCGACGTGTCCAACACAGACCGAAAGTAGGCATATCGATGCCTTCAGCATCGAACATTACGGGCATAGGCTCTTGAATACGTACGTCCGGTCGTCCTATAGAGAACCTCTCCCACGACCACAGTTGTAGAAATAGAGGGCATCCAAGAAGAGCTGACGTGGGTGCCGTCAGCTGGCAGGCGTTGCACATACCTCGATATGTAGCCGCTAAGACCGCCGAACCCCAACTCCTCTGTGTGATCTGAGCCGGCGTCTGAGCTCTCGCGATCTCTAGTGCAATAGGGATGTAGAGCGCGCTTATAGTGGTGACATGGTTCTCTGTGAACATCACCTTACCGAGAAGCCACAGTATATATGCCTCCAGGCTGCGAGTGATCTGTGTCGCATTCAACGGGACCTGCGGATACCCCAGGAACTTCTGGATCTGTATTGAGCAAAGATAAAGCATTAGTACATAGCGACAACTGAAAGATATGAGGCAGGGGAACTAACCTGGAAATGGAGCAACCAATCATA
Source organism: Elymus sibiricus (assembly GCA_039707655.1). NCBI lineage: Eukaryota > Viridiplantae > Streptophyta > Magnoliopsida > Poales > Poaceae > Elymus > Elymus sibiricus. The sequence continues at coordinate 56,151,831 of CM077665.1, forward strand.
CTTAGGTCCGTGATGCTCCGATGCCAGAGCCGGAGCACCGTCATAAAGACCCGCGAAACGTTGTGCAAAATCTTCCTGCCAACGAGCCGGTGCCTCCAACGGTCCGATGGCATGACCTGCCAACGGTAGTCCCAGCAAAAGTGACACATCCTGCAGAGTAGGAGCCATCTCTCCCTAGCGGAAGTGAAACGTGTGGGTCTCAGGCCTCCACCGGTCCACTAAGCACGTGAGCAAAGAGGTGTCGATGGCGACGCGTCTGGAGGTATCCGTGCGCTCAACCAGCCGCGCGAAAGGTAATAGGCCAGCCCATTTCAACCTGCATGTTAGGGCAATTCAGTTAGTGCGTCCCATCAATATACGTGATTGAAACAAATAAATAAAGCACGTACCGTTCAACCCATCCCTCGTGTATCATCCAGTCTTCCCTTTGAGTGCGAGTGCACAGGGGCTCAAGCTGGCGCTCATAACCTACCGCCGCACGATGTTTACTATCAATTTCCGGATTAAGCAACGACATTTCTGTCATTCCTGCACATACAAATTTCAAACATATTGCCACAATTAATACAAATTTCAAACTTAGTGTCACACTTAATACAAATTTCAACATAGTTCCACACTGAATACAAATTTAGAACTTAGTGTCACACTTAATACAAATTTAGAAGTTAATGCCACACTGAATACAAATTTAGAACTTAGTGCAGCCTAGGTTCTTCCTCTCCCTCTTCCTCCTCTTCCTCCTCTTCCTCCTCTGCTTCCTCGTCCCCGGTTGCCTCGTCCACGCCCAGTACCACTGGCAGTGACGAAAGTGGGACAATTAGTGTCCCTATGGCCAATTTCATTGCATAAAATGCATTGCATAGTGGGGCCTCCCGCTTCAGATTCATCCATATCATTCCGGATGCGATGACATTGTCGTCTGCCTCTACTTGTTTGCATATTCTCTGGGTCTGGAATGTACCGCCTTTCATCAGGATTAACGGTGCTGAAGTTACCCATTGAGCGAAATCCCAGCAACTCACCTGTCCAGGTATTGAGGACGGACTCTTTCAGAAAATATGGAGTCACAAACGAGATTGCGTCCATTCCAAGCTGCCCGCAAGCAGCAAGTACATGGGAGCATGGTAGGTGAAGCAACTTCGGTTTGTTGCATGTGCACTCACACGTTGGCCAGACTTCATTTCCAATTTTCACCTCATGCGTCCTCAGCTCATTTGCACAGCCGAATTTGTTGTTAGCTAAGCGGACCTCAAACCTTCTTTCTTGATTACCAATGGGGACTACAGTGTGTGACCTGGCTTTTTCCATCTTTTCTTCCATGTACTTCATAATCCTTTCACAGTAACGTGTGTTTGGGTTGTTCAACATATGTTGCTCTGCCTTTTGACGTCTATCTCTGAAGTACTTCACGGTGCCATAGAAAATACCCTCAACGATGGCTGTAAGTGGCAATGCCCGGTTTCCTCTGAGGACAAAGTTGTATGTTTCTGCGAGGTTGGTAGTCATGACACCGTACCTTGCTCCATGTGGGTCATGCAGCAAAGACCACCTCTCCAGAGGCTCATGCTCTATCCACTGCTCGAAGGTTTTAATCGACCTCCCGAGCCTTCTCCTAGTACCAGGTGGGTCAAATCCTGGCAAGTCACAAAGCCCAACGGACTCCTCCTCCACGGCAGCTGGTCCTGTTGCTAACTGTGCTGCTACTGCTTCAACATGTGCCCTGACCGCTGCATCTCTTGCCGCTTTCCTGTCCCTAACGTGTCTCCGCGTGCACACATTAAGTCTGTCACGTATCAAATTGTACTTCCATAGCTGGTTCTGCTTGCATAGTTTTTTGAATAGATTCATCAGGCTCTTATTTCTGAACTGGGAGAAGAAATTAGCCCCCAGATGGCGCATGCACCAACGGCTCTGCAAGTCCTGCCATGGAGTTTGTTCCTCAGGGCCAGGGTTTGTCAGTGTCTTTATCGCACTGAGTATACCTGCATGCCTGTCATGAAGGATGCACACATTGGGCTTATTCTTCACAACTGATATTTTCAGTTGCCTGAAGAACCATGTCCAACTTCCAATGTTCTCACTCTCAACAAAAGCAAATGCCAGTGGGACTACTTGATTTTGGCCGTCTTGACCAATGGCTGTCAGGATCTGACCCTTGTACTTGCCAGTCAGAAAAGTGCCATCTACACATATCACCGGTCGACAGTGCCTGAAAGCTTCGATGCATACACCGAAAGAGAAGAACAGTCGATGCAGCACCCTCACAGTTGGGAACTCTGGCATGAAGAGGTCTTCGATGTCGACATAGGTGCTCGGATTCCTGTCCTTCAGCGTCTGGAGGAGCCGGACAACTAAGTCATATGCATCGAAATAAGAACCAAATCTGCTCTCAAGCGCCTTTTGCTTAGCCCTCCAAGCCTTGCCGTAAGAAATTCTGTACCTGAACCTGACGAATACTTTTGTCTGGATAGCCTTAACTTCCATCGCTTTGCTCTCCACTATCTCACTGTAAAACAACCTCGCAATAAGCGTGGATGAAAGGTTGGGATGATCTTTAGGGATGCAGGGAATAAGACATGTGTGATGAACTAGGTCACTGATCACCCAACTTGTGCCATACTTAGGGAGATAGCCGTGCACCCTGGCAGGACAACCTGCATTCTTGCATACCATTGTCAAGTATTTCTGACTGGACACCTCAGCTATGAAAACCCTTTGCGTGGACATTGCCCAATTTATTATTGCGTCCTTCAGAGCTTCTTTGTTGGGATACATAGCACCGGTCGCAATGTTGTTTTGGTGATATTGCCAGGCAGAATCATGACCATCGTTCACGGTCATTGCAGATGAGAAGTCATGATTCCAAGAAGCAGGAATCGGGACCTCCTCTGCATTTTCTTCTTCATCTGACTCGTCAGAATTATCTGCATGACCACTTTCAATATCGGTGTCTTCTTCTTCCATGATGTTCTGCATGTGCCCATCTACCTCGCCACTGTAATAACCATCGCCATTTCCTCCTTCTACCTGACTACTCTGCCCTTGTTCGTAACCATCATCTCCAGCATTTGACACAGATAACATCATCCCGTCACTGCTTTGCCCAGGATCGTTACCACCCTGGCCTTCAGGCGCAATTACCTCCTTCAGAACGGGAAGCACTAAGGCACAAGGATTGCATCCCCTTGTTTCGCAACCTTGTAACCAGCGCACCCACTGAGAATCCCTCTCTACTGGCCTCAAATAGAAGAAGACATTCGAACTTGATCGGGTCCACAATGCATGAACACCCACGGTCTGTGTTTCAGTATTCAGCCCTAAACATGCTGTCACCCATTCTTTCAACTGACTAAGAGACCATGTTTGAGGGTCGGTCAGTGCCACCTCTATGTGCTCAAATTCACTCAGATCAACCCCAATCTCATTTGTTTGGACATTACCAGGACCGTAGAAAAATATGAACTTCACTATATCAGACATCTCGGCTCACCTATAAATTTTTTTAACATGGACAGACAACTGTGAAACAACATGACAAACTACATATATTCACACTCCTAAATATTTGACAAGTACATAGATTAGGGAATATTAACGAAGCTAAATATTGAAACAACTTAATATATTATGGATATTACCGGACCAACTAAAAATACTGACATACCTAAATATTTGACAGACCTAAATATTTGACATGCACATATAACACGGGATATTACCGGAGCAACTAAAAATACTGACAGACCTAAATATTTGACATGCACATATAACACGGGATATTACCGGAGCAACTAAAAATATTGACTGACCTAAATATTTGACATGCACATATAACACGGAATATTACCGGAGCAACTAAAAATACTAACAGACCTAAATATTTGACATTCACATATAACACGAAATATTACCGGAGCAACTAAAAATACTAACAGACCTAAATATTTGACATGCACATATAACACGAAATATTACCGGAGCAACTAAAAATACTAACAGACCTAAATATTTGACATGCACATATAACACGAAATATTACCGGAGCAACTAAAAATACTAACAGACCTAAATATTTGACATGCACATATAACACGAAATATTACCCGGAGCAACTAAAAATACTGACATTAATTTTTCAAAATATGTACAACTCAGAGAAATTTTTTGACGACATAGTTATACCTTCGACGCGTGTGCCACTGCTTCTTGCTCCTCTCTTCAACTCAGCCGCACCTCCTCCTCCTCCTCACCACCTCTTCCTCCCCAGCAGCAACTCCTCCTCACCACCACCTCTACCATGGTTCAACCACCTCCACCATGCCTCCTCCTCACCTCACTTGAACGAGAAAAAAAACTATCCTATTGGAAAAAAAAATACCGTAGGCCACCGGAGTTGGCTATGATCTACTCTTTCTGTGGGTTGGATGCAAAAATGGATGGACCCGCGAGGAGATCGACGGGGGTTGCGAGAGACTGAGAGAGAAATGAGAGAGAGAGCAAGAAGAGGAAGAAGGAGAGCTCACGGGCGCGGGAGGAAGGAGATAAGGAGAAGAAGGGAAGGAGAAAAGGAGGAGGGAAGGAGAAAAGGCGCGGGTGGGCTGGTAGGCCCCTGTCGGCCACGCCCCGGCCGATTGGACGGCCTGTCGGCTGCGCCGGGGCCGACTGGAACCCTGTCGGCTGGGCCGCAGCCGACTGCAGCGCGCCAGGCCGACTGGCGAATCCAACGCGACGGTCGACGTGTTCGGGCAAATCAGAAGCTGCCACGTGGCCTGTCGGCTTAGCCGTAGCCGACTGAACCTGCCACGTGGCCTATGGGCTTAGCTCCAGCCGACTGGATTCTATTTTTGAAAATTTTCAAATTCGTGTATTATTTCTGTAATTTATAAAAAAAATGTATTATTTAAAAAAAATTAGCGCAGCCCGGTTGGGTAGCTGCTCTGGTATGGTCCACTGCAACATGGTGGTGGCCTCCGCGGTGTTAGGTGGACAGTGGCAATGTGGTGGTTCAGGACGGTTGGGCGGGTTCGATTGTGACGACGGTCAGATGTAGTTTCGGCGTCGGCTCGTCGGCATTTGGCCGTGACCAGCTCCGCTCCATTCCCATGTTGTGCTTGTGTGATGCGTCGAAGGGCTGGATCTTTCCCAGTTGATGTCCACCATTGAAGGATTGTTCCTTCGCTAGGAGGGTGCCATGGAGCCATCCTTGCCTCCCTTCTAGTGGCGGTGCGCCACTGGGGAGCTCGTCATGTGCATGTGCGGGGCAGTGGAGGCAGTTCTGGTGGAAGATATGGTGCTCGTGGATGGATCTTATTGCTCGGTTATTGGTTGGTTGCCATGACCGTGTGGGTAGCATGGTGGCAATTGTACGACAGTTGGTGGCGGTGGTGCCGCAGGCGTCTCAGGGCTTTCTGTATTACGTCTTAGAGGCGCAAAGGGCTTGCTAGGGTGAAAACCCTTTGGCTCTTCCAGGCTGACGGCGGCGGCACCTACGGGCGTCATCTCCTTCTTGAAGGCGTCGTCACGGCTCCTCTGACCTTCCATGTTGCTCCGGGAGGAACCCTTGATCTCTGGATTGGGCGGTGGCGGCGCTCCGGTATCATGCCCTTCCGAAAGGCGCCACCTTGAAGCAACCAGGTTGTCGTGCATGGTTTGGTTTCTTCGTCGTGACTCGCTCGCGGTTGAGGTCCCCCGACGACTTCAAGCGACGCCCTTTCTTCCTACATGTAGTTTGCTTTCGACTGGTTTGGGGTTGTGTAGCTGATTATATGCACTATTGTATTTTGCCATGAGTGTGTGTTGTGGTGTCAAGTCGTGTGCTGATTGTTGCTTTATCTATGTGGTGAGCCTTTTTTTTGGAAGTCCTACTTCCATAAGACATTTGTAAGGCTGGTCATAGTGGGAGTAACATAGCGCAATTCAAGATAATTTTGTTTATGTGTCATGCAGTTAATGAGGAGGGAGGTGCTTAGAATAACATAATATGATATTGTAACATAACACTTTCCAAGAAAAAATGAGTCTACAAGCTAATAAATGAAGCCATCTATGACACTACTAAGTTACTTTGCACTATAGAGATAGTAACTTAGACTAGTGTCATGTACATGACACTAGTCTAAGTTACTCCCCAATGACCAACCTCAAAAGTTGTCGATTAGTTTGTTCAAGTTATTCTAGCCTCGTTAAGAGGGAACATAGGTAGGTATTTATGAGAGATGCAATGGTAGGGACCCAAAACGTGAGATCCTATTTACTACTAGGAGAATGCCCGTGCGTTGCCACGGGCTCTTATAATATTTTATGAGTTATACAAAGATAATGCATGTTAATTTTCACACGTAGATACAATATAACACGAGCACAATTGTTTAACAATTGAAGTTCACTTCACTTGCAAAGTAAACTGATAATAAAAAGACAAATTGACGACGTGTCCGTGTAACAAATTGAGCGATGGTCAAACTAAAAATCCATTACAAATTATTACGATCTACTGGATGCGCTTAATAAATTCTCGCACAATATCAGGAAGGTTGTCTCTAGCTTCATTCCCACGATGTTTTAGCAAGTATAATAAAAAATGTTTCCTCAACTCATACCCATCCTGCACAATCAATATATGTAGTTAGCACAAATATTTCATGTCGAATGTTTTAAAACGTGTAATGGATAATAGTCACCGCGCAAATCGGCTTGATCAGTTCTTTACCGTTTCACCAGAGCATAAAATGAAAAACAAAATAGCCAGACACATCTCTGCAATTTCCTAAATCAATACTATATAAAATAGAGTGATAACAAAAATAAATGTTTGTATTATGAATTTATTACCCGTCCGTGGTCGTTGGAATACCAGACGGAAATAAACGTTGCCATTTAGATATATCGGAATTCCAGCCGGGTTGCTTTATTTCGAGTGCATCTTTGAATTCCCTCGCAAAACTTTTTAACTTCACTACATGCCTCAGATTTATATTCTCTGACGACTGTGATGTATGAATAGGGTCCATAATGTATACACGACGTGCCTCTTTGTCGATGACGTACAAGATATATCGACCGACGTATGCATACGGAAGATAAATCTACAAGTGGTAGAAATTAGTAGCAACAAATAAACCATGACAATAATAGAAAAAATACAATACTTACCATGTTGCACGATGAGATGTTGTTGTCTATCCCAGGCCAGCACGATGAGATGTATTACATGGATTTTTAGTAGACTGCCCGTGCGTTGCCACGGTCATTTTTTTTGCTGGTATTATATACTCCCTCCGTCCCAAAATAAGTGACTCAAAAATGACTCAATTTTGTACTAACTTTAGTACAAAATTGAGTCATTTTTGAGTCACTTATTTTGGGACGGAGGGAGTATAAACCAAGTGCATGCTAAATTTAAAGACAGTGGGTAACAATCAGAAAATAATTGATGTCCAATTCACCTCCAACATAAGCTGATAAAAAATATGAATTTGACGATGTATGCATAGATAACGGTTATCCAACTATTAATTCGTTACAAACTAAGATCTGCTTGATGTGCTTAAGACATTCTTGTACAATATCAGGAATGTTGTCCTTAACTTCGTTCACACAATACTTGGCATATAATAAAATTTTCTTCCTCCAATCATATCATTCTGCACAAGCAATATATGTAGTTAGCACGAATAGTTCATATGGAAGGCGTATAATATGCAACGAGGAATACTCACCGTGCAAACCGAACAAACCAATTATTTACCATTCTACGAGAGCATAAAACAATCCCCACAATTCAATAAATTATTATTATCTTGAATATAGTGATATCTTCAAAGCATCGTCAGAATCCAGAGGTTTTTATCTTTGATCAACAAAAGTGAACCATGTAAATATACATTGTATAAAATTAAAATATGCTTGTATACAGTATATATTCATTATGGCATCGTGTTCTTCTTTATAGAAGTGAGTCACACCCTAATTTCTACTCCCTCCGTCCCAAAATTAGTGTCGTGGATTTAGTTCAATTTTGAACAAATTTAAACTAAAGCCACGACACATATTTTGGGATCGAGGAGGTAAGCGATAAATTGTAGGCTCGCCTATAGATAACTTGTTGGTATATTATCTAAAAATGACTTGTGAGGCTATGTGACATTTATCTCTGCGCACAAATAGACAGTCCTTTATTTTTTCTCCTTGATAAAAATAAGAAAAGGACAGACCACCCCCTTACTCTCTTCTCGCATAGCCAGCCGGCTCCCGCTACCCCCCCCCCCCCCCCCCACATAGTCAGCCAGCCATCAGGCGTTCATCCCATCTCATCCCTTACCATCACGTCATTGTCGCCATCTCTCCCTGGAACCTTTCCTCCTCCCGCTGCCTCCTCTCCCCGCCACGGCATCGCCCTCCCCTCCGCTCCCCCTCCCCACGGTGTCGCCTACCTCCTATGCTCCGATCAACCTCTTGCGCCGTCACCTCAACATCAAGCATGCACGCCCAATGTTATGGCATCCTCGTCATCCATATCCGACCTGGAGGAGGGGCGTCACCCTCGTCGTCGTCGGGCCCAACCCACGGATTGTTTCTTTTTCTGTTGTTGCTACTTCCTTTCTGGTTGTTTCCTTTTTTGTTGGTTGCTGCTCTAGTTTCTGCTGCAATTTCTGAGAACACACCACACTATCAGATGAGTTGCTTTGTTTTCAGTGATATATGACGCTTCCCAGTAACACTGTTCAAACTTCATAAACTCCAATACTCAAGCTGCAACATAAATACCTTGAAATCACTCAAGTTGCTTCAAGTCACTCAAATTGTAGTTCATTGCTCGCCTCTCATTGGCTTCATAAGCTCATCAAGGGCACCTGACGTATGAAGATCGTTAGAAATGTGTCGGAAAACACTCATGGTTGGGATCAAACACCTTTTGATCGCCTGCTGGTACTGGGACATCCAACTTGTCATCACAACACAACAATATAGCTTCTTCAGAGTCTTGTACAGCCCGAATAAAAGTAGGGAGTATCGTGGCAGTAAGTACCTGATAAATATAGCACACACGGCCAGATGAAAACTCAAGGGTTGTATCTGAGTGTTTAACGTCGGACCTGTAGTGTGTTCGCATCAGGAATAGCGTTAGAGCTATGGGGTGGTACAGAGAAATAATCTGCAGCGAGAACAATTAGATGGTCAGGTTCAACTACAAACAAATGATATATAGTTTAACTGCAAGTATACCAACAAAAATAAGAGATTCAACCCCCACCCCCCTTATATCTTTGATAGTGAAGAAGTTTTTGTCTGCTTTTGCCTTCTGCTGGCTATTGTTGTTGACAAGCCATTATGCATCCAACATTTGACCTCACTCTCAGGATTCACTACTCGCCTTTGCGCGAGCTCATTCCCATGATGTGGCAAGACCAAATATCTTCCTCCTCCATAAATATTAAACCTTGGCCTAAATAATGCCCGCACATCACACTGCAATCAATATGCCATTTTGGTCGTTCACGGCCAGAAGGACTTTCCCAGAATGGCTCACCCTTCTTAGCAGACTGAACAAAAAATATGCAATTTTGTGAAGGATAGCACTTGACTAAAGGAAACAATAATTTTATTACAACAACGTACAAAGGGTAAAATAGTAAGCACCTTCCATACTGCAAAATCTGCAGGATTGCGCTTTCTTATATCAACACAAATCGTAGGAACAACTTAGTGTCACAATTTAATGATGTATTTCTGTTGTCACTGTTGATTTTTACAAAGGGCATCAGATAGACATAGACTATGCACTGGTGCTTTACAAATGTAAACTCACATAAGTGATAAAGTGCCGCTGAAAGCATAATGTTTTCAAATTCTTCTAAGCACAATGCTTAAATGATACTTTATGGATTAAATATAGATACAAAAATAGTCAATATTTAGGCTTCAAAAAGCTGGCCTCACATTCATCAGAGTTGTAGAAGGTTTTCTAAGTAGAATAAGCCATTTGCGAAAGGTTTATTCTTTTCAATTAGAGAGATAGTTTCAGATATTACATAGGTGATAAACAATTTCTGAAACTTCAAACCTAATAAATCATGAGCGTCTAATCGTAAAGCCTAAATTTGAAAATGCTAAGCAACATTGCTGTTTGAGTCCTAAAGCAACTTGCAGAGTCGTAGTCCCTCAAGTATTTGGTCACTGTATTTTGTTTTTTCCCTATACATTGTTTCCCACACTTACTCTATGTATGTAGCTCTGATCAATCACACAAATACCTAACAGAAAAGAAGAACACTAAAGTGAAATTGATTGCAAAATCACAGGAATAATGAATAAGACATGTAGAGAAAAAATTATTAGTCATGCAACATAACATAGAAACAAGAAAATTAAATTATCCAGTCTCAAATTGATTTTAATGAAGGTTAGCTGTTCATTCTCAAAAAGATGAGGCTTAGCTGTTTGTTTATCTAAAAAACTGTTCCTTAATTTCACTCTTGCATAGTTACAGTCCCTCAAGTATTTCATCCTATGTATTTTCTTGTAGAGTGCACGCTTATTCTACACCAATGCCCCTCCATCCTCGAGTTACATGCCCACCGTGGTAGCTCCTCTCCTCCTTTTTGCTGCTCCATGTGGTAGCATCGAAATGCTAAATTATATTGTGTCCTTGCATTGCCATGTATGTCGTTCTGATCAATCACACAAATACATAAAAGCAAAGAAGAAAATTAAAGTGAAATTTCTGGAAAAAATCACAAGAAAAATAATGCTCACCACAACCTAAATAAAAAGCATTGCTATGTATGTACTTCTTGTCCATTTAAGGTGATTTTCCTCCCATCCACCCCGACCCATCTCTCTCTCAAGATTGGCTGATCAATAATGCCCATAACCTAAATAAAACAAGAATAGACAATGGCAAGTAATATAGACGCACTTAGACAACATGTCCAGAAGAGGCTTTAGTATATAAATGATATGCTGAAATTAAAACAAAAAATATTTTACAGGTTGCATCAAATATCATGTAGCGGTAATTCGTTGTTGACAGTATCAACAAAAGCAAGCTAAATCATTGGGTACATGTAATTATATATGATAGGCTGCTATCCAGTATAGTCTCCTTTAGGTAGTAGCGAACAAAATTGGATAAAAACAAGGAGAGTTGATATGAGAAAGAGAAATTTAGCATACTGGCTTTCCACTGTGAAGAAGCACAATAAGCGTGCCAAAAAGCCTGCAAACAACAAATCAACATACATCATTGTTGGTTGAGCTGAAATTAGTTGGCCTACACATTGTTACTTTTCAATACCAGTTATGAAGGTCTTTGTTAACTCTATGGGGTCCAAGACCCAAACATAATCAGCAGACTCCTTCGCACACGTCCAACCGTTCTCCTCTCCGAAACTGCATGAAGACAATAAAGGTTCCATTATTTATCATGCAGGTGCGTTGAAAGTGAACTGCATATTGGGATTGGGAGTACAAGCATAGACAACATGAGTAGGAAAGCTCTTCAGGATGATTGAAGTCACTGCTTCTTCTGCTTCTCTATCAGCGATCGTGACGGGGCTGGAACAAATTCAGTAAATCGAGTTCAAGACCACAGATAGTTATGGAGCCTCTGATCAAGAACCCACCTTTTGATTTGAGTAATAAATAAATATCCGGCTCACATGTTCTACAATTTGGACATAATTCACAGCCACATTTAGATCTCTACGGTACATATTCACTTCTCCAGAACAATGTACAAATATGATTATGACAAACAAAAATAATACATAGGGCAAAACTATGACAAGGCATCTGTAGAAGCGAAAATTGTAGTGCAATTAGATGCAAAAATATGAGCCGGACATGAACAGTTGGTAGGCTAATTAACCAGAGGAAAGAAACGACCACGAACTAAACTCTGAATCTCACTTACCTCTCTGTTCCTTGCCCCTTTTGCTGGATGTATCTCTATCTCACGTCCCAATCCAACTTCCCATACGTCCTGGCATGTATTTTTCGTGGTCGATCTAGGAACATGGGTGAAGAAATGACGTACCTTTAATCTATTGAGTGACGATGCCCTGCACTGTTCGCCGCCGTCGCAGTTCGTCCGTGGGGATCCGTGGTTTGGCGGTGGCGGCTGCGTCCAGTCCTTGGGGATCCGCGACGTCTGCGGCGTGCGGGTATCCGAGGCGCCGGCGGCGGCGCGATGGCTGCGTCCTGGTGATCCACGGTGGTCGCTGGTGATCCGCGGCGTTGTGGTGATCCGCGGTGGCGATCTACGTATCCACGGCGTCTTGGTGGTGGTGATCTGCGGCGGTCGCTGCCTCTCGTCCGGGAGAGGAGGAGCATCGGTTTGGGATCTTGATCGGGACAGGTGGATTGGCGATTTTTCTTTCTTGTGTTCCGAAAGTGGTGGGAGGTGGGACAAAAAAACCGGACGAAAAAAACCAAACGAAGGTGAAAGGGAAGATGAAAAAAAACCAAGACAAGAAGCTACCAACTCCCCCTTTAGGAGTAGAGACTTGTAGGCGAAAGCTAAATCAAACCCTAAACTTTGAATCCCTGAAATCAGCACACCGAACTCTTTGATCCCGGTCTATTTTAAACCTTAACAGAATATAGCCGGTATTTGTTGAACTGGGCTGGCCCATTAGCGCAGTCGCTCGAGCGCGCGCTCTGCTCGGGTTTTCTTTGTTATTTTATTTTCTTTTTTTTCCACACATGTTTAATTTTCTTATAAAACTACACGAACATCCCTTTAAGGGTATGACATATATTTTTTAGTACATCGCACTATGGCTGTTACCTAAAGATTGACAAATGAGAACCCCTACCAACTCATCAAAATCCCACATTAGTTCTAGTACCATGCTGTTTCATCAAAAAATCATATAACACCAATGTTGGAACTACCATAAAGATCGGATAGGATAAAAACGGGAATGGGATCCTTTACTCTGGTGGGAGGTTGTCGATGTAACATACCAGAGTTATCGTTCCCTCTCCTGTAAGTTGGAAGTTGGAAGCACACAAATTGTATGCAGTAGAACATAGACGTGATGATTTCATACTGACGTAGTTGGCTGGCATAAAAACATGAAGGGCAGAGTGATCGTTGGGTTAGAGATATGAGCATGTAATGAACTATAATATTTCCCAATGTTAGCATGTCAACCACAAGATGATAATTTTAACAAGCAGAAGCAAGCAACTCATTTCCTTCACAATAACACATCCAATTTGATCACATAACACAATCATTAACTGAGTTATCCATGTGTGTGTTTATTAAAGTTTACAACACAATACCTCAGTAGCACGACCTTGATTTTATTTTCTTGTATGTGCAAAGTTGAACCGCTAGTGGCCTCACCTTTAAGCCCATGCCTCACCTTCGAAGGCCTGCGATCAAACGAGAGATGGGAGTAAGCACAATATCCTGCAATCAAATGGCAGAGGGATTGGCAGAGGGGAATTGAAAGTGAACAAAAAGAAAAAAAGCAAATTCTTGAAGTCACCTCTTTCCCAGAACTGAGAAAGGAGAACCATAGATGGTTTTTCTATGATCCATTTCCTTTCCCCTTTGATTTCCCAAATCCACATGAATAACTTTCTAGAGCGTGCACCAGTAGTGTGAAGTTTTACCACACAAACAGAACCACTACCATAACAAATGCATCATGAAGAAAAGCCGATTTGGTGTATTTCCATGTGACCGAAAGATTTGGTGTATCTGCTCAAAAAGAACTCACATAAGCTCGAAAGGGAGGGAGTATGTAATTGTGATCACAATACCTGCTCTATGGTTGTTACCTAAAGATTGACAAATGAGAACCCCTACCAACTCATCAAAATCCCACATTAGTTCTAGTACCATGTTGTTTCATCAAAAAATCATATAACACCAATGTTGGAACTACCATAAAGATCGGATAGGATAAAAACGGGAATGGGATCCTATACCCTGGTGGGAGGTTGTCGATGTAACATACCAGAGTTATCGTTCCCTCTCCTGTAAGTTGGAAGTTGGAAGCACACAAATTGTATGCAGTAGAACAAAGACGTGATGATTTCATACTGACGTAGTTGGCTGGCATAAAAACATGAAGGGCAGAGTGATCGTTGGGTTAGAGATATGAGCATGTAATGAACTATAATATTTCCCAATGTTAGCATGTCAACCACAAGATGATAATTTTAACAAGCAGAAGCAAGCAACTCATTTCCTTCACAATAACACATCCAATTTGATCACATAACACAATCATTAACTGAGTTATCCATGTGTGTGTTTATTAAAGTTTACAACACAATACCTCAGCAGCACGACCTTGATTTTATTTTCTTGTATGTGCAAAGTTGAACCGCTAGTGGCCTCACCTCTAAGCCCATGCCTCACCTTCGAAGGCCTGTGATCAAACGAGAGATGGGAGTAAGCACAATATCCTGCAATCAAATGGCAGAGGGATTGGCAGAGGGGAATTGAAAGTGAACAAAAAGAAAAAAAGCAAATTCTTGAAGTCACCTCTTTCCCAGAACTGAGAAAGGAGAACCATAGATGGTTTTTCTATGATCCATTTCCTTTCCCCTTTGATTTCCCAAATCCACATGAATAACTTTCTAGAGCGTGCACCAGTAGTGTGAAGTTTTACCACACAAACAGAACCACTACCATAACAAATGCATCATGAAGAAAAGCCGATTTGGTGTATTTCCATGTGACCGGAAGATTTGGTGTATCTGCTCAAAAAGAACTCACATAAGGCTCGAAAGGGAGGGAGTATGTAATTGTGATCACAATACCTGCTCCCAAGTATAGGAATTATTTACAACTGCTAACCACAGATAAAAATAACTTTGTGCTCTAACTGAGCTTTAAAAAATCATGGGCTGCTTGATTGGCTCAAACCGGTTCTAAAAACTATTAACAGCAACATGGATTGTTGACATACAATTCATCATATGATATCAACGTTAAAAAGGATATGCACATATATAAAGCAAAAGGTTTACCTACCATGAACTTGAGTTATGTCATGCTATTGTTCACTCGTATTTGAGGACACAAGAAAATTTGTGCCATTTCATTTGCATAAGGAACTTTGGAAGTGCATATTTATCAAACTGATTAGTGTTCTGCTTCAGACCATAGCATAGATGCTACTTCTACTGCTCCCATGAAATGGCATGAGATGATTGTGCCATTTCTCATTACTGGAATATAAGCTGACTAACTGCTAGTGAGTAAGATACATGTAGCACGTAGCAAACCCCCTACAATGTACATTCCTTCTTTTTTATATCACACTACAAAAATAACAGTGCAAAATAAAAAATGTATGTAACAAATTGGATGGCATCCTGCAAATATTCTTGTAGTTAACAACAAAGTATGTGACATATCATGTTATATATTTTCTTCAAGCAGATATGAACAAAGAACATGTTGTATATTGTCCCAAATCTTCCGGTCACAGGGTATTGCCTTTCTGAAAAGTACTGAAAACCATCTTTGTTCTGTCAAAGTAACTACTAATGACATGAATTAACAGGTCATCAAAACTATGAATGAACATCTCCGAAAATAAAGTTACATCAGATAGTACATCAGAAAATATATTTTTGAAATATACTGTGTGCTAGCTAGCATATGCTCTCCTCATGTTCATTGGGAGGTCACAAATAAGCGGTGAAAATATGTTGCATGAGAAAGGATAGTGCACGTTTTTTAAACGCTAAAAATATATCTCACCATGTGTTGGATGCTTCAGTGAGGAGCTTGCACATGAGGAGAACATGACAGGCGACCGGCCTCGATCTCACTCGGCCATGTAGGACATGTCAGAGCAGAGTAATGACAAGAGATTAGACATGTACGTCACCATGGCAACACGAATGAAGAGAAGAACATGGGGACACGGCCAGCTCGCACCTGATCTGGATGCATCTGCCCAATGCTGAATTTTCAAACGCCACGGCCACACGAATCAAGATTAGGTGCTCGGACCTGATCTAGATGTGTCTGTCCTCGTCCCGGCTTCCTGCGACGCTGCCGCAGTTTGGCAGCAGCCCAAGCGCTTCATGAGTTTGCTGCAGTCGTGGCCGAGTGAGATCTCAAGGCGACCTTGACGAAGACGAGCGAGGCGTGGCGTCGGCGTCGACGTCAGGCGGGGCGGAGCGGGGCGGGGCGATGTGTGTGGCCATGGCGACGGGGTGAGTGGGGGCACGACGACACCTGGATGGCCGGGCCAAAGCGGAGGAGCGGCGGTAGGAAGATGGGGAGGCAGGGAACGAAAGAGGTGGGGATTGGGGTGGGGATCCAGGATGGCGGTGGCGGTGGCGGCGAAGGGATGGAGGCGACCTAGGGTTCGCGATGGCGAAGACCTCGTGGTTGGGGCGTCGTTCAAACGCACGTAGCGACGGGGCCTCTTTCGTTCGTTTTTTTTTTTCTGTGGGTGCGTGGGACTCTCGATCACCTTTTTCGTATGTTTTTCTTTCGTTGGTCCGGTTTATTTTCGCTACCCGGAGGGGATTAGGTGCATCGGACCTCGTTTTCTAGCTGATGGGATGGAGGACGAAAAAAAACCAGGTGGGAGGTGGGAGGGATGACGAAAAAAAACCGAGACAAGAAGCTACCAAGTCCCCCTTTAGGAGTAGAGATAGTTCGGATAAAAGTATGTATGCCTGCACTATTAATATTACAGTGTTCAAATTAGAGCATCTACAACCGGACGCCTCAAACGACCTCTCATGCGCCCACGGACGCACCCGGTCAGTGACCGGGCAGGAGAAAGAATGAAAAAGGTGACCCAACAGAACCCCTCATATTATCCCTATACATCCGGGCTGTCCGTGTACCCTCATATTGAGGACAAATATAGGGAGGATATGAGGGCTCGCGGACGCGCCCGGGCGTGCCCGGTCAGTCCGCCACATAGGACGCGACCCCACCCTGGACCATTTTTTTTTTCTTTATTCATTTTTTTCTCTCTCTCTTCCTCCTCATCAATCATGTGCAAGTGACCGGACATATGAGGAAAAAAATGAGAAGTGTGGCTGCACAGACGGACAAATAGGGGACACGCCCGGTCATCGGCCGGACGCGTCCGCCGGCGTTTAGGGGGTCATATTTGCTAAATCCGGCTGTAGATGCTCTTAGGCCGGGGGAAGGGGGGTCTTTCCTCCTGTTCCAAAAAAAAGTTCAAATTAGGTATTAAATAAACTAGATGAGATATTACCTTGCTACTCCCTCCATCTTCAAAGGGCATGTTTTCTTATCTGTATGGACGTTGGACACTTTGCATCAGTGACCCGACTCAGCCAGCCTAAGTGAGACAGGCAAAATACCGCCGTTCTTTCTTTCACCAAACTTTGCTACTAGTACTATATCACACCGGCCGGGGACCGTTTTCCAACGGATAAGATACTCTAGTATGACTGATGTGCAAGTTGACCAATTTGCGACTGCTAGGACGATGCACGACGAGACCAGCTATATCCAATTCATGAACTGACAGTGCCAACCTTTTTATAAAAAGTTAATTGCGTGTTCATCCGTCTCACAGCTCGATCGTACCCGACAAATGACAGGGATCTCTTTTACATCCGTAGCACTGGCAAAGTCGATGCTTTCTTCTTGGAGTGATTGATTGACTCGCTTGCAAGAGCATGTGCCTACGGATCCTTCTTGGTTTCTGCATGCATGGCCTTTGACAGCAAAACGTTTCCAGTGGTACCCATGGAAAATTTCATGTAATAGCTGTTCGGAAGACTTGCTTAGAGATGTCATGTGCAATTATTGCTTTAAGTTTTTTTAGGGGAGACAGAGAGATTTTTCAATCGAGGTGTGCTTGGTACACCCCCTTTATGGAGTAGACTAGGATGAACCAATGTAGTTTGGTAGGCCCAAGTTTTGCTGGATAGGACCCCAGCCAGACCATGGTAGGATCATGATAGAAGAGTTTTGACCTCTACCAATTTTCAAACATATAATCTCTCTATCACCTTGGATATTTATATGGATCTCATGGATGATATCGGCATACCTCGACCACTCGCTTCACGGGCCACATGTCTGTCGGCTTGTTGGGGGGTATATATATGGCACTTGATGTGTGTCAAGGGCATCATTGAAAGGGGAAGCGGGTTAATAGCATCTACAGCCGACAGCCTCAAATGCTGCTCAAACGTCTGTGGACGTGCCCGTTCACTAACCGGGCGGGGGAGAGAAAGAAAAAAGTGACCCAACCGGACTCCTCGTATCATCCCTATATGTTCGGGTTGTCCGCGAACCCGCATATTAAGCACAAATGTAGGGAGGATATGAGGGCTCGCGGACGCGTCCAGTCAGCTCGTCATGTAGGACGCGGCCACCCCGGACCATTAACCACGTGCAAGTGACCGGACATATAAGGAACAAAAAGAGAAGTGTGGGTGTATGGACGGACAAATCGGGGTTTAGAACTCACGAGCATTTAAGGTGTTATATTTGTTAAGTCCGGCTGCAAATGCTCTAAGTGTTAAGGATTTTTTTTTGGGGGAGCAACTACACCAGAAGTCTAGGACCCACTTAAAAGGAAAAAAAATATTTCCATGTTTTAAAAATCTCCAGGAAAAAAGCATGCATATATGTATTGCTTAGCAATGTACTAATGTAAATTCCATAAAGTCCATCTGAGATTATTATTTTTCTCCATGAAATCATATGACCATTTGTGATCCGTATCAAAATGGAAAGGTGAGAATGAACTATAGCACTATATTTTTTTTACACAGGTCACGAATTGGCATATTTTTCATGAATTATATATTGGTAAGCTTGAAATTTAATAAAACCCAGAAATGCGGTTTTTTTACTAGTAGTATATGTTTTAGTAAGAGAGTACCCCGGGACCCGGAATCATCCGAGTATTTTGCTGCTCTTGATGGGCTAAATTTCGTGTTTTGACCCTTTTCTGTAAGTTGATTCAGATTTAACCCTAGTTTGTAAAATTTTCGGGATTTGACCCTTTTCCTACCGCCAGGGTTCATGGCGGTAGGGTATAACAGCTTACCGCCAAGGGCCCTGGCGGTGCGGTTGCACGGCCTATCGAATTTTTTTTTCCTAAGTACCGGACACAGTGCGTGTTCGCACCTACCGCGGGGCACCTTGGCGGTAGGGTTGTACAGGCTACCGCCAGCATGTTTGGCGGTAGGGGTACGTGTTGCTGATGTGGATAAGTTTCCTACGGCACGGGACCTTGGCGGTAAGCTGTTATACCCTACCGTCAAGGAGTCTGACGATAGGAAAAGGGTCAGATCCCAAAAAATTTACAAACTAGGGTTAAATCTGATTCAACTTATAGAAAAAGGTCAAAACACGAAATTTTGCCCCCGTGATGGACATGGAAAATTCAGTTCCAGATAGAGGTAACCAGCATACACATCGCAAGTAGACATAATAATATTAAAGGGAACCTACTACAGTGATGACAGAGAGGGAGGAGATTTCCACATTTTTATACACAGGTTTCAACCATAAGAAACGTTGTAATTCACAGGACCCGACGACGACGGCGACGACGACAGTGAGGCGGATATCCCTCGCGTCGTTCCGCGATGTCTGTCACCCTGTCCGCGCGTACTAATCAATCCAACATGCGTGCACGGGGAATCTTTCCCGCCTCCGATCTCGCGCGGAATCTTTCATCGATCGCTCTGCCCCAGCAAGCAAGCAAGCTCGCATCGCCATGCATTCATACATGCATGCCAGCTTCTGCGCCTGCAAGTGCCAGAAAACAATGGGGGCGGCAGGCGGCTGACACTGACGCTTAGACGACAGAGCCAGCCGCGTTTCTCGCGGCGAGGACAGGCTTCAGATAGACTGTATGCGTACTCCTACAGGAGACTGACCTGTCCGCGTACGGGTACGGCCCGGACCACGCGCGCGCGCCATCGGTAGGTCGTACTTCCTACTCAACAGTGACGACGCCGTGGAAGAACATGGCAAAGAGTTTTTGGAGTGATTTACCTTCATCTTCTTTTTTAGTTTCACATGGTAAATTCGATCGTAACAACTGTGTGTTGCCACATTTATTTCCTTACTTTTGAGGGGAGGTGGGAAAGAATGCTGAAATTCCAGATGAAATAGGGAAGCGGGTAGTGGCTGAAACGAATACGATGTGCAAATAAATACTCCATCCATCCCAAAATATAAGTGTCTCTAACTTTGTACTAAAACTAGTACAGAGTTAAGACACTTGTTTTGGGACGAAGAGAGTATGAAAGGAATAGTTAAATTCGCCGGAACTCAAAAACCTCTTGAACCAAAAATAAAATCCAATCAACCAGCAAGATCCACTGCTACCCCGCAAAAAAACACAAGTTCCACTGCTAATACGTACGACAACAAATACTAGGATATATCATGGATATATAATAAGCAGTTAGCATTGTGCATATGTTTCCGGTTTTTCCAACATAATAAAGAACACTGTTAGGGAAGAAGGGGATTACGAGTATTAGGAGCTGGGGAAGGATTATGTTTACCTCTATAAATCTGTTGACCAGATTTGCTATGCGAAAACTGATCAAATTGTCATGCTTGTGTATAGGATTTTCTTGTTCGAAGGTGAAAATTTTCCTTGCAATGTAAAAAAAACATCAAAAAATTTGCCATGATGTAGCTAATAATTGTCATGCATTCAATCGAGATATGACGTACCTGAGGGCGTCAGATATTTATCACTAAAAATCTGACGTTAGATGCATATTGGGGTTCTATGTTTTTGGGAGATATGACCGAGTAGGTCCAAAGGTGCATATGGGTCGATTTGGCGTGTGCTACACAAACAAAAACAAATGGAAAATGTATGTATACAAAATTCCATTTATGTACTGGAAAATGTTGTTCCATTTTCGTTTCGAGTTTTGCTTTGGTACACCCCTCTTAAAAGTTGTGTTTCCGTTTCCAAGAGAAACTGTTCAAACTCACTCCCATTTTCCAAATTTGCATTTCTGTTTTCATATTTTACGCTACATCTCCATAAGTTTTGGGACGGGCAAAAAATTTGCGCTGCGTTTTTGTCCCTAGCTACTTCATGGCTACCTTTGTTTTCTCCGGTTTGTCAATACATGCCTAGTTGTGGCCATTTCATCTTTTATCGGAAATTTGGAAAGGAAAACCCGAGGGAATCCACATAGGATGTGTCTCGCGGCAGCACCCCACAATCTTGTGTAAACTCTATGACAGCGGGGTGGAGCATAATCCACCGATCGAGTGACATATGATTTCATGTAGCCTTTTTTATAAAGTTAGAGAAAATATGTTAGGTCAGAGAGGCTGATAGAAAAATAGCGAAACAAAACAAGTACTCCACATTCATGGCAAAGTTTGATGGCATCTTCGCTACAAAGCAAACGGTATGAAAAGAAAAATCACGATCGAGACCACAAATCGTCGTACGTTCTCGACAAAGTTTAATCCGTGTATGCTTCGCAACTTGTGAGCCTTCACATGCACTCTCGCTGTCCTATGCATTGCATTGCAGCATCAACAAGTAAGTGAGTGAGTGAGTGAATGAGAGAGACCGGCCGGGGAGATCGTATCATATAGTACATTCAGGGTGTGTCAGACACATCACATCGAAGCTATCACACACACACACATGCATGCATGCATGGAGAAGAAATGGACACACATGATGGAGAGTAGGTTGGTACCACACGGAGCTTTGAGAGTCAAGGTCTGGCCATACAAACACTGTCAGTTTTTCACAGTACTCATATGAACTTCATAACACTATACCTTTTGCTGACAAATAAGAGTGAGAGAGAGAGGTACAACAACAGTAATAGCAAGTACTCCCTCCGTTTCTATATATAAGTCTTTTTAGAAGTTCCACTAGCAGACTAGATACAGATGTATATAGACATACTTTAGATTGTAGATTCACTCATTTTGCTCCGTATGTAGTCCGTTAGTGGAATCTCTAGAAAGAGCTATATTTAGGAACAGAGGGAGTAAGAGAGAGAGAGGAGAGGAGAATCTTGATCCCATGTCACGCTCACATACACACATAGCGGCACAGCACGGCGCAGCTAGGCTGTCAGCCACGTGCATCTGCATGCATGCAGCCGTGACACGGGAGCGTTTGATCCAGTACACTACACGATCGAATCATCAATAGGAGAAGAAGAAGAAAAAAGATGAAGAAGAATGGGAAATAAATAACGCGGTAGAAATCAGCACACACCTTCTTCAATTCGATCTTGATTGTTGATGACCTTCTTTACGTGCGTGCGTGCGTGCGTACGTCCTGATCCTTAATTACTCGGATTTTTTACATCATCGTCAACTTCCCGGCGTGCGCGCCGATCAGCTCCGGGTCGTGGATCAGGCCGCCGCCGCCGCCGTCGGCGCCGCTCGCCGCTGCCGTCATCAGCAGCTGCTTGATCTCCTCGTAGCTGTAGTCCAGCTGCGCCTGCTGCTGCTGCTGCTGCTGCTCCTGCTGGTGCTGCAGCTGAAACGACAGCTTGTGCTCCTGCTCCACGGCGCCGGCGCCGTTGCCGTACACCCCGTAGGCGCTGTACCCGTTGTTGTTGTCGAAGCTCATCTCTTTCCCGTGGTGGCGGCCGCCGTGCACGTACTGGCCGCCGGCGTACTGCGTCCCGTCCGACGAGCTGCAGCTCTGCTGGTCGCCGCACCCGAACGCGATCATGGCGCCGCCGCTGCCGCACTCCTCCTTCACCTGCAGCTGCCGGTGGGCCGTCGTTGCGTGCAGCAGCTGTAGCTGTACCGCGGAGGCGCCATTGTTGTTGCCCATGGGGTTCAGGGAGCCTGAGCTGCCGAGCATGTAGTGGTCTTGGGGTTGTAGGGTTAGGGGTTCAGCTGACTGCTGGAGGAGGGTGCCGGCGCCGGGGAAGAAATTGCTGTAGTTGGAGTGGGGCGACGACGAGTAGGGGAGCAGGACAGGCCGGTGTTGGTGGGGGTGATTCTGCCGCGGCACGCGTGGCGGAGGTCCGGCGCCGGCCATGGTGGTGGAGCCTAGGAGCTTCTTCTTCAACTTGGTGTTCCAGTAGTTCTTGATGTCGTTGTCGGTCCGGCCCGGGAGCTGCGACGCGATGATCGACCACCTGAAATTGGATCACATTAACATGATGAGCAATGGTTGTGCTTGTGCTGCATGCATGAGCTGTGCTAGGTTTTCTTTCTTTCTTGGGGACAATCAAAAAAAAAAAAGATGTTACTTCTCCATATACAGAAAGCACATTACTAGTGTTGATGAGTATGCTTCTAACTAGATCTATGATAGTTTTGGATCTTCAGCACTGATAGTGTAGTACGAACGAACATATATATCTTTTTTGTGGGAGATTCTTCTAGGGGGCAGAAACTGTCATGCATGTGTTAGGCATATTTTGGTAAATAATGTTTTCCCTGTAACATGCAAATCTGCTAATTTTATCCAAAAATATTTTGTTGTATCCTGCATGAAAGAAAACATTGCCAAAAAAGATTTTTTAGGCAGGCCACGGTACGGATAATCATATTCTCGGCTGAAAATCTGGAGACTAACATATACTATATAGCTATATATCCATGAATTTCTCATAATTGTTTTTCAACTTGGGTGTGCCTCAAAAAAATGTGAGAGAACATGCATGATCTTAAGAGAGAGGAGAAGAACAGTCTTGGGTACCTGCTTCCAATGCTTCCATACATGCTGCAGATGACCCTATCTTCATTCTCAGTGAACTCCCCATGCTTAATGTTAGGCCTCAGGTAGTTTAGCCATCTAAGCCTACAGCTTTTGCCACATCTTCTCAACCCTAATTGTGACAACAAATTAAGGCCATTAGAACTGTCTAACTAAACTAGAACTTCATTGTTCAATACTGAAAAAATGGAGAATAGAAACAATAGGTAGCATACGATTAACCAGAGATAACAGAAAGAACATAAAATTAGAAGGGGATTCAGTGAGTCATAGCATTATTCATAACAATAGGTGCATCAAATTGGCAAATTGTATGCTAGTTAGTCCAAGGAGAACTGGATGCGCGCGTTTGTGAGAGAGACAAACAAAGCGGTAGAGAATAATTAACCACAAGCGCCTTTTTGGTTCCTAAAAACATGGAACGGGTGTTTGGTGATCCTGTGGAATGAAGATACACCTGATTAATCAAAGGGGAAATGATAAGTCGAATAGATTGGGAAAGAAGAAGTTGCCAGAAAAGACGACGGCATTTCGGGACTTAGAGATGTCTCTATCCGTACCACGAGAATACTAGTGTAGAGAGACTCATGGGTCAAGACAATGATGACATGCTTAATTAGAGACCATTTGTTCTAGACGCGTGAGAAAAAATTTCATCCGAATTTCAACTGACCATCATCGCAAGTCAAGAGAAAACACGGACAAAAATCAAAGACAAATTCAAGAGAGGGAAGAAGAAACCTCATCCGCAAGTAAATCAAGAGAAGTTAAGACTGGCCAGCAGGTGACCCATATCCTTACTCCTTACACAAACCAAATTAAGTACCAAACCAGCACATGCATCACAAATCTACAAGACAGGAAGCTCATATATACATGGATGATAATCCACCATAACGCGCGTACCTGCTTTCTGCGGGAGGGCGATCCAGTTGCCGCCGGTGCCGTGCTTGTCCATGAACTCCTTGAGCTTGGCGTCCTCCTCCGGCGACCACGGCCCCTTCTTCACGTTGTTCTTGTCGCAGCACGGCGCCCTCCCCATCAGGCGAGAAGGTCGATTGATATATCGACGACGCGATCGAAGAGGAAGAAGATGAGGAGGAGGAGGAAGAAACAAAGCTAGATACAACGCAGCGGCGACACCTAGCAGCCGCTACCGAATCCCACTGCTGCTAGCTGCTCCTCCTAACCCTCTTTTGTTAAACACTCCGAGCCTGATCGAGCTAGCTAGCAGCCGAAGCTTGGTGCTTTCCCTGTGGTGCCGGGCTAGCTACAAGACACAGAACCCGCTGCCTTTCTGGAGAGAAGATATATTGTTGGAGGGCACAGAAAGCAAAGGAGGTGGCTATGGCTGTGGCTATGGCTGTGGCTAAGCTTGAGGGGAGGGGAGGGGAAGAGAGGCCAGAGCTAAGCCAGCACAAGGCAACAAAGGAGGGCAGAAAAATATATAACGCTGACAGCGGACAGTTGATCGATCAGAGGGAGGTGAGAGAGACGACGACGACGATGTGGATGCTCTAAGAAGTCAAAGTGTAGGCTTGCGCTTGTTTGGTTTCAATCACCTCCGCTCTGCTGGTTGGCCGCTTCGAATCCAAATTTCGTAGCCTAGCGGGGGTACTGCATATGCTGCCCCCACACCGCCTCCTCTCCCTTTCTGTAAACAAAGTACACTTGCACATGGAATCCTTCCTGCCTTGTTAATTACTTTGATTGATGTGCTAGTCCAGCTCCTGCGCGCGTAAAGTAAATAGTAACTGATTGTGGAAAATTGTGTAAGAGGCGGTGTTGTAGCTAGCTAGCTTCTTCGTGACAACATTTGTATGTTTTGGTCTAGCAGCAAGGAACTTTCCACACTTGTACATAGTAAATTCCGGAGAAGGCTAGCTAGGTCGTTCAATATCACAACATTTTACAAATATCATAAATATTTGATCTGGGATAAAAAAATCAATCTGCTGAACTCTCACAAGAAACCTAGCCCCCACTGCTCCCCGCCGGCGAGGCCACGGGTCCCCTCCTCCTCCGCATGCCGCTCCGGCTATAGGAGGGGGTGGGGACCCCGATCTGCGTTGCAACGTTGTAGTTAGGTCTGTTAGGATTATAGTTTTGTTGCTGATAACGACTCTTTTTCCTCTATTACAAGAAAAGGATTTCGTCCTCCTCCTGTCGACGTGGCCGCCGGTCCACCTCATCTCCGATGGCCTTTGGGACCATGGAGGTGTAGAGAACCTTCCCCTCCCCTCCCCCCCCCCCCCCCCCCCCCACCGTTAGGAGCTACCCCGTTATCGTTCTTGCTAGATTCAACGTCTTGGTTGGGGTTGTGTGGCAGTGGGGATATCCCTCACTAGGAATAATGTCTCCCGTGTTCTATCCCCATCCCGATGGTACGTCTTGCTTCGTTGGAGGGCGTGTGGATGTGTGTCTCCGTCGGATCTCGCGGGATTCAGTCGTTGCTGATCTTCGGTGGATCTGTTTGGATCCAGTCTTCGTTTGGGTGTTTACAAGTTTGATCCTTCCAATCTACGACTTTCTTCATCGGCGATGGTTGCTGCTCTTGTGCGTTGGTCATATGGGGCCTTATCACAACGACTTCCCAACTGTCTACTACAACAAGGTTTGCCCAGCTCCGATGAGGGAGGGGCGATGACGGCGGCGCGCCTTCGGCTCGCCCCAGTGCTTGTAGTTGTCACTAGGTGGTCCACTGACATGGTTGTATTTTTTATTACCTTTGGTGTTCTTTGTACTACCATGATTGAGAATGAATAGATTGGAAGTTTCTCATAAAAGAAAGGATTAGAGTCTCGTTCCCCGGCAACCACACTGTGGTGGCGATGGTTGTACCATGGGGATAAAGAAAGCGACTTTTCCGACTCCTGGTCCACCTCGTTGGCAGCATAGAGGAGGGTCGGGGATCATCTGGTTGCTGCTCTTCTTGAGTGGTGGATCGGGTTGTGTCTTTGTGTTATGCAGGCCATCTTCGAAGGTGTCTTCGGCCAAGTGGACATCACCACTTCTTGTCTTGGTCCTCTGGCTCCTTCTGTTGATTGCGGCGTTCAGTCAGCTTTGGAGTTGTCGGGGAGCTTCTGAGATCATGTCTCCAAGCATCTGCCTCACTGGGCTAGGGTGGTCGTCCAGACATCTCCATTGCCTTCTACTCTCGGGTGGCCATCTATTTCCAAGAACATTGTCGTTGGTATCTTTTGGCACCGCGTCAACAACGTTTCTCTGGCTCATGGTGTTTCTAAGGTCTAGATACGACATCAATCTTCACTCATGATGCGTTGCCAGCGAGTGTAGGAGGAAGACGGCCTCGATCTCCCCAAGGATTGGTATGCAGTCTTCAGTTTTTGTAAGGATGACCTTGTAAGGATTGGTCGACTTTAATCACCTTTGGACTTTTTGCAAAAATAGAACTTAACTAAATTTGTTTCCGCAGGGCCATCCTATAGGCCAAGCAATCATGGAGATTGCCCCTGGCCTCTAACGGGTGGGGGTAGATAGTAAATTATATTCGTAACCACCATACTATTATATATTGCATTCAAAAGTATATTGAATATGTGCGAAAAAAAGAAAGGCATAAAGTTACAAGAGCATGTACCACGTAAGAAATAGATCAATCTGATCGGCGATTATGAGTTTAGTTAGGTTACTAATCTCTCTCTGATGGATGTCTTGCGTGTTGTACTAAAATCTATGTGAACTATTTTTATATTTTATATTTTATCTACAACTTGAGATCTTTGTATATAATAGATAAACCCAAGCACATTTTCTAGGTTAGCATATCAAACAATCAAATAGAATACTAATAAAAGCAAAGTTGACTTCATTTTTTGTTTGTCGGTTTCTTGTATAAACGCCTTTACTTTAGTACCAAGTAAAGTGTACACACTTGTTGTCAACTTTTTACTGAACCAACATGCAATGAATGTTTACCCATTTTATAATCTATAACTTTCCATAAATTTAAAGCACATATGATCCCTTAGAGGTTTTGATAATTAATGACAACATACATTGTCTCTTGGACTAACAGTTTTATCTAGTTTATTTCAGATGAAGTCTAAAAATAGGAATGGCTTGGAATTGTGAGAAGGATCCCCAAGATGGAAAGGAATGGAATTGACAAGAGCTTCAAGCCTCAAGACTCTACACTTTATTTTATGTGAGAAATCACAATTGAGTCCATAGGAAAGCCAATACTATTAAAAGGGGATGAAGTATTGATGATGATTTGGTCGCTCGGGTGCTTAGAGATTAGCCATCAAAAGCCTCAACCAAACTCTCACAAAAATATTTTGTCCAATACCAAAATGCCAAAATCGGTGCCACCAAGTTTTCCATATCGGCCCCACCGAGTTTGTCAAGACAGAACCCAGAGCCAAAACCCTAGCATCTCGGTACCACCGAGACTTGATTCGGTACAGCTGGAAAGTGGTTGCCAACTCTCTATAATCGAAGTGTTAAACTTCGGAATTTCCGAGTTTTACATTTCGGTGCCACCGAGTTTTGGAACTGTCCTAGGTCACCCGAATCGATCTCACCGAGTTGTTCCTATCGGTCTCACCGAGAACTCGAAAGTTGCAGCCTTCTGCACGGTGTAACCGAGGTTTTACTTCGGTTCCACCGAGTTGGACAATAATGTTGTAACGGTTGGATTTTTGGAGAAGGCTATTTATACCCCCTCCACCCCCTTTCATTCGTAGAGAGAGCACTCAGAACAAGCCAACACTTCCACCATTCATTTTCTGAGAGAGAACCATCTACTCATGTGTTGGGATCAAGATCTTCCACTCCAACCATATGAATCTTGATTTCTAGCCTCCCGAAGTTGCTTTCCACCCAATCACCTTCTTCCACCAAGCCAAATCATGTGAGAGAGTGATTGAGTGTTGAGGAGACTATCTTTTGAAGGAGATCTCCTACTTCGTGAAGATCTACCCCGAGTGAGGCTAGTCCTTCGTGGACGTAAGCCATGGTGGAATAGGCAAGGTTGTTTCTTCGTGGACCCTTCATAGGTGAAACCCTCAATGGACTCGCGCAACCGTTACCCTCCGTGGGTTGAAGCCTCCATCAACGTGGACGTGCGATCATAGTTTAAGAAACAGGATCGGACCGAAGAAAACCGAAACCGGCGGCCTCGACGGTTTTTAAAGCTAATAAGACCGTTCTGCAATTGGACTGAAGAAAATCGGTCAAACCATCCGGTTTTCTGGAAAACCGGGTCTTTTAACCGGACAAAACCAGAGAAATGACTAATTCATAATTTGAAAGAAGTGGGGCCCAATCCCTGGACGTGCAGGAGTAGGAATCCCGTGCTCCCAACCATTAACCATCTCAACCATGCTACTTTGTTGTCTATTATGAGGAAACAACTTTATTTGACAATTGTTTAACACCATATTAGCATATATTAATATTACTAAACATATATTAATTAATTTAAAAACCAGACAATGAACCGGTGAACCGGCGGTCCAACCGGTAAAAACCTGAACTGGTAGACTCACCGCTTCGATCTCTGGTTCAGTTTTTTAAACTGTATATACGATAGCACCACCTATCGGAACCACGGGAAAAATCTTCGAGTCTTCATTGCGTTTGATCTTTCTACTCTTCCATCATTTATGTTTCTTGCAAATCCATGATGTTTACTTTCCGCTGCTTAATCTCTAGATATGCATGTGTAGGAATCATTGGATGCAACTTAACTTATGCAAAATCTGCCTAAACTTCAAGTGAACTAAAAATTGCTCATTTGTGTTGTTAAGTGTTTATTCACCCCCCCCCCCTCTAGATACCTCTTCCCGATCCCACATAAATACAGTTGCCTAGTAATATAATAGGAATCGCTATAAAGATATTTGTTAGACAATAAACTTTAGAAATATCTATTATGATATTTTAAATATTAAAATATACTATATATATTTACAATATATATAATTTATGCAATTGCCAAAATGTAGTTCACAATGAACTCTTGTTACAACATTTAACTTAAATTGAGGTAAATAATTCTTTTGTTAAATACAATGCAACTAGATAACAAAAAGCACTATAATTGATATTTATTAATATTGTTTTGTGATTAAATAGCACAATTAATTAAGTACAGGAAAAAATATTTGTTCGCATTGTAGTTTGATAAAAAAATAGAAAATATGAAAGTTTAGTATAAAAGTATGTGCATCTTTAGTTAGCACCGGGGAAAAAAATATGTTTGGACTGACATTATTATTTTTACTTACATGTTTGGGATGTTTTAAGCTAAACGAGAATATAGGAAATCAAATTAGTAGATTTCACATGGTCTTCTTAACTCAAGAGACTTAAAATATGGAAATGAAAATCGTAGTTCATTACAATATACACAGTTGTATTATCAAACCAATTTAGTTTTCCTGAACATATTGTATTTTCCAGGATCTAAAATAAATTAAATTCAATATTATAAACCTTATCCACTGAATATATATTGATATTTTTTTTATTTTTTTTTAAATGACTATATATTGATATTATTGAATCATTAAGTTTCACATTAATTAGTTAATTAATATTCCTGCTAATTCTAAAATAATTTATTCGTTTCAATATATGTGTCCCTAATCTTAAAAAGCTTGTTTGAGTATATCTATCTATTGAAAAAATTCTGAACAACATTATTGCGGTATTTCTTAATTTGATTTGGATTAACTATGGGCGATAGTATCATTTCTAAGGTTGTTTTATATTGAAATATTTCTAAATTTATTGCACCCATGGCGGGTTGAGAATAGATATAGTGACACAAAAAAGATTCTATTTTTATTTCAAAACTGGTGAGACATCTATCACGGCTAAAAGTTTAATTACGATTCAAGAAAATGGAAATTACAGAATTACTTTGTATAAATAGATAACAGGTTGTTCTATTTTCTAGACAAAAAATGTTTATAAATTTGAACCTGTATTTTTTGTGTTTTTGTGGAACTTCCAGCAAATTTCTAGACCATTGCGCATACAGATTGCACAATAGACCTTTATACGGTGAAATGGCCTACAACTTCCTCCCTTAATAGGGGGGCATTGAGTAATTTATGAAAATACTCGTTAAAGTAATTCTCCATATTGAATAAGTACCCCATAGGAAGTTATTAGTGCAACCTACTCGACGCGTTAAAGTATATGAACATATATGTCCCCACGGTTGCAGCATGAATGAGTTGGCGCCTCATGCCGATTAAATCACCCCATGATCAATCCAAAGTAGTACATTGCTTTAGGATTTATATATCGTACGCGACATTCTTGAAATTCCAGGGTAAGTTATCCTCGTGCCGGAAACAAATAATCAAGACCATCCGAGCTGGGCAAAATCATGAACAGCCTGTTGGTGCAAATCAGTGGGCAGCAGGTAGGTAGCAGGCTTTGAAAACCCCGGCCGCCCTGCGCGTTTTTTTCCTGCGTGGACGGCAGACTAAAAACCCAGCAAATTAAACGCAGGCAGGCAGCGAGACAAGTGGTCATACATACGTACTACTCCTACCTACGTACCTCTCGCTCTCACGCGTTATGCATGAGAAAAGTTCTCAGCAGCAGCAGCTGGAACATTTAGCAGCCTAGCAAGGTCCCAGTGTACTGAAAGTGATAGCTAAGCAAGGTAGGCCCGTGCCTGCTTAATTTGTCGCGTGTAATCCGCATGGATTACACAGGCTTAGAGCATCTACGGCCGGACGTCTCAAACTCCCTCCTTCAGATGTCCGGGTGAACGGTCCGGTCATTGACCGATCAAAAATAACGTTTCTACATAGGACTGATATGGCCGACCCAATAGGGATATTTAACCCAATAAGGATGTTTCTACATAAGAAATCTTACGTATGAACAATTTATTTGGTGTTTGAAACGACCTCGCCAGCCCAACACGGACTAAAACATTCAAAATGATCAACGTGCATGTCTTTACATGTATCAATATGGTTGTAAGTGAGAAAATTTAAGACCCATCCAATCACTGTCCACGGACATGTCCGGATGCGTCTGTTGACACATAGAGACCAGATTTGCCGATTGTTGTTGTAGATGCTCTTACGCTGCACTGAAAAGGAGCATGAGGAGTACGCCGTTTGTGCATGCATGTGCCGTTCGTTGCATGCGTGCCTGCACGGACGAGGTAAAATAAAGCTGGTTAAGGTCTTCTTTTGGCAAGATGTGTGCACAAGGACGGTTAATTAAGCTTGGCTTCTCCACGGGGTGCGGGAACACATAGTCTTTGTCTAGTCGTGTTCACAGGTCGGCAATGGACCCTCTAGTTAATTAACCCGGGAAAATTGAGATCCAGAGGACTATACACGAGGACGAGCGAGCAACATGAGCTAGAAAAAGGTTTGGCGAGTAAAACCATGCTTGCCGTTAAATTTTCAGATTTATGACCACTTGTGCGTGTGAAATTATTTGGTTGGACTTTTTTGTGTGAAACCGCCAATTGCCATATATTAAAGTCGACCAATCGTTACGAGGTCGTCCTTATAGAGATTAAAAATTACACATAGGTCCTTGGAGAAATCAACAATATTTTCCTCGCACGCTTGCAAGCGGCGCACCGTGCACCAAGCTTGTTGCCGCCTCTATAAGTCTGAAACACCATCCGAGCCACCACGGAAGCATTGTCGGCGCATCGGCCAAAAAAGTCGCCGGTCGAAGCTAGAAAACGTCCTCGACATCGGTGTGGGAACATACCGTCGTCCTAGAGAAGAAGGCAATGAAGGGAGCTCAACGACCACCACTGGCCATATAGATTCAGAGAGACCTAGCCTCACAAGCTCCCCAATGACGCCAAAGCGAACCGAACATCACCGGTCAAAGAAAGAGCCAGAGGACCACCCACTCCATCAGAAGACGCCTTCAAAGACTACCAGCATAGCACGAAGACACAACCAATTCCACCACTCCGAAAGAGGGGATCAAGTGATATCCACGAGACCACTGACCAGGCAATACTTTGCCCTCCTCTATGTCGTCGGCGAGGTGGGCCAGGAGCCGTTGACACCTTATTTTTTATTTGCATGGTGTTTCCATTACCATCACAACAACGTTGTTGAGTAACAGAACAGTATCCCTTGGAGACCCACTACAATGCCGGAACGGAAACCAAGGGTCCCCAACCCCTCTCGACGCCAGTGACGGGCAAAGGAGGAGCGGACCTGTGGCCTCGCCGGCAGGGAGCGGGTGGAGCGGAGGTGAATGCCTAGAGTTTCTGGTTGGACTTGCAAGAATAATATCGTTATATCTATCTTGCAAAATTATTTCTCGTGTTATCATGTTTTTAAGGGATAAGTATATTTTTCGTCCTCGAACTCTCGCGAGAGTTTAGAAATCGTCCCTCAACTTCAAAACCACTAAAACTCAATCCCTCAACTATCAAAACCGGATAGTTTTCGTCCCTCGTGCCGCTTCGGGTGGTTTCAGTCTGACATGAACAGTAAATTCGAAAAAAAAAAAACAAAGAAATCTGAAATTTTGTGGGATCGAAGATACTCAGGTGCAAATTTTCGTGCCGTTTTGACATTCCAGGAGCTCGTGACAAAGCAAAAACAGTAAATATGTACGTCGGTGCACAGTAAAGTCGAAGAAATAGCAACCAAATTAAAAAACAATATGAAATTTGGGCATCAAAGATGCTTGGGTGTGCAAGGTGCATGCAAATGTTCGTGCTCAAATGACATCCGAGAAGCTCTAGCAAAAAAAAACATTGCACTTTTTCAAAGTTTCTTTCCGAGCCAATTTTTTCGAAATTTGCACGCACCTTGAACACCTGAGCATCTTGAATGCCAAAAAAATTCATATGTTTTTTAATTTGTTTGCTAATTTTTTTCAAATCTACTGTTCACCGACATACATATTTATTTTTTTCCTTTGTCACAAGCTCCTGGAATGTCCAAAGAGTACAAAGATTTGCACGCACCTTGGACACCTGGGTATCTTCGATCTCACAAAATTTCAGTTTTTTTTTCTTTTTTTTAATCACTATTCATCAATTTGCTGTTCATGTCAGATTGAAACCGTCCGAAGCGGCACGAGGGACGAAAACTATCCGGTTTTGATAGTTGAGGGACCGAGTTTTGGTGGTTTTGGAGTTGAGGGACGATTTCTAAACTCTCCCAAGAGTTCGAGGATGAAAAATATATTTATCTTTTTTTTTTACACAGTACAATCGAAGTCGCTCACATATACAAGTATACACTGACCTCAATAAACGCATGCACACACACTTTACCATATGAGCATCTCCGAGAGACTCGTGTTATCAATTTTTACTTACTGTCTTTTACTTATATTACAAACACAAATTATAGCCTGGCAACCATGCCCTGAAGACCGTGAAAACTTAAATCTCCATACATTTTTTTCGATCGGAGGGAGTGACGATTCACTTCAAGAATAGAAATAACAAACCAGGAACTTAATCCAGATGCGTCACACATGTTCCTTTCATCCCAGTGGCCACACCCACACCAAATAAACAACATAGCAACCCAAAACAAATACACAGCCACAATAATTGCGTTACGTATACTTGTCGGGTACCACGTACGAAGGTTGACCCCTACGAGTATTATTCCCCGGGGCCTTTTCACCACGAATCTTTCCTTGCAACTCGATCACATGCATGCCTTATTCTATCCCGGCGACAGCCGCCGTCCCTATCACTGTCAACAATATATTTTGCTGATGGATTTGATATATGGATGGACCAATTTGAAATATGTTTGTACGACCAGTGTGAGTCATGCAGTCGAGACTCTGGCTGTGCAGCCGGGAGGGGCAAAGGTCCAACTACAACTGTCCAAGGGCGCACCTAACATGGATGTGTCACGAATCACGTTTGATTATTGTTATGCGTGCAATGATATATGTGTTGATTATTAATGTGTGTACTGGATGGGGCATTATTTGCAGCAGTAGTGACGATTTGTGGCAAGGGTGGGGGGACATGTCTGGATATATAGGTCTCGGCAGCATGTGGATCCAATGATTGCTGCATCATCATAATATGCCATGGTGATACAATCATAGTAACTACTGGCTCACTTTTTACTAGTACAAGTTTGGCTTTTGGAAATTGAATATTGTCATAAGTAAAACTTTGTGGGCGGCTTTGTACTCTCTTTTCTTATAAAGGGAATTTTGTTGACTTCTACGTGGTACATGCTGCCGTAAAAAAAAAGTAGTCCTCGTACTCCGACCGTCGAACCAGACACCATATGCGGGGTCAATACATATATCAGTATATAATTTGTAATGAAGAAGCAAGAAAATTGTTTAGAAAACACATTATTATGTTTTGTTGGGGTGGCAGAGTTGTGGGTGTCCCGGACATTTTTCGATGAAGGACACTTTTATCGACTTAAAATGTAGCATCAAGAGGTGCCCCACACATAAATGCGCCGGTTCACATACACTTTGCGCGATAGAAAAAGAAATTGTATTTATATTCAGTTCCGGTAAATTATAGGTTACACATGGGGAGCCGACACGTGTGCCCAAGCTCCTGTACGTCCTTAAAGTATAAAATACCACACTTATGCATGGTCTAGTACATTATAGGTCAACAGCTTTTCATATCATTGGTACGGTATATAGCTAGCTTGAAATAGGAAGCCATATGCAAGAAAACAAAGGAAGAAAAAAAAAAGAACTTCAGTCTTTTCAGTGCTTCCTTTCATTGCTTATTCCGGCTGCCGTGGAAGGAAATCCACCACACGAATCCATCAAAATATCCAGGTTCACATATACCCCTTGCGCTGGCGCATTAGAGCATCTCCAGCCGTTCGGCCCCCCAGGGCCCGAAATAGCGCTGCCTGGGTCCAACCGGCGCTATAATCGGCCTGGAGGGGTTCGGGTTCCCAGCCGCCGCCTCATGGTCGCCCCCAAGCCAGCGATTTCGGCCCAGTATCGACGCAGAATAGGCCCAAATTGGGCCCAGATTTGACGCCCTTTCGGCATAAATTCAACAAATTCGGCACTCTTTCGGCGTAAATTCAACAAAATTAAATGTTTATGCCAAAGTTCATCACAGAAATTAATACAAAATCAAATAGTTCAACGAAGCAAGCTCATAATTCCAACATAAATTAAAACAAATCGAACTAGGTGTTGCCCTTGAGCCTCCATAGGTGCTCCACCAGATCGTCCTGCAGTCGTTGATGCACATGTGGGTCTCGGATCTCTTGGCGCATATTGAGGTAGGCAGCCCATGTTGCTGGTACCTGGTGATCAACAACTGCAAGATGTCACTGTCTGTAATATGGTTCTTTGTCTACCAAAGGAGTGCCAAATCCATAGGTCATGTGTGGCCACTGCCTCAAGTATCACACTGCAACCTTTTTCGCGCCTTTGTACATCCCCTGCCAAGCAAATGGGCAGTTTTTCCATGCCCAATGCATGCAGTCGATGCTTCCAAGCATCCGAGGAAATCATCTTGTTGCATTCTGTGCTAGGATCCGAGCAGTGTCTTCAGCATTGGGTAATCGCAAATACTGTGGTCCAAACACTGCCACCACTGCCCTGCAGAACTTGTACAGACACTCAATGGTGGTGGACTCGGCCATCCGTCCATAGTCTTCCTGTATATCACCGGGAGCTCCGTATGCAAGCATCCTCATAGCTGTGGTGCACTTCTGTAGTGAGGAGAATCCAACTGTGCCCGTGCAATCCTTCTTGCAAATGAAATAGCTGTCGAACTCCCGGATAGAATTAACAATCCTGAGGAAGAGCTTCCGGCTCATCCGATAACGGCGTCGAAATACTTTCTCGCCGTGCAGAGGAGAGTCTGCGAAGTAGTCGGCGTAGAACATGCAGTAGCCCTCCATTCGATGCCTCTGCTTGCTCTTGCGTCGGCCCGGCGCCGAGCCACCTCACCGAGGCTTGGCATTGTTCGCGAACAGGCCGGTCAGCGCGGCGAGGATCATGAGGTGTTCCTCGTCGGCGGTATCGGCCTCGGCTTCCTCCTCCAACAGAGCCGTGAAAGCCTCCTCGTCGTCCGAGTCCATGGCCGAACAGGCAAAACGCCGAACACCTTGTGGGCGTGGTGGGCGGGAAACTGACGGCGCCCTGCCGGCGTGGTGGCCGTCGGCGAGCGGTGATGGGCGCGGGGTGGAGAAGCGAAATCCGGCGGGGAAAATGGAGAGGTGCGTGAAAACGGCCTTCTAGCAGCGGCGCAGCGGTGACACGGCGGCCGTGAACAGCGTCAGAATCGGGCGAGTCGGGCGAGGAAAAGGGCGAGATTCGCCTGACAGTGGTGTCCCACAGGCCGTTTCAGTTACCGCCAGAGCCCCCAAGTGACCCCAGCGCGTTGGGGTTGCCCTGGGTTCACCGGCCCAAAAAAAGGGGCCCAACCAGCGAAAAACGGGGTCCTGGGGGTGCGACTGGGGCGATTTTTCGGCGCCGGCGATAAAAAAGGGCCTTGGGGGGGGGGGGGGGGGGGGGGGGGAGGGCTGTTGGGGGCGCGAGTGGAGATGCTCTTAGCACATACACATATGGTGCAAATCGCCGGCGACGGTGGTAGAGATTAGAAAACCCATTTTAGTTAGGTCTGCAAAGTAAGCAACATTTCTACATTTTCACACAAAAAATTGTGCACTGACAGATCTCAAGGAACAGGGGCATGGCTGGGCACT
This sequence comes from Elymus sibiricus, assembly GCA_039707655.1. Taxonomy (NCBI): domain Eukaryota; kingdom Viridiplantae; phylum Streptophyta; class Magnoliopsida; order Poales; family Poaceae; genus Elymus; species Elymus sibiricus. The sequence continues at coordinate 56,189,182 of CM077665.1, forward strand.
GGTGTGAGACCGGGAGCGCAAGGCTTCAGTTACCCAGCGCGCTCCAAAATTTCAAAGCAAATCATAATATTTGAGATCCTGCTTGGGAAATGGACGACCGAGCGTACTATGTTGGAGCTTGAGACAGTTTAGCAAAAGGAAAAAAAGGGATCCCGGCCCACCGGAAACTCCCTTGTGGAGCACCTACAGTTTTCTCCATGAACATCGACACGAGTGACCGGTGTTGGTTTGATCAGGTGCAAGGCCTGGAATGGAGAACAACCCGAAGATCGTTGCTACCAAAATTGAGTCGTAGCACGTATCAAGCACATTTGTGAACACTGGTTCTGCACATCACTCATGAAGAACTGCTTCAAAAATAAGCGATTATTCCGTATGAGAAACAGCACGCGTACCACATATCCCCTACCAGACACAAGAGCATTGGGCTACACATGTGAAGACTGTTGAAATATGACATGGGCCCATAAGACAATTTCAGGAAAATCTCTAAGGGCCCATGTAAATAGCATGACAAGGGATGGCGGGAAGTTTAGTACCATCTTGCTAGTGGAGAGGGAGTTCGACCTCCTTATAAGGGTCTCTCTTCTACATGCTATTGGAGCTTGAGAAGAGAAGAGGCCCACGTGGCGTGGCGCGTGATAGAGCCAAGCTTGAGATCAGATCGCATCTACTACACCGTCCGTCGTTCCTTTTGCTGCTGCCGCCGGCGACTCCGTCTCGTTCCGAAACCCCGCCTCTCTAGATCCTGTACGGGGGAGAGGTGCGATTAGGTTTTTTGGGAGCGACTACGCGACTGCTTCATCTACGTTCGCGGCGCCTTCATCGTCATCACCATGTCGTCCCCAACCGAGGCCGACCGTGTCGCCGCTGAGAAGCTGGCTGCCGACAAGAAGGCGGCCGAGGATGCCGCCGGCGACTCCATCTCGTTCCGAAACCCCGCCTCTCTGGATCTTGTACGGGGGAGAGGTGCGATTAGGTTTTTTGGGAGCGACTACGCGACTGCTTCATCTACGTCTGCGGTGCCTTCATCGTCATCACCATGTCGTCCCCAACCGAGGCCGACCGTGTCGCCGCTGAGAAGCTGGCTGCCGACAAGAAGGCGGCCGAGGATGCCGCCACTGCCACGGCTACGGCAACTGGCCTCTTGGAGGGTATAACACGTTTATCCCGCTCCTGTGTATTTCCGTTGTAGCACTACTAGCGTTATGCATAGATGTATCTACCGTTAGTGTACTATGTGCTTGCATGATCAAATATCAGCATGTTTACGTTTCTGTCAATGCCATGCTAGTGATTTATTCGTGAATTAGTGTGATCGAAAAATTGCCTTTTTACTCCACAATCCAAAAACCTAATTTGTGTAGGAATTTTTCGAGTAGTGGTTTTGCTGCTGCACTGAAACCGAAAAAGTTTACCGGTACGTATTTTAAGCATTGGCAGACCAAAACCACCTTATGGTTCACGGCTATGAACGTGTTATGGGTAGCTGGTGTTACTCCTACGGGAACGATCACTCCTGAACAGGAGAAAGCGTTCAAGGAGACCACTGTCTACTTTCCCGGAGAAGTTCTTAGCGTGATCGGAGATAAGTTGGTTGACGCATATTTACATGTGCGGGTTGCCAAGGATTTGTGGGAGGCGCTCGAATCTAAATTCGGGGCCACCAATGCTGGGAGCGAGATGTATCTTATGGAGCAGTTCCATGATTACAAAATGGTTGAAAACCGTTCTGTATTGGAACAAGCTCATGAGATAATATGCATTGCTAAAGAACTTGAGGTTCTTAAGTGCGATTTACCGGGCAAATTTGTCCCGGGTTGTATACTCGCTAAGCTCCCTAATTCCTGGATGAACTTTGCTACCACTCTGAAACATCAGAGGCGTGAATTCTCAATAGAGGATGTCATCAGTCATCTGAGTGTTGAGCAGAACTCGAGAGCAAAGGATTCGCATGGAAAAGGGGTCGAAAGCTCTTATGTCGCCAATATGGTACATCAGAAGAACTTCAATTCCCACAAGTCCAGGGGAAAGAACGGTGTCCAACAGAATACCGACTTTAAGAAGAAGGAAAAAAAGACCTTCAAGAAAAACAAGAAGGGAGAGGGCTGCTTCACTTGTGGTTCGGAGGAACATTGGGCCAACAAGTGCCCAAACAAGTACAAGAAGCCAGGGCCGGACAACAAGTCTGCCAATATGATTGTGGGCAACAATGGAAGTGGTGCATCTGGGTACAGTAATCTATTTACTGTATTTTCAGTTTATCAGTCCACCGACTGGTGGGTCGACACAGGTGCAAATATTCATGTGTGTGCTGACATTTCATTGTTCTCTTCTTATCAGGTCACAGGCCACGGGTCCGTATTGATGGGGAATGGCGCGAGTGCTTCTGTTCTTCGTGTTGGTACGGTCGATCTGAAGTTTACTTCGGGAAGGATCATGTAGCTAAAGAACGTGCAGCATGTCCCCGCCATCAAGAAGAACCTCGTTAGTGGCTCCCTTCTATGTAGAAAAGGGTTTAAGTTGGTCTTTGAGTCTAATAAAGTAGTTGTTACGAAATATGGACTTTTTGTTGGAAAAGGTTATGCATGTGGAGGTCTGTTCCGCCTTTCCCTTGCAGATTTTTGTAATAAAGTCGTGAACAATATTCATTCGAGTGTTAATGAATCTGAAGTTTGGCATTCACGTCTTTGTCACATTAGTTTCAGTGTTATGTCACGGCTAGCAAAACTGAATTTAATCCCGAGTTTCACCTAGCCAAAGGATCTAAGTGCCATTCGTGTGTACAAGCAAAGCAATCTCGCAAGCCTCACAAGGCTGCGGAGGAGAGACACTTGGCGCCATTAGAACTCATACATTCTGATCTTTGTGAGATGAATGGTGTGTTGACTAAAGGTGGAAAGAAATACTTCATGACATTGATAGATGATTCCACTAGATATTCCTATTTGTATCTGTTAAACACTAAAGATGAGGCTCTACACTACTTTAAAATCTATAAGGCAGAAGTTGAGAATCAACATGAAAAGAAAATTAAATGAGTCCGGTCTGATCGTGGTGGAGAGTACTTCTCTAATGGATTTGATTCTTTCTGTGCGGAACACAGCATTATTCATGAGAGGACACCTCCCTATTCACCCCAGTCAAACGGGGTTGCCGAGTGGAAAAGCCGTACTCTAGCTGATTGGGTTAACGCCATGTTAGATACATCAGGTTTATCCAAGGCATGGTGGGGGGAGGCTATATTGACTTCATGTCATGTCCTGAATAAGGTTCCGACAAAACATAATGAGGTCACTCCCTATGAGCAGTGGTCGAAGAGAAGGACAACACTCTCCTACTTACGTACTTGGGGCTGTTTGGCAAAGAGTAAATGTGCTGATCCCCAAAAACTGTAAGCTTGGACCAAAGACCGTGGACTATGTTAATTTGGGCTACGCTAAGAATAGCGTTGGCTATAGATTTCTAGTATTGAAATCGGAGGTACCTGGCGTGAAGGTCGGTACAATTATGAAGTCTAAGGATGCTACATTCTTTGAGGATATTTTTCCTATGAGAGATATGCAAAGCACTTCTAGACAGGAATCTGAGTAGACTCCTGAGCCTGCCATTCCTATGGAATATTATGAACAAACACATGATGAAAATCCTAAGGAGGATGACGAGGAAACCCTTGGTAGGGGCAAGAGACAAATGATTGCAAAGACCTTTGGTTATGATTTCCTCGTGTACCTCATGGATGATAATCCCACTTCTATTTCAGAAGCTTATGCATCTCCTGATGCTAACTACTGGAAAGATGTGGTCCGTAGCTTGATGGATTCCATCATGGCTAATGGGACGTGGGAACTTACTGAGCGTCCCTATGGTTGCAAACCATTTGGATGTAAGTGGGTGTTAAAAAGATGGTTAGGCCCGATGATACGATTGAAAAGTACAAGGCTAGGGGTGTGGCCAAGGGTTATGCCCAGAAAGAAGGAGATTACTTTGATACTTATTCACCTGTGGCCAGACAGACCACCATTCGAGTACTACTCTCGTTGGTGGCCTCGCATGGTCTTCTTGTCCATCAAATGGATGTTAAGACAACTTTCCTGAATGGAGAGCTAGACGAGGAAATATATATGCAACAACCAGACGGCTTTGTGATAGATGGTCAGGAAGGAAAGGTGTGTAGGTTGCTAAAATCTTTATATGGCCTGAGACAAGCACCTAAGCAATGGCATGAGAAGTTTAATACGACTCTGACATTTGTTGGCTTCGTTGTTAATGAAGCTGAAAAATGTGTATACTATCGCCATGGTGGGGGCGAAGGAGTTATATTGTGCTTGTATGTTGATGACACACTGGTATTTGGAACCAACCTCAAAGTGATTGAGGAGGTTAACACTACAGGAATCAAGTATTTTGCCGTCAGGCTGCCACAGACGGCAAAAACAGTATTACTGACGGCAAAGATTTTGCCGTCAGCCCATGACGGCAAAGCATGTCGGCATACACAAAGTCGGCAATGATTATTTTGCCGTCAGCATTTGCTCGGGCAGACGGCAAAGATTTTGCCGTCAGTCAACTATATTTGCCGTCAGTCAAATAAGCCAGACGGCAAAAAAAAGTGACTAACAGAACAACGTATCTGACCGACGGCGTTAGTGGCTTTGCCGTCATCCTACTGGACCCATGACAGCAAAGAAAGCATCTTTGCCGTGAGCCAGCTTCCATAACAGACGGCAAAACCTTTTTTTGTAACTTAAAAAAACAGTTAGCTCGCGCCGCCGCCGCTCGAGTTCCTCGGTGACAAAACTATAATATCTAAAACATATGCAAGTTCAACATTTCCTGAAACAACTCATTTCATCGCAAGTAGGTACAACACGCATCCAAACACAGAAGTAGCATACAACATCCCACGAACAAGAAAAAAGATGGAGCCGTGGACTCATGGGTCGGGGCAGTTCTCGGGACGCCGCAGGTCCCGGATCCGTTGCCTCCAGCGAAGAATCGTCAGATCTGCCCGTCTTCTTCCTTCTGCCGTACGTGGAGCTCCATGGACGAGCATGGAGAGGCAGCTCTCGGAGAGGATAAAGGATGGACACACGGTCCCCGGCTCGCCGCGCCGTTGCCCAGCCACGCTCGCCCGCGCCGGCCACGCTGCTCACCGCGCCGCCGCCCAGCCGCCCAGCCGCCCGAGCCCGCCGCCCTGCTTGCCGCGCCGCCGCCCGACCGCGCTCGTCCACACGGCCGTCGCCCTGACCTGCGCCGCTCACCGCGCCGCCGCCCAGCCGCCCGCGACTGCCGCGCTGCTCACCTCGCCGTCGCCCATCCGCCAGCTCGCCCCCGCCGGCCAACCGCGCCGCCGCCGGCCAACCGCGCCGAACGCCCTGCCCGCCGCCCGAGCCGGCTGCCTCCCTGGTCCCCATCCCGTCGCGGGCAAGGGTGGGGTATATGTGCGTGGGGTTGTGGTCTGTGTGCTTGGGTGGGGGCGGGGTGGCCGGCGGCGAGCTAGGCGGGGTGGCCGGCGGTGAGCTAGGCGGGGCGGGGCGGGGCGGGGTGGGGTGACCGGCGAGTGAGGCGAGGCGGCTGCAGAGTTGTGTACCACAGAGAGAGAGATGTGGGGATAAGGGAGAGAGAGATAAGCGGATAAGGGAGAGTGGTGGGGACGGGAGAACGTGGGAGAGAGAGAGAGATCAGGCGTGGAGGGATCGGGGAGAGGCAGTGTGGGCCACCTCATCGATCCGAGAGATCGATCCGCGAGGTGTGCTTCTTGTTTTGCCGTGTGCAGTTTTTTTTACACACGGCAAAATATCTTTGCCGTCTGCGGTTTTTTTTACGGACAGCAAAATATCTTTGCCGTCATTAGTTTTTTTTACAGACAGCAAATAAATATCTTTGCCGTCATCAGTTTTTTTTACAGACGGCAAAGATATTTTGCCGTCATCAGTTTTTTTTACAGACGGCAAAATATGTCTTTGTCGTTAGTCATTCTTTGCCTTCAGTCAATCCTAATCTTTGCCGTCAGTCATCATTTGCCGTCAGGTTCATGACGGCGAAATAATCTTTGCCGTCTGCCCCGACGATTAGCTGACGGCAAAGAGGCTTCGTGTCAGCAAAATAGCTGATTCCTGTAGTGTAAGTCTTTTCTATCTCAGAACTTTGAGATGAAGGGCCTTGGATTGGCTGATGTTATTTTGAACATCAAGCTATTGAGAGATGATGAGGATGGGGTTACACTTCTGCAATCACATTATGTTGAGAAGATTTTGAGTCGCTTTGGATATGCGGAACTGCAAAATTTCTCAAACGCCATATGATCCTAGTATGCAGATTTGAAAGTTCAAAGGCACGGCTAAAGATCAATTGAGATACTCTCAAATTATTGGTTCACTTATGGCTCTAGCTAGCACAACGAGGCCTGACATCGTGTTTGCTGTGAGCAAACTGAGCCGGTTTGTTGCCAATCCGGGTGATGTTCATTGGCATGCTGTTGAAAGAATTATGCGCTATCTGAAAGGTACTATGAACCACGGACTTCACTATATCGGATACCCATCGGTACTTGAAGGGTATAGTGATGCGAATTGGATCTCTGATGCTGATGAGATGAAGGCCACTACTGGGTATATGTTTACTCTTGGAGGTGGTGTTGTTTCCTGAAAGTCTTGCAAGCAAACGATATTAACGAGATCAACAATGGAAGCAGAATTAACAGCATTAGACACATCTGGTGTCGAAGCACAATTTCTTCGAGATCTTTTGATGGACTTGCCAGTGGTTGAGAAGCCGGTTCCGGCTATCCTTATGAACTGCAAATATCAAACGGTTATTGCCAAAGTAAAGAGTTCAAAGGACAACATGAAGTCCAACAAACATATAAGAATGAGACTGAAAGATGTTAGACGTTTAAGAAACTCTGGAGTGATAGCGTTGGATTACATCCAAAGAATTAAGAATCTAACAGATCCCTTTACTCAAGGGCTATCGTGTGTTGTGATAGACAGTGCATCGGGGGAGATGGGTACGTATGAGACCCACATGAGTTGCCATGGTGGTAACCCAACCTATGTGATCGAAGATCCCGTGAAGTAGGAACTCGGAAAACAAGCCAGTGGTGAACTAAGGAGAGTAACTTTACTGACCCACCCCGTTGGAGATGCAATACTCTCGGATATTGTATGGTAGGATGACTACCGTCTTAATGTGTTCTAAAGCTTATGTGTAAGCAAGATGCTGTCCTACAGAGCAATCTTTGGAGGAACACACCTATATGAGCCCGACTGTTGGTCACAGTCTATGAGATTAGGGTGATCTCTAGCAAGCTCATGAATCGGCCAGGAGTGTGACTAATATGCTCCACCCGAGGGGTCAGCCTTCGGCAGCCTAGTACTAGTAAGACTTGTGGTGAAACTTCTTTACGCCAAACTAAAAATTCAAGGCATAGTCCATTGTTGAGTTGTGAAGGAGTGTAGCTGCTTGCTCTAGGTGAAGCTCAACCTTAACAGGTCTTCACTGAAATACTGGTATATCAAAACAGTAATTGGAACAGAGGACAAAATGGGCCCTCGAGATCTGGTGGGGGATTATTGAAATATGAGATGGGCCTAGGGACCATAAGACAATTTCAGGAAAATCTCTAAGGGCCCATGTAGGTGGCATGACAAGGGGTGGTGGGAAGTTTAGTCCCACTTTGCTAGTGGAGAGGGAGTTGGACTTCCTTATAAGGTTCTCTCTTCTACATACTACTGGAGCTTGAGAAGAGAAGAGGCCCTCGCGCACTCCTCCGCCCCCGCCCGCCATGCCACGCCTCGTCACGATGCGCCGCGGGTTGCGGGATTGAGCCGAGCATGGCTCATACCTAATCGCTTATTTTTGCCGGTCGGGAACGGAGAATACGTAACGGATGCACCACGATCTGAGATGTCGGATCGTGGACTGTTACCAACTCAGACGTGGGTCTAGCCCACGTCTCTCCACCCGGACGCGCCTACATAAGCGAGGCTTCGTCCAACCCTAGACGCCCGAGATCAGATCGCATCTGCTACACGCGCACCACCCGTCGTTCCTTTTGTTGCTGCTGCCGGCGACTCTGTCCCGTTCACCGCGTACACGGTTGATGGGAGAGCAGGCCTCCGAAGCCCCGCCTCTCTGGATTCTGTACGGGGGAGAGGGGCGATTAGATTTTTGGGGAGCGAATACGCGACTGCTCGCTTCTGTCCGACTACTTCATCTACATCTGTGGTGCCTTCGTCGTCATCACCATCACGTCCCCAACCGAGGCCGATCGTGTCACCACTGAGAAGCTGGCTGCCGACAAGAAGGCGGCCGAGGATGCCGCCGCTGCCGCGGCTACTGCCAACTGGCCCCTTGGAGGGTATAACACGTTTATCCTGCTCCTGTGTATTTCCGTTATAGCACTACTAGCGTTATGCATAGATGTATCTACCGTTAGTGTATTATGTGCTTGCATGCTGAAATATCAGCATGTTTACATTTCTGTCAAGGATTTGTGGGAGGCGCTCGAATCTAAATTCGGGGCCACCGATGCTGGGAGCGAGCTATATGTTATGGAGCAGTTCCATGATTACAAAATGGTTGAAAACCGTTCTTTACTGGAACAAGCTCATGAGATAATATGCACTGCTAAAGAACTTGAGGTTCTTATGTGCGATTTCCCAGACAAATTTGTCGCAGGGTGTATAATCGCCAAGCTCCCTAATTCCTGGAGGAAGTTTGCTACCACTTTGAAACATCAGAGGCGTGAATTCTCAATAGAGGATGTCATCGGTCATCTGAGTGTTGAGCAGAACTCGAGAGCAAAGGACTCACATGGAAAAGGGGTCGAAAGCTCTTCTGTCCAATATGGTACATCAGAAGAACTTCAATTCCCACAAGTCCACGGGAAAGAACGGTATCCAACAGAATACCAATTTTAAGAAGGGAAAAAAGACCTTCAAGAAAAACAAGAAGGGAGAGTGCTGCTTCACTTGTGGTTCGGAGGAACATTGGGCCAACAAGTGCCCAAACAAGTACAAGAAGCCAGGGCCGGACAACAAGTCTGTCAATATGATTGTGGGCAACAATGAAAGTGGTGCATCTGCGTACGGTAATATTATTTACTGTATTTTTAGTTTGTCAGTCCACCGACTGGTGGGTGGACAGAGGTGCAAATATTCACGTGTGTGCTGATATTTCATTGTTCTCTTCTTATCAGGTCACAGGACACGGGTTCGTATTGATGGGGAATGGCGCGAGTGCTTCTGTTCTTGGTGTTGGCACGGTCGATCTGAAATTTACTTCGGGAAGGATCATGCAGCAGAAGAACGTGCAACATGTCCCCGCCATCAAGAAGAGCCTCGTTAGTGGCTCCCTTCTGTGTAGAGAAGGGTTTAAGTTGGTCTTTGAGTCTAATAATCAGTTGTTACGAAATATGGATTTTTTGTTGGAAAAGGTTATGCATGTGGAGGTCTGTTCCGCCTTTCCCTTGCCTATTTTTGTAATAAAGTCGTGAACAATATCCATTCGAGTGTTAATGAATCTGAAGTTCGGCATTCACGTCTTTGTCACATTAGTTTCGGTGTTATGTCGCGGCTAGCAAAACTGAATTTAATCCCGAGTTTCACCTAGCCAAAGGATCTAAGTGCCATTCGTGTGTACAAGCAAAGCAATCTCGCAAGCCTCACAAGGCTGCGGAGGAGAGACACTTGGCGCCATTAGAACTCATACATTCTGATCTTTGTGAGATGAATGGTGTGTTGACTAAAGGTGGAAAGAAATACATCATGACATTGATAGATGATTCCACTAGATATTGCTATGTGTATCTATTAAATACTAAAGATGAGGCTCTACACTACTTTAAAATCTATAACGCAGCAGTTGAGAATCAACTTGAAAAGAAAATTAAACGAGTCTGGTCTGATCGTGCTGGAGAGTACTTCTCTAACGAGTTTGATTCTTTCTGTGCAGAACACGACATTATTCATGAGAGGACTCCTCCCTATTCACCTCAGTCAAACGGGGTTGCCATGCGGAAAAACCGTACTCTAACTGATTTGGTTAACGCCATGTTAGATACATCGGGTTTATCCAAGGCATGGTTGGGGGAGGCTATATTGACATCATGTCATGTCCTGAATAAGGTTCCGACAAAACATAATGAGGTCACTCCCTATGAGCAGTTGAAGAGAAGGACAACACTCTCCTACTGTAGCGTCCCGACTCAAAACGAGTCAAGCCTCTGTGTGTCAGTGCCATCCCTGGATCAGTATGCTGGCACACACAGTACATCAATGTATATATCAAAGTGCAATCACATGTAAATAACGTAAAATTGATATATACCTCTTAAATCTCAGCGGAAACAGTCAACGGGAGTGGAGTCCCAATAAACACCAACGGCAGGTTGAGTGTAGACCGTAACCCTAAATCGTACTCTTACTCGTCGTAGAAAAGTATCTGCAACATAAGACGTTGCAGCCGTGTAGGTCAGTACATTGAATGTACCGGCAAGATCACCATAGGATAAAATGATAAGACTATTCTATATGCAAATGGCTTTGTGGCTCTGTGTCTGAGTTTTTTTGCAGAAAAGCTGGTTTTATTTTCCCTACAACAAAGGAGTCAAACGGAAATATCACTACAAAAGTTGGTTGTTAATGAGATGGTTCCACCAACCAATTCTCATGTCCCAAAATTATTAATAGACCCACTCATCATAATTTATTAATTGTGTTGAGACTGGCTGATAGTATCATCTCCGGTGCTCATGTTGTCCGTAACCGGGGACACGGCTAATTGATTAGTTTAACACTCTGCAGAGGTTTGTACACTTTACCCGCAAGATTCGATCCCTCTCGTTGTGTCCTCGCACTGCATGATGTTTGAGAACGAGACGATCGTAACATGGTCTTCCAAAGTGATCCTCTGATAGAAAGTCAGTGCCCATCCAATCCTACCGTTCTTCTACGTCTCGTAGCAATCTGACCTACCAGAGTCACCACTAAGGTCAACCAAGCCAGAGCCCATATTGACTTGCGGTTGCACACGTAAGCTTTCCGGCCTTGAAGTATCCATCCATCTCTTTGAGCCTGGGTGGCATTCCGTTGGGATGATCACAGGTAGATACCAGGATTCCCGGCATAACCATGATAGATATCAGGCTGCCAAAAATGCATGTCCAATCCACCCAGAGGTATATTGAGTCCTTGAAGTCTTGATCATCATGCAGGTCTTGAAATAATTAATTAATCTCACAACACTCCTGAATCTCACAACCAAACCCCGTCTACTAAAGCGTAGCAATTGTGAGGTAACGTCCCTTCCCGGGCAATGGTAACAGGGTGTTGGGTTTCTCCTACCTCATGATACTACAACAAGTTCAAGCTCAATATCCTACTGGATGTATGATGGAGAGATTGATTCTAATGCAGATAAAACATAGGTAATGTAAGATGATCAAAGTGAACTTGCCTGTACTGTTGATGAAGATAAACATCGCTCTCAGAAAATAACTTGATAGAACTATTCGTCACTCTCCGATGAAATCTATATAATCAAACATTGCACTCATATAAGCAATCATACTAGCAATCAATACTAACAATCAAAAGGCAACACAAAAGTGTTGTGATGAAGGAAAATACTTAAGATAAAAGTTAAAACAACAAAACTTCATCACAACAACCTAATGTAGTTTTCCCTACAAATAAACTATTTTGAATAGCAACAAAACAAAAGCAAGGTAAAATATAACAAAGGTATTTTAGTAAATATTTTACTAGCAAAAAGAATTACTTTTGAAGAACAACTAAGAACTAAGAAAACAACACCCTAAACAATGTAAGTTTTCTAGCTAATAGAACATAACGGCAAAGAAAACACTAAGATAATAAAATAACAGAAAAACAAAATATAAAACACTAAATTTAACAGAAAATATTTTCTCATAAAACTTTATTACAAAAAAAAGAACTAATAGAAAAGTTTTTAGTAAACTCTTCCTATAACCTAAACAAAGTTAACCTTGAATTGACCACAAACAATTTCAACTATAATACAAATTGTTTTCTGGTCTAAACTAAAGTTAACAGAAAATAAAATTTATAAAACAATATATGGAAATAATTTTCAAATAGGAAATCAAACTAGCAATGAAATCAATTTGCAAGTTATTATGAAACTAGAATTGATTTCATGCAAACAAAAAGAATAAACAACATAGAAATAAACTTGGTTGAAATACTACTGCTAACTAACAGAAAACAAGGTAAAACTTGTCAACTAATATAAAAGGAAATAAATTTAAAACTATAAAAACAAAAGAAATAGAAATAAACCTAAAAAGAATTAGAACAGAATCTGTTTTGCTTGAAACCCTAATTTAAAATATTATAAAAATTCTCAAATTGTTCCTACTGATGAACAAAATCACTAGTGACCAGTAGCAAAAAGAATCAACTCAAAACTTATTTTTAAACTCAAGTTATTCACAAAACAAGGTTTAAATCAAATCTGTTTGAATTCAAATTTTAAATAGTCAAACATGGTCAAACTTTATATCTACAGAAACTAGACAAAAATTGTGACACAATGCAAAAAGAATAAAATTAAAACTCTAAAAATCCTAAGAGATATCCTATTTGCAAAAACAGAAACTATTCTGTTTCAGAAAACAAAAACAGAAAAGAAATAACTAACTAACGAACAGTGCTGCTACGTGGCTAGATCCTATTGGCTACGGGGTGTGCGCACGGTGGCTAAAGGAGCGAACGGCCGCTACTTAAAAAAAACGGTTCGGACTTTTATAATAAAACTACGTTCTAATCGTAGCCGTTCACCCTAGATCTAACGGTGAGAAGGAGCTCCGGCGACTTACCGCGGTGGAGGAGGTCTCCGGTGAGGTTCCGGCGAGGCCGAGGCGGCGAGGTCGACGGGGAGACGTCTCCGGTGGTCCTCCGGCGACGGCGTCAGCACCAGGCGATGCGGACGAGCGCGGCAACGACGAGGGGGGACCTCGGTGTGGCTCGGGGGCGACGGTGTTGATGGCTGCGAGCTCGGAAGCGGAGGTGGCGTTCGGTGGTCGATGGCGTGGGAGCTCCGGGGGTCCTCCAGCTCGGGCGAGTGCACGGGGAGGCGCGGACGGTGACGACGGTGGCGATGGGGGTCACGGCGACGGTTGGAGACGCCGGAGGTGTGCGGGGGAGCGGCAATGGCGCGGCAGCCGTGGCGGATCTCCGGTGAGCGATTGCGCAGGCAAGAGGGGCTCGGGGTAGGGGTTTTTTGCGCGGAATGGAGCGAGGGAGTTGTGCATTTTATAGCCAGAGGGTCGGGGTTCTCAAATGGCAGGAAAATCGGCAAGGGAATCGACTGCCGGTGCGGGCTCCAGTGAGGTATGGAAGGAGGAGGAAGAAAGGAAAGGGAGGATTGGGTCGGTCGGTGGGTCCCGCTAGTCAGAGAGAGAAAGGAGAGAAAAGAAAGAGCGGTGGCCGATCGGGAGAAGATTCGGGCGCGGGCGAGGAGATCCTGGGCCTGATACGCTGATGGGCCAGGTGGTTCGTTTCCTAATAAGAGAAATCTTTCCTTTTTAAAATAAAATCAGAAAGGGAAAGTTAAATAAAAGAAAATCTGTAATACTTTTATATAGACATATTATATGCCAAAATTTGGAGAAAAAGATTTCCTACCAGATAGACATATTTTCATGTTCAAATAAAATCCTCAAAAATTTAAATAATTCAAACAGTGCTACTGCTGCAAATAAAATGCAATAAAATATTTTCAAAAATACCAAAATGATTTCAAATTCACTTTTCTCCATTTTTATATTGAAGGGAATCATTTTACCCTATTTTCCAAGTATTTTATTTTTGGAGAAAAACAAATTTGAAAATCACTTCAAGAATGATTTTGAATTTGAATATTCAAATATTTTCCAAATAGTTTTTCTGGAGTTTTATGAATTCAAATATAATTCAAATGGCCCCTGGTTTGGAGTGTCATATTGCTCCTTTCATATTTTTAATATTTGACAGGGGAATTTGAATTCATTCAAACTTTTAAAATAGAGCCAAAATGAAATGAATTCCAAAAGAATATTTTAAAAGTTTTCAAATCCACTTTTCAAATCCTTTTATTTGAAGAAGTCATGTCATCTTCTCTCATTGATCTGAATTGGATGAATTTGAAATCAAACACAAAGGGGAAAGTCATTTTATTCCCTCTCATTCAAAAGTTTCAAAAAGTTTCAAATTTCACTCAATTTTCAATCACTCGGTCAAACAATCAATCATTCTATTGATTAATATAACATTCCAAATTTTGGGATGTTACAAACCTACCACACTTAAAATGAATCTCGTCCTCGAGATTCGAAGAGCTAGAAAGAAAAGGTTAGGGTTTGGGGCTCTTCTAGCAAATCCACTGGTCTGATAAGTGTGGGTGCTACCACACTTAAAATGAGAGTTACTGGTCTCTCAAAATATTGACAGTCCTCTGGGGTCTTGACATCTGTCTCTTCACATTCTCCACAGAAAACTCTTTTGGTGATGCTCTTCCTTTATAGTCACAATGTTTCCTGCAAAATCCAGTGTTTCCTTGGTCAATACAAACTTCTTCCGTTACTGTGTCTTCTTGGCTGACAAGTCTCGTGATCATTCTAATTAACTTATCGATGATCTCATGGTGGTCTACCATTTGTGGTTATCCTGCAGTGAAATGGGTCTTGGCTTCATCCTCACCGTAAAATTCTTACGTTTGGCAACAGCTGCCATGTACAAGGGGTCTTCATCATACCATTCTAAGGCTTAAAACAAAAGCTTCAAAGAACGTCGTCTCTTTACTATGGGTAAGTCACTCAGATTTACCATTCCAAATAGCAAGAGAAATGATAAGAGTAAGTCGTCATGGTGATCAATCCATTCCGCACCCAAATCATTACCTTGTATAAGGTTTAGTGAATCTCGTATTCTAACACTTGGGCTTCCTCACAATCGTTGCAGAATTGCTCTTGTCCACGAACGAAGTTCGGTTAAATCCATTGATTCTGCAAGCTAAACAAAATATCTAGCGTTCCTTCACAACTCTCAGGTTTACGTATCTTCCTAAGAAAACGTCTGCTGATCATGCATAGCTTTTTTCCAAGTACCTGCCTTCATACTTGATCCTTATCAATCCCGAGGTCTGTGAGTTGTGGGCTCACTTGAATACTTGAACAACTTTAACTCGCCCTTGGGTGTATATCGTTTCATATTCCAACATTACCTTCAATTCATTCCATCATACCCTTGAGGTAATAAATCACAGACTTATTCTTGTCTAGATTCCACTCTGTGGAATTCATTTTCCTTTCCATTGGTCTGTTTACCCTTAATGTATTGGTTCATCATAATCATTCCTTCATATCATCCTTATTATATTCTCAAAACTCCAACTTTTTAAAAGTACTTTATTACAAATGTTGTCATCCACATAGTTTGATATGGTCCAACATTACCTTCAATTGTATTCATTGGATCCAGACTCCTTGGCAGGAACGGTACATTCTTATTCCTTGGATCATGTGGTTTTACCAGTTACTACCACACTTAAAATGAAATGTACATATGCCTGCATAGACCATATTTTCTCATATCCTCAATAAAATGGTCGGAGATCTTGCTTACAGAGTAACAACTCATACAATTCAACATAGGAAATCATGACACAATAAATTCTATTGATTCATGAAGTTATTACAATCTCTGAGACTTCCGTTACATTGTTCAACTCCATAGCCTCAAGTAAAATAAAAGAGCTTCCTATTACATTTATTACTTCCAAAATCCAAAAACTCAACTACTCATGTTTAGTCTTCTTCTCCGGGCAGGTATAGGAGTAGTGTCCGGTCTTGTTGCACTGATGACAAGTGATGTGGCTCAGATCCTTCCGTGTAGAAAACCACGGAGTCTTTTTTCTTCTTCTTGGGTTGGGCTCCTTTCCTGATGCTTGGTTCATACTTCTTGCAAAAATAGTGGGGCCTCTCCAAGCTACAATGCAAACATCTGATGCCTCCACTTACTTGGCCTTTCTTCTTGTCCAGGTTGATCATTCCTTCTATCTCCTGAGGATCATATTGCACTTCTGCTGTCGGGAAATCTCCCAGATACTCGTTCGGACAATTCAGGGAAATATGTCCTTCTTCTCCACATGAATAACATGACTTGGTATCTACGATTGGGTCTGGTGTATCTCCCATCGTCATGGGTTCTTCTAACTTTTTCCTGAGGACTTCTTTCATTGCTTCCTTCTGCTGCTTCATCACTTCTTGTACCTTGGGGTATATTTGACATTGTGCCGGAAAATGAGTGGTTCCTTCACACAAGAAACATGTCACCTGCCCAGTTGGGCATTCCTCGGCTAGGTGATTTTCTTCACAATGAGGGCATCCATCCTTGTGTTCTTCCTGGGTGTGTCCTATTTCTCCATAGATCTTGCATGCACAAGGCTTCTTCATCGTGTTATCACGGTGCTTCTGAATGAGACGGGATCTTAACAGAGTCTTCTTGAATTCTTCCCAACTTTTTGCTCTATTAAATCCTTGTATGGCGTGATGCATTTTCCACCAAGTTGCAGCACTTTGGGTAAAGTACTGAAGAGCGTATTGAACTTCATACTTCTGTGCAATCGAGTTTCTCCCGAAGCTATCCTCCATGTTTTGAATCCATACTTCTGCCTCCAGCTGGGTCATTGGTCCAGAGAATACAAGTCCAACTTCATTCACCATCTATTGGGTCCAAGGGTTTTGGGATGAGATACGAGAGAGAGAAAGGAGGGGATACACACAATACAAACAATAGTTTTGAAAATAGGTTTTATTTGCGGCTGTCGGAAAAACATCACACAATGACAGCTCACAAATCATCGCATCTAACGTGAGTATACAACAGGGGTTTGGTCTTCTAAAGGTCATAATAATTCTGGGATTCTTCAGGGTCTTCAATCTCTTCGATTCTTCGGAGTCTTCAACCGTTGTAGCTTCAATTATTCTAATGCATGGTGAAATCTTCATTACTCCGAAGTGGCCATCAGTTGTCCGATATCTGGTCCTTCTTGGAGTGGCTTTGGTTGATCCTCCGTGTTGTCAAAAGGGAAGGGATATATTCTAACTAATCGAGATAAGAGGGACCATTTGATAAAATCAGAAAAGATGAGAAGTAAGCATCTTTGTGAAAATAAAGTTTTAGAGATATCCTGTCCTAGGGCTTTCCAGTTTCTAGGGTCACGTCCTACAGTCAACATGTGCTCTGATACCATCTCTGTAGCGTCCCGACTCAAAACGAGTCAAGCCTCTGTGTGTCAGTGCCATCCCTGGATCAGTATGCTGGCACACACAGTACATCAATGTATATATCAAAGTGCAATCACATGTAAATAACGTAAAATTGATATATACCTCTTAAATCTCAGCGGAAACAGTCAACGGGAGTGGAGTCCCAATAAACACCAACGGCAGGTTGAGTGTAGACCGTAACCCTAAATCGTACTCTTACTCGTCGTAGAAAAGTATCTGCAACATAAGACGTTGCAGCCGTGTAGGTCAGTACATTGAATGTACCGGCAAGATCACCATAGGATAAAATGATAAGACTATTCTATATGCAAATGGCTTTGTGGCTCTGTGTCTGAGTTTTTTTGCAGAAAAGCTGGTTTTATTTTCCCTACAACAAAGGAGTCAAACGGAAATATCACTACAAAAGTTGGTTGTTAATGAGATGGTTCCACCAACCAATTCTCATGTCCCAAAATTATTAATAGACCCACTCATCATAATTTATTAATTGTGTTGAGACTGGCTGATAGTATCATCTCCGGTGCTCATGTTGTCCGTAACCGGGGACACGGCTAATCGATTAGTTTAACACTCTGCAGAGGTTTGTACACTTTACCCGCAAGATTCGATCCCTCTCGTTGTGTCCTCGCACTGCATGATGTTTGAGAACGAGACGATCGTAACATGGTCTTCCAAAGTGATCCTCTGATAGAAAGTCAGTGCCCATCCAATCCTACCGTTCTTCTACGTCTCGTAGCAATCTGACCTACCAGAGTCACCACTAAGGTCAACCAAGCCAGAGCCCATATTGACTTGCGGTTGCACACGTAAGCTTTCCGGCCTTGAAGTATCCATCCATCTCTTTGAGCCTGGGTGGCATTCCGTTGGGATGATCACAGGTAGATACCAGGATTCCCGGCATAACCATGATAGATATCAGGCTGCCAAAAATGCATGTCCAATCCACCCAGAGGTATATTGAGTCCTTGAAGTCTTGATCATCATGCAGGTCTTGAAATAATTAATTAATCTCACAACACTCCTGAATCTCACAACCAAACCCCGTCTACTAAAGCGTAGCAATTGTGAGGTAACGTCCCTTCCCGGGCAATGGTAACAGGGTGTTGGGTTTCTCCTACCTCATGATACTACAACAAGTTCAAGCTCAATATCCTACTGGATGTATGATGGAGAGATTGATTCTAATGCAGATAAAACATAGGTAATGTAAGATGATCAAAGTGAACTTGCCTGTACTGTTGATGAAGATAAACATCGCTCTCAGAAAATAACTTGATAGAACTATTCGTCACTCTCCGATGAAATCTATATAATCAAACATTGCACTCATATAAGCAATCATACTAGCAATCAATACTAACAATCAAAAGGCAACACAAAAGTGTTGTGATGAAGGAAAATACTTAAGATAAAAGTTAAAACAACAAAACTTCATCACAACAACCTAATGTAGTTTTCCCTACAAATAAACTATTTTGAATAGCAACAAAACAAAAGCAAGGTAAAATATAACAAAGGTATTTTAGTAAATATTTTACTAGCAAAAAGAATTACTTTTGAAGAACAACTAAGAACTAAGAAAACAACACCCTAAACAATGTAAGTTTTCTAGCTAATAGAACATAACGGCAAAGAAAACACTAAGATAATAAAATAACAGAAAAACAAAATATAAAACACTAAATTTAACAGAAAATATTTTATCATAAAACTTTATTACAAAAAAAAGAACTAATAGAAAAGTTTTTAGTAAACTCTTCCTATAACCTAAACAAAGTTAACCTTGAATTGACCACAAACAATTTCAACTATAATACAAATTGTTTTCTGGTCTAAACTAAAGTTAACAGAAAATAAAATTTATAAAACAATATATGGAAATAATTTTCAAATAGGAAATCAAACTAGCAATGAAATCAATTTGCAAGTTATTATGAAACTAGAATTGATTTCATGCAAACAAAAAGAATAAACAACATAGAAATAAACTTGGTTGAAATACTACTGCTAAATAACAGAAAACAAGGTAAAACTTGTCAACTAATATAAAAGGAAATAAATTTAAAACTATAAAAACAAAAGAAATAGAAATAAACCTAAAAAGAATTAGAACAGAATCTGTTTTGCTTGAAACCCTAATTTAAAATATTATAAAAATTCTCAAATTGTTCCTACTGATGAACAAAATCACTAGTGACCAGTAGCAAAAAGAATCAACTCAAAACTTATTTTTAAACTCAAGTTATTCACAAAACAAGGTTTAAATCAAATCTGTTTGAATTCAAATTTTAAATAGTCAAACATGGTCAAACTTTATATCTACAGAAACTAGACAAAAATTGTGACACAATGCAAAAAGAATCAAATTAAAACTCTAAAAATCCTAAGAGATATCCTATTTGCAAAAACAGAAACTATTTTGTTTCAGAAAACAAAAACAGAAAAGAAATAACTAACTAACGAACAGTGCTGCTACGTGGCTAGATCCTATTGGCTACGGGGTGTGCGCACGGTGGCTAAAGGAGCGAACGGCCGCTACTTAAAAAAACGGTTCGGACTTTTATAATAAAACTACGTTCTAATCGTAGCCGTTCACCCTAGATCTAACGGTGAGAAGGAGCTCCGGCGACTTACCGCGGTGGAGGAGGTCTCCGGTGAGGTTCCGGCGAGGCCGAGGCGGCGAGGTCGACGGGGAGACGTCTCCGGTGGTCCTCCGGCGACGGCGTCAGCACCAGGCGATGCGGACGAGCGCGGCGACGACGAGGGGGGACCTCGGTGTGGCTCGGGGGCGACGGTGTTGATGGCTGCGAGCTCGGAAGCGGAGGTGGCGTTCGGTGGTCGATGGCGTGGGAGCTCCGGGGGTCCTCCAGCTCGGGCGAGTGCACGGGGAGGCGCGGACGGTGACGACGGTGGTGATGGGGGTCACGGCGACGGTTGGAGACGCCGGAGGTGTGCGGGGGAGCGGCAATGGCGCGGCAGCCGTGGCGGATCTCCGGTGAGCGATTGCGCAGGCAAGAGGGGCTCGGGGTAGGGGGTTTTTGCGCGGAATGGAGCGAGGGAGTTGTGCATTTTATAGCCAGAGGGTCGGGGTTCTCAAATGGCAGGAAAATCGGCAAGGGAATTGACTGCCGGTGCGGGCTCCAGTGAGGTATGGAAGGAGGAGGAAGAAAGGAAAGGGAGGATTGGGTCGGTCGGTGGGTCCCGCTAGTCAGAGAGAGAAAGGAGAGAAAAGAAAGAGCGGTGGCCGATCGGGAGAAGATTCGGGCGCGGGCGAGGAGATCCTGGGCCTGATACGCTGATGGGCCAGGTGGTTCGTTTCCTAATAAGAGAAATCTTTCCTTTTTAAAATAAAATCAGAAAGGGAAAGTTAAATAAAAGAAAATATGTAATACTTTTATATAGACATATTATATGCCAAAATTTGGAGAAAAAGATTTCCTACCAGATAGACATATTTTCATGTTCAAATAAAATCCTCAAAAATTTAAATAATTCAAACAGTGCTACTGCTGCAAATAAAATGCAATAAAATATTTTCAAAAATACCAAAATGATTTCAAATTCACTTTTCTCCATTTTTATATTGAAGGGAATCATTTTACCCTATTTTCCAAGTATTTTATTTTTGGAGAAAAACAAATTTGAAAATCACTTCAAGAATGATTTTGAATTTGAATATTCAAATATTTTCCAAATAGTTTTTCTGGAGTTTTATGAATTCAAATATAATTCAAATGGCCCCTGGTTTGGAGTGTCATATTGCTCCTTTCATATTTTTAATATTTGACAGGGGAATTTGAATTCATTCAAACTTTTAAAATAGAGCCAAAATGAAATGAATTCCAAAAGAATATTTTAGAAGTTTTCAAATCCACTTTTCAAATCCTTTTATTTGAAGAAGTCATGTCATCTTCTCTCATTGATCTGAATTGGATGAATTTGAAATCAAACACAAAGGGGAAAGTCATTTTATTCCCTCTCATTCAAAAGTTTCAAAAAGTTTCAAATTTCACTCAATTTTCAATCACTCAGTCAAACAATCAATCATTCTATTGATTAATATAACATTCCAAATTTTGGGATGTTACACCTACTTACGTACTTGGGGCTGTTTGGCAAAAGTAAATGTGCCGATCCCCAAAAAGCGTAAGCTTGGACCAAAGAACATGGACTGTGTTAATTTGGGCTACGCTAAGAATAGCGTTGGCTATAGATTTCTTGTAGTGAAATCAGAGGTACCTGACGTGAAGGTCAAGGATGCCACATTCTTTGAGGATATTTTCCTATGAGAGATATGCAAAGCACTTCTAGACAGGAATCTGAGGAGACTCCTGAGTCTGCCATTCCTATGGAATATTATGAACAAACACATGATGAAAATCCTAAGGAGGATGACGAGGAAACCCTTGGTAGGGGAAAGAGACAAGGACTGCAAAGACCTTTGGTGATGATTTCCTCGTGTACCTCGTGGATGATAATCCCACTTCTATTTCAGAATCTGATGCATCTCCTGATGCTGACTACTGGAAAGATGCGGTCCGTAGCGAGATGCATTCCATCATGGCTAATGGGACGTGGGAACTTACTGAGCGTCCCTGATACGTCTCCAACGTATCGATAATTTATGAAGTATTCATGCCATGATTGCCTATGTTTACAATACTTTTTTATGGTTTTGATGCACTTTGCATGATTTATTTAGAACTAACCCGGACTGACGCTATTTTCAGCAGAACTACCGTGGTGTTGTTTTTTGTGCAGAAATCAAAGTTCTCCAAATGCAACGAAACTTTTTGACGATTTTTTTGGAACAAAAGAGGCACTAGAATCTTCGTTGGAGGGCCAGAAGAGCCACGAGGTGGGCACAACCCACCAGGGAGCGCCAGGCCCCTCTGGCGCGCCCTGGTGTCTTGTGGTCCACTCGTGGCCCATCTTCGCATGAAACCGGCGCCCAAAAATCCTATATATTCAGAAACCCCCAGGAATAACCCTAGACGAGAAGTTCCACAGCCGCAACTCTCTGTATTGACCAAAAACCAATCTAGAGGTGTTCCACTACCCTGCCGGAGAGGGTAGATCATCTCCGGTGGCCATCTTCATCATCCCGGAGGAGGCCATGACGAGGAGGGAGTAGTCCACCCTCGGGGCAGAGGGTATGTACCAGTAGCTATGTGTTCAATCTCTCTATCTCTCTCGTGTTCTTGAGATGTCACGATCTTGATGTATCACGGGCTTTGTTAATATAGTCGGATCATATGATGTCATTCCCCTGCTATCATGTTGTGATGAATTGAATCTTTCCCTTTGAGATATCGTTATGTTGGATTTGAGAACACTTGATATATGCCTTGCATATGGATACCCGTGGTGACAATGGGGTGTTCTATTGATTCACTTGATGTATGTTTTGGTACTCAACTTGCGGATTCCCGAGGTGACATTGGGGTAATCTATGCATAGGGGTTGATGCACGTTCTTGTCCTACGTTCTCCGATAGAAATCTTGGGGCACTCTTTGAGGTTCTTTGTGTTGGATTGAGTATTATGAATCTGAAATTGTTTGATGTGTATCGTATAATTAACTCATGGATACTTGTGGTGACATTGGAGTATCTAGGTGACATTAGAGTTGGTTGATGTGTATCATATGGTGTTATTTTAGTACGAACTGTAGATAGATTGATCGGAAAGGATAACTTGGTGTTATTTTAGTACTAACTCTTGGATAGATCGATCGGAAAGGATAACTTTAAGGTGGTTTCGTACCCTACAAACAATTTCTTCTTATGTTCTCCGCTAGATAAGAACTTTGGAGTGATTCTTCGTTGCACGTTGAGGGATGGTTATGTGATCCAATTATATTAGCATTGTTGAGAGATTGCACTAGCAAAAGTACGGACCCTAGGCCTTGTTTCCAAGCATTAATATACCGTTTTGCTCGCTGTTTACTATTTGTTACCTTGCTGTTTTTATATTTTCAGATTACAAAAACCTATATCTACCATCCATATTGCACTTGTATCACCATCTCTTCGCCGAACTAGTGCACCTATACAATTTGCCATTGTATTGGGTGTGTTGGGGACACAAGAGATTTCTTGTATTTGATTGCAGGGTTGTTTGAGATAGACATCTTCATCCTACACCTCCCACGGATTGATAAACCTTAGGTCATCCACTTGTGGGAAAATTGCTACTGTCCTACAAAACTCTGCGCTTGGAGGCCCAACAAAGTCTACAAGAATAAAGTTGCATAGTAGACATCAGTCCCTATGGTTGCAAACCATTGGGACGTAAGTGGTTGTTCAAAAAGAAGCTTAGGACCGATGACACAATTGAAAAGTACAAGGCTAGGCTTGTGGCCAAGGGTTATGCCCAGAAAAAAGAAGAAGATTACTTTGATACTTATTCACCTGTGGCCAGACTGACCACCATTCAAGTACTACTCTTATTGGCGGCCTCACAAGGTCTTCTTGTCCATCAAATGGATGTTAAGACGGCTTTCCTGAATGGAGAGCTAGACGAGGAAATATATATGCAACAGCCAGACAGCTTTGTGATAGATGGTCAGGAAGGAAAGGTGTGTAGGTTGCTGAAATCATTATATGGCCTGAGACAAGCACCTAAGAAATGGCATGTGTGGGGACCCCGACTCATAAGTCGTGATCACCGAATGTACGTGCATAGTGATCCCAGAGATGAATGCTCACTGAACACACAGAAACTAAATAACAAGAGTCTTACATCCAGTACATACCGTTTTATTCCAATATGGCCTTTATGACCAAGTCTTCATAAACTCGCAGCGGAAATCTTCAACGATAGCGTGAACCCATGCCATCTGCCTTAACCCTACAGGCATTCTGACGGGGAAGCGTCCTAGCTCGCAAGTTCATCACCAAGGTAGTCTTCATCATAACTTGGTCTTTCATGCCTGGCCAATAAAATAACCAGTGGCAAGCCAATGAATACTTTGAATGTACTCACAAGCAACCCATGTTTGGAACAAGGTTTAACAATGCATGATATAGCACTAAGTAGGTAAGTTGCAAAAAGCTAATTTTGAGTGCAATGACATGTTCAATCAACTTGCGAAAGCATGCATCAACAGGTTGCAGATATTCATAAACAGGTTACAGATATCAATATAAACAGGGGTTGAACATGTCATGTTCAATCATCATGCCAAGTCATCTAACTTAACTCAAGTATCCTCTGAACATCTCATGTTCAATCATCATGCCAAGTCATCCGACTTAGCTCAAGTATCCTCTGAACATCTCATGTTCAATCATCATGCCAAGTCATCCGACTTAGCTCAAGTACCAGACTTTTATCTCACACGCACACACCAAGTTTTGGTGAAATCATCGGACGTAGTTTAAGCAGGACCACCCAACTATCCTTGACCGTGGACATGGCTATTTGAATAGTTTTACACTCTGCAGGGGTTGCACACTTTACCCACAAGACTCGGGAAACTTTCGTGTCAATCCACGACTCGCGGTATTGTTCATACCCGAGGTAAGTACCCCGAACAATGCCTTTCCCTTGACGACACTAAACATAGAGTCCACTCGTTGGTACCCAGCCCTCATGATGTACATCCCACGAGCCTCGCTCAAGATCGTAACATCCATGAGGGGACACAATGGTGTGCCCGGTGTCTGTAAAAATAGCCCATGATCGTCCTTCCCGGCACGACCCCGTACCGAGAGTGACCACGTCACTCCCGCCACTAGTAATGCGGGCTCTCTGCTAGTACCGACCAAGGTAATCAACAAAGCCCCGTCCCATAAGGGGTATCGTGGTTGTACATGTAAGGTTGGGACGGTCAGCAAATCTTAAATCTCTCTGTTTTCGAAAACACACCCACTCACTTGCCTTGTCACACCACTTCTTTATCAAGTGGTTACCTAGCTCATCATCATCTCCCTTGGGCATTAGTGGCACCCGACGGGGTTTTCGAAAAGTCTTTGAAATCATTTCCTTTCCGACACCATGCATATTCCCATCCCATTTGCGTAGCATCTACTGTAGCAACCTAGCTACTTCCCACCCACACAACCCTCATAGGAAGGTAGGTTCATGCACGATGCAAGTATCAACGGAAAAGTAACAGAGGCATCCACCAAAGTGGTCACCACATCATCATGATCAACATAACAAAATGATGTGCTATATGCCATGCAATAAAATGGTTTCTTAAACATGGTCAAAGGGCTGCTTGCCTGGCTCAGCAAAGTCTTCGAGGTCTTCACACGTTCCTGGTCCAACTCCGAGCACTCCGTCTACTTCGTCAACTACCGTCTGAAACAATCGCAATAAGCAACACAACAAGCAGAGAAATAAAAGTGTTCTATAAATAGGAGTTTTATTTTTCTTGGACATCTCTGGTCATAAGAAGAATACCTAAATAGGCTCTACTTGAGTTGCATCAATAGGGATGTTTGGAAAGGCCAATATGACGGGAATGAAGGAAATGATGACCATATAAGGAATTCACTGATTATATTTTGTAAAAATGAGTGGAGGCACTCATTAAATAGGGCATGAATTTAGAAACTTTTGGGAATTGGTTCTACTGGATTTGGAGTAGGTATGAATATTCTAGGAATTTGTAAAGTGGATCATACATGAAGAAATGGTCCAATGATTGACATAGAAGAATAAGTGTAAGAAAAAATGTTCACATCTTAAGTCATGATTTTAGATGCACCTAGGATTTTTAATCATTGCATTTGGATCTAGGATGAACTCTCCATGAATTTCCAAAGTTTAATGCAGAAATTAAAAATAGGTTTTAATCATATATGTGTACAAGAAAGTTTTCTGGAAAAATAAGAAAGTTGATAGTATGGATAGAGGAAGATTTTTGGAGTCTATAGGAATTTGAATCATCCAATTTGGAGTTCAAATGAATTTATTATGAATTATTTTGCTCTATGGGAAAAAGAAAAAAACAAGGGAAATTACCAAATGGACCAAAACAGCGCTCCAGGCGCTGAATAGCCAACTGGGCCGGCCCAGTGGCTCGGCCGGGCGTGCGCAGGGGCCACGTCGAAGGCGTACTCTGTGGGGTACGCCTCCTCCGCGGGAAGGTGGAATCGGGAGGGGGCGCTTCCACTTAAGCGCGGGGCCCGACCAGCGGGCCACTTACAGGCGGGCCCCGCCTGTCGGGTTCGTCTCCTTCCTCGCGCGTTCGCGCATGGCCGAGGGGAGAGAGTGGCCCGACGGCGATTGCTGGCGTCCTCGGCCATCATTTCAGGAGGTGCGGCCACCGGCGTGCTCGAGGTGGCGAGCCGCACCCGTCGAGGTGATGCACGCCCATCTGAGAGAGGCGCTGCGACGGGGGCTCGGACGACCGCGGAGGTGGCCGTCGGCGATGAAAGATACGACGCTAGGGCCAAGGAGAGCGGGCATGTGGCGGACGGGAGGCTCAGGGAGGTCGCACAGGTCCTCTGCGGTGGGTAGGAGGGAGTGAGGGGCGCCGGGGAGCTCCAATTTGAGCGGAGGCCGAGGCGGCAATGCTGGCCATGGGGAGAGGAGGAGGACACGGGAGGATAGGGGAACCGGTCCATGGGGTCTGCAGGAGAGAGGAGAAGCGAAAGGAGCCGAGAGGGGGCTCGAGCGAGTCCCTTAAGTAGTCGGGCACCGGAGCACCATGGGTTGCGCCCATGGCCACAACACCGGAGCTGCTAGGGGTCACGGGGCGCTCCGGGGCTTGTCTATGGCCTTAGTGGGTGCGGTCCATGTCCAGGGAACGATAGAGGGAGGAGCCAGGGGGGACAGAGGCACGCGCGTGTGAGCCAGCTCATTGGAGCTCTCTGGCCGGTCCGGTGCGCGTGCGAGGGAGGCAAGAGGTGAGAGAGAGAGGAGGGGGACAGGGCCTTGGCGTGTTGCGGACGTCGAGGAGCCTCGACTGACGCGAGGGGAAGCCCGAGGTGGTCAGAGGCACGGCGTCAACGCTCGGGTGCGCTGCAGCGCGTTCCAGTGCGGGCTTTTGGTCGGCATGGGCGCGTATGCACGCGCTCTAGTGTGGCCACTTGTGTCCACCGGCTGCAAAAGGAATAAAATAGGAGGGAGGGGGCATTGGATGCTCTGGAAACGGCCATGAGTGAGGGAGAGCAGAGAGAGAGGTGGAAATGGAGCTGTCCAAGGGGTGCAAACGGGGATTCCACCCCCTCAATCATGGAGCTGGGTGCTGGGGTTATTACTGGAGGTAGCTGGCGACCAGGAGGGGTTGTGGTAAAAATATGGGCTCAAGGAGAACACTTCTGGTCCTTCAATCATTGAGTAAAAATGGTGGGCAGAAGGTGTTTGCTAGCTGTTTGTGATAGCTAAAGGATTCTACTTGCCATGAGATTTACCAGGATCATATGGTGGGAAAAAATAGGGTTGTTCACCAAGTTTGAGCTCATTTGAAGAAAGTTGCTAATGCAAACTTTATAAACCCTAGAAATAGGCAGAAATGGTTTTGTTTAGATCTATCTAAGATAACTTTCTCTCCCTAATGCACCACTTGGTTTGGTCTCATCATTAGTCTGTTAGAGCATGCCCAAAAAGTTTGACATCAAATGGGGAAACTTGACAGTGCAATACTACCCAATTCTAGAAATCAGCAGAAATGGGTTTGGGGGGATTTGGGCAAGTGGATCTGTTCTCCTAGTTCACCACTTATTTTGGATGCATTATTAGGTGGTTAGAACATGTCCACTAAGTTTGAGCACAAATGGAGATACTTGACAATGTAAAGTTGATCAAGTTTGGATCTGGACATGAATGGTTTTGGGATATTTTGGTGAACCAAAACAACTAGGATTGAGATGGAACTTGGCAAGATCATCACATATATCATGTGTGACTTGCTAGAATTTTCCTGGAATTAATTGAGAATATTTCCTATAGAAATATTTCAAATGCTTGAAATAGACAGAAAGGGTTTTGGAGGGTTTTGTCCCATATTTTCAACATGACCATATGTTGAAACTCATATATATGGAAAATATATGTCCACTGAGTATCCCTAAATTTTCTCAAATATTTTTAAAGCATAAAAATAATTTTTCGCTTCAAAAGACCATTTATGGCCTTAAGAAAAAGCCTTTAAATAAAATAGGAAAATAATCTTAAAAAATACTATTTGGTGGTTTTGGGAAGTATTTTATATAATAGGTTCCAAATAATGTCTTTGGGGCAAAACAATCCACCCAATTTGAGGACTTGTAGTACAAACATCAATTCAGGGGTTTTTGAAAACCTAAATTAATAAAATGCTTTTTGGCCAAAATAATATTTTACAAAAATAGTTTTTTGTCCCATACACATGGCATGATCATTGGGCAAGGTTCTTAGATCAGGGAGATGAGTTTGGAGTGTAGGAGATATATGATGGTACAAGGCACAATCAAACAAGCAAGCAAATAACACACAATTCAAGCATTCATATGCACACAAAAAGTTTTAATTGTCCCTAGTTTTTGAGCTATGTTAACTTAGTCAGGAGAAGCAAAACATAGGGTGTGACAGCATGAGAAGTTTAATACGACTCTGACATCTGTAGGCTTTGTTGTTAATGAAGCTGACAAATGTGTATACTATCGCCATGGTGGGGGCGAAGGAATTATATTGTGCTTGTATGTTGATGACATATTGATATTTGGAACCAACCTCAAAGTGATTGACGAGGTTAAGTCTTTTCTATCTCAAAACTTTGAGATGAAGGACCTTGGAGTGGCTGATTTTATTTTGAACATCAAGCTATTGAGAGATGATGAGGGTGGGATTACACTTCTGCAATCCCATTATGTTGAGAAGATTTTGAGTCGCTTTGGATATTCGGATTGCAAAATTTCTCAAACGCCATATGATCCTAGTGTGCAGATTCAAAAGTTCAAAGGCACGGCTAAAGATCAATTGAGATACTCTCAATTTATTTGGTTCACCTATGTATCTAGCTAGCGCAACGCGGCCTGACATTGCGTTTGCCGTGAGCAAACTAAGCCGGTTCGTTGCGAATCTGGGTGATGTTCATTGGCATGTTGTTGAAAGAATTATGCGCTATCTGAAAGGTACTTCGAATGGTAAAAACACCATTCTTCTCAGCATGTCATGCCATACAATCCTCAACTTCAGTACTAGGGAGCTTGATTTTACATATCTCCTCAGAATCAAATTCATGGAACAATTGCTTCACAAGGTCCATGTTTCACTCTCTTCCTCCGCGGACTAGTAGTTGGTTTACCCATCTTAGTCACGCTCGTCTCTTAAAAGTAGAAACTTTTAGGCCACTCTTCCTAGGGATCCATTTGTCTCTCTGACTCTGGATCGACTTTCCATTACCCACTCTCCATATGACCCACTTCTTCTGGAGTTCAAGACCATGCTCAATTCCTCTCCAAGCCTAAGAAGCATCCGATGTAAAGACCGTATCCAAAAGCTCACCATTCGGATAATATTTTGACTTAGTACTCTTGCACAGAGGCTCTCAGGCTGTTGCAGCAATCTCCATCCCTGTCTAGCAAGGAGTGCTTGATTAAAAATCTGCATGTCACGGAAACTCAACCCTCCTGTTCTTTTGGGTTTAACCAATTGATCCCAGGCCGTCCAGTGAACCTTCCTCCTGCCTTCCTCCTCTCCCCACCAAAACTCCCTCATCAAACGCTCATATTTGTCGCAAAAACCAACACAGAGTTTAAAAACACCCATGGTATAATCACTGAACAATATTGAACACTTGCTGCTGCTAAGAAGTTGTCACGTACATTTCTGGAACATGGATAATGCTTTCCTGACTGTCAGTGCTTGTTCCCATGACGCTTTAAAGAACAAAAGGCTATCATCCGGGAATAATAGGTTCGAGATTCCCGGGCTATTGCGAGCCACTTTACCGGGGTGATAGTCCCTCCCAAGACGTCTCAATTGAAAATATTTGCAAGGTGATGACCCACAAGTATAGGGGATCAATCGTAGTCCTTTCGATAAGTAAGAGTGTCGAACCCAACGAGGAGCAGAAGGAAATGACAAGAGGTTTTCAGCAAGGTAATTTCTGCAAGCACTGAAATTGTAGGTACCAAATAGTTTGATAGCAAGGTAATTGGTAACGAGTGATGTCTACTACACAACTTTATTCTTGTAGACTCGTGTTGGGCCTCCAAGCGCAGAGTTTTGTAGGACAGTAGCAAATTTCCCTCAAGTGGATGACCTAAGGTTTATCAATCCGTGGGAGGCGTAGGATGAAGATGGTCTCTCTCAAACAACCCTGCAACCAAATAACAAAGAGTCTCTTGTGTCCCCAACACACCCAATACAATGGTAAATTGTATAGGTGCACTAGTTCGGCGAAGAGATGGTGATACAAGTGTAATATGGATGGTAGATATAGGTTTTTCTAATCTGAAAATATATAAACAGCAAGGTAACTAATGATAAAAGTGAGCAAAAATGGTATTGCAAAACTTGGAAACAAGGCCTAGGGTTCATACTTTCACTAGTGCAAGTTCTCTCAACAATACTGACATAGTTGAATTATATGTACATCCCTCACGTCCGACAAAGAGTTCACTCCAAAGTCACAAATAGCGGAGAACAAACGAAGAAATTATTGTAGGGTACGAAACCACCTCAAAGTTATCTTTTCCGATCAATCTTATGAGCTATCCCTATAAGTGTCACGAACAACCCTAGAGTTCGTACTAAAATAACACCTTAAGATACACATCAACCAAAACCCTAATGTCACCTAGATACTCCAATGTCACCACAAGTACCCATGGGCTTGATTATACGATATGCATCACACAATTTCAGATTCATCATGTTCAATCCAACACAAAGAACTTCAAAGAGTGCCCCAAAGTTTCTACCGGAGAGTCAAGACAAAAACATGTGCCAACCCCTATGCATAGATTCCCAAGGTCACGGAACCCGCAAGTTGATCACAAAAACATACATCAAGTGGATCAATAGAACATCCCATTGTCACCACGGATATCCCATCGCAAGACATACATCAAGTGTTCTCAAATCCTTAAAGACTCAATCTGAGAAGAAAACTTCAAAGGGAAAACTCAATTCATCACAAGAAGATAGAGAGGGGAAAACTCCATATGATTCATCTATATTAATAAAGCTCACGGTACATCAAGATCGTGTCATCTCAAGAACACGAGAGAGAGACAGATCAAACAGATAGCTACTGGTACATACCCTCAGCCCCGAGGGTGAACTACTCCCTCCTCATCATGGAGACCGCCGGGATGATGAAGATGGCCTCCGGTGATGGTTTCCCCCTCCGGCAGGGTGCCGGAACGGGCTCCCGATTGGTTTTTCGTGGCTCTGGAGGCTTGCGGCGGCGGAACTCCCGATCTAGGTTTCTTTCTGGGGGTTTTGGTATTTATAGGAATTTTTGGCGTCGGAAACAAGTCAAGGGGGGCCACGAGGCGGTGACAAGCCAGGAGGGCGCGCCCTAGGGGGGGCGCCCTGCAGGCTTGTGGTGGCCTCGTGGCTCTTCTGGCCCAACTCCAATGCTTCGGGGGTCTCTTTTGGTCCATAAAAAATCACCGTAAATTTTCAGCCCATTCCGAGAACTTTTATTTCTGCACAAAAAACGACACCATGGTAGTTCTGCTGAAAACAGCGTCAGTCCGGGTTAGTTCTAATAAAATCATACCAAAATCATATAGAATTATTGTAAACATGGCATGAATACTTCATAAATTATAGATACGTTGGAGACGTATCAGCATCCCCAAGCTTAATTCCTGCTCGTCCTCGAGTAGGTAAATGATAAAGAAATAATTTATGAAGTGCGAATGCCACCTAACATATTCATCATATTCTTTTGTTCTTTGTATAGCATGGACATTTGGACTTGTAAATGATTCAAAGCAATAGTCTAGTTTTAACATAATGACTTCAATACTCAAGCATGTCAACAAGCAACCATGTCTTTCAAAATATCAACACTAAAGAAAGTTATCCCTAGCCCATCATGCTCAATCATTGATCCATTCATGAAACACACACAAATATTAGCTATGCCCAATGCTCAAGTACGATCATAGTGCCCCCTAGTTGGTGCTCATAAGAGAAGATGGAGACTCAAAGCAAAAATAAAAATTGCATAAAGTAAATAGATTGGCCCTTCACAGAGGGAAGTAGGGATTTGTAGAGGTGCCAGAGCTCAAGGTTTAAATTGAGAGAGAAAAATATTTTGAGGGGCATGCTTTTCCTGTCAACGAAAACGACAAAGTAGCTCACAATACTTTCCATGCTAGATACATTATAGGCGGTTCCCAAACAGAATGGTAAAGTTTTTACTCCCCCTCCACCAATCAATCACACTCCACGGCGAGCCGAATCCACGGGTACCGTCCATACAAACAACAATCTTGGGGGAGTTTTGTTTCATTATATTTTGATTTGATTTTTGAGCATGGAACTGGGCATCCCGAATACGTACCAGCCACTTTCTCGTGAATGATAGTGAATCAACACATATCGTGAGAATAACACACCTAGCATGGAAAATATTGGATACTACCCACCGTTTCATGAGCGGTACGGGCACACAAAAGAGAAAATTTATTTTGAAAATTTAGAGATGGCACATACAAATTTGCTTGGAACGGCATGGAAATACCGCATATAGGTAGGTATGGTGGACTCATAAGGCAAAACTTGGTTTAAGGATTTTGGATGCACAAGTAGTATTTCTACTTAGTACAAATGGAGGCTAGCAAATAGATTTGGAAGCAACCAAACCAAGAAACGAAAATTCACATAAGTGAGCATTGAACATAACTAACACCGAATAATGCACCACAAGTAGGATGTAACTTCATTGCATAACTATTGACTTTCGTACTTGCATAGGGAATCACAAACCTTAACACCAATATTACTACTAAAGCATAATTACTCACTAACATGACTCACATATTACTATCATCATGTTTCAAAACTATTACAAAGAATCAAGTTTAATTTGTCCCGTGATCTTCATGAAAGTTTTTATTATATCCTCCTTGGATATCTATCACTTTGGGACTAGTTTCATATATTGCTATTGCTTTTTCGACAAGCTCAAACAAATTTAAATGAATCTCATGAGCATAAAGATTTCATCCCTCAAAAAGGTATAAGTGAAGCATGAGAGGAAATGACAAGCTACTCTCAAAAGATATAAGTGAAGATCAATGAGTAGTCAAACAATTAAGTAGCTATGTGAGGACTCTCTCTCTCCCTCTCAATAAATATTTTCAGATCTGAGTATTTTATTAAACAGCAAGCAAAAGAAAAATATCACTCCAAGAATAGCACGCATCATGTGAACGAATAAAAATTTAGGCTCAACATTGGCTAACCGATAATTGTTGATGAAGAGAGGTGGGATGCGTAGCATCCCCAAGCTTAGATGCTTGAGAATTCTTGAAATATTTACTTGGGGTGCCTTGGGCATCCCCAAGCTTGAGATTTTGTATCTCGTTCGATCCCCTCATATCATGGTTTCACCTATTCTCAAAAACTTCATCCACACAAAACTCGAAAAGAACTCGTGAGATAGGTTAGTACACATAATAATAAATCAACTCTTTATGTACTGCCAAGACAAGTTGCATAATAATTTCCAAACATCATCTACTGTTTACTACCGTTTCCTCAATTTATATCTACCAATATCGGCTATGGAAACTATAGGATAAGTAGATAACAAAACTATGACAGCAATCTGTCTAAACTGAACAGTTTGTAGCAATTTATGAAAACAGTGTACTTTTGTAACTCAAAAAATTATGAAAATTTAGGACATGCTAAATAATTTATATGACAACACTGTGTAAAAATTTCAGGAACTTTCCACGTTCCAGTAAAATATGAAAATTCAAACACTACAGCAAAAGTTTCTGTTTTTACACAGCACACATCAAACATGCAATTCAAGCATCCTAAAGGGCAATTCTTGGAACCTATTATTGAAAAATAAGATTATAAATAACACCTGACAGAGAACAAGAAAATAAAATGACACTCCAAGCAAAACTCATATTATGTGACGAATAAAAATATAGCTCCAAGTAAGATATACCGATAATGTTGAAGACGAAAGAGGGGATGCCTTCCGGGGCATCCCCAAGCTTAGGCGCTTGAGTCTTCCTTGGATATTACCTTGGGGCTGCCTTGGGCATCCCCAAGCTTAGGTTCTTGTCACTACTTATTCTCCTCATATCGGTGTCTTACCCAAAACTTGAAAACTTCAATCACACAAAACTTAACGGAACTTCGTGAGAAGGGTTAGTGTAATAAAGATAGATCATTCACTTAGGTACTATCAAGACATGATTCATAATTGTTCCCACATAGTACCTACTGTATTTTATCATTCCCATAATTTATACCGCTAAATATAAGCTATGGAAACACTAAAACAAGCAAACTATGCATGCAAAACAGAATCTGTCAAAAACAGAACAGTCTGTGAAGATATGTAGTGTAACCATACTTCCCTGTCTCGAAACATTCTGAAAAATTAGGACAACCTGAAGAATTTGTATATCAAGACTGTGTAAAAATTTCAGATCATTATCACGCTCCAGTAAAAAATGAAAATTCCTGTACTGGAGTCAAAATTTTCTGTTTTGGTTCAGCATCAATTCTACTCATCTTGTGAGTCATCCCAAAGGCTTTACTTGGCACTTTATTGAAATAAAAGACACAAAACATGATTATTACAGTAGCTTAATCATGTGAACATATAAAAACAGAAAGTAAAAGTGTTGGGTTGCCTCCCAACAAGCGATTTTCTTTAATGCCTTTTAGCTAGGCATGATGATTTCAATGATGCTCACATAGGAATAATAATTGAAACATGCAAAAGAGCATCATGAATCTCATGACAAGTACATTTAAGTCTAACCCACTTCCTATGCATAGGGATTTTGTGAGCAAACAATTTATGGGAGCAAGAATCAACTAGCATAGGAAGGCAAAACAAGCATAACTTCAAAACTTTGAACACATAGAGAGGAAACTTGATATTATTGCAATTCCTACAAGCATATGTTCCTCCCTCATAATAATTTTCAGTAGCATCATGAAGGAATTTCACAATATAACCAGCACATAAAGCATTATCTTCATGATCCACAAGCATAGAAATTTTTTCACTCTCCACATAAGCAATTTTCTTCTCATTCATAATAGTGGGAGAAAACTCAACAAAATAACTATCATGAGATACTTGATTGACATAACCACTTAGAATATTGAAATCATGATGACAAGTTTCATGGTTACTATCACTCTTTATAGCATACATGTCATCATCATAATCATCATAGATAGGAGGCATGCCATCATCATAATAAATTTGCTCATCCAAACATGGGGGACAAAAAATATCATCTTCATCAAACATAGCATCCCCAAGCTTGTGGCTTTGCATATCATTAGCATCATGAATATTCAGAGAATTCATACTAACAATATTTATATCATGCTCATCATTCAAGGAATTCTCATCAAGCATTTTCATAAGTTCTTCCTCTACCAATTGAGCACAATTTTCCGAATCCTAATTTTCACGAAAGACATTATAAAGACGATACAAATGATGCAACCTACACTCCATTTTTTTGTAGTTTTCTTTTATAAAACCAAACTAGTGAAAAACAAGAAACTAAAAGATTTAATTGCAAGATCTAAAGATATACCTTCAAGCACTCACCTCCCCGGCAACGGCGCCAGAAAAGAGCTTGATGTCTACTACACAACTTTATTCTTGTAGACTCGTGTTGGGCCTCCAAGCGCAGAGTTTTCTAGGACAGTAGCAAATTTCCCTCAAGTGGATGACCTAAGGTTTATCAATCCGTGGGAGGCGTAGGATGAAGATGGTCTCTCTCAAACAACCCTGCAACCAAATAACAAAGAGTCTCTTGTGTCCCCAACACACCCAATACAATGGTAAATTGTATAGGTGCACTAGTTCGGCGAAGAGATGGTGATACAAGTGTAATATGGATGGTAGATATAGGTTTTTCTAATCTGAAAATATATAAACAGCAAGGTAACTAATGATAAAAGTGAGCAAAAATGGTATTGCAAAACTTGGAAACAAGGCCTAGGGTTCATACTTTCACTAGTGCAAGTTCTCTCAACAACACTGACATAGTTGAATTATATGTACATCCCTCATGTGCGACAAAGAGTTCACTCCAAAGTCACAAATAGCGGAGAACAAACGAAGAAATTATTGTAGGGTACGAAACCACCTCAAAGTTATCTTTTCCGATCAATCTTATGAGCTATCCCTATAAGTGTCACAAACAGCCCTAGAGTTCGTACAAAAATAACACCTTAAGATACACATCAACCAAAACCCTAATGTCACCTAGATACTCCAATGTCACCACAAGTACCCATGGGATTGATTATACGATATGCATCACACAATTTCAGATTCATCATGTTCAATCCAACACAAAGAACTTCAAGGAGTGCCCCAAAGTTTCTACCGGAGAGTCAAGACAAAAACATGTGCCAACCCCGATGCATAGATTCCCAAGGTCACGGAACCCGCAAGTTGATCACCAAAACATACATCAAGTGGATCAATAGAACATCCCATTGTCACCACGGATATCCCATCGCAAGACATACATCAAGTGTTCTCAAATCCTTAAAGACTCAATCCGATAAGAAAACTTCAAAGGGAAAACTCAATTCAGCACAAGAAGATAGAGAGGGGAAAACTCCAGATGATTCATCTATATTAATAAAGCTCACGGTACATCAAGATCGTGTCATCTCAAGAACACGAGAGAGAGAGAGATCAAACACATAGCTACCGGTACATACCCTCAGCCCCGAGGGTGAACTACTCCCTCCTCATCATGGAGACCGCCGGGATGATGAAGATGGCCTCCAGTGATGGTTTCCCCCTCCGGCAGGGTGCCGGAATGGGCTCCCGATTGGTTTTTCGTGGCTCTGGAGGCTTGCGGCGGCGGAACTCCCGATCTAGGTTTCTTTCTGGGGGTTTTGGTATTTATAGGAATTTTTGGCGTCGGAAACAAGTCAAGGGGGGCCACGAGGCGACGACAAGCCAAGAGGGCGCGCCCTAGGGGGGCGCCCTGCAGGCTTGTGGTGGCCTCGTGGGTCTTCTGGCCCAACTCCAATGCTTCGGGGGTCTCTTTTGGTCCATAAAAAATCACCGTAAATTTTCAGCCCATTCCGAGAACTTTCATTTCTGCACAAAAAACGACACCATGGTAGTTCTACGGAAAACAGCGTCAGTCCGGGTTAGTTCTAATAAAATCATACCAAAATCATATAGAATTATTGTAAACATGGCATGAATACTTCATAAATTATAGATACGTTGGAGACGTATCAACGAGCAAGTAACGGTAACGGTAAGTAAGGTGCAGCAAGGTAGCCCAATCCTTTTGTGGCAAAGGACAGGCCAGAAGAGTCTCTAGTAATTGGCAAAGTGTTCTTGAGGGTACACGGGAATTTCATCTAGTCACTTTTATCATGTTGGTTTGATTCGTGTTCGCTACTTTGATAATTTGATATGTGGGTGGACCGATGCTTGGGTGCTGTTCTTACTTGAACGACCTCCCACTTATGATTAACCCCCTCGAATGGATCCGCAACTATGAGAAAAGTATTAAGATAAAATCTAGCCATAGCATTAAATGTTTGGATCCAAATCAGCCCCTTACGAAGTAGCGCATAAACTAGGGTTTAAGCTTCTGTCACTCTAGCAACCCATCATCTAATAACTACTCCACAATGCATTCCCTTAGGCCCATGAATGGTGAAGTGTCATGTAGTCGACGTTCACATGACACCACTAAGGGAATCACAACATACATATCACCAAAATATCGAACACATATCAAATTCACATGATTACTTGCAACATGACTTCTCCCGTGACCTAAAGAACAAAGGTAATTACTCAGAAATAATAAGCATGCTCAAGATCAGAGGGGTATTGAATAGCATAATGGATCTGAACATATAATCTTCCAGCAGATAAACCATATAGTAATCAACTACGCAAGGTAATCAACACTACTAGTCACCCACAGGTACCAATCTGAGGTTCCGGTACAAAGATTGAACACAAGAGATGAACTAGGGTTTGAGAGGAGATGGTGTTGTTGAAGATGTTGATGGAAATTGGCCTCCCAAAGATGAGAGGGGTCTTGGTGATGACGATGGCTTCGATTTCCCCCGCCGGGAGGGAAGTTCCCTCGGCGGAATCGCTCCGCCGGAGGGCAAAAGTGCTCCTGCCCAAGTTCCGCCTCGAGGCGGCGGCGCTTCGTCCCGAAAGTCCTCCTCTTATTTTTTTTTCTAGGTCAAAACTGAATATATACCAGAAGATGAGCACCGGAGGTAGGCCGAGGAGGGCACAACCCACCAGGGCGCGCCCAGGGTGGCCCCCTCCGGTAGTTCTTTGCTCCAGTATTTTTTTATTTATTCCAAAAATAATCTCCGTAAAATTTCAGCTTCATTGGAGTTGTGCAGAATAGGTATCTCTGATGTGCTTTTTCAGGTCCAGAATTCCAGCTGCCGGTATTCTCCCTCTTTGTGTAAACCTTGCATATTATGAGAGAAAAAGGCATTAGAATCACTCCCTAAAGCATTATTATTCAACAAAACATAATAAATAACAGTAGGAAATCATGATGCAAAATGGACGTATCAACTCCCCCAAGCTTAGACCTCACTTGTCCTCAGCGAAAGCCGATATTGAAAAGCATGTCCACATGGTTTGAGAGAGAGGTGTCGATAAAAACAAAATACAGACATAGTAACATCATGCTTATTATCATAACAGCAACAAATTCTAATATAAATTTTATTCAATATATTTTCATCATATAACTTCTCATGAACAAGTAACAATTCATTACAACATAGAAGTATGAAGCATAAACCTTATTGAAAATCAACAAACTATGTTCTCAGTCAACTTTGCAACTACAATTCATCATATTTTTAGGAAGGGTCTCATGTCGGAGCCTTTTGGCAAGTCCACATACTCAACCATCATTTAGTCTTCTATGATTGCTAACACTCACGGCATACCCATGTGCAAAAAGTTTCAACCAGACACATAGGAAGATAGGGGCTTATAGTTTCGCCTCCCAACGTATTCACCTCAAGGGTGATGTCAACAATAATAACTCATGCCCACTCATATCCAACTGGATATATGTTCCTAGATCTTTCCTCACCACATGATGCTTGCAAAAGGAAAAGGTAAAAAGGAAATAGGGAAGAATACTTTGACTCTTGCATAAAAGTAAAAAATAGTCCCTTCGCAGAGGGAAGCAGAGGTTGTCATGCGCTTTTTTGGTTTGTATGCCCAATCCCTTAATGTAAAAGAACGTCACGCTATATTGCCCCCTATGATAGCAACCTTTATTATGCAGTCCATCGCTTTTATTACTTTGCCATCATAAGTTCGTATAGCGCTCAATTTTCTCTTACACTAATTGATCAAAATACTTTTTAGAAGCAATTTTATTGCCTTATTGCACCGATGACAACTTACTTGAAGGATCTTTCTCGATCCGTAGGTAGGTATGGTGGACTCTCAAAGAATGAATTTGGGTTTGGGGTTTTTGGATGCACAAGTAGTATCTCTACTTAGTGCGGGATTTTTGGCTAGCAAAGATATTGAGCAAGCATCACATGTTGAAGGATCTATGACAATATAACTTCTATGTGAATATGAACAAACATAAACCATTACGTTGTCTTCCTTGTCCAACGTCAACAATTTTGACATATAATATTTGATGGGGGCTCACAATCATAAAAGATGTCCAAGATAGTATATTTGCATGTGAATCTTCTCTTCCCTTATTAATTCTTTCATGAATTGCATCATTGACCAATGCTATGTTTGTCAATCTCCAATAAATTTTACTACTTATACTTTTCCTTATGTGATGTCATTACTCACCATAAGGTTAGCATATGATTCTTTTCATATATTTCTCTTTTCTTTTCTTTTGATTGCAACAAGAAAGTAGAGAGGCAAAAACTCAAACTAACTTTATTATATAACTCTCACTCGATTACATAGATAGATAGGCCACGAAACTAACACACGAAAATAGATCATGCTAAACTTTTATTCAGCTAAAGCAAAGGGAAACTAAAGATCAAACTAAAATAAGTAAAGGTGAATAAAATTGATGGTGATACGATACCGGGGCACCTCCCCCAAGCTTGGCTCAACCCAAGGGGAGTGCCCATACCCGTGTGCTCAAGTCTCCTTTGGTGGTGGTGATGAAGAAGGTGGTGGTGATGATGTGGCCTTCTTCTTCAAGTTATATTTAAGCATAAAATTTTCCTCCCCTAGATCATCATTCTCCAACTCGAGCTTTAATATCTTTTTGCATAATGCAGCCTTGCTCTCCTGGAGAAAACAAGATGGGATAAATTGGACCTCAGGTTTGTATCTCGTAAGGAGGCTTGACTTCTTGAATTCCACATGCATGTCTTCGGGTTGAGGTAATGGCCCATCCTCTTCCTCAGAACTATCATCCTTTCTTTCCTTCATGGCAGCGTCCTCCTCCTCATCTGAGGTCCATAGATAGGGGTAAATTTCCCTAAAGATCTTTGGGCCTGCAACATAGTGATCCCCCTCTGAATCTTGAGACGACATATTTTCATATCTGCCAGGAAAAACAACACGAAACAAGAACAGAGGATTTTTCTGCGGTGCGGTCATCAAAACAGTCGGGGATGTATAGAGAGAATTTTTATGCTTGAAAACAAGCATATGGAAGGAAAACGGAGTCGGGAAGGTGTCCAAGGTGGGCACAACCCACCAGGGCTCGCCCAGGGGTGCCTGGCGCGCCCTGGTGTATCGTGCTCACCTCGATCACTTTTCGGTTTATTTCTTTATTTCCAAATTTTTCTAATATTCCAAAACTGACAAAAAATATTTTTGCTGATTTTTGAGAGTCCGTTTACTTACCGTATCACGTACCTCCAATTTTTTCAGAATTCTAGAGTGTTCCGAAAGGTTTCTTTTATGTGTTCCTCCAGTGTCATGGTTTGGATAACATTACTTTCAATGTTAATAGGCGTACCTGAGATATAGTGCTTAATTCTTTGTCCATTGACCACCTTCGGGTTAGTACCTTCGGCATTATTAATCTTGATAGCTCCAGAACGATAAACCTCTTCGATAATATAAGGTCCTTCCCATTTGGAGAGAAGCTTACCTGCAAAAAATCTTAAACGAGAGTTGAACAAAAGAACATAGTCTCCTATTTTGAATTCCTGCTTTTGGATTCTTTTGTCATGCCATATTTTTACTTTTTCTTTGAATAGTTTGGCATTTTCATAGGCTTGGGTTCTCCCTTAATCTAGTGAGCTAATATCAAATAGCCTCTTCTCACCGGCAAGTTTGAAATCATAGTTGAGTTCTTTAATTGCCCAAAATGCTTTATGTTCTAATTCTAGAGGCAGATGACAAGCTTTTCCATATACCATTTTGTATGGAGACATACCCATAGGATTTTTATAAGCTGTTCTATAGGCCCAAAGTGCATCATCTAATTTCTTAGACCAATTCTTACGAGACCTATTGACAGTTTTTTGTAGTATTAATTTTATTTCCCTATTGCTAAGTTCAACTTGACCACTAGATTGAGGATGATAGGGTATTGCAATTCTATGGTTAACATCATATTTAGCAAGCATTTTACGGAAAGCACCATGAATAAAGTGTGAACCAGCATCGGTCATTAAATATCTAGGAACTCCAAACCTCGGGAAGATAACCTCTTTAAGCATTTTAATGGAGGTGTGGTGATCAACACTACTAGTTGGAATAGCTTCTACCCACTTAGTGACATAATCAATAGCAACCAGAATATGAGTGTACCCATTAGAGGAAGGAAATGGTCCCATATAATCAAAACCCCAAACGTCAAATGGTTAAACAATAAGTGAATAATTCATAGGCATTTCCTGACGCTTACCGATATTACCAATTCTTTGACATTCATCACAAGACAAGACAAAGTTACAGGCATCCTTGAAGAGAGTAGGCCAATAAAAACCAGATTGCAATACCTTGTGAGCAGTTCTATCTCCCGCATGATATCCTCCATAAGCTTCGGAATGACATTTCCGTAGGATTTGTTCCTGTTCATGCTCAGCTACACAACGTCTAATAATACCATCTACTCCTTCTTTATAAAGATGTGGGTCATCCCAAAAGTAATGTCTTAAGTCATAGAAGAATTTTTTCTTTTGTTGGTATGTGAAGCTGGGTGGTATATATTTAGCAACAATGTAGTTAGCATAATCAACATACCAAGGGGTGTTTTGAGAAACACTTATTGCAGCTAACTGTTCGTCAGGGAAACTATCATCAATAGGTAGTGGGTCATCAAGAATATTAACCTAGACAAGTTATCAGCTACGGGGTTCTCAGCTCCCTTCCTATCAACGATATGTAAGTCAAATTCTTGAAGCAAGAGAACCCACCTAATGAGTCTAGGTTTAGCATCTTTCTTTTCTATAAGATATTTTATAGCAGCATGATCAGTGTGAACAATAACTTTTGAGTCAACAATATAGGATCTAAATTTATTACAGGCAAACACAACTGCTAAAAATTCTTTTTCAGTAGTAGCATAATTCCGTTGAGCACTGTCTAGATTTTTACTAGCATAATGGATAACATTCAATTTCTTACCAACTCATTGTCCTAGAACAGCACCAACAACATAATCACTAGCATCACATATAATTTCAAAAGGCAAGTTCCAATCAGGTGGTTGAACGATAGGTGCAGAGGTTAAGGCTTTCTTGAGTGTTTCAAAGGCTTCCACACAATCATCATAAAAAAAGGAATATCCTTTTGCAAAAGATTAGTAAGAGGCCTAGAAATTTTAGAGAAGTCTTTAATGAACCTCCTATAGAAACCAGCATGACCAAGGAAACTACGAATACCTTTAATATCTTTAGGACATGGCATTTTCTCAATTGCATCAACTTTAGCTTTATCCACCTCAATACCTCGTTTAGATATTTTATGCCCCAAAACAATGCCTTCATTGACCATAAGGTGGCACTTGTCCCAATTCAAGACAAGATTAGTTTGTTCACATCTCTGCAAAACTCGATCAAGGTTGCTTAAGCAATCATCAAAAGAAGTTCCGTAAATGGAAAAATCATCCATGAAAACCTCAACAATCTTTTCACAAAAGTCAGAGAATATAGTGGTCATACATCTTTGAAA
This sequence comes from Elymus sibiricus, assembly GCA_039707655.1. Classification (NCBI taxonomy): domain Eukaryota; kingdom Viridiplantae; phylum Streptophyta; class Magnoliopsida; order Poales; family Poaceae; genus Elymus; species Elymus sibiricus. The sequence continues at coordinate 56,232,785 of CM077665.1, forward strand.
GGTAGCAGGTGCATTGCATAAACCAAAAGGCATACGTCTATAAGCATAGGTTCCAAAAGGGCAGGTAAAGGTGGTTTTCTCTTGATCGGATTGTGACACGGGTATTTGAGAGAAACCAGAATATCCATCCAGAAAACAAAAGTGTGTGTGCTTAGATAATCTTTCTAGCATTTGATCAATAAAAGGCAGAGGGTGATGATCTTTTCTAGTAGCTTTGTTTAACTTTCTAAAGTCAATTACCATTCTATAACCAGTGACACTTCTTTGTATAATGAGTTCATTTTTATCATTAGGGACAACGGGAATACCTCCTTTCTTAGGGACACAATGAACGGGGCTTACCCATCTACTATCAGCTATGGGATAGATTATACCTGCTTCCACAAGCTTTAATATTTCAGTTCTTACCACTTCTTTCATTTTAGGATTCAATCGCCATTGGTGATCAACAACGGGTTTAGCATCAAGTTCCATATTAATCTTTTGCTGACATAGAGTGGGACTAATGCCCTTAAGATCATCAAGAGTATATCCAATAGCAGCCCGGTGCTTCCTTAGAACTTTTAATAATCTTTCTTCTTCATGTTCTGAAAGGTTAGCACTAATAATAACAGGATATATCTTTTTCTCATCAAGATAAGCATACTTCAGTGTATCAGGCAATTGCTTTAATTCAAACACAGGATCACCTTTAGGTGGACGAGGACCTCCAAGAGTTTCGATAGGCAAATTGTGTTTCAGGAGAGGTTGTTGTTCAAAGAAAATTTGATCTATTTCATTTCTTTCACGCAAGTGCATATCATTTTCATGGTCAAGCAAATATTGTTCTAATGGATCGGTAGGAGGCACGACAATAGAAGCAAGACCAATTATTTCATCCTTACTAGATAACGCTTTATCACGAGGTTGTCTACTAAACTTGGAAAAAATAAACTCATGAGACACACCACCAAAACTGACACCGATAGTTTGTTTTTCACAATCTATCTTAGCGCTGAAAGGTCTACCAAAGATAATGGGACAAAAGTCATCTTGTGGGGAACCAAGAACTAGAAAATCAGTAGGGTATTTTACTTTCACACACAAAACTTCAACATCTCTAACAATCCCAAGTGGTGTGATGGTGTCTCTCTTAGCAAGTTTAATACTAACATCAATGTCTTCTATTTCAGCAGGTGCTATTTCATCCATAATTTCTTGGTATAGAGTAAAAGGTATAGCACTCACACTAGCACCCAAGTCACATAAACTATGATAGAAATGATCTCCTATTTTGACTGAGACAACATGCATGCCTTCTATGCGTCTATGTTTATCTTTTTCATCGGGTTTAGCAATTCTAGCAGCTTCATCACAGAAGTAGATAACATGCCCATCAATATTTTGTACCAAGAGATCTTTAACCATAGCAACACTAGGTTCTACTTTTATTTGCTCAGGGGGTTTAGGTGCTCTAATATTACTCTTGCGAACCACAGTTGATACCTTAGCATGTTCCTTTATCCTAACAGGGAAAGGAGGTTTTTCAATATAAGCGGTAGGCACAACTAGATCAGCATTGTAAATGATGGTTTCATCTTTAGTTATGACCGGTTCTTTAATTTCTTCTTTAATAGGGGGATGGTATATAAACCACTTCTCCTTAGGGAGATCAACGCGAGTAGCAAATGCTTTGCAGAAAGAGGCTACTATCTCAGAGTCAAGTCCATATTTAGTGCTAAACTTATGAAACGTATCGGTATTCATAAAAGATTTAACACAATCAAACTCAAGCTTTATACCTGACTCATTACCTTCGTTGAGTTCCCAATCTTCAGAGTTGCGTTTAATTCTTTCTAAGAGATCCCACTTGAATTCAATAGTCTTCTTCATATAAGAACCAGCACAAGAAGTATCGAGCATGGATTGATCATTATGAGAAAGCTGAGCATAAAAATTCTGAATGATAACTTCTCTCGGGATGTCATGATTGGGGCATGAATATAACATTGACTTAAGCCTCCCCCAAGCTAGAGCGATGCTTTCTCCTTCACGAGGCCAAAAATTATATATATAATTCTGATCACGATGAACTAGATGCAAACGATTACAGTTCCACGATCCAAGATCATCACATAGCCTATACCATGTCAATGCTTTTCCCTTCAAAGATAAAGGGAAAACCTTCTTCTTAGCTTCATCTCCGGGTAAACCTGCAAGCTTAAATAATCCACAAATTTCGTTCACATATAATAGATGCATATCAGGATGTTCAGTTCCATCTCCTGCATAAGGTTTAGCAAGCAGTTGTTCTACCATACCCAAAGGAATTTCATAGCCAATATTTTCAGTAGGTGCAGTAGGTTGAGGGGCAACTAATTGTGGTTCCAGTCGAGGTGAAGATACCCCGAACAAACCCCTCAAAGGATTGTTTTTCATAGTAGCAAGTAACAATAAATTTCAGTACGTAGTATAAGTTTTTCCTTACCGATTTCCACTTACCAAAAGCGCTTCACTCCCCGGCAACGGCGCCAGAAAAGAGTCTTGATGACCCACAAGTATAGGGGATCAATCGTAGTCCTTTCGATAAGTAAGAGTGTCGAACCCAACGAGGAGCAGAAGGAAATGACAAGCGGTTTTCAGCAAGGTAATTTATGCAAGCACTGAAATTGTAGGTAACAGATAGTTTGATAGCAAGGTAATTGGTAACGAGAAAGTACCGGTAACGGTAAGTAAGGTGCAGCAAGGTAGCCCAATCCTTTTGTTGCAAAGGACAGGCCAGAACAGTCTCTAGTAATAGGAAAAGTGTTCTTGAGGGTACACGGGAATTTCATCTAGTCACTTTTATCATGTTGGTTTGATTCGTGTCCGCTACTTTGATAATTTGATATGTGGGTGGACCGGTGCTTGGGTGATTGATGTCTACTACACAACCTTCTTCTTGTAGACTCGTGTTGGGCCTCCAAGCGCAGAGTTTTGTAGGACAATAGCAAATTTCTCTCAAGTGGATGACCTAAGGTTTATCAATCCGTGGGAGGCGTAGGATGAAGATGGCCTCTCTCAAGCAACCCTGCAATCAAATAACAAAGAGTCTCTTGTGTCCCCAACACACCCAATACAATGGTAAATTGTATAGGTGCACTAGTTCGGCGAAGAGATGGTGATACAAGTGTAATATGGATGATAGATATAGGTTTTTGTAATATGAAAATATAAAAACAGCAAGGTGACTAATGATAAAAGTGAGCACAAACGGTATTGCAATGCTTACAAACAAGGCCTAGGGTCCATACTTTCACTAGTGCAAGTTCTCTCAACAATACTAACATAGTTGAATCATATGTAAATCCCTCACATGCGACAAAGAGTTCACTCCAAACTCACAAATAGCGGAGAACAAACGAAGAAATTATTGTAGGGTACGAAACCACCTCAAAGTTATCTTTTCTGATCAATATTATGAGCTATCCCTATAAGTGTCACGAACAGCCCTAGAGTTCGTACTAAAATAACACCTTAAGATACACATCAACCAAAACCCTAATGTCACCTAGATACTCCAATGTCACCACGAGTACCCATGGGCTTGATTATACGATATGCATCACACAATTTCAGATTCATCATGTTCAATCCAACACAAAGAACTTCAAAGAGTGCCCCAAAGTTTCTACCGGAGAGTCAAGACGAAAACATGTGCCAACCCCTATGCATAGATTCCCAAGGTCACGGAACCCGCAAGTTGATCACCAAAACATACATCACGTGGATCAATAGAACATCCCATTGTCACCACGTATATCCCATCGCAAGACATACATCAAGTGTTCTCAAATCCTTTAAAGACTCAATCCGATAAGAAAACTTCAAAGGGAAAACTCAATTCATCACAAGAACATAGAGAGGGGAAAACTCCATATGATTCATCTATATTAATAAAGCTCACGGTACATCAAGATCGTGTCATCTCAAGAACACGAGAGAGAGAGAGAGATCAAACACATAGCTACTGGTACATACCCTCAGCCCCGACGGTGAACTACTCCCTCCTCGTCATGGAGACCATCGGGATGATGAAGATGGCCTCCGGTGATGGTTTCCCCCTCCGGCAGGGTGCCGGAACGGGCTCCCAGTTGGTTTTTCGTGGCTACAGAGGCTTGCAGCGGCGTAACTCCCGATCTAGGTTTCTTTCTGGAGGTTTCTGTATTTATAGGAATTTTTGGCGTCGGAAACAAGTCAAGGGGGGCCACGAGGCGGCGACAAGCCAGGAGGGCGCGCCCTAGGGGGGCGCCCTGGAGGCTTGTGGTGGCCTCGTGGCTCTTCTGGCCCAACTCCAATGCTTCGGGGGTCTCTTTTGGTCCATAAAAAATCACCGTAAATTTTCAGCCCAGTCCGAGAACTTTTATTTCTGCACAAAAAACGACACCATGGTAGTTCTGCTGAAAACAGCTTCAGTCCGGGTTAGTTCTAATAAAATCATACCAAAATCATATAGAATTATTGTAAACATGGCATGAATACTTCATAAATTATAGATACGTTGGAGACGTATCAGTGATGTTCTTACTTGAACAACCTCCCACTTATGATTAACCCCCTCGCAAGCATCCGCAACTACGAGAAAAGTATTAAGATAAAATCTAACCATAGCATTAAATGTTTGGATCCAAATCAGCCCCTTACGAAGTAGCGCATAAACTAGGGTTTAAGCTTCTGTCACTCTAGCAACCCATCATCTAATAACTACTCCACAATGCATTCCCTTAGACCCATGAATGGTGAAGTGTCATGTAGTCGACGTTCACATGACACCACTAAGGGAATCACAACATACATATCATCAAAATATCGAACACATATCAAATTCACATGATTACTTGCAACATGACTTCTCCCGTGACCTCAAGAACAAAGGTAACTACTCACAAATAATAAGCATGCTCAAGATCAGAGGGGTATTGAATAGCATAATGGATTTGAACATATAATCTTCCACCAAATAAACCATATAGTAATCAACTACGCAAGGTAATGAACACTACTAGTCACCCACATGTACCAATCTGTGGATCCGGTACAAAGATTGAACACAAGAGATGAACTAGGGTTTGAGAGGAGATGGTGCTGTTGAAGATGTTGATGGAGATTAGCCTCCCAAAGATGAGAGGGGTGTTGGTGATGACGAGGGCTTCGATTTCCCCCTCCAGGAGGGAAGTTCCCCCGGCGGAATCGCTCCGCCGGAGGGCAAAAGTGCTCCTGCCCAAGTTCCGCCTCGAGGCGGCGGCGCTTCATCCCGAAAGTCCTCGTCTTATTTTTTTTCTAGGTCAAAACTGAATATATACCAGAAGATGGGCACCGGAGGTGTGCCGAGAAGGGCACAACCCACCAGGGCGCGTCCAGGGGGGCCTGGCACGCCCTGGTGTCTTGTGCCCACCAGGGTGGCCCCCTCCGGTAGTTCTTTGCTCCAGTATTTTTATTTATTCCAAAAATAATCTCCATAAAATTTCAGCTTCATTGGAGTTGTGCAGAATAGGTATCTTTGATGTGCTTTTCCAGGTCAAGAATTCCAGCTGCCGGTATTCTCCCTCTTTGTGTAAACCTTGCATATTATGAGAGAAAAGGCATTAGAATCACTCCCTAAATCATTATTATTCAACAAAACATAAGAAATAACAGTAGGAAATCATGAGGCAAAATGGACGTATCACAAGGCCATCTGCAACAAAAAGGAATAAATATGGGCTTAACGGATCTCCCTGCCGAAGACATCTCGAAGGGACAAAGGGTTCCAACACCTCGCCATTCATCTTCACCGAGAAGTGGACAGACCTCACACGCTTCATAATCCAACTAATCCATAATGAGCTGAACCCGGCCTTTTCCAAGGCTCCTTGGAGAAAGTCCCAATCGACTCTATCATAGGCCTTCGGCAAGTCCAATTCATATGCACAGTGAGTGTTATGGGGGTTCTTACTGTGTTGGATTTTGTGGAAGCATTCATGCAATGATGGCATTATCCGTGATCAGTCTCCCTGGTATGAAAGCACTCTGGGTCTCTTATATTAACTCATCAAGAAATGGCCTAAGCCGATTCACCAAGCATTTCGAAATGACCTTGTAGATCATATTACATAGGCTAATTGGCCTAAAGTCTCTAAGATTTTGTGGATTCCTCCCCTTCGGGATAAGCACAATGACTGTATCATTTATGCCCTCCGGCATAATGCCATCCTCAAAGAAGCGCAGTATGACTTCAACGATATCTCTCTTGATCATACCCCGGTTTCTTTGAAAAAAGCGGGCAGGAAAACCATCCACTCCCGGGGCTTTGAGGGGGCCAATCTAAAATAGGGCATCACTTATCTCTTTCTCGGTAAATTCTTTTGTCAGTTTAGTGTTCATCTCCTCCCGGACCGTGCGCGGCAGCAGTTCGATCAGCTCAAAAGGAACCACGGCGTCATCTTCCTTGTACAGTTTTCTGAAGAAATCAGTTGACATGGCGTTCATTTCATCCTTCCTCTCAACCCATCTATCCTCTTCATTCTTCAGTTCCCTAATCGTGTTCTTCTTTTGACCCAGGTTGCTTTCCTATGGAAGTACTTAGTGTTCTGGTCGCCCTCCTTTATCCACGTCGCTCGAGACCTTTGCTTCCACATAACTTCCTCTCGAATAAGCAGTTCGTCCAGTTTCTTCGACACCTTTTTTATTTGATCCTCTTGCATAGTAGAGTTCGACCTTTCATGGAGTTCCCTCAGTTTATTCTTCTTTTTAATGCCACTCCGAACCGAACCGAAGTCTTTTCTGGACCAAGACCGCAGCGAACTCTGCACCTCTTTCAGTTTCTTTGCTACATCTGACAGAGATGCGCCTAGCCTAGTATCCCCCCATGCCTCCCTAACAGTACTCTCCAAGGAAGGGACTCTTTTCCAGATCATTTCATAGCGGAAGGTGGTGATAGTTTTTCTGTTGGGGGCTTTGTTTCCAAAGGCCAAGAGCAGCGGGAAGTGGTCAGAACGAGAAGTGACAATATTCTGAACAGTTGCATTTCGAAATAGCTCAGTCCATTCAGGGGACGCTACACCCCTATCTAGTCTTGCTCTTACCTTATTCCTCCCCTGTTGCTTATTGTTGTTAGTCCAGTCTGGTCCATGGTAGCCAAGGTCATGGAGGTTGCATGACGATAACACTTCTCAGAAAGTGCTCATGTATCTTCCTATGAACCACGGACTTTACTATACCGGATACCCGTCGGTACTTGAACGGTATAGTGATGCGAATTGGATCTCTGATGCTGATGAGATGAAGCACACTACTAGGTATATGTTTACTCTTGGAGGTGGTGTTGTTTCCTGGAAGTCTTGCAAGCTAACGATCTTAATGAGATCGACAATGCAAGCAGAATTAACAGCATTAGACACATCCGATGTCGAAGCACAATTTCTTCGAGATCTTTTGATGGACTTGCCAGTGGTTGAGAAGCCAGTTCCGGCTATCCTTATGAACTGCGATAATCAAACGGTTATTGCCAAAGTAAAGAGTTCAAAGGACAACATGAAGTCCAACAAACATATAAGAATGAGACTGAAAGCTGTCAGACGTTTAAGAAACTCCGGAGTCATAGCGTTGGATTACATCCAAACGACTAAGAATCTGGCAGATCCCTTTACTAAAGGGCTATCGCGTGTTGTGATACACAGTGCATCAAGGGAGAAGGTTATGAGACCCACATGAGTTGCCATGGTGGTAACCCAACCTATGTGATCGGGAATCCCGTGAAGTAGGAACTGGGAAAACAAGCCAGTGGTGAACTGAGGAGAGTAACTTTAGTGACCCACCCCGTTGGAGATGCAATACTCTCGGATATTGTATGGTAGGATGACTACCATCTTAATGTGTTCTAAAGCTTGTGTGTAAGCAAGATGCCGTCCTACAGAGCAATCTTTGGAGGAACACACCTATATGGGCCCGACTGCTGGTCACAGTCTATGAGATTAGGGTGATCTCTAGCAAGCTCATGTATAGGCCAGGAGTGTGACTAATATGCTCCACCCGAGGGCTCACCCTTCGGCAACCTAGTACTAGTAAGACATGTGGTGAAACTTCTTTATGCCAAACTGACAATTCAAGGCATAGTCCATTGTTCAGTTGTGAAGGAGTGTAGCTGCTTGCTCTAGGTGAAGCTCAACCTTAACGGTCTTCACTGAAATACTAGTATATCAAAACAGTAATTGGAACAGAGGACAAAATGGGCCCTAAAGATCTGGTGGTGGATTGTTGAAATATGACATGGGCCTAGGGCACATAAGACAATTTCAGGAAAATCTCTAAGGGCCCATGTAGGTGGCATGACAAGGGGTGGTGGGAAGTTTAGTCCCACCTTGCTAGTGGAGAGGGAGTTGGACCTCCTTATAAGGGTCTCTCTTCTACATGCTATTGGAGCTTGAGAAGAGAAGAGGCCCTCGCGCACTCCTCCGCCGCCGCCCGCCATGCCACGCCTCGTCACGATGCATCGCGAGTTGCGGGATTGAGCCGAGCGCCGCGGGTTGCTGGATTGAGCCGAGCCGAGCTCATACCTACACGCTTACTTTTGCCGATCAGGAAGGAAGAATACGTAACGGATGCACCACGATCTGAGACGTCAGATCGTGGACTGTTACCGACTCGGACGTGGGTCCAACCCACGACTCTCCACCTGGACGCTCCTACATAAGCGAGGCTTCAGCCAACCCTAGACGCCACGAGATCAGATCACATCTGCTACACGCTGATACGTCTCCGTTGTATCTATAATTTTTGATTGTTTCATGCCAATATTATATAACTTTCACATATTTTTGGCAACATTTTATATGATTTATTGGACTAACATATTGATCCAGTGCCCAGTGCCAGTTCCTGTTTGTTGCATGTTTTTGTTTCACAAAATATCCATATCAAACGAAGTCCAAACGCGATGAAAATTTACGAAGCTTTTTTTGGAATATTTGTGAATTTTGAGAAGTGGAATCAACGCAAACGGACGCCCACAGCCCCCAAGGGACACCAGGGCGCGCCCAGAAGGCCCAGGCGCGGCGTGATGGGTTGTGCCCACCTCGTACGTCGGTTGGAGCTCTCCTTCGGGCAGAAGGAAGCTAATTTTTGGATAAAAATCCCTTCAAAATTTCTGCCCGATCGGAGTTACGGATCTCTGGGAATATAAGAAACGGTTTTTGGCCAGAAAACAGGAACGTGAAACAGAAGAGAACAGAGAGGGAGATCCAATCTAGAAGGGGCTCCTACCCCTCCGCCGCCATGGAGGCCATGGACCAGAGGGGGAACTCTCCTCCCATCTAGGGGGGAGGCCAAGGAATAAGAAGAAGGAGGGGGCTCTCTCCCCCTCTCTCCCGGTGGCGCCGGAACGCCGCTGGGGCAATCATCGTGACGGCGATCTACACCAACAACTTCGTCGCCGTCAACACCAACTCTCTCCCCCTCTATGCACCGGTGTAACACCTCTCTTCCCCGCTGTAATATCTACTTAAACATGGTGGTCAACTCCATATATTATTTCCCAATGATATTTGGCTATCCTATGATGTTTGAGTAGATCTCTTTTTGTCCTATGGGTTAATTGTGGTATGATGTTATGGATGTGAGTTGTATGTTGATATGGTGATGTCCTATGGTGCCCTCTGTGTCGCGCAAACGTGAGGGATCCCCGTTGTAGGGTGTTGCAATATTTTCATGATTTGCCTATGGTGGGTTGCTTGAGTGACAAAAGCATAAACCCGAGTAGGTGGGTTGTTGCGTATGGGAGTAAAGGGGACTTGATACTTAATGCTATGGTTGGTTTTTACCTTAATGATCTTTGGTAGTTGTGCATGCTTTCTAGAGTTCCAATCATAGGTGCATATGATCCAAGTACGGAAAGTGTGTTAGTGTATGCCTCTCCCTCATTGCATATGACAAGTATCTATCATATTATATTCAATTGCCTAGGGACAATCTTTATCTTGCGTTACACAAAAAGCTCTCTGCTAAGCTATTTACTTTTATTGTTCTTTTATTAAAGCAGCACCTAACTTTTATTTCCACATTCTTTATTATCTTGCAAAGTACTTCTAGTTTTATTCCTGCAAAGTAGTTTCATACTTGTTCTAGGTAAAGCAAGCATTAGCGTGCGTAGAGCTGTATCGGTGGTCGATAGAACTTGAGGGAATATTTGTTCTACCTTTAGCTCCTCGTTGGGTTCGGCACTCTTACTTATCGAAAAAGGCTACAAACGATCCCCTACACTTGTGGGTTATCAAGACCTTTTTCTGGCGCCATTGCCGGGGAGCAATAACATGGGGTGAATATTCTTGTGTGTGCTTGTTTGCTTTATCACTAAGTAATTTTTATTTTCTGTTATTAGTTGTTTTATATCTTTAGTTATGGATATGGAACACGAAACACCAAAAAAATTAGTGGTACTTGCTACTCATGGAGATGGGAAACCTCCTAAAACCCTCGATGCTAGTTATGTGAAACACGTTAATTACTCCTTTGATAATCCTGAGAAATCCTCATCGAACTTTATAATGGGAGACACGTTGGATCAACATGAGTACTTTAGGGATTATCGCTTGTCTCAAAAAGGGAAACACTTATGGGATCAAATTAGAATATTGCAATGGTTTGCTTGGGATGCATGCTCGAGATGTGACTTTACTTGTTGCTCTAAGATAGAAGCTCGACACCTTCCCTTTCAATGTAAATTCAATGATAATGAAACCTTGGCTTCTTATGCTAAAGGTATTTATGATTACTATGATGTGGAACGAACAGAAGAATTTGTTGCGTTTAAAGGTGCTTATGAAATTGCTTCTTTGCTTGAAAAGTATGATGATGATGTTCCTTATGAATCTGAAAATTTATCCATACTTAAATATTGCTATGATAATTATGAATACAATGCTGATATTATTGAATTTGTTGAGAGAATGTCCGCTGCCTTGGAAGAGACTAATATTTTGCAGGGACCTATGGAAGAAGAAGTTGCTGAAATTGTGAGCTCATTAGATGAAAAAGATGAGGAGGAGAGCGAAGAACAAAAGGAGGAAGAGCGGATTGATCACCCGTGCCCACCTTCTAATGAGAGTAACTCTTCAACTCATACATTGTTTAATTACCCATCGTGTTTACCGAAGGATAAATGCTATGATGATTGCTATGATCCCTTGGATTCATCTCAAATATCCATTTTTGATGAACTTGATGCTTGCTATGCTTGTGGCCAAGATGCCAATATGAATTATGCTTATGAAGATGAACTTGCTATAGTTCCTTATGTTAAGCATGAAATTGTTGCTATTGCACCCACACATGATAGTCCTATTATCTTTTTGAATTCTCCCAACTACACTATATCTGAGAAGTTTGCTCTTATTAAGGATTATATTGATGGGTTGCGTTTTGCTACTACACATGATGATTTTGATGAATATAATATGCATGTGCTTGCTGCTCCTACTTGCAATTATTATGAGAGAGGAACTACATCTCCACCTCTTTATGTTTCCAATACTATGGAATTGCAAGAAAATGTTTATACTATGCATTGGCCTTTACTTAATGTGCATGAATTGTTCTTGTATGACATGCCGATGCATAGGAAGAGAGTCAGACTTCATTGTCACATGATATATATCACTTTGTGCTCAGTACTAAATTACAAATCATTGTTAATTAAAATTGGCTTTGATATACCTTGGGATCCGGGTGGATCCATTACTTGAGCACTTTATGCCTAGCTTATTGGCTTTAAAGAAAGCGCTGCCAGGGAGACAACCCGGAAGTTTTAGAGAGTCATTTATTTCTGTTGTGTGCTATTATAAAGTTTAAAAACAAAAAAAATATAGAGGGGAACCTAAAACTTCACAAAAGGAAAGGTGAAAGTGAGAGAGAAGATGAGCATCGTTGAACTGGGGGATATCCTTGAACTTTGTTCATGCCCATGTAAACTTTGTGAGTCTTCAATCACGGAAACTTTTCCAAAAATAATAATTATCCCCTCGAACAAATCCATTGTATTATAAAAATAATGTGCCAAGATTTGCCTTTAGGATGATTAGATTGCTTGTTGGTATGTGTGGTGTAAAAACAGAAACTTTGGCTGTAGTGCGTGAATTTTCATTTTTTACTGGAACGTCAAAAGTTTCTGAAATTTTTACACAGTATTTCTATACAAAATTTTTATTTCGTCCTAATGTTCTAGAATTTTTGGAGTTACAGAAGTATGGTCAAAGTTCAGATTACTACAGACTGTCCTGTTTAAGACAGATTCTGTTTTTGATGCATTGTTTTGCTTGTTTTGATGAAGCTGTCGATTTTATCGGTGGTATAAGCCATGGAAAAGTTATAATACAGCAGGGATAATGCAAATATAAAATATGAATGGGTTTCCAACAATACTTAAAGTAGGAATTTGCTTTATTATACTAACGGATCTCACCAGTCTTCTGTTAAGTTTTGTGTGGATGAAGTGTTCGAACATCGAGGAGGTCTCGATATGAGGAGAAGGAGGAGAGGCAAGATTTCAAGCTTGGGGATTCCCAAGGCACCCCAAGTAAATATCCAAGGAGACTCAAGCGTCTAAGCTTGGGGATGCCTCGGAAGGCATCCCATCTTTCTTCAACAAGTATCGGTATGTTTTCGTTTCGTTCATGTGATATGTGTAAATCTTGGAGCGTCTTTTGTGTTTCACTTATATCATTTGAAGTTTGGATTGCCTGTTTCTCTTCACATAGAAAACCGTTATTTGTAGAATGCTCTTTTGCTTCACATATATTTTTTAGAGCTTGGTCTTTTGTAGAAAGAATTAAACTCTCTTGCTTCACTTATATATATTTAGAGAGTCATCGGGAATTGGTCATTTGCATGGTTAGTCATAAAATCCTACATAAAACTTAGGGATCACTGAATATGATACGTTTGATTCCTTGCAATAGTTTTGCGATATAGAGATGATAATATGTGGGAGGTACTAGTGGATGATCGTGTTTAGTAAGATATTGGTGTTAAGGTTTGTGATTCCCGAAGCATGCACGTATAGTCTCCCGTTATGCTAGGAAGTTGGATCACAATTTATTCTTGATTGTCTATCTTTGTGTGAAGGTCGGGGGCGCGCGATGGTTAACTCCTACCAACCTCCCCCCTAGGAGCATGCGTAGTAATACTTTGCTTCGAGAGAGCTAATAAAACTTTTGCAATAAGTATGTGAGTTCTTTATGACTAATGTGAGTCCATGGATTATACGCACTCTTACCTTTCCGCAATTTGCTAGACTCTACGGTACCGTGCATTGCCCTTTCTCACCTCGAGAGTCGGTGCAAACTTCGCCAGTGCATCCAAACCCCGTGATATGATACGCTCTATCACACATAAGCCTTATTATATCTTCCTCAAAACAGCCACCATACCTACCTATTATGGCATTTCCATAGCCATTCCAAGATATATTGCCATGCGATTTCCACCGCCTCCGTTTTGATGACTTGAGCATTCATTTGCATATTGCATTACATGATCCTAAGATAGCTAGCATGATGTTTTCATGGCTTGTCCGTTTTTTTGATATCTTTGCTACGCTAGATCATTGCATTCATATAGAGTCATACTTTGTTCTACTATCGTTGTAGTATTGAGTTGTAAGTAAATAGAAGTGTGATGATCATCATTATTCATTATTAGAGCATGCCCCAATGATGAAAGGATGATGGAAACTATGATTCCCCCATGAGTCGGGATGAGGCTCCGGACAAAGAAAAAAAAGAAAAAGAAAAAATAGAAAAATAAATAAAAAGAAAAAAAAAAGAAAAAAGAAAGAAGAAAAATGAATGAAAGGTAGAAGGGGCATGCTAATTCCACACTTGTGCTTCAAAGTAGCACCATGTTTTTCATATAGAGAGTGTCCTATGTTGTCACTTTCATATACTAGTGGGAATTTTTCATTATAGAGTTAGATGCACACCCACTTAGTTTTCATATTGAGCTTTCATACACTTATAGATCTTAGTGCATTCGTTGCATGGCAATCCCTACTCCTCGCATTGATATCTATTGATGGGCATCTCCATAGCCCGTTGATACGCTGAGTTGATGCGAGACTTTCTTCTCCACTTTTACCCCTTTGAAACCTACCACCATATTCTATTCCACCCATAGTGCTATATCCATGGCTTGCGCTCATGTATTGCGTGAGAGTTGAAAATGCTGAAGCGCGTTAAAAAGTATGAACCAATTGCTTGGCTGACACCGGGGTAGTACATGATTTATACTTTGTGTTAAGAAGATAGAGCATGACAAGGCTATATGATTTTGTAGGGATAGCGTTCTTTAGCCTTGATATTTTGAAAGACATGATTGTTTGTTGGGATGCCTGAGTATTAATGTCTTTATGTCAAAACTAGACTATTGCTTTGAATCACTTGTGTCTTAATATTCATGTCATGATTAGATATATGATCAAGATTATGCTAGGTAGCATTCCACATAAAAATTATCTTTTTTATCATTTACCTACTCGAGGACGAGCAGGAATTAAGCTTGGGGATGCTGATACGTCTCCGTCGTATCTATAATTTTTGATTGTTTCATGCCAATATTATACAACTTTCACATATTTTTGGCAACATTTTATATGATTTATTGGACTAACATATTGATCCAGTGCCAGTTCTTGTTTGTTGCATGTTTTTTGTTTCGCAGAATATCCATATCAAACAAAGTCCAAACGCGATGAAAATTTACGGAGATTTTTTTGGAATATTTTTGAATTTTGAGAAGTGGAATCAACGCAAACGGAGGCCCACAGCCCCCAAGAGACACCAGGGCGCGCCCAGAAGGCCCAGGCGCGACGTGATGGGTTGTGCCCACCTCGTTCGTTGGTTGGAGCTCTCCTTCGGGCGTAAGGAAGCTATTTTTTGGATAAAAATCCCCTCAAAATTTCAGCCCGGTCGGAGTTACGGATCTCGGGAATATAAGAAACAGTTTTCGGCCAGAAAACAGGAACGTGAAACAGAAGAGAACAGAGAAGGAGATCCAATCTAGGAGGGGCTCCTGCCCCTCCGCCGCCATGGAGGCCATGGACCAGAGGGGGAACTCTCCTCCCATCTAGGGGGGAGGCCAAGGAAGAATAAGAAGGAGGGGGGCTCTCTCCCCCTGTCTCCCGGTGGCGCCGGAACGCCGCTGGGGCAATCATCGTGACGGTGATCTACACCAACAACTTCGCCGCCGTCAACACCAACTCTCTCCCCCTCTATGCAGTGGTGTGACACCTCTCTTCCCTGCTGTAATATCTACTTAAACATGGTGCTCAACTCCATATATTATTTCCCAAGGATATTTGGCTATCCTATGATGTTTGAGTAGATCTCTTTTTGTCCTATGCGTTAATTGTGGTATGATGTTATGGATGTGAGTTGTATGTTGATATGGTGCTGTCCTATGGTGCCCTCCGTGTCACGCAAACATGAGGGATCCCCGCTGTAGGGTGTTGCAATATGTTCATGATTTGCCTATGGTGGGTTGCTTGAGTGACAGAAGCATAAACCCGAGTAGGTGGGTTGTTGCGTATGGGAGTAAAGGGGACTTGATACTTAATGCTATGGTTGGGTTTTACCTTAATGATCTTTGGTAGTTGCGGATGCTTGCTAGAGTTCCAATCATAAGTGCATATGATCCAAGTACGGAAAGTGTGTTAGCGTATGCCTCTCCCTCATTGCATATGACAAGTATCTATCAAATTATATTCAATTGCCTAGGGACAATCTTTCTCTTGCGTTACACAAAAAGCTCTCTACTAAGCTATTTACTTTTATAGTTCTTTTAGTAAAGCAGCACCTAACTTTTATTTCCACGTTCTTTATTATCTTGCAAAATACTTCTAGTTTTATTCCCGCAAAGTAGTTTCATACTTGTTCTAGGTAAAGCAAGCATTAGTGTGCGTAGAGTTGTATCGGTGGTCGATAGAACTTGAGGGAATATTTGTTCTACCTTTAGCTCCTCGTTGGGTTTGACACTCTTACTTATCGAAATAGGCTACAAACGATCCCCTACACTTGTGGGTTATCACACGCGCACTGCCCGTCGTTCCCTTTTCTGCTGCTGCCGTCGGCGACTCCGTCCCGTTCACCGCGTACACGGTTGATGGGAGAGTAGGCCTCCGACACCCCGCCTCTCTGGATCTTGTACGGGGTAGAGGGGCGATTAGGTTTTTGGGGAGTGATAACCCACAAGTATAGGGGATCGCAACAGTTTTCGAGGGTAGAGTATTCAACCCAAATTTATAGCTTCGACACAAGGGGAGCCAAAGAATATTCGAGAGTATTAGCAGCTGAGTTGTCAATTCAACCACACCTAGAGATTAAATATCTGCAGCAGAGTGATCAGTAGCACAGTAGTATGCTAGTTTTGATAGTAGTAGCAGCAGTAACGGTAACAGTAGCAGTGATAGCAATAGTTCTGTAGCAGTTGGAGCAGTGGCAGCAGCAGTAGTAACTTAGCAAGAACGTGGAAAACTCGTAGGCACTGGATCGGTGAACTCATTGGATGATATTCATCATATAACAGTCATAACCTAGGGCGACACAGAACTAGCTCCAGTTCATAAATGTAATGTAGGCATGTATTCCGTAAATAGTCATACGTGCTTATGGAAAAGAACTTGCATGACATCTTTTGACCTACCCTCCCGTGGCAGCGGGGTCCATAAGGAAACTGAGGGATATTAAGGCCTCCTTTTAGTAGAGAACCGGAACAAAGCATTAACACACGGTGAATACATGAACTCCTCAAACTACGGTCATCACCGTGAAGTATCCCAAATATTGTCACTATGGGGTTGACGGATCATAACACGTAATAGGTGCATATGACTAGGCAAGATCGGATCAAGAACATAGATATAATGGTGATAACATAAACGGTTCAGATCTGAAATCATGGCACTCGGGCTCTAGTGACAAGCATTAGGCATAGCAAAGTCATAGCAACATCAATCTCAGAACATATAGGATACTAGGGATCAAGCCCTAACAAAACTAACTCGATTACATGATGAATCTCATCCAACTCCTCACCGACCAGCAAGCCTACGAAGGAATTACTCACTCCCATTGGGGAGCATCATGGAATTGGCGATGGAGAAGGGTTGGTGATGACGAAGACCAAAGATTCCCCTCTCCGGAGCCCCAAACGGGCTCCAGATCTGGCCTCCCGATGAAGAACAGGAGGTGGCGACGGCTCCGTATCGTAAAACGCGATGAAACTTTCTCCCTAATTTTTTCTCCGGAAATAGGAATTTATAGCAGCGGAACTAGGGTCAGTGGGGCCACGAGGTGGGCACAACCCACCAGGACCCGCCCTGGGGACCTGGCGCTCCCTGGTGGGTGCTGCCCACCCTGGCCTCCTTCTCCGGTAGTTTTTGGCTCCAATAATTCTTATATATTCTGAAATAATTCTCCAAAAAGTTTCGTTCCGTTTCGAGAACTTTTATTTTTGCACAAAAACAACACCATGGTAGTTCTGCTGAAAACAGCGTCAGTCCGGGTTAGTTTCATTCAAATCATGCAAATTAGAGTCCAAAACAAGGGCAAAAGTGTGAGGAAAAGTAGATACGTTGGAGACGTATCAACTCCCCCAAGCTTAAACCTTTGCTTGTCCTCAAGCAATTCAGTTGACAAACTGAAAGTGATAAAGAAAAACTTTTACGAACTCTTTTGTTCTTGTTTACATATATATGCTTAAGTAGCACCCAGGTTTTCAGCAAAGATTATGACTAACCATGCCAACAATAACTCTTAGAAATTATATTAACTCATAACAATAACATAAGCAACTAGCGAGCAATAATAAGATATCTAAAGCGCCAACACTTTGTCAAAACAATCATGATACAATATGACAGTAGTGGTATCTCGCTAGCCCTTTCTGAGACCGCAAATCACAAATGCAGAGCACCTCCAAAGTTCAAGCAGTGACTAAACATTGTAATTCATTGTAGAAAAGATCCAGTGATGCTGCACCCAACATCAACTATACACAATGCATGAGGATGACAATAGTGCTCTCAGGTCTGGCGCTTATTTGAGAAGGTGATGACAAACATAAAAGTAAATAGATAGTCCCTTTGAAGAGGGAAGCATGGATTTGCAGCGGTGCCAGAGCTCAAAGCTTAAAACAGAGATAGATATAATTTTGGGAGGTACACCCTTCCTGTCAACGTCACGACCGAGAGTTATCAATATCTTCCATTCTAAACAAATTAGCAGTGGTTCCCAAGCGGTAAAGGTAAAGGTTTACTCCCCCTCCACCAACAATCACACTCCACGGCTAGCCGCATCCATGGGTACCGTCCAAACCAACAACATTCATGGGGAGTTTTGTTTAATTATTTTTTATTTTTTATTTCAGGACTGGGAATCCCTATTACCGCCCCTCTCATGTAAGGTCAAGTGAATAAACACTCATCATGAGAATAACCCGCTTAGCATGGAAGATACTGACCGCCCCCTGTCGCTCCATGAGCGGTCCAGGCACACAAAACAGATGTTCATTTGAATTTTTAGAGATGGCACATACAAATTTACTTTGGAGCGGCAGGGTAATACCGCATATAGGTAGATATAGTGGACTCATCTGGCATAACTTGGTTTAAGGGTTTTGATGCACAAGCAGTATTCCCGCTTAGTACAGGCGAAGGCTAGCAAATAGATTGAGCAGCGGCCAGCTAGAGAGCGAAAACGGTCATGAACATGCATTACATATAATAAACATTGACTACTAGCATGAGTAGGATATGGACACCATGAACATAAATATCATGAAGGCTATGTTGGTTTTGATTCAACTACATGCGTGAACATGTGCCAAGTCAAGCCACTTGAAACATTCGGAGGAGGATACCATATCATCATACCGCATCACAACCATTTTAATGCATGGTGACATCCAAGATAAATCATTATCCACTCCTAGCTACTTAAGCATGGCATGAACAACTATAATCTCTAAGGGTCATTACAAACATGTTTGATCATAATATGTTGAATCAAGGATACTAGGTTAAACATATTTACAAAAACAAAAACAAGTTGAGTTCATACCCGCTTTTCTCTACCACAGTCAATTCATCAAATATCGTCATTATTACCTTTCACTTGCACGGCCAAATGATAAGAAGATAATAATAGTGCAAGAGTGCCGTGGACTAAGCTGGAATCTGCAAACATTTTATTCAAGAGGAGAAGACAAGGTAAAATGGGCTCTTTGTTAGATTAACAATGATGCGTATGAGAGCCACTCAACATTTTCATCGTGGTCTTCTCCTTGGTACGACTCAAAATAAAAAAATAAAAAAGAAAAGAAATTCACAGAAACACACTGAAATATTTTTGGAGTTTTTGGTTTTTCTTGAAGAAAGCAAATTAAAGAGGAAAAACAAAATGAGAAAAACTATTTACACGGGAAAGCTCCCAACAAGCAAAAGAAGAAACGAGAAATGTTTTTGGGTTTTCTTTCAATACTACAATTAAACTAAGCTAGGACGAAAACCGAAAAGAAGTAGGAAATGTTTTTGGATTTTCTCAAAGTTTTTCAAACACACAAGAAGAAAGCGAGAGAAAAAAATTAGCCTGGATATTACAATGAAAAAGTGTGAACACCGACAATTGGAATGTAATATGTGAACATGAATGTAATGTCGGTGGAAATATGTACTCCCCCAAGCTTAGGCTTGTGGCCTAGCTTGGTAATCACCATCCGTATGAATAATAATCTGGGCGATGGCTCACCGAGGCCCTCGGTGCAAACTCCGCGGCCCTCCTGGCAGCTTCAACCTCCGCATTGTACACATGGGCCTCGCTCTCAAGGACATAGTATCTTCCCCTACTGTGAAAATCAAAGAGAGCAGGAGCAGGCAAAGCGACAGGCACAATGGTTTTTTTTATTAAATCACAAGTTATAAGTGTAGTTAGTGGCCGTACCCGCAAGGAACTTATGATGCTTCATAGCATCAAAGTCTAAATATTGAGTAGGTAATATGGGTTCATTAGGCCAAGGTGAAACATTTAGTCTCTCCACTACACGGGAGACATAGATTCCTCCATAAAAATTACCATTAGCAGCATTGAGCTGCAGTCTCCGTTCAACAATTGCACCAAGATTATAATGTTTATTTCTAGTTATGGCAGTGTGTATGAGACTCAAATCATGAGCACACAGTGTGCTACAATATTGTTTGCCTACGATACATTTGCCATTAAAGAGTGTGAAATATTGTATCGATGGGAAATGGATGCTCTTAATTCTCCCTTGTGTTACTCCCCTATCTTCACCATAGCAAAGATTAACTAAGAATGACTCATATTCAGATTTTGTTGGCTCATCAAGGGAACCCCAAGATGGAAGTTTGCATGTTTCACTGAATAAGTCTAAAGGCATGGTGAAAGAACGGTCATAAAGGTTGAATGAAACTCTAGACTCACGAGGAAAATATTTAAATTTCTTTGTGAATGTTTTCGTGAGTTCGAGATGTTGAGGACACTTATCTGCGATGAAGGGAGCAAGTTTTGTATTGTGGATAAATTAGTCAAATTCCTCCTTAATACCTGCACCTTCCATGAACTCGTCGCATGACCACAAGCATGATTTGGTGGCGGCATCTCGCATCGAGCTTTCGCTTGGCTCAACATAAGACTATCGAACCAAGCTTCCACTTGATGAGGCTTCCGAGGATCTCCTCCTCGAAGAACTCCTAAAGAATTGCATTTTTATTTGCGAACAAATTTCTAAAATATTTTTGAGACACAAAATTTTGTCAACAAAACTTTGTGAAATTGATAGCAACTACTCCTAAGCATGCATAGAGGTCATATTGAGCATTCAAACTACTTAGAACTCTAAGAATTCAACATGCAAGCCCATCTACAGCAGCACCAAAGGTAGCTAATTACTCTAAAAATAACCCACTAAATCAAAAACTAATTGGAGCAATGGAGGAGTCACATACCAAGTAGCAATCCCTCCAAACAGTTTCAGAAATGGAGCTTTGAGCTAAGAGATCGAAATCCGCGGGTTTGAGAGCAAGAACACGGGAATGGTGGCTGTGGTGAATTTTTTCTGGAGGTAGGTGATGATGTGGGCTAAGGGAATAAGTAAGGGGGCCCACGTGGGGGCCACAACCCACCAGGGCGCGCCTGGGGGTGCTGGTGCGCCCTGGTGTCTTGTGGGCACTAGGTGCACCCCCCTCTGGTATTATTTACACCAGAAATTCAGAAATAAATGGAAAAAATCATATTAAATTTTCAGGACATTCTCAGAACTTTTATTTTTGGGTCATTTTTTATTGCACGGGGAAAAAAGAAAGCAGGATAATCGTGGCATTTTATTTTATTTGACTAACTAAAACAGAAAATAAAAGGTGGGAGCAAAGAGTTCTGCCTACTAGATTCATCAACTTCATACCTCTCAAAAATGATCCATTAATAAGGTTGATCAAGTCTTATATTAACAACCACTTCCGATTAGCATGAAACCGAAGAACTTTCGTAAAACACTAAGTTACCTCAATGGGGATGTGCATATCCCCTACAATAAGTATATCATATTTCTTTTTGGTAGTAGGTAGAGGTAATTGAAAACTTCCTATAGTGATGGTCGGAGATTCTTCAATAACATTTATACCATTCACTTGGAATTGTTTCTTCGGAAAGTGCACCGTATGCTCATTACCATTGATATGAAAAGTTACTTTGCTTTTATTGCAATCAATTACAGCCTCTGCAGTATTCAAAAAGGGTCTACCAAGGATAATCGACATGTTGTCGTCCTCGGGCATCTCAAGAATAACAAAGTCCGTTAAAATAGTAACATTTGCAACAACAACGGGCACGTCCTCACAAATACCGATAGGTATGGCCGTTGATTTGTCAGCCATTTGCAATGATATTTCGGTAGGTGTGAGTTTATTCAAATCAAGTCTCTTATATAAGGAGAAAGGCATAACACTAACACCGGCTCCCAAGTAACACAAAGCAATTTTGACATAGTTTCTTTTAATGGAGCAAGGTATAGTTGGTATTCCCGGGTCTCCAAGTTTTTTAGGTACTCCATCCTTAAAGGAATAATTAGCAAGCATGGTGGAGATTTCAGCTTCAGGTATCTTTCTTTTATTAGTGATGATGTCTTTCATATACTTTGCATAAGGGGCCATCTTTAAGATGTTAGTTAAGCGGGTACGCAAAAAGACTGGCCTAATCATTTCAGCAAAGCACTCAAATTCTTCATCATCCTTTTTCCTAGATGGTTTAGATGGAAAGGGCATGGGTTTCTGAACCCAAGGCTCTTTTTCTTTACCATGTTTCCTAGCCACAAAGTCTCTTTTATCATAACATTTATTTTTAGATTGTGGGTTATCAAGATCAGGAGCAGGCTCTATTTCAACATCATTATCTGGTTCTTTATCATTGCTAGGTTGAGCATCTTCATGAACATCATCATTATCATTTTCATTATCACTAGGTGAATGTTCATTACTAGACTGAGTTTCAGCATCAGAAATAGAGACATCATTATTATCAGGAGGTTTTTGTATCTCAGGTTCACTAGAGGTATGCAAAGTCCTATCATTTTTCTTTTTCTTTTTCTTTCTAGAAGGACTAGGTGCATCAGTATTAATTCTCTGAGAGTCTTGTTCAATTCTTTTAGGATGACCCTCAGGATAAAGTGGTTCTTGGGTAATTCTACCTCCTCTAGTTACTACTCTAGCAGCAAAATCATTCATATTATTGTTCATTTCATCAAGCAATTCTTTTTGAGACTTAGCAACTTGTTCTAACTGAGTTTGAACCATAGAGGCATGCTTTCCTACACCTCTAACATCATTACTGATTCTAAATAGCAAGTCACTCAAGCGAGCAATCATATCAGAATTATATTTCAATTGTTTCAAGACATGTGCATTGAAATGACCTTGCTTCATAATATAATTGTCAAACTAATGTAGGCACTGACTAGGATGTTTATTGTAAGGGATATCACCTTCATCAAACTTTAATATAGAATTTACCTCAACCACCTGTGGAGGTGGTGGTGTGTCAAGGCCATGTATTTCTTCAATAGGTGGTAAATTCTTAACATCCTCAGCTTTAATACCTTTTTCTTTCATAGATTTCTTTGCCTCTTGCATATCTTCAGGACTGAGAAATAAGATACCCCTCTTCTTGGGAGTGGGTTTAGGCAATGGTTCGGGAAGAGTCCAATCATCATAATTCTTCAATATGTTATTCAATAATTCCTCAGCTTGTTCAATAGTTCATTCCCTGAAAACACAACCAGCACAACTATCTAGGAAGTCCCTAGAAGCATCAGTTAGTCCATTATAGAAGATATCAAGTATTTCATTTTTCTTGAGAGGGTGATCAGGCAAAGCATTAAGCAATTGGAGAAGCCTCCCACAAGCTTGTGGGAGACTCTCTTCTTCAACTTGCACAAAGTTAAGTATTTCCTGTAAGGCGGCTTGTTTCTTATGAGCAGGAAAATATTTTTCAGAGAAATAGTAAATCATATCCTGGGGTCTATGCACACAACCAGGAGTAAGAGTATTGTACCATGTCTTAGCATCAGCCTTTAATGAGAACAGGAACAACTTGAGAATGTAATAGTAGCGAATCTTCTCATCATGAGCAAAGAGGGTGGCTATATCATTCAGCTTAGTAAGGTGTGCCACTACAGTTTCAGTTTCATAGCCATGGAAAGGATCATATTCAACCAAAGTAATTAACTCTGGGTTGACAGAGAATTCATAATCCTTATCGATAAAAAAGATAGGCGAAGTAGCAAACTTAGGATCACATTTCATTCCAGCATTCAAAGTCTTTTCCTTATACTTGTGTAGCAATTTCTTAAGATCATTTCTATTCTTACAAGAAAGAATTTCTCTGGTTACCTCCTCGTCCATAACATAACCTTCAGGTATCTTAGGCATTTCAAATCTAGGAGAGCTAGGACTAATAGGTGTTTCATAGTCATCATAAGTTTCATGGATTTCATCAGTTTTAGTAGTTTCATTCTTTTTAGCTCTAGCAATTTGTTCATCAAGAAATTCTCCTAGTGGCACATTATCATCAAGCATGGTACTGGCATCATCATAAGCATCATTCATAGCAGAAGTAGCATCATCAATAACTTGCGACATATCAGGATTACTAGCATGTGGTGGTGTTGCAAGCTTACTCGTAACAGAAGGTGAATCAAGTGCAGAGCTAGATGGTAGTTCCTTACCTCCCCTCGTCTTAGAGGGAAAAATCTTAGTCTTTGGATCCTTCAGATTCTTCATAGTGATAAATTGATATAAATCCCAAGTGACTCAACAAATATAGCTATGCTCCCCGGCAACGGCGCCAGAAAAAGGTCTTGATAACCCACAAGTATAGGGGATCGCAATAGTTTTCGAGGGTAGAGTATTCAACCCAAATTTATAGATTCGACACAAGGGGAGCCAAAGAATATTTGAGAGTATTAGCAGCTGAGTTGTCAATTCAACCACACCTGGAGATTAAATATTTGCAACAGAGTGATCAGTAGCACAGTAGTATGATAGTTTTGATAGTAGTAGCAGCAGTAACGGTAACACTAGCAGTGATAGCAATAGTTCTGTAGCAGTTGAAACAGTAGCAGCAGCAGTAGTAACTTAGCAAGAACAATAAGTGGAAAACTCGTAGGCACTGGATCGGTGAACTCATTGGATGATATTCATCATATAACAGTCATAACCTAGGGCGACACAGAACTAGCTCCATGTAACATCCCAAAATTTGGAATGTTATATTAAACACTAGAATGATTGAATGTTTGATTGAGTGATTGAAATTTGAGTGAAATTTGAAACTTTTTTTGAAACTTTTGAATGAGAGGGAATAATATGACTTTCCCCTTTGTTCTTGAATTCAAATTCATTCAATTCAAATCAGTGAGAGAAGATGACATGACTTCTTCAAATAAAGGATTTGAAAATTTGATTTGAAAAGTTCTGAAATGTTCTATTTGGAATTATTTTCATTTGATTCTATTTCTATTTTAAATGAAATCAAATCCATTTGCCCAAATTCAAAATAATGAGTGGAGCAACATGACCCTCCAAACCAGAGGCAATTTGAATTTCATTTGAATTTATAAACTCAGAAAAACACTTGTGAAATATTTGATTTTTGGATCAAAGTCATTTTTGAATTTTGGAAAATATTTGTTTTTAAAAGTATTTTAAAAATTCTTGAAAAAATGTTCATCTTGTAGGAAATATTTTTCTGAAAATTTTGATATATAATACTCCTATATTTGGAGTTGTATTTATTTTTTTGCTTTTTAGTTTTAGTTTTCTATTTTAAATAAAAGAAAAGGAAAATCCTTTAATAGGAAACGCTGACGCGGCCCACTGACCGAATCAGGCCCAAATCCCCCCAGCTAGATCTGAAAGGATTCGGATCGGCCACCCGATCCCTTTCCCTTCTCTCCCTCTCTCATTGACCCGTGGGACCCGAGCCCGATACGAATCGCCCGCACGGTCGCCTTCCTTCCCCGCCCCGATTTGCTTCCCGTCGCCGGAGATCGCCGCCGCGTCCTCGGATCTCTCGATTCCTTGCCGTTTGCCCTCTCACCCTCCTATAAATACCCAGCCCTACCCCACACCCGTTCCCCCTAAAACCCCTCTCTCCGGCACCCCCCACTCCTCGCAATCGCTCGCCGGAGTTCCAAGCGCCGCCGCCACGCCATTGCCTCGCACTGTTCGCCCCCGACGCCTTCGACCACCATCGCCACCACCACCGGATCCGCCTCGCCACACCGCACCTCCCCGTGCCCTCGCCCAAGCTCACGGACCCCCGGACCTCCCTCGCCGTCGACACCCGAGCGCCACTGCCGCTCACGAGCTCGCCGCCGTCCACCCCGTCGTCCCCAACCTACCCCGAGGCCACCAAAGTGCTTGTCGTCGTGGACTGCTTCGCCTGAGCACCTCGCCATCACCGGAGAACCACTGGGACGCCGTTTCCCATCAACCTCGCCATCTCAGACTTGCCGGAACCTCGCCGGAGAGCTCCTCCACCGCGGTAAGTCCCCGGAGCTCCTCCTCACCGTTAGATCTAGGGTGAACCGCTACGATTAGAACGCAGTTTTTATTATAAACGTCGAACCATTTTCCTCTAATATGTGAGCATTCGCTCGCTAGCTTCCGCAACGCACACCCGTAGCCAATGAGAAGCTGCCACGTAGCGCCCCTGTTCGTTAGTTTAGTTTTTATTTTTCTGTTTTTGTTTCAAATAACAGAATAGTTTCTGTTTTTGTTTTCTTAATATCTCTTAGGATTTTTAGTGTTTTTGAGTGATTCTTTTTGCATTGTGTCACAAATTTTATTCTAGTTTCTGTAGATATCAAGTTTGACCATGTTTGCAAATTTTAAATTTGAATTCAAATAGATTTGCTTCAAACACTAAATTGCTTATATCTTGAGTTTAAAAATAGATTTTGAGTTGATTATTTTTGCTACTAGTCACTAGTGACCTTATTTATCAGTGGGTATAATTTGGGAATATTTTAAATTAGGGTTTCAAGCAAAACAGATTCTGTTTTACTTCTTTTAGGTTTATTTCTATTTCTTTTGTTTTAAATGTTTTTTAGTTTGTTTTCTTTTGTATTGGTTAACAAGTTTTACTTTGTTTTATGTTATTTAACAGTAGTATTTCAACAAAGATTATTTTATTCTTAATTATTATTATTTGTTTGTGTATGAAACCAATTCTAGTTCAATAATAACTTGCAAATTGATTTCATTGCTATTTTCCTATTTGAAAATACTTTCAAAATTGTTTTATAAGATTTATTTTTCTGTTAACTTTAGTTTAGACCAGAAACAATTTGTATTAAAGTTGAAATTGTTTGTGGTTTAATTCAAGGTTAACAATGTTTAGGTCATAGGAAGTGTTTAATAAAAGCTTTTCAATTAGTTCCTTTTTGCTAATAAAGTTTTAGGAGAAAATAATTTATGTTAATTCTTTGCTTCATATTTTTGTTTCTGTTATTTTAATATATTTTTTGTTTCTCTTGTTGTTAAGTTTATTAGCTAGAAAACTTATATTATTTACGGTGTTGTTTTCATAGTTCTTAGTTGTTCTTCAAAAGTAATTCTTTTTGCTAGTAAAATGTTTATTACTTTTGTTAGATTTTTTACTTTGTTATTTAATTGGTTACTATTGAGAATAGGTTGTTTGTAGGAAAATACTATTCTTGGTTGTTTTGATGAAGTTTTGATGTTTTAATTTTTGTCTTAAGTATTTCCTTCATCACAATGCTTTTGTGTTTGGTTTTTGTGTTGCTTTTTGATTGATAGTATTGATTGCTAGAATTGGTTGCTTATATGAATGCAACGTTTGATTATATAGATTTCATCGGAGAGTGACGAATAGTTCTATCAAGTTATTTCTGAGAGCGATATTTATCTTCATCAACAATACAGGCAAGTTCACTTTGATCATCTTACATTACCTATGTTTTATTTGCGTTAGAATCAATCTCTCCATCATACATCCAGTAGGATATTGAGCTTGAACTTGTGGTAGTATCATGAGGTAGGAAAAACCCAACACCCTGTTACCATTGCCTGGGAAGGGACGTTACTTCACAATTGCTACGCTTTAGTAGACGGGGTTTGGTTGTGAGATTCAGGAGTGTTGTGAGGTTAATTAATTATTTCAAGACCTACATGATGATCAAGACTTCAAGACTTCAAGGACTCAACATACCTCTGGGTGGATTGGACATGCATCTGGCAGCCTGATATCTATCATGGTTATGCCCGGGAATCCTGGTATCTACCTGTGATCATCCCGACGGAATGCCGCCCAGGCTCATAGAGATGGATGGATACTTCAAGGCCGGAAAGCTTACGTGTGCAACCGCAAGTCAATATGGGCTCTGGCTTGGTTAACCTTAGTGGCGACTCTGGTAGGTCAGATTGCTACGAGATGTAGAAGAATGGTAGGATTGGATGGGCACTGACTTTCTACCGAAGGATCGCTTTGGAAGACCATGTTTCGATTGTCTCGTTCTCAAACACCAGGTAGTGCGAGGACACAACGAGAGGGATCGAATCTTGCGGGTAAAGTGTACAAAACACTGCAGAGTGTCAAACTAATCGATTAGCCGTGTCCCCGGTTATGGACAACATGAGCACCGGAGATGATACTATCATCCAGTCTCAACACAATTAATAAATTATGATGAGTGGGTCTATTAATTATTTTGGGACATGAGAATTGGTTGGTGGAACCATCTCATTAATAACCAACTTTTATAGTGATATTCCATTTGACTCCTTTGTTGTAGGGAAAATAAAACCAGCTTTTCTGCAAAAACTCAGACACAGAGCCACAAAGCCTTTGCATATAGAATAGTCTTTATCATTTTATTCTATGGTGATCTTGCCGGTACATTCAATGTACTGACCTACACGGCTTCAACGTCTTATGTTGCAGATACTTTTCTACGACGAGTAAGAGTACGGTTCAGGGTTACGGTCTACACTCAACCTGCCGTTGGTGTTTATTGGGACTCCACTCCCGTTGACTGTTTCCGCTGAGATTTAAGAGGTATATATCAGTTTTACATTATTTACATGTGATTGCACTTTGATATATACATTGATGTACTGTGTGTGCCAGCATACTGATCCAGGGATGGCACTGACACACAAAGGCTTGACTCGTTTTGAGTCAGGACGCTACAGAAATGGTATCAGAGCACATGTTGATTGTAGGACGTGACCCTAGAAACTGAAAAGCCTTAGGAAAGGAATCTCTCTAAAACTTTATTTTCAAAAAGACCTTTTACCTCTCCTTTTTCTAAGCTTTATCAAATATTCCCTCTCACTCAAATACTTAGACAATATCCTTCCCTTTGACCACATGAAGAATCAACTGAGACCACTCCGAGAAGGCCAAGATATCGGACAATCGTAGCCAACTCAGAGTGAAAGGAGGATTACCCTATACAACCAGTATTGAAGCTACACCAGTTGAAGACTTTGATGACCCGAAGAATTCAAAGACCTTGAAGCATTTCAATATGACCTTTAGAGGACCACCACCCCTATTGTATACTCACGTTAGATACGATGATTTGTGAGCTGTCATTTGTGTGTTTTTTTTACGGCCACAAATAAAACCTATTTTCAAAACATTTATTTGCATTGTGTGTATCTCCCTCCATCTCTCTCCTGTATCTCATCCCAAAACCCTTGGACCCAATAGATGGTGAATGAAGATGGACCTGCATTCTCCGGACCAATGACACAACTGGAAGTAGCACAGTGGGTACAGAATATGGAAGATCACATGAAGGAGTACCGTGTTGAAGGAGAGTATATGGTTCCATACACCTTACGACGCCTCACACAAGGTGCTGCAACATGGCGAGAGATACATCAAGCTATACAAGGATGGAATGGAGCAAATGCTTGGGAAGAACTCAAGACGATTCTACTAAGGTCTCATCCCATATAGAAGCCATGTGAATGTGAAGTGAAGAAGCCTTGTGCATGCAAAATATGTGGAGAAATAGGACACACCCATGAAGAACAAGGATGGATGCCCTCATTGTGAAGAAAATCACCCAGCTGAGGAATGCCCAACTAGTCTGGTGACTTGTTTCTTGTGTGAAGGAACCACCCACTACCCGGCTCAGTGCTACATTTCCCCCAAGGTGCAACAAGCTGTCAAGCAGCAGGAAGAAGCAATGAAGGAAACCTTCAAGAAGATTTTAGAAGAACCTGTGATGAAGGAAGATGTTGAAGACCCTGATGGACAAGGCCTAACCAGATTTTTCTCCAATGCCTGCTACTCATGTGGAGAACAAGGACATTTTTCTCAAGATTGCACGAAGGAAAGTCAAGAGAATCTGGGAGACTTCCTGACAGAAAAAGTGGAGCTTGACCCACATGAACTAGAGGAATTGATCGGAATGAACAAGACCAGGAAGAGAAAGAGCATGTATTCCCAGAACAAACCAAACCCAACAAAGGATAGGAGTCATATTACCTGTTTTGAGTGTAAGAACACAGGTCACTACGCCAGTAAATGCCCAGAAAGGAAGCCAAGAACCCAAGGAAATCACAAAATCACAAAGAAGCCCCGAGACGAGTCGGAAGTCATTTGTTTACGCTGCAGGGAAGCAGGACATTTTGCCAGGGAATGTTCACACAAGAAGGAAGCTTGTAGCGAGTAATTGAGATCTTGGGTATTGGAATAAAGAATGTAATATGTGTAGTGGGAAGCACTCTTATTTTCTTAAGGTTATGAAGTTGAATTATGTAATGGAAGTCTCAGAGATTGTAATAACTTCATGAATCAATGGAATTTATTGTCATGAATTTCACATGTTGAATTGTATGAGTTGTTACCCTATAAACAAAGATCTTCGACCATTTTCGAGGATATGAGAAAATATGGTCTATGCATGCATGTGTACGTTTCATTTTAAGCATGGTAGTAACCGGTAAAAAACCACAAGATCCAAGGAAAAAGAATGTACCGTGCATGCCAAGGAGTGTGGACACAATGAATACATGTGAAGGTAATGTTGGACCATATCAAACTATGTGGATGACAGCATTTGTAATAAAGTATTTTTGAAGTTGGAATTTTTGAGAATAGAATAAGGATGAAATGAAGGGATGATTATGATGAACCAATACCTTATTGGTAAACAGACCAATGGAAAGAAAAATGAATTCCACAGAGTGGATCCTGGACAAGAATAAGTCTGTGAATTATTTGATTACCCCAAGGGTATGGTGGAATGAATTGAAGGCAATGTTGGAATAGGAAATGCTAGTAACCCCAAGGGTGAGTTAAAGCTGTACAAGTATTGAAGTGAGCCACAAGCTCAGGATTGATAAGGAGCAAGCCCTACCTTATTGAAGGAAGGAACTCGGAAGAAGCTATGACAGAATAACAGACGTTTTTCTTAGGAGCATACGTAAACCTGAGAGTTGTGAAGAAACGATAGATGTTTCGCCCAGCTTGTAGAATCAATGGATTTATCCGAACTTCGTTCGTGGACAAGAGAAATTCTGGAACACTTGTGAGGAAGCCCAAGTGTTAGAATACGAGATTCGCTAAACCTTATACAGAGTAATGATTTGGGTGCGGAATGGATTGATCACCATGACGACTTACTCTTATCATTCGCTCTTGCTATTCGGAATGGTAAATCTGAGTGACTTGCCATAGTAAAGAGACGATGTTCTTTGAAGCTTTTGTTTAAGCCTTAGAATGGTAGGATGAAGACCCATTGTACATGGCAGTTGTGGCCAAACGTAGGAATTTTACGGTGAGGATGAAGCCAAGACCCATTTTCACTTCAGGATGACCACTAATGATAGACCACCATGAGATCATCGGTAAGTTAATTCGAATGATCACGAGACTTGTCAGTTAAGGAGACCCAGTAACGGAAGAACTTTGTATTGATCAAGGAAACACTGGATTTTGAAGGAAACGTTATGAATATAAAGGAAGCACATCAACAAAGGAGTTACTGTGGAGAATGCGAAGGGGCAAATATTGCCAAGGACCCCAGAGGATTGTCATAACTTTTGAGGGACCTGTAACTCTCATTTTAAGTGTGGTAGCCCCCACACTTTCAGGTCAAAGGATTTGTTAGAAGACCCCCAAACCCTAACCTTTTCCTTTCTAGCCTCTTCTAATCTCGAGGACGAGATTCATTTTAAGTGTGGTAGGTTTGTAACATCCCAAAATTTGGAATGTTATATTAAACACTAGAATGATTGAATGTTTGATTGAGTGATTGAAATTTGAGTGAAATTTGAAAAAAAATTGAAACTTTTGAATGAGAGGGAATAATATGACTTTCCCCTTTGTTCTTGAATTCAAATCAGTGAGAGAAGATGACATGACTTCATCAAATAAAGGATTTGAAAATTTGATTTGAAAAGTTCTGAAATATTCTATTTGGAATTATTTTCATTTGATTCTATTTCTATTTTAAATGAATTCAAATCCATTTGACCAAATTCAAAATAATGAGTGGAGCAACATGACCCTCCAAACCAGAGGCAATTTGAATTTCATTTGAATTTATAAACTCAGAAAAAACACTTGTAAAATATTTGATTTTTGGATCAAAGTCATTTTTGAATTTTGGAAAATATTTGTTTTTAAAAGTATTTCAAAACATCTTAAAAATATGTTCATCTTGTAGGAAATATTTTTCTGAAAATTTTGATATAAAATACTCCTATATTTGGATTTGTATTTATTTTTTTCTTTTTAGTTTTAGTTTTCTGTTTTAAATAAAAGAAAAGGAAATCCTTTAATAGGAAACGCTGACGCGGCCCACTGACCGAATCGGGCCCAAATCCCCCCAGCCAGATCCGAAAGGATTCGGATCGGCCACCCGATCACTTTCCCTTCTCTCCCTCTCTCACTGACCCGTGGGACCCGCGCCCGATACGAATCGCCCACACGGTCGCCTTCCTTCCCCGCCCCGATTTGCTTCCCGTCGCCGGAGATTGCCGCCGCGTCCTCGGATCTCTCGATTCCTTGCCGTTTGAACGCCCTCTCACCCTCCTATAAATACCCAGCCCTACCCTGCACCCGTTCCCCCTAAAACCCCTCTCTCCGGCACCCCCCTCTCCTCGCAATTACTCGCCGGAGTTCCGAGCGCCGCCGCCACACCATTGGCTCGCACTATTCGCCCCCGACGCCTTCGACCACCATCGCCACCGCCACCGGATCCGCCTCGCCACACCGCACCTCCCCGTTCCCTCGCCCAAGCTCACGGACCCCCGGAGCTCCCTCGTCGTCGACACCCGAGCGCCACCGCCGCTCACGAGCTCGCCGCCGTCCACCCCGTCGTCCCCAACCTACCCCGAGGCCACCAACGTGCTCGCCGTCGTGGACTACTTCGCCTGAGCACCTCGCCGTCACCGGAGAACCACTGGAACGCCGTTTCCCGTCGACCTCGCCATCTCGGACTCACCGGAACCTCGCCGAAGAGCTCCTCCACCGCGGTAAGTCCCCGGAACTCCTCCTCACCATTAGATCTAGGGTGAACGGCTACGATTAGAACACAGTTTTTATTATAAACGCCGAACCGTTTTCCTCTAAGATGTGAGTGTTCGCTTGCTAGCTTTCGCAACGCACACCCGTAGCCAATGAGAGGCTGCCACGTAGCGCCCCTGTTCGTTAGTTTAGTTTTTTTTCTGTTTTTTTTTCAAATAACGGAATAGTTTCTGTTTTTGTTTTCTTAATATCTCTTAGGATTTTTAGTGTTTTTGAGTGATTCTTTTTGCATTGTGTCACAAATTTTATTCTAGTTTCTGTAGATATCAAGTTTGACCATGTTTGAAAATTTTAAATTTGAATTCAGACAGATTCCTTCAAACACTAAATTGCTTATATCTTGAGTTTAAAAATAGATTTTGAGTTGATTCTTTTTGCTACTAGTCACTAGTGACCTTATTTATCAGTGGGTATAATTTGTGAATTTTTAGAATATTTAAATTAGGGTTTCAAGCAAAACAGATTCTGTTTTAGTTCTTTTAGGTTTATTTCTATTTCTTTTGTTTTAAATGTTTTTTAATTTGTTTTCTTTTGTATTGGTTCACAAGTTTTACTTTGTTTTCTGTTATTTAACAGTAGTATTTCAACAAATATTATTTTATTCTTAATTATTATTATTTGTTTTTGCATGAAATCAATTCTAGTTCAATAATAACTTGCAAATTGATTTCATTGCTATTTTCCTATTTGAAAATACTTTCAAAATTGTTTTATAAGATTTATTTTTCTGTTAACTTTAGTTTAGACCATAAACAATTTGTATTAAAGTTGAAATTGTGTGTGGTTTAATTCAAGGTTAACAATGTTTAGGTCATAGGAAGTGTTTAATAAAAGCTTTTCAATTAGTTCCTTTTTGCTAATAAAGTTTTAGGAGAAAATAATTTATGTTAATTCTTTGCTTCATATTTTTGTTTCTGTTATTTTAATATATATTTTGTTTCTCTTGTTGTTAAGTTTATTAGCTAGAAAACTTATATTGTTTAGGGTGTTGTTTTCATAGTTCTTAGTTGTTCTTCAAAAGTAATTCTTTTTGCTAGTAAAATGTTTATTACTTTTGTTAGATTTTTTACTTTGTTGTTTAATTGGTTACTATTGAGAATAGGTTGTTTGTAGGAAAATACTATTCTTGGTTGTTTTGATGAAGTTTTGATGTTTTAATTTTTGTCTTAAGTATTTCCTTCATCACAACGCTTTTGTGTTTGGTTTTTGTGTTGCTTTTTGATTGATAGTATTGATTGCTAGAATTGGTTGCTTATATGAATGCAATGTTTGATTATATAGATTTCATCGGAGAGTGACGAATAGTTCTATCAAGTTATTTCTGAGAGCGATATTTATCTTCATCAACAGTACAGGCAAGTTCACTTTGATCATCTTACATTACCTATGTTTTATTTGCATTAGAATCAACATCTCCATCAAACATCCAGTAGGATATTGAGCTTGAACTTGTGGTAGTATCATGAGGTAGGAAAAACCCAACACCCTGTTACCATTGCCCGGGAAGGGACGTTACTTCACAATTGCTACGCTTTAGTAGACGGGGTTTGGTTGTGAGATTCAGGAGTGTTGTGAGGTTAATTAATTATTTCAAGACCTACATGATGATCAAGACTTCAAGACTTGAAGGACTGAACATACCTCTGGATGGATTGGACATGCATCTGGCAGCCTGATATCTATCACGGTTATCCCCGGGAATCCTGGTATCTACCTGTGATCATCCCGACGGAATGCCACCCAGGCTCAAAGAGATGGATGGATACTTCAAGGCCGGAAAGCTTACGTGTGCAACCGCAAGTCAATATGGGCTCTGGCTTGGTTAACCTTAGTGGTGACTCTGCTAGGTCAGATTGCTATGAGATGTAGAAGAACGGTAGGATTGGATGGGCACTGACTTTCTACGGGAGGATCGCTTTGGAAGACCATGTTTCGATCGTCTCGTTCTCAAACACCAGGCAGTGCGAGGACACAACGAGAGGGATCGAATCTTGTGGGTAAAGTGTACAAAACTCTGCAGAGTGTCAAACTAATCGATTAGCCTTGCCCCGGTTATGGACAACATGAGCACAGGAGATGATACTATCAGCCAGTCTCAACACAATTAATAAATTATGATGAGTGGGTCTATTAATTATTTTGGGACATGAGAATTGGTTGGTGGAACCATCTCATTAACAACCAACTTTTATAGTGATATTCCGTTGGACTCCTTTGTTGTAGGGAAAATAAAACCAGCTTTTCTGTAAAAACTCAGACACAGAGCCACAAAGCCTTTGCATATAGAATAGTTTTTATCATTTTATTCTATGATGGTCTTGCCGGTACATTCAATGTACTGACCTACACGGCTGCAATGTCTTATGTTGCAAATACTTTTCAACGACGAGTAAGAGTACGATTCAGGGTTACGGTCTACACTCAACCTACCGTTGGTGTTTATTGGGACTCCACTCCCGTTGACTGTTTCCGCTGAGATTTAAGAGGTATATATCAGTTTTACGTTATTTACATGTGATTGCACTTTGATATATACATTGATGTAGTGTGTGTGCCAGCATACTGATCCAGGGATGGCACTGACACACAGAGGCTTGACTCGTTTTGAGTCGGGACGCTAGACTCTAGTTCATAAATGTAATGTAGGCATGTATTCCGTAAATAGTCATACGTGCTGACGTGGCTTGAGACTGCGTCGGTATTTCCCCAAAGAGGAAGGGATGATGCAGCACAGTGACGGTAAGTATTTCCCTCGGTTATGAAACCAAGGTTATCGAACCAGTAGGAGGATCACCACCACCTAATAAGCAGCACCTGCACACAAATAACGAATACTTGCAACCCGACGCGAAAGAGAGGTTGTCAATCTCTCTACGGTAAAAAGATAGATTAGGTAGTGATGGATAGGAGAGATAGATCTCTCAAGAACACAAAATAAAAAGGGCAAATAAAAAGTGCAGTAATATATTTTTGGGTTTTTGGATTTGTAGATCTGAAAACAAAGAGGCAAAAAGATAGATCGGAAAGCAATATGTTGGAAAAGTAAACCCGGGGGCCGTAGGATTCACTAGTGGCTTCTCTCATGAGTATAGCGCACGGTGGGTGAACAAATTACTATTGGGCAACTGATAGAAAATCGAATAGTCTTGACGATATCCAAGGTGATGATCATTATATAGGCATCACGTCCAAGATGAGTAGACCGACTCCTGCCTGCATCTACCACTATTACTCCACACATCGACCGCTATCCAGCATGCATCTAGTGTATTAAGTTCATGGAAACATGGAGTAATGCAATAAGAACGATGACATGATGTAGACAATATCTATTCATGTAGGAATAGACCCCATCTTGTTATCCTTAATGGCAACGATACATGCGTGCCTTGCTGCCCCTTCTGTCACTGGGAAAGGACACCGCAAGATCGAACCCATCACAAAGCACCTCTTCCCATGGCAAGAAAAATCGATCTAGTTGGCCTAACTAAACCAAAGATTCGAAGAAGAAATACGAGGCTGTAAGCAATCATGCATATAAGAGATCAAAGAAGACTCAAATAATATTCATGGATAGAAACTGATCATGAACTCAAAATTCATCGAATCCCAACAAACACACCGCAAAAGTTTACATCAAATAGATCTCCAAGAGACCATTGTATTGAGAATCATAAGAGAGAGAGGAAGCAATCTAGCTACTGCCTACGGACCCGTAGGTCTATGGTGGACTACTCACGCATCATCGGAGAGGCACCTATGAAGAAGATGAACCCCTCCGTGATGGTGTTTAGATTGGATCTCGAGGTTCTGAAACTTGCGGCGGCTGGAATTGTGTTTCGTCGACTCCCCTAGGGTTTTCCAAATATTTGGGAATTTATAGGCATCAGAGACGGTGGAGGGGGGCCCCATGGAGGGCACAACCCATCAGGGCGCGCCGGGGGCCACCTGGCGCGCCCTGGTGGGTTGTGCTCTCCACAGCCCACCTTCCTGGCTCTTCTTTGGCCCACTGGTTGTCTTCTGGTCCAGAAAAAATCTCCAAAAAGTTTCGTCGCGATTGGACTCCGTTTGGTACTGATATTCTGCGAAGCAAAAACAACAACTGGCACTTTGGCACTATGTCACTAGGTTAGTCCCAAAAATGATATAAAGTTGTTATAAAATGATTGTAAA
The DNA here is from genome assembly GCA_039707655.1 of Elymus sibiricus. Taxonomy (NCBI): domain Eukaryota; kingdom Viridiplantae; phylum Streptophyta; class Magnoliopsida; order Poales; family Poaceae; genus Elymus; species Elymus sibiricus. The sequence goes on from CM077665.1 coordinate 56,270,086, forward strand.
ACATCCAAGAATGATAATATAACAGCATGGAACAAGCAAAAATTATAGATACGTTGGAGACGTATCACGTGCTTATGGAAAAGAACTTGCATGACATCTTTTGTCCTACCCTCCCGTGGCAGCGGGGTCCATAAGGAAACTAAGGGATATTAAGGCCTCCTTTTAATAGAGAACCGGAACAAAGCATTAACACACGGTGAATACATGAACTCCTCAAACTATGGTCATCACCGTGAAGTATCCCAAATATTGTCTCTATGGTGTTGACGGATCATAACACGTAATAGGTGCATATGACTAGGCAAGATCGGATCAAGAACATAGATATAATGGTGATAACATAAACGGTTCAGATCTAAAATCATGGCACTCGGGCCCTAGTGACAAGCATTAGGCATAGCAAAGTCATAGCAACATCAATCTCAGAACATAGTGGATACTAGGGATCAAGCCCTAACAAAACTAACTCGATTACATGATGAGTCTCATCCAACTCCTCACCGACCAGCAAGCCTATGAAGGAATTACTCACTCCCGGTGGGGAGCATCATGGAATTGGCGATGGAGAAGGGTTGGTGATGACGAAGACCGAAGATTCCCCTCTCCGGAGCCCCAAACGGGCTCCAGATCTGGCCTCCCGATGAAGAACAGGAGGTGGCGGCGGCTTCATATCGTAAAACACGATGAAACTTTCTCCCTGATTTTTTTCTCCGGAAATAGGAATTTATAGCAGCGGAATTAGGGTCAGTGTGGCCATGAGGTGGGCACAACCCACCAGGGCGCGACCTGGTGGGTGCTGCCCACCCTGGCCCCCTTCTCCGGTAGTGTTTGGCTCCAATAATTCTTATATATTCTGAAATAATTATCCAAAAAGTTTCGTTCCATTCCGAGAACTTTTATTTCTGCACAAAAACAACACCATGGTAGTTCTGCTGAAATTAGCCTCAGTCCGGGTTAGTTTCATTCAAATCGTGCAAATTACAGTCCAAAACAAGGGCAAAAGTGTGAGGAAAAGTAGACACGTTGGAGACGTATCAGGGAGCGACTACGCGACTGATCGCTTCTGTCTGACTGCTTCATCTACGTCCGCGGCGCCTTCGTCATCATCACCATGTCGTCCCTAACCGAGGTCGACCGTGTCGCCGCTGAGAAGCTGGCTGCCGACAAGAAGGCGGCCGAGGATGCCGCCACTGCCGCGGCTACAGCCAACTAGCCTCTTGGAGGGTATAACACGTTTATCCCGCTCCTGTGTATTTCCGTTGTAGCACTACTAGCGTTATGCATAGATGTATCTACCGTTAGCATAGTATGTGCTTGCATGATCAAATATCAGCATGTTTATGTTTGTGTCAATGCCATGCTAGTGATTTATTCGTGGATTAGTGTGATCGAAAAATTGCATTTTTACTCAACAATCCAAAAACCTAATTTGTGTAGGAATTTTTCGAGTAATGGTTTTGCTGCTACACTGAAACCGAATAAGTTTACCGGTACGTATTTTAAGCATTGGCAGACCAAAACCACCTTATGGATCATGGCTATGAACGTGTTCTGGGTAGCCGGTGTTACTCCTATGGGAACGATCACTCCTGAACAGGAGAACGTGTTCAAGGAGGCCAATGTCTACTTTCTCGGAGCAGTTCTTAGCGTGATCGGAGATAAGTTGGTTGACGCATATTTACATGTGCGGGTTGTCAAGGATTTGTGGGAATCACTCGAACCTAAATTCGGGGCCACCGATGCTGAGAGCGAGATGTATGTTATGGAGCAGTTCCATGATTACAAAATGGTTGAAAACCATTATGTATTGGAACAAGTGATACGTCTCCATCGTATCTATAATTTTTGATTGTTTCATGCTGATATATTATCATTCTAGGATATTTTTTGGGTCATTATTTACCAATTTATAATATTTTTAAGCACTAACCTATTGACCCAGTGCCAAGTGCCAGCTGTTGTTTTTTGCATGTTTTTTTACTTTGCAGGTTTTCTATACCAAACGAAGTCCAAATGTCACGAAATTTTTTCATGATTTTTTCTAGACCAGAAGAAAGACTAGAAGCTTCGGGAGGAGTCGGGAGGACCCACGAGGGGCCCAGCACACAACAGGGCGCGCCCCAGGGGGGTCGCGCCCTGTTATGTGTTCGCCCCCTCGGCCGCCTCTCGACGCCCTTCTCTGGCCTATAAATTCCCTAAAATCCCAAAAACCCTAGAGAAAGTCCCGAAAACCCTTTTTCCGCCGACGCAAGTCTATGTTCCCTCGGGAGGCCATCTGGAGCTCCGTTCCGGCACCCTACCGGAGGGGGGGTCGATCACGGAGGCCTTTACATCAACCTTGCCGCCCTCATGATGATGTGTGAGTAGTTCATCATAGACCTACGGGTCCATAGCTAGTACCTAGATGGCAATCTCTCTCTCTTATGATCTTCAATACAATGATCATCGCATCTTCAATTTGATCTATCTAATGTAAACCTTTTGTGCGGTGTGTTTGTTGGGATCCAATGAATTGTGGGTTCATGTTCAGATTATTCATGAAAAGTATTTGAGATATCTCTGATATATATTGTCCATTAATTGCATGATCATTATAGTTCGTAATTCTCTCCGATCTATTGAAATAGATTGGCCAACTAGATTGATATTTCTTCGGTGAGAGAGGTGCGTTGTGGTAGGTTCAACCGGACGAGTTTCTATATCCCAGTGACAGAAAGGGAGAAGATGCGTAACGATGGGGTTTATTCATATTGATTGAGTTTACTTTGTCTACATCATGTCATTGTTCTCCAAGCATTACTCTGTTTTACTTACTACTCTAGATGCATGTTGGATAGCGGTCGATGAGTGGAGTAATAGTAATAGGTGCAGGCAGGGGTCGGCCTATTTGCTTGTGGACATGATGCCTATATACACATGATCATTATCGCGAGGATCGCATAACTATCCACTTTTCTATCAATTGCCCAACAGTAATTTGTTACCCGCCGTACGTTGCCTACATGAGAGATGCCACAAGAAAACACTATGGCCCCTGGGTCTATTCACTTATAAATTTACAAAAGCTATTGTTACCTTGCTTCCATTATTTAATTTTTATTTTATTTTGCAATTTACAATTATCTACACAACTCACTTGCTTGCAAATAACGAGATCAAGGGGATTGACAACCCTCTTGCCCGCGTTGGGTGCAAGTTGTTTGTTCTTTTGTGTGCAGTCGCTGAAGACGGTTGAGGATTGATGTTCCTATTGGTTTGATAAACCTTGGTTTCATAACTAAGGGAAATACTTACCCACTTTGTGCTGCAATAACCCGTTCCTCTTCACGGAAAACTCAACGCAGATCACAAGTATCAGGAAGGATTTCTGGCGCCGTTGCCGGGGAGTATCATCACCAACTATCAAGTAGCTTCTCACTAATTTTCATTCACTTGTTTATCTTTTTATTTGCTGTTATATTTAGTTTGTTTCATAAAAAAATAAAAAATACAAAAAAATGGAGTTTAGGTTGCCTCATATGCTTCGTCTTTATAATGTTTTTCGTGAAAATAAGGATTCAGAAAATTGTGCTCAATTGTTAGAGGGAGAATTTATAAAAATGTTTAATGTGAGTTCCTTTAATGATGAGCACAATAAAATATTGTTAGTATGAATTCTCTGAATATCCATGATGCTAACGATATGCAAGACCACAAGCTTGGGGATGCTATGTTTCATGAGGATGGTATTTTTTGTCCCCCAAGTTTTGATGAGCAAATTCATTACGATGATTGCATGCCTCCTATTCATGATGATTGTGGTGATTACACGTATGCTATAACTAGTAATGATAACCATGAATTTGGTTATGACAATCAAGTGTCACATGATAGTTATTTTGTTGAGTTTGCTCCCACTACCATGAATGAGAAAGAATTTGTTTATGTGAAGAGTAATAAATTACCTATGCTTGTGGATCATGAAAAGAATGCTTTATATGATAGTTATATTGTGGAATTCCTTCATGATGCTACTGAAAATTATTATGAGGGGGGAACATGTGCTTATAGGTATTGCAATAATATCAAATTTCCTCCCTATGTGTTCAAAGTTTCGAAGTTATGCTTGTTTTGCCTTTCTATGCTAGTTGATTCTTGCTCCCATAAATTGTTTGCTCTCAAAATTTCTATGCATAGGAAGTGGGTTAGGATTAAATGTGCTTGTAATATGCTTCATGATGCTCCCATTGTGTTTCAATTCTTTACTTTTATGTGAGCATCGTTGAATGCATTATGCCTAGCTAGGGGCATAAAACAATAGCGCTTGTTGGGAGGCAACCCAATAGTTATCTTACTTTTGCTTTTTAAATTTCTGTTTGTTTATGATAACATGACTATTTCCTCTGTAATGATTGTATTTTTATGTTTTAATTAGTGTTTGTGCCAAGTAAAGCCTTTGGGGTGACTCACATGATGAGTAGAATTGATACGGTGCAAAAACAGAAACTTTAACGTCCAGTACAGGAATTATCATTTTTTACTGGAACGTGATAATTATCTGAAATTTTTACAAGGTATTACTCTGCAAACAGGTTTTCCTAATTGTTCAGAATTTTTAGAGTTACATAAGTATACGTGTCTACAGATCTTTATAGACTGTTCTGTTTTAGACAGATTCTTTTTTTGCTTGCATAGTTTACTTGTTTTGATGATGCTATGGAATGTATTGGTGGGTATAAGCCATAGAGAAACTAGAATGCAGTACCTATTATGCAATTATAAAATAAGAATCAATTTATAATAGTACTTAAAGTATTTGATATGTTGCTTATACTAACGGATCTCATGAAGTTTTATTGAGTTTTGTGTGATTGAAGTTTTCAAGTTTTGGCTATTATCGCGATGGACAAAGGAATAAGGAGTGGCAAGAGCCTAAGATTGGGGATTCCCAAGGCACCCCAAGGTAATATACTAAGGAAGACTCAAGCGTCTAAGCTTGGGGATGCCCCGGAAGGCATCCCCTCTTTCGTCTCAATCCATCGGTATGCCACTTGAAGCTATATTTTTATTCGTCACATGATATGAGTTTTGCTTGGAGCATCGTTTGCTTTTACTTTCAGTTTGCCACAATCATTGTTTGCTGGACACACCTATTTAAGAGAGACACTCCTTCATCATAACTTGTTAGAATACTCTATGTGCTTCACTTATATCTTTTGAGCATAGCAGTTGCTCTAATACTTCACTTATATCTTTTTGAGCCAGGTGGCGTGTAGATTTTATAGAAATAATTTCACTCTCGCTCTTCACTTATATTTGTTTGAGAGTTAATAAATAGTGACAGTAATTTGCATGGGTCATAAGACTAGTCTAGAAATGTTAGGTATTCAGTGAGTGATAATCAAGACCATCATGTAGCACATAGAGAAGTTGAGGATTAATAATATTGATATAGTAATCTGAAAAAGTGTGAGTTCAATATTATTAATTTGTAAAAGTGTCGATATTTAGAGGGGTTAACTTTTTATTTGTCTAAAAATTAAAGAGGCATGGTGATGATGTGTGAGCATTTATATTCCTCGTTGAAATCCTAGTGTTGTTTCGGGTCGGAAGCGCGCGATGGTTAACTCCTACCAACCTCTTCCCTCGGGGCATGCAGGGAGTACTTTGATTTGTGATAAAACTAATAAAACTTTGCAATAAGTATATGAGTTCTTGATGACTAATGTGAAACCATGGACATACACAATATCACCCTTTCATATTTGCTAGCCTCTTCGGTACCGTGCATAGCCCGTTCTCACCTCAAGGATCGGTGCAACTTTTGCAGGTGCATCCAAACCCCGTGACATGATACGCTCTGTTGCACATAAGCCTCATTATATCTTCCTCAAAACAGCCACCATACCTACCTATCATGGCATTTCCATAGCCATTCCGAGATATATTGCCATGCAAATTCCATCGTCACTTCACATGACTAGTTGTTCATCATCATATTGCTTTGCATGATCATATAGAGCTGACGTAGTATTTGTGGCAAAGTCACCGTTCATCATATTTTTGATACATGTCACGCTAGATCATTGCACACCCTGGTACACTGCCAGAGGCATCCATATAAAGTCATATCTTCGTGTCAGTTCTTCATATTGAGTTGTAAGTAAAATAAAAGTGTGATGATCATCATTATTGGAGCATTGTCCCAGTGAGAAAAGGATGATGGAGACTATGATTCCCTCGTAAGTCGGGAAGAGTCTCTGGACGAAAAAATAAAAAATGAGGGACGCCAAATGAGCCCACCATAAAAAAAATATGAAATGAGAGAAAATGAGAGAAGGGACTTTGCTACTATCCTTTACCACACTTGTGCCTCAAAGTGGCACCTTGTTCCTCACATGTCGAGAGTCTCATGTTATAACATTTTCATATGCTATTGGGAATTTTATCATTATTATAAACTTGGCTTGTATATTCCTATGACGGGCTTCATCAAATGCCCGAGGTCTTCATGAGCAAGCAAGTTGGATGCACACCCACTTAGCTTCATTTGAGCTTTCATACATTTATAGCTCTAGTGCATCACATTTGCATGGCAAACCCTACTCCTTGCATTGACATCTATCGATGGGCATCTCCATAGCCCATTGATACGCCTAGTTGATGTGAGACTATCTTCTCCACTTTTTACCCCGTTGATATCTACCACCATATTATTTTCCACCTAAATGCTATGTCCAATGGTTCACGCTCATGTATTGCGTGAAGAATAAAAAGTTGATGCACCTTGAAAAAGTATGATCCGATTGCCTGACTTGGGCACCGTGGTGCTTAACATTTGTATTAATGTGGTGAAGATGAAGCCATGCCTTGCTAATTTAATAAGACGAATAAGGGGTAAATATTTCTTGAAGATCATATACTTCGAAAAAATTAATGATCTTGCTTATTATACTTATAAGTATTACTATGTTAATGTTGATTGATTCATCGTTTCTCATTGAGCATACATGCATAAAAATTACATAATGGATGTCACATCAAAAATTCTGTTTTTATCATTTACCTACTCGAGGACGAGCAGGAATTAAGCTTGGGGATGCTTGATACATCTCCAACGTATCTATAATTTTTTATTGTTCCATGCTGATATATTATCATTCTAGGATACTTTTTGGGTCATTATTTACCATTTTATAATATGTTTTAGCACTAACCTATTGACCCAGTGCCAAGTGCCAGTTCCTGTTTTCTGCATGTTTTTTTTTTACTTTGTAGGTTTTCTATACCAAACGAAGTCCAAATGTCATGACACTTTTTCATGATTTTTCTGGACCATAAGAAAGCCTAGAATCTTCGGGAGGAGACGGGAGGACCCACGAGGGGCCCAGCACACAATAGGGCACGCCCCCGGGGGGGTTGCGCCCTGTTATGTGCTGGCCCCCTCGGCCGCCTCCCGACGCCCCTCTCCGACCTATAAATTCCCTAAAATCTCAGAAACCCTGGAGAAAGTCCCGAAAACCCTTTTTCCGTCGACGCAAGTCTCTGTTCCATCAGGTGGCCATCTGGAGCTCCGTTCCGGCACCCTGCCGGAGGGGGGGTCGATCACGGAGGGCCTTTACATCAACCTTGCTGCCCTCATGATGATGTGTGAGTAGTTCACCATAGACCTACGGGTCCATAGCTAGTACCTAGATGGCAATCTCTCTCTCTTATGATCTTCAATACAATGATCATCGCATCTTCGCTTTGATCTATCCGATGTAATCCTTTTGTGCGGTGTGTTTGTTGGGATCCGATGAATTGTGGGTTTATGTTCAGATTATTCATGAAAATTATTTGAGATATCTCTGATATATATTGTCTCTTAATTGCATGATCATTATAGCTTCGTAATTCTCTCCGGTCTATTGAAATAGTTTGGCCAACTAGATTGATATTTCTTCGGAGAGAGGTGCGTTGTGGTCGGTTCAACCGGACGAGTTTTTATATCCCAATGACAGGAAGGGAGAAGATACATCTTGTGTTGCTGCTACTAAGGATAAAACGATGGGGTTTATTCATATTGATTGAGTTTACTTTGTCTACATCATGTCATTGTTCTCCAAGCATTACTCTGTTTTACTTAATACTCTAGATGCATGTTGGATAGCAGTCGATGAGTGGAGTAATAGTAATAGGTGCAGGCAGGAGTCGGCCTATTTGCTTATGGACGTGATGCCTATATACACATGATCATTGTCGTGAATATCGCATAACTATCCGCTTTTCTATCAATTGCCCAACAGTAATTTGTTGCCCACCGTACGTTGCCTACATGAGAGATGCCACTATAGAACACTATGGCCCCAGAGTCTATTCACTTATAAATTTACAAAAGCTATTGTTACCTTGCTGCCATTATTTACTTTTTATTTTATTTTGCAATTTACAATTATCTACAATTATCTACACAACTCACTTGCTTGCAAATAACGAGATCAAGGGGATTGACAACCCCCTTGCCCGCGTTGGGTGCAAGTTGTTTGTTCTTTTGTGTGCAGTCGCTGAACACGGTCGAGGATTGATATTCCTATTGGTTCGATAAACCTTGGTTTCATAACTGAGGGAAATACTTGCCCACTTTGTGCTGCAATAACCCGTTCCTCTTCACGGAAAACCCAACGCAGATCACAAGTATCAACAAGCTCATGAGATAACATGCATTGCTAAAGAACTTGAGGTTCTTAAGTGCGATTTCCCGAGAAAATTTGTCGCAGGGTGTATAATCTCTAAGCTCCCTAATTCTTGGAGGAACTTTGCTACCACTTTGAAACATCAGAGGCGTGAATTCTCAATAGAGGATGTCATCGGTCATCTGAGTGTTGAGCATAACTCAAGAGCAAAGGACTCGCATGGAAAAGGGGTCGAAAGCTCTTCAGTCGCCAATATGGTACATCAGAAGAACTTCAATTCCCACAAGTCCAAGGGAAAGAACGGTGTCCAATAGAATGCCAACTTTAAGAAGAAGGGGAAAAGGACCTTCAAGAAAAACAAGAAGGGAGAGGGCTGCTTCACTTGTGGTTCGGAGGAATATTGGGCCAACAAGTGCCCAAACAAGTACAAGAAGCCAGGGCCGGACAACAAGTCTGCCAATATGATTGTGGGCAACAATGAAAGTGGTGTATCTAGGTACGGTAATCTATTTACTGTATTTTCAGTCTGTCAGTCCACCGACTGGTGGGTGGACACAGGTGCAAATATTCATGTGTGTGCTGACATTTCATTGTTCTCTTCTTATCAGGTCATGGGCCACGGGTCCGTATTGATGGGGAATGGCGCGAGTGCTTCTGTTCTTGGTGTTGGCACGATCGATCTGAAGTTTACTTCGGGGAGGATCGTGCAGCTGAAGAACGTGCAGCATGTCCCCGTCATCAAGAAGAACCTCGTTAATGGCTCCCTTTTGTGTTGAGAAGGGTTTAAGTTGCTCTTTGAGTCTAATAAAGTAGTTGTTATGAAATATGGACGTTTCGTTGGAAAAGGTTATGAATGCGGAGGTCTGTTCCGCCTTTCCCTTGTAGATTTTTGTAATAAAGTCGTGAACAATATTCATTCGAGTGTTAATGAATCTGAAGTGTTATGTCGCGGCTAGCAAAATTGAATTTAATCCCGAGTTTCACTCTAGCCAAAGGTTCTAGGTGTCATTCATGTGTGCAAGCAAAGCAATCTCGCAAGCCTCACAAGGCTGCGGAGGAGAGACACTTGGCGCCATTAGAACTCATACATTCTGATCTTTGTGAGATGAATGGTGTGTTGACTAAAGGTGGAAAGAAATACTTCATGACATTGATAGATGATTCCACTAGATATTGCTATGTGTATCTGTTAAATACTAAAGATGAGGCTCTACACTACTTTAAAATCTATAAGGCAGAAGTTGAGAATCAACTTGAAAAAAAAATTAAATGAGTCCCGTCTGATCGTGGTGGAGAGTACTTCTCTAATGAGTTTGATTCTTTCTGTGCGGAACACGGCATTATTCATGAGAGGACGCCTCCCTATTCACCCCAGTCAAACGGGGTTGCCGAGCGGAAAACCGTACTCTAACTGATTTGGTTAACGCCATGTTAGATACATCGGGTTTATCCAAGGTATGGTGGGGGAGGCTATATTGACTTCATGTCATGTCCAGAATAAGGTTCCGACAAAACATAATGAGGTCACTCCCTATGAGCAGTGGTCGAAGAGAAGGACAACATTCTCCTACTTACGTACTTAGGGCTGTTTGGCAAAAGTAAATGTGCCGATCCCCAAAAAGCGTGAGCTTGGACCAAAGACCGTGGACTATGTTAATTTGGGCTACGCTAAGAATAGCGTTGGCTATAGATTTCTAGTAGTGAAATCAGAGGTACCTGACGTCAAGGTCGGTACAATTATGGAGTCTAAGGATGCTACATTCTTTGAGGATATTTTTCCTATGAGAGATATGCAAAGCACTTCTAGACAGAAATCTAAGGAGACTCATGAGCCTGCCACTCCTATGGAATATTATGAACAAACACGTGATGAAAATCCTGAGGAGGATGGCGAGGAAACCCTTGGTAGGGGCAAGAGACAAAGGACTGCAAAGAGCTTTGGTGATGATTTCCTGATGCTGACTACTGGAAAGATGCGGTCCGTAGCGAGATGGATTCCATCATGGCTAATGGGACGTGGGAACTTACTGAGAGTCCCTATGGTTGCAAACCATTGGGATGTAAGTGGGTGTTCAAAAAGAAGCTTAGGCCCGATGATACGATTGAAAAGTACAAGGCTACGCTTGTGGCCAAGGGTTATGCCCAGAAAGAAGAAGAAGATTACTTTGATACTTATTCACCTATGGCCAGACTGACCACCATTCGAGTACTACTCTTGTTGGCGGCCTCGCATGGTATTCTTGTCCATCAAATGGATGTTAAGACGGTTTTACTGAATGGAGAGCTAGACGAGGAAATATATATGCAACAGCCAGACGGCTTTGTGATAGATGGTCAGGAAGGAAAGGTGTGTAGGTTGCTAAAATCTTTATATGGCCTGAGACAAGCACCTAAGCAATGGCATGAGAAGTTTAATACGACTCTGACATCTGTTGGCTTCGTTGTTAATGAAGCTGACAAATGTGTATACTATCGCCATGGTGGGGGCGAAGGAGTTATATTGTGCTTGTATGTTGATGACATACTGATATTTGGAACCAACCTCAAAGTGATTGAGGAGGTTAAGTCTCTTCTATCTCAGAACTTTGAGATGAAGGACCTTGGAGTGGCTGATGTTATTTTGAACATCAAGCTATTGAGAGATGATGAGGGTGGGATTACACTTCTGCAATCCCATTATGTTGAGAAGATTTTGAGTCGCTTTGGATATTCGGACTACAAAATTTCTCAAACGCCATATGATCCTAGTGTGCAGATTCGAAAGTTTAAAGGCACGGCTAAAGATCAATTAAGATACTCTCAATTTATTGGTTCACTTGTGTATCTAGCTAGCGCAACGAGGCCTGACATCGCGTTTGCAGTGAGCAAACTAAGCCGGTTTGTTGCCAATCTGGGTGATGTTCATTGGCATGCGGTTGAAAGAATTATGCGCTATCTGAAAGGTACTATGAACCACGGACTTCACTATACCGGATACCCGTCGGTACTTGAAGGGTATAGTGATGCGAATTGGATCTCTGATGCTGATGAGATGAAGGCCACTACTAGGTATATGTTTACTCTTGGAGGTGGTGCTGTTTCCTGGAAGTCTTGCAAGCAAACGATCTTAACGAGGTCGACAATGGAAGCAGAATTAACAGCATTAGACACATCTGGTGTCGAAGCACAATTTCTTCGAGATCTTTTGATGGACTTGCTAGTGGTTGAGAAGCCGGTTCCGGCTATCCTTATGAACTGCGATAATCAAACGGTTATTGCCAAAGTAAAGAGTTCAAAGGACAACATGAAGTCCAACAAACATATAAGAATGAGACTGAAAGTTGTCAGACGTTTAAGAAACTCCGGAGGGATAGCGTTGGATTACATCCAAACGACTAAGAATCTGGCAGATCCCTTTACTAAAGGGCTATCGCGTGTTGTGATAGACAGTGCATCAAGGGAGATGGGTATGAGACCCACATGAGTTGCCATGGTGGTAACCCAACCTATGTGATCGGAGATTCCGTGAAGTAGGAACTGGGAAAACAAGCCAGTGGTGAACTGAGGAGAGTAACTTTACTAACCCACCCCGTGGAGATGCAATACTCTCGGATACTGTATGGTAGGATGAATACCGTCTTAATGTGTTCTAAAGCTTATGTGTAAGCAAGATGTTGTCCTACAGAGCAATCTTTGGAGGACCACGCCTATATGAGCCCGACTGCTGGTCACAGTCTATGAGATTAGGGTGATCTCTAGCAAGCTCATGAATAGGCCAGGAGTGTGACTAATATGCTCCACCCAAGGGGTCAGCCTTTGGCAGCCTAGTACTAGTAAGACATGTGGTGAAACTTTTTTACGCCAAACTGACAATTCAAGGCATAGTCCATTGTTCAGTTGTGAAGGAGTGCAGCTGCTTGCTCTAGGTGAAGCTCAACCTTAACAGGTCTTCACTGAAATACCGGTATATCAAAACAGTAATTGGAACAGAGGACAAAATGGGTCCTCGAGATCTGGTGGAGGATTGTTGAAATATGAGATGGGCCTAGGGCCCATAAGGCAATTTCAGGAAAATCTCTAAGGGCCCATGTAGGTGGCATGACAAGGGGTGGTGGGAAGTTTAGTCCCACCTTGCTAGTGGAGAGGGAGTTGGACCTCCTTATAAGGGTCTCTCTTCTACATGCTATTGGAGCTTGAGAAGAGAAGAGGCCCTCGCGCACTCCTCCTCCGCCGCCCGCCACGCCACGCCTCGTCACGACGCGCCACGGGTTGTGGGATTGAGCCAAGCCGAGATCATACCTACGCGCTTATTTTTGCCGGTTAGGAACGGAGAATACGTAACGGATGCACCACGATCTGAGACGTCGGATCGCGGACTGTTACCGACTCGGACGTAGGTCGAGCCCACGTCTCTCCACCCGAACGCGCATACATAAGTGAGGCTTCGGCCAACCCTAGACGCCACGAGATCACATCGCATCTGCTACACGCGCACTGCCCGTCGTTCCTTTTGCTGTGCTGCCGCCGGCGACTCCATCCCGTTCACCGCGTACACGGTTGACGGGAGAGCAAGCCTCTGAAACCCCGCCTCTCTGGATCCTGTACGGGGGAGAGGGGCGATTAGGTTTTGGGGGAGCGACTACGCGACTGCTCGCTTCTGTCCGACTGCTTCATCTACGTCTGCGGCGCCTTCGTCGTCATCACCATGTCGTCCCTAACCGAGGCCGACCGTGTCGCCGCTGAGAAGCTGGCTGACGACAAGAAGGCGGCCGAGGATGCCGCCACTGCCGCGGCTACGGCCAACTGGCCTCTTGGAGGGTATAACACGTTTATCCCGCTCATGTGTATTTCCGTTGTAGCACTACTAGCGTTATGCATAGATGTATCTACTGTTAGCGTAGTACGTGCTTGCATGATCAAATATCAGCATGTTTACGTTTCTGTCAATGCGATGCTAGTGATTTATTCGTGGATTAGTGTGATCGAAAAATTGCCTTTTTACTCAACAAAGACCTTGGCATGGAGCATGACAAATACTCCCTCTGTAATTTCATGTAAAACATTTTTTGACACTGTCATGGACCCTAAAACGTCTTTTAAAAAGGTTGTTATTTTGAACCCTAATGAATTGGTAAAGGCTCCAGGAACAGAAGAAAACCTTTTTTTTCTAATTGTTCTACCGAGAAATGAGACGATGTTTAGCCTTTTTTATGCGTATTTTAGTGGCTTGAATAATACTTCAGTCACCACCCCGTAGGAGTGGAATGGTAATCACTGACCAATTTGTATCAGAAATAGAATCTCCCATCCAGAAAAAAGAATATTAACACCTCACAAAGTTCATGCGGAGTGAAACCTCCTCATACAAATAAGGTGTGGCTAGGGGGAATACAGGACCTCATGGTATGCATGTTCTGAAAGACGCCATATTGCGAGAAACCAAGCGACCATCTGGTACGTAAGAAACCATATCCAGGAGCTTACATGATTGAAGTTCCAACATACATCACAATTCCAGCAGATTTCCCTCAACACCCATTTATTTTCACATAGTGGTACACATAAGGCTACAAAACATCTTATTCAAGTTCAAAATTGAATGGACATCTCACTCATACTCAAGAGTCGATACTAGAATTACATCACGGGACTACAGCATAACAAGATTGAACAACTCTAGATCACCAGTGTTCTTACCGACGGTAGCCCACCCACCGCCGGCATTCATCTCAAACCTTCTGGAAGCCGAACTAACACATCCAACTACATATCTACCATTCGGAGGGGCCGAAATCAAGTTGTGCCTCGAATAATGGAGAAGACCGCAAACAAGTTTTACAAAACAATGGTTGACTCAGATCAGCTATGGTCGGTTACGGCCGAATAGTATATCCCTTCTATATATGTACTTCAAGAGAAACCGATATCATGCACATTCTGCATTGGATGCGTTGGTATCATCTGATCATTTAAGGACCTTCTTGACTTCCTCAACAAACTGTGCTCTCCTTGAGGGATCCATCTGAACAAGTGGCCAAAGAAAAAGCATTAGCATTATTTGGTATGCTCACCCAAAATATATTACTTTCAAGTAAAACAGTAAGTATGCGTACCTTTTCTAGTAGCATAGAAAGACCCTGTGGCAAGGCTTGTAGATCTGGACTGGAGTCTGCAACATCTGAGAGCAACTGAGATACCCTTTGAGCCCTGAGTTCTTTGATATACTCCTGGTAGTTTACAGGGTTTTCCCTCCAGGCAACAAAAGCATCGTCATCATCCCATTCAGTGCTTCCTGCTTCAGCTCCCTTAGAAGCCAAGTACCATTTCTGGATCAGCTCGATTGCTGATTGGTGAGAAAACTGCTTGCCACTTACACCTCTAATTTCCTTTGCAAGAACGTCCTCGGATATCCTCCTCCGTAATCTCTTATAGAAGAATGACCTAGAATCTTCCCAGTCTACAACTTTCTTAATGACACCTTTAGCAGCCATTCTAAGGGAAGTGTCGTGCAATTCAGCAAACCGTACCGCAATTTGAGTATACAAAGGCAGCAACTGTTTCTTTCGGGCTTCTATGCTCTTTTGAAGGGATTCAGAGTCAGATAGACTTCCATTTTCATGCTTTGCTCCCTGGAGTTTTGCCTTCAGATTTATCAATTCTGGATCAAGCCTGCCCATGCACTCTTGGAGTTCCTCTGACCTGAACTTGATCTCAATCAACCCTTGAGGTTCGAGAACATTGCCCTTTGCAGTCCTCTCAGCATAGAACTCAATGCGATCTGGATTTATCTTGCTATCAATCACGACCCAAGCCCCTCCACGTAGCTCTGCAGCCTTGGGGATATATACAAAGGCAGGCTGATTGTATGTCCTAAGGTTCTCAACAATTGTTGACCCAGCCTGAAGAATTCCTTCAAAAAGATCTCTTTGCCCACCAGAGAAGCCTCTCCAGTTAGCAAGGATGAACAGAGGTAATCCTTCCCGGTTGAAGTCCAGCATCGCCTGCGCTGTCTTAGTAGCTGAGTCTGGAAACCAGACTTGCCCAGCGCGAGGAACAGACCGCTCATGGGAATCAAGTTGGCCTGGATCAGCAGGGATGAGCTGCATCATGGTCTGTGTCTCCACAGCTATAACACCGACAGGAATCCCTCCCAGTTTTGCTCTGCCAGTAACTACAGACTTTGCCCATCCTTCAAATGTCTCCACAAAACTGTCTTTGTCGAACATGCCCCCCAACCATTTCCCTTGGCTGTCATCAATACCACTGATGGCTGCACGAGGATCACATGTATTCTCAGGGATGTACGCAACGGGTCTGTGAGGTGGGTCCAAAGATTTTGTAATAGGAAGAGGCCCACCAATGTTGGCAGGAACATAGCTGAGCCACCTCAATATATTAGAAACGCCTTCAAGGTCATCTGAAACAGTCAGATGGACAACACCATTCGTTGCCATGATTTTGGGGCCACCCAATTGCATGTGGGAGCTGTACACTTCCCGGCCGAGAAGCTTGTTCAGGGCAGAAAACCCAGTTAAGATAATGGGTTGGTCAGTACGCTGTATGCACCGTATGCCAAGTCGAGCAAGATACGCTCCTATTCCAACAGTTCGTCCAGTCACAAATGTAAGCGTAAATGTCTCCTCATATGCCCTAGAATAAGCACTGGCAATAGCAGCACTTCCATGTATGTTCTCCACACCTAGTCCATCCTCCTTGCCCACAACAGAATCAATAACCCACCTAATTTCACCATTATCAAGCTGCATCTTGTGCGCTATAACAGAAGCACTAATACGAGCATGGTCTTCTTCAGTCAAATAAATGTACTGAAACCCACGTTCAGGGCTGCCATCATCAGACCATCCAACACGGAAGCAAGATTTCACTTCATCTGCTATGCCAATCCGAGCACCAGAGTTTGCTGCGAGGTAGATGAGAGGAAGCTTCCTCTCACAAGCTAGGTTGGTAACAGTTTCAAAAAATGCATCTTCCCTTGGGCCAAATGATCCAGCTCTAAAAGTAATATCATTTGCGATGACAACAATCTGCCTGCCATTGGGATATTCAGGAGTGCACATGTCCAAGATCCAAGCTACCATACCAATGTCATTGAGCCCGGCAGGACGCTCCATAGGAATTACAGGAGTGCCCCATGACCCATGCTTGTGAGCAAACACCAGTTCTGTCGCTTTAACATAACATCGGTTATTGTCACTAGAAATGTTAGACCATGACTTCTGCACTGCAGTTTCAAATGCCTGCGATTTTGAGTTCTTGTCAGCTTTTGGACATGTAATATATCACTCAGAATCTGCTAATACGGTAGATAGATAGATATAAAGAGAGAGATACTCACCAACGGAAAATCGTAGCAGTATGTAGTTCTGTTGTTTCTAGCAGAGCAACGTTTCAGATCAATAACACTCAAAGGCTGATATGGATTATTCAGTGCGATGCCATGCAAAGGACCAGATGATGATGCAGCAGAGTGGTATACTAGTTTCTGTGATTCTGTCTCTTCAACTTCCCGGTAGATCTAAAAGCATTAAAAGCACCATGAGCTTCCGAACATAATTAGATTGAAATGACAGCTAAATGAACATAATAGCTCTATGAATAAATGATACAAGTTCACTTCAGTTTCACTGGTTACACGCAGAAAAACAAGATGTAAGGGGAAGGAACTTACATCCACAGTGCAGGTATGACTAGTAACATTGGTTGTTACAACTCTCCAGGTACCACTGGCAGGACCGTCGCTGTCCAACTTAAGTTTCACTTCCCATTGGCATACAGAAAGATGGTGCATCCTTGCGCCCACAAGTTCATGTATCTTTAGAGCCATTTCTTTCAGAAGCGAGCATGCAGTAGCTTCATCTTGGCCAATATCCACAACTTTGTTCCTGAGTAAGATGAAAAGTTCATTGAAGGCAAAACACAAGAGCAAGACATATTATGTGCCACAAAATGAACAGTATGCAGGCTTACCCTGAAACAGGAACAAGATCGAGAAGCTTTTGCTCTTTCAATATGCACAAATACATATGAGAGTGACCTGTCCTAATTGCATGAAGCTCCAATTCTTCTATAGCAGTCATCAACGATCTTAATATGCTGCTCGATGTAAATGAAAGAGATTCCTCAGCACCTCCTACTTCAACATCACTGATATGGCCTGATGTGAATTTGTTGGAGGCATTGGGTTGCCTGACAAGAGTTCGGAAAAACACCCTGTGCAACATTTTGGGGTTTTCTGTATTTCTAAGTGTGTATATGTTCCACTGACGATCACGTGACGGTGTATACTTCACTTCATTGTATCCTTTCACTTTCAACTTACCCTGTAACCACAACAGGCTAAATAAATACAAATAGCAAACAAGATAATTAAAGCATGTGGATGGTGTATCAAAGAAATGCAGGCATTTTGATACAGTTACATACCAACTCAAGAAGAGCAGAAAGAGGAGGCTCCACATGCCGTAGAAGCGGCTCTTCCTCATAACAAAGCTTTTCATCCGACAAGAGGAAGGTATGGCGCATAGGCACGAGTGCTCCATCCCTTTGAACAATGCAACTAATAACCTTCACACCAGCAGCGCGGAGTTCAGCTGTGACAGTATGTTGTTCGAGTGTGGAAGAAAGTTTGTCTATCCTGACTTGAGCTTGATCGTTATCACCACTGAAAGGAATGAGTTAAATAATTAAAGGAATTCCAACAAATACGAATAAAAAGATACAGCTGATTAGCACTATTATTGCACATGAACATACCTGTCTTCAGTTCCATGCATTTGATTATCAGCGCCCAACAAAGCAATATGCATTATGTTACCCTCAGAGCTTGCAAAGCGTGATGTGTCCTTTAGTGCAGCTCCAATTGCTGCTGATACAGATTCTAGCGACTTCACAATAACCATAGCACCCAATCTCTTCTCTGAATGCCCTTCAGTGAATTGCCATAAAGCAATAACACCAGATTCCTGATATAGCAGCTGGATACTATCCTTCACAAGATGAGGCTGAAAATATCATTGGTGTTAGCCAACTTGGAGAGCAGTAAGATGCAGTACAATCAAATATTTCCATGCCTAAATTCTCTCAGATTTTTTTAAGAAGACCTAAGCATCTTGTTTCAATAGGAACTTTAGTGTATGCTTCCCAGAAATGCAAAGGGAGAGCATGATCAAGTCCAAAAACTAAAACAAACAAATTATACCTGGTATAATCGAGATATGTATGTCTCGATCACCCTCTGCTGAAGAGTTTTATCACTACAATCAAACAAAGAAACCAGTGCATCTTCAACTGGCAGTGGGGCAGTCACTAAATCTCTCACGATCTCACTAATAGCCGTCCTTTCCTCAGTAAACATCTCCAGTTCTGAGAGGCTCCTTGCAATACTTGTGCGGAGCTCACTAAGCTTGGTTTGCTCAAGAAGCTCGCTAGCTTTAAGGGCCAACTGCATTTATTATGATGCGAGTAATTGATTAGGCTGAGATATCAGAAAATAATATGATTCAAAAGCTTCCATTATTTTAGGTTGCCATCGTCACCTTATAATATCTTTTGTGGTTGAGGGAAGAAAAGCGAGTCAACTGATCCTTGTAGGCAGCAGGGTTTGGATAGACCAGTTTCTCCATGAGTGTTAGTATCAGCTTAGTTTTGTTTCTCACACCCTACAACAAATTCAAACTATCAGTAATGAAGATTGCTTCAGCCATCATTTGCACTGAGCCATCAGATCACAAAATATTTACCTGGTGAGACAACACAATGTCTACAACCTTCTGGAGATCTTTACTATGTTGTTGGCGCAGGCGTTCAATCACATCAGACTACAAAATATGACGGTTGAAAATAACAAATAAGCCATAGCCATATGCAAACTATTTGCTACTTAATTACTGATAGATTCTGATGCAAATTAATATGTGCATAAACATTAGTTGATAATATTCTCGTAAATAAAAGCGAAAAAGGATATCCTTTTAAAACAATGATATCTAGTAGATCTCAGTTTTGGAATGTCAGATAACCTGAATGCCATCACTGAATAGTTCCTCAACCGAGAGATACTCCTCAAAAAGGGACTTCACTATAAAGTGTGCATGGCTTTCTCTACCACCCTCATATGACTTCAGTAGACTCATAAGAGGCTCAACAAGCCTCTCATTTGTAGCAATTTCCTTCTCAGAACCATGTGCAAGATTTTCCTACAACAAAACATGTTACAAAGAACAGTAGAAGTTCTAGACAAGGATACCATAAAAGAAACCTAATGCTGACCTCGATTATCTCTTTTAGCATCTTGGCAGGGAAATCCTTGTTCTTTCCATGCTCAACATTTAACTTATATTCACTGTATTTACCCTCCAACTGGATGCATAAAAAGTAGAAACCGTTGAGGTAGAACACACACAAAAATATATGAAGATCAATAAACAAGAACTGGGTTAAAATCAAATCAGAACTTCTGAGGTACAGTGCAAATTGATGAGATGAAGTACCAAATGTTCCGAGCTAAGAAGAATTAAAATGAAATATTTCGAGTTTTGATTACATTATTAGGAAAATTCAATTTTAAAAGTTACAGAATAAGCTACGGCAAACTACCGGTGAATGGACAATGTAAAATGAAAAATTAACAAGATAGACTGCCATGATGCTTAATTGCTTATACAAAGTGATACAACCCTTCTATATCATCAATAAGAAATTGACGTGGCAGACTGAAATCTATCCAGACGCTACATATCACATATCTATTATCACATACCTCACTCTTAAGAAGCCTTGGAAGTCTAGTTGCTAAAACAGACATAAGTTCTTCCCATTGTAGGAAAGGAAGCTCAGGAGCATCTAGACAGGATACCAGATCTTGTACAACCTGAAAAGAAAACCAAGTATAATGAAAAAAGTAATCAAATGCTGAACAGGTATGATCGTTAAAAATCAAACCAAAAGATAAATTGCTGAAAGAGGGGAAAATAGCACAAGGATATAAACAATCTGTAAAGTAAGTACTGGGCATGATGAACATAGGAGAAAGCACCCAAATCAAGATTTTCCCAAGACAGGCATAATAAACTTCCATAGGTTACAAAAAGTTTTGTAGCGGAAGGGAGCCAACGCCAAGGAGGAATTAGGGATAATCCAGAATTCATAACATACAAAAAAAGGTGTTTCAAAAGAACAAGAAACACAAGACAAAAACCAGAAATATAGTTACTGCAAGGTTCTTGATGCTTACTTTGTTGATCGGGTGATCATATCCTGAAAGGACCATCCGAGCAGCATTCAAGCTTGTGGCACATCTTTTGTGAACTTGGCCAGAAGCAGCAATAGGAAGGCTCATTTCTGGGAAAAATTCGCTAAATGGCTCAGCTCTCTTCACAGCAGAAGGGTCATCAAGATCAAGTCTTGCTATAAGATCACCAGCCTAGACAAAATATATTAAGTTCAGATACTTTACGTGCTATTGTTATGTACAGCAGAAGCAATGGAAACGTTGTGATGTAACCTGCATAGGCTGGCCCTCAGACAACAAAACATTAATGACACCAGCAGCAGGCGACAAGAGGGGCATGCACATCTTCATAACCTCAACTTCCGCATATGGTACATCAGCTTCAACATGAGCACCATCGGCAACCAAGAAACGAAGAAGTTTGCAGGGTGTCTCCGCTAATAACCTTGAAGGATCGTGATCATTCTGCAAGAACGATGTGTCACTTATTTACACGAGGATACAATGTAGCATGATCAAGAATCATGAAGTATTAATAGTTTCCTTTTTTATCACCAAAAAAATTGATGCGGTAACATGATAAACTAGAAGGTTCATGACATAGTTTATTACAGCTTGATTATGATAAATTCGTGATTGTCATAATTACAAAGCATCATCGTTGGTAGTAATTCCAATTAAGAAACAGAAGTAGCAATATAAAAACTGGAACCCTATTAAGTTTATTACAGCTATGTAATTTGTCTTGACATCACAACTTCACAAGACATGCGGTTGATATTGCTTCTCATTATGACCTGGTTTGTTTGGCTGCTTAGGCAGTCACATTTACCACAATAGCTTGTTGCGACATCAATTAGTCCGTAACAATGATTTAATTGTGGTTTCTTATGGCACATGACTACAAATAAAATTCGTAATTCAGTTTCTTTAAATGAAGTGGAAAGAAATGAATGCTAATGAAGTGAATGACGTAAAAAAGGCAAAAATATGGCTGGAAAATATCAAATCAAACATCAAGATTAGTAAGAAAGAAAGGAACAAACAGATAATTATTACCTGTAACAAGCATGTCTTTCCATCAATTAGAAGCCGTGTACCACCGGCCTCTTCTTCAGCATAAATTACATGACTGTTTCCATCCAACTGCAGACATTACAACTACAGAATCAGAACTCTTTCACCAGTACTTCACAACATTATATATCATAGTTATGAGCAGGTATAAAAACAAGACAAAATCACCTGCATTAAAAGTCCACCATCACATAATGTTTGGACATTTGCTTCAATAACTGATCCATTCATTCGCAACCTATAGCTACCCTGTCCGCTCCTTATAGTTTCAATCTGTGACATGGTGTACATGAGCATCAATGATAGCTGTTACTTCATTACAACGACTGATTTTTTTTAAAGGAATGCAAGACTTACTGTATATTTGCTTTCCTCTATATTCAGAGAAACAGTTGAATGGACAAGGGATATATACTGCACAAAAGAAATCGGTCAACATTCAACAAAGCAAGCGATATCCAGAGTTTAAGCCCATTAAAACACTACCTTTGGTGGAATCTGACCCTTGACGAGATAGCTAACATATTCAGAAACAGTTTCTGTGTTGCTCGTTATTGTTTTCTGCAGCACAAAACAGTAATTTGCATTAAACGACTAATTGTGTTTTTAGCAATTGGTTTAGCAAAAGCTGCAGTAAGAGGGGCATAGTTTCTTACATATAGAGCTCCTCCAACCACTGAAATATACCAGGGAGGCCTCTCAGCTTGGACTCGCATTGCTATTCTGTTATCCAGCCAGCCAGTATGAATCCTGTTTTCTTTGAAGTCTGATGCCTGATTTAAAGATACAGAAAATCAAGGCATGGGATTACTTTAAAGGAATGCCAGATGTAAAATGGTTGTATTACATCAAAAGCAGGGATTCAGTATACAGGTGTTATTTCTTACATTCAAGAGATCAACTGTGTAATCAACATTTGAATGAATTTCTCCACGAATTTGAATCTCTTTTAGCGCAAGAGACATGTTGGTTATTGCGGCTGCTCTAGACACTCCGTATGCAAAAACATGTCCTGTAATGAAAAGAGTAACCTTCCAAACGTAAGGACCAATATAAATAGCAAAGAGGAATATTCACGGGGTCAAATTTTGCATACCAAACTGAGAATCAGCAAATTCATGAATGCCTCCACCGGACTGAAAACAGATAAAAGGGGGGAAGACAATGTGTTTGATTTGGTTAATACATAGTCAAAGCCCAAATGAAGAAACTAGTTCGAAAAAAAGATGCAGCCCAATGTTCTGCACAACTTAACAATATAACAGTGCAACAGAGCCATGAACAGCTTACCTTAACAGAGAAATAGGCCCAAACATTTGGCTTGCTTTTAAAACTGATCTCCTGAATTATAAGAAAATCAAGATCCAGTCAGGTTACAAATCTAATGTGCTTGAACCGTAGACGTCATCAGGAAATCTCACCTTTACTTTTCCACCGGTAGGCTTGAATCCATCATCTGGATCCTCACTGGTTATCCTAACTGCTACACAATGACCCTTCGGCCATTGAGAATCAACTTCATCAAAGTTAAATGGAGTAGCAAGAGCTGCTGTTTTCGGCCAAATGTCATAGCCTCCTCCATTGTCCATTCCATAGAAACGTCTGATCTCTGTATAAGGAGTAAGTTAGGCACAGAAATAACACGGGTAGTAACTAAAAAACTTACAATAATATAATTATTACCTGGAACCTGCCAAAGGGGTATACCCATTCCAACTGCAACTTGAGCTGCAGGCAAGTTTACTTCAGCTATCCACTCGGTGACTGGATGCTCAACCTGAATGTATGCCACTTAACAATGTAAACGACTGCCAACAAAAAGTAAGTCCTGAGAAATGTTCAAAAGAACATACCTGCAATCGTGGATTAAGCTCCAGAAAGTAGTATTCACCAGTCTCCATGCTGTAGAGATATTCAACAGTAGCAGCACCAACATAACCCACAGCCTTAGCAAGCCTCCTTGCTGCTTGCTCTAACTCTTTCACTGTCTCACGAGGAGCAACAGTAACTGGTCCTTCCTCAATAATCTGTTATAAACAAAAAATGGACGCAGTCAATCCTTTTGATCAACGCTACAGGTATGAATTAGAACATGTAATACAAGTGATGTTTTCAGATCTGGACCAGCGTACCTTTTGGTGTCGCCGTTGCACACTGCAATCACGACTGTGAAGTGCAGCTACATTGCCATATTGATCACAAAGCAACTGAACTTCAAGATGTCGACTCTACAAAGGGAAAAAGGGGAGGATTAGAACATAATATACCATATGAGCACAGGTTCCAGAATACATTTCTAGCCTGCAAGGAAGAACAGATGAAGCTTCCAGGCATATAATATAGTACAACTATAACAACATGCTTGGAAAAATGCAACTTCCAGAGAAGTCTAACCTGAGATGCAAGTCGCATGATAAATATTGGGGAGCCAGGAACTTCACCTTGCACTTGCTTAAACAGTGCTCTGACATCATCGTCATTATTAACCTGCAACAGATATTGAGTTGATATGTTAAAAAGGTTAGAGCTAACTCTGGGCATAAAATATCACACAGCCCACTCAATCTTTTGAATATAGTCCAATCAAATGAATGATGTACCTTTCTGATCCCTTTACCACCACCACCCCATGAAGCTTTAATCATGGCGGGATAACCAATCATCTGACAACTTGCAAGTGCTTCCTCCGTAGTACTAACACAAGCTTTCCTATACATCTCCTCGGGTATCGAGTCCAAACAAACTTCTAATGGAATTTCCACCTATAATACCGTGTCTTTCGGTTATAAAAATGTGTCCAGTGCAAAGATCAGACGATGAGTTATCAGAGAATATGAGATTCACCTGTGATCCACTCCAAGGAAGAGTTGGAACCCCTGCTGCTTGAGCAATGAGAGCTGAACCAACCTTGTCACCTAGTGCGTTCATTGATGATGACGGTGGCCCAAGAAAAACAATTCCGTTTGCAGTTAGAGCATCTGGAAGTTCAGGATTCTCAGATGCATGGCCCCAACCAGGCCAAACAGCAGAAACACCGGTTCTCACTGCAATCTGCAACAGCAAAACTGTCATGTCATGCTAAATGAACAACTTGTGCTTTGCTTGCACATCGACGAAAGAGCAATACTAACCTCCACTATGAGTTGGACATTTGCATAGTTGTTATTGTTTGTCCCACCGGGTACTTCAACAAACTGATCAGCAATTCTAATGTGCTCCGCATTTATCCTCATGTCTTCTGGAGTAGCCATAGCTATCAACTGAATTGCCTTCTCTGACCCAAATGTTTCATTAGCCCATGTTCGGACACTCCGCATGAACTTAGCTGCTGCCATTCCATTGTTGGCAACTAATACACTGTGAATTGGTGTTTTGCCGCCCAATGCCATACAAAATTCGACAACCTTAGACAGGGAAGCATGCCTCCCATTATGTGCTTCATTCAGTATCCCATTCATTTGGTAGGATCCCCTGGGGTCTTCGGACCCACTAGAAAAGAAAGAACAAAATCATTAAAGTGGTGACCATAACAATATAACATAACAAATACTTGGCTACTATAAATCAAAAACTTCAAATGAGCTTTCATCCGTCATGTGGGTACGGGTTTCAGATGGTACTTAAATTGTTATTTTTAAAATTATAGGCAAAAGAATTTTCAAAGGTGTTTTGTGAGTGCCCAAAAATACTACATACAGTGCAACAGTGATGTGCCTGAGCAAATGCAGTGTATAGCAACTATAATGTAGTTCAGTAAAAAAATCTATAAAAATATCAGCATATGCGAATAATAAAATCAGCATAATCTAGAATAATTCTAAATTGAACCATACATTTTTTCCTTTTTAAAGAGAGCTAGGCTAATTTTAAAATGCTCAAGTACTTACTGTGAAATATCCACTTCCGGAGCAGATGTGCCCTCCTTCGGGAGGTCGATGATACCGGCGAGACCTACATCCAGATAAGCATTAGAAACTGAGCAAGTTTACATAATAGCTAAGAAGAAGCACTGGTGCCAAATTTACGAATGTTATTGTTCTTCATGCTAGTAAATTACCAGAAAAGGTCACTAGTGATCTAAACGCTCTTATATATCTTTACGGAGGGAGTGTTATATAAGGAAAATGTTTCAGTCATGCATAATTAAAATGCTGCTTACATGTATTCTTGCACTTTCATGTTCCTTTCCCTTATAAAACATCATTTTGAATATTAAACATCCTTCCAATTAAAACCATTTAATCAAGAAATATCGGGTACTCATTATAGGAAAGTACTATTATATCACATAAAAAAAGGTAAATATTGCTGCAGTCATTTGCATCTTTAACAAGGTCAATAACCACCATTCGGTGATCTAGCATTGAGATATCTTACACTAAAACCAACATGCTCTCAGACAATAAAAGTATCTACACAAGTTTGAGGATGACAACAAAATGTAGTTTGTAGAAAGGAAATGGTTTTCAGGCTACCTTGGCGGATAGACTGGTTAGGGTCTGACACGCCTCCATCGCCTCCATCCCTTAATGACTGAACACGACGACCTTTCTTCTTGGAGGTTCTAGAAGGGGCAGATGGTTGGAATGCAGCACCGGCTGAATTTACCGGGCGAATAGTGGATAGCGATGGTGTTGTGGAGGCATTGAATCCGACAATGGGCAGATGCGTGGATCCCATCCTCCTCCCTTTGGACAAACAGCGGAGATGCAGTGTTCTTCAAAGAGACAGTGCCATCAAAGGTGTGTAAACCCCGGGTTTTGGAACCTGACAGATGCATGTGAATACAAATTATTAGTTCACAGAGACAAAACACAAGAACTTTATGGGCTGTTTCACAACCTTCCTCGATAAGTTTGAACATCCAAGATGCTCTTGACCAAAACAGATAACGTGTGTGATTACTCCTATGAGGCAGGTACGTACAAAAGGTACAGGGCAGATGATTCTAAGCTTTCACAACTAATACATGCAGCCAAAATGAAAAGATGACAGGCAAAGGAATACAGTGGCTAGATCAACAGGTTAGAGAGAGAGAGAGAGAGAGGAAAAAAACAGCATCTACCATTCCCGGCGCAATACTACCACTCACAGTGCATTATGACAGAAGGTAGCATCAACACGACCGAAACGACACACGGACTCCCTCACCCAAAGTAGTGGAGATTGAAGGACAGAAAAGGCATGCGTAGGACGGCAAAACCCGCATGGTTGCCCCTGTATCTGGGTCAGCTTGCACTTAGCGTGAGCATATGTCCATGGAAGCACACCGACCCAACCAAAGAATTCCAACGCCAGGCACGCACAGGGCAGCTCCAGCGAGCCACACCAGCCGCCCACAATCACTGATAATTCGCTACTGTGCGCGCAGCACGCGAGCCACATTCCATAATTACTCCCTACATCAGCACTTGCGAACACTAAGCATGGCAACGCAAGCTCCGACGAACCAAATCCCCAGCTCCTCCCAGTTCGAAACCCCTACTACTACAACCCTTAAACCCTCTCCGCCACCCGCGAACTAGGCAGCCACGCGGACGCGCCACCCCGACACCCCTAACCCGGCCAGAATGGGAAGCAGCAGACAACAGCGGCGGAGGGCGGCTGGGCTCACCTCCGGGAGCGGAGGCGGATCGGGCGGCGGATCTGGCCTGGCCTGACCTGGGGAAGCGACAGGGGGGGAATGGGGGGAGACGCGAGGGGGGCGGGCGGATAAATAGAGGCGCACCTCGGGGGCGGCGGGGGCGGACGGGCCGACGCGTGCTCCGGGCCGGCGCGTTGCGGAGCGGACGAGGGGGCTGGATCTCGCGGCGGCGGCGCGCACGGTGCCGGAGAAGGGTGGAGAGTGGAGCGGGCGCTGGCTGGCGGGCGGGCGGATATCCCGAGGGGGTGAGGGGGAGGGATGGAGATGGGGGCTGTGCGGCCTAAAATAATAAATTCCCGGCTCCTCTTCGGGGACTCCGCCTCCCCACCCCACCCCCCCCCCCCACCCCCCACCCCCCCCACCCCCCACCCCCACCTGGCGCCCCCGCACGTGACGCCGCCAAGCGGACGGCCCCGATCCGCCCATCCGACGGCCCCGATCCGCCCGTCGGACGGCGATGGGTTTTTGGGTTTTTTTTTTCGTTGCGGGTCCAGGTCCAGGTCCAGGTCCAGGTAGGTCGCTCGCTCTTGCGGCGCGTCTTGGCGTGTCCCTGTTTGGACGGTGGACGGCGGCAGCGAAGTGGTGGAACGGTGCACGGACGGACGGATGGATCGGAACGGTGTCGTTGTTGGATTATCAAGGTTTAGTGGTTGGGCGGATCGGACCTGCCCCGACCGTGACGTTCATCCCTGCCCTGCGCAACGTCGTCGCCACCGGAGAGACAGCGTGCCGAACGCGTGTACTGTTTGTTTCTGCTGTTGGGGCTGCTGGTCGTCGTCGTCGTCGTCGATGTCGCGGAGGTTCTGTTTATGGGCAGGCCTGAATCCGGGGAACACGTCGACTTTTCATTGCTTTCGCACTCATGGCACGGGCGGTGTTCGATCGAGGGTTGGCGGTTGAGCGGATCGTGACATCAACATTGTCCATTATGCAGGGTTGATACTTGGACCGCGTGGTTAGTTCCGGATGTATAACGACCGGTTTTTAAGTCGAGCGTTGAGTTTTAAACCATGTGGTTAGTTTAAGATTGAAATGTGGACTTTTCTCAACAAAAAAATACAACGATAGCATGAACTAAAACTGGGATTAAGCTTTTAAAATGGGTTGTGTTGCCTCAGGCCAACCCTTTGCAACACATGAACCTCGTTGTCCCGTCAACCAAAAAAAAGAAGACGGGGCACAGTCATATGAAGGGATCCAGTAATTGCTAGTAGGCAATTCTGTGCGAAAACGAATGAAGGCATCTATCTTAGCATAAGTGATTGCATCATTCTTAAGCAAATTAATTAGCAGCATATGAGCATTTTAGAATAAGCGACTACATCATCTTAGGCAATTTAATTGGCAGCAGATGAACATTTAGTCTAAGCGACTACATGTTCTTTGGCAAATTAATTAGCAGTAGATGAGCATTTTTAGGTAACCAACTTTGTCATTTTTGGGCAGACTATATTAAGGGCCAATTCTTTTGGTGGCTTTTAGAATAAGTTGGAATAAGCTGCCCCCTACCCAGCTTATTTTAGAAGTCCAATCAAATTTATTTTTTTAGGAGACTAGTAGTTAAGACTTAACTAGTAGGCTTCTAAAAAGAAAATTTTGGTTGAGCTTCTAGAATAAGCTAGGTAGAGTGCAGCTTATTCGGAAAGCTCAAAAAAGCCAGCAAAAGAACAGGCCCTAAGAAGCAGCTTATTCGGACTTCATCAACTTAGGCATATTAATTAGCAAGAAAACAGTGGTTTAGCATAAGCAACTGCGTCATGATTTGGCAATTTTATTAGGCGGAAGCTTTGCCGGCATGATCCAGCGACTACATCATCTTTTGGCAATTTTATTAGGCGGAAGCTTTGCCGGCATGATCCAGCGACTACATCATCTTTTGGCAATTTTATTAGGCAAAAGTTTCGCCTAGATGATCCAGCAACTACATCATTCTTAAGCAAATTAATTAGCAACAGATGAGCGTTTTAGCATAAGCAAGTACATTATCCTTGGCAATTTATTAGGCATGATTTGCCTACATGAGCAAGCAACTACATCATTCTTAGGGAAATTAATTAGCAGCAAATGAGTGTTTTAGCATAAGCGACCACGACATCTTTTGGAATTTCTTTTATTAGAAAAGTTTTAGCATAGCATGCGGTTGTGAAAGTGCTAGTTATCGACCAGAGGGGGTGAATAGGCGATTTTTATCTAAAGCTTCAAAACAGTAAATGTATTCAAAGTATGCGGAAGCGATACAGGATCAGGTAGGGATGTTAATCAAGAATCTAAGCAAATCATGGAATACTATGAAGACATTTAGACAGGTATAACATAATCATCATGCACACTAAGATGTATCGAAGATAGACTTAAGTGGAATGAAGATAATGGCAATTCAAGAATGTCTTCAATGTAAGTCTTCGAACAGAAATGATCGAGCAATGGCTTCACAGTACAATACAAAATAGTAAGAGAGTGAATGATAGAACCAGTAGCTTGACAAAGACACAGGATTTGTTGAACCAGTTCCAATTGATGTGACAATTGTACGTCTGGTTGGGGATGCTGAGATTGAACTCTGAAGACCTCGTCTTCACCTTGTTTCCCTTGAGCCGAGGTCACTTAGACCACGCCCAATCACTCAGGTAAGTCTTTAGAGGAGACTTCTGAAACCCGTACAAACTCGGTCACCCGGCAATCCACAATGACTCTTGGATGCTCTAGACCAGGACGCCTAACCGTTTGGAAGATCACAGTCTTCAAGTACAAGTCTTCGGTTCACTCAGAACAGAATGACTTCGGTGATGCTCAAACACTCTGGCTCTAGGTGTTTGGGTTTATCCTCGCAAGATAGCTCTCTCTCAATGTCTTCGAGGTGGGTTGCTCCAAAATGACAACAGTTGTATCTAACTCTGAGCAGCCACCAACTTATGGTGGAGGGGGTGGGCTATTTATAGCCAACATGCAACCTGACATGATATGACCGAAATGACCCTGGGTCAATGGCCAACCGACACGTGTTCCAACGGTCGGATTTCAAAGACACACGCGGCAACATTATTTGGGATACAAGCAATGCTGACTCGACCAACTCTGGAAGAGATTTCCTCTTATTGTCTTCACTCGAAGACATGGGTGATTTGGGTTGAGCATCACGTCAGCATCTGACATCGATCACCTTGACCCCACTTAACAGTATGGTGGTTCCTATGACTCAGGAAGGAAGAAACAGAACAACTAAAAGACTTCGTCTTTGCGTTTCATTATCTTCAAGCGATTATCTTCGCGTACCATCAATGGCTTCGGTCATCGTCAAATGTCTTCGGACATTTTTAGTGGTCGTCTTCGACGGTTAAACCGAATCTCCAGGGACTTCTATCTGTGTTATCATGTGAACTCTCACAAACACATTAGTCCCTCAACCATGTTTGTCTTCAATACTCCAAAAGCAACAAGGGGTGGCACTAGATGCACTTACAGGTTGCCTATGTAGTTTTGATGCATACGGGAATTGTTGCCTACATCATTCACAATGGCGCAAAATAAACTTGATCAGTTCTCTGGATGTTTTGCCTAGATGATACGAGACACAAGCAACGTTGGAGTTTTGCCCACTAGTTCATCATCCCTCGTGTTGCTAGAATACTGCAGCATGACACACATCACCATTTTGATGTCCCTCCAAAAGTTGGATGACAAGCATCGCTGGAGTTTTGCCCACTAGTTCACCATCCCTCGTGTTGCTAGAATTTGCAACACAATAGTGGATGATCAAGCCCACCCGTTTTTACGGAGCTGTTGCCATTTCCTGCTAACCTTTTTAAGTATTATTTTCTTTGTAGTTTTTCCTCTAAGTTTAGTTTGACCTGATCCAAAAACGAATCGTGGGCTTGTCGTCTTTTCAAGACCATCTTTACGTTGACTAATTTTCACATCATATTACAAGCCAACTAGTCTCTATACGGCTTGCATATTACACATCACACTTACATGCTGCATCCAAAATAACCCAAGCTACATAATCATCCAATACAACATCTTTTTTAAATTTTGGAGGTCATCAATAGAGACTTTGTTGGTGTGACTCTTCGCTCCCACCTTCATCAAAACTTGGAAACTTTGTTGGATGCATCTTCTCGTGACTTCTTCAAGGCAACTAGAGTTGCTTTGATCCTCCTTTGTCCATATTGACTTCTTGAAAGATGACTTACGAATCAACCTATTAGACACAAAGGTATAAACAGTATTAATGAGTTATAGAAAATGACCTACCATTGCAACAAAGAACAAACAAAGTTATTACTCGAAGCTCTAGGTTGGAACCTTAACAAAAAAAAGACATGATAATACTTGTCTAGTAAGTGATATGAAGAAAAAAATGTTGTATGTGCAGGCATAAAAGGTGGAATAAACACCTATTAATATATTAGGAAGTAAGTGAACTATTGGAATTAAGAGGACACACGTAAATAATATCTCAACTCAAAGTTTGAAATCCCGATAGAAACAAATTATCATTTGTAGGTACTCCTTCACAAATTAAAAAGGTGTGAAAAACAGAATATTCAACAAAGCCTCAAAGGAAGAAACATTCAAGTAACCTAGAACATTAAAGAAATCATGAACAACTTCTGCAGAGCTTAGTTGTTGTCGTTGGCACACATTTGGTTGGAAGTGTGATCATTAAGGCACTTCCATCTGAAAATAAATTACTTACAATTACGCCATGGTCATAGGCCGAATAAAAAGCGTGTTTAAGATTTGATCTTTAGTAGTAGTATCTGCTTGGTTGGATAGTAAGGTGCATTAACCAGTATCACTTCTGATTGCCACAAACGAGTTTAGTGACTTAGTTCTCCATTAGTAATTTTCCAAAATCATGTCGAATCACTCATAAAACTCCACTTCAGTTCTATAATAGAAATTCACTCGCAAATATATTCGCACTCCCTCAAACAGAGTTGCTAGGGGTTCAGAACTACAAAATAACATAACAAAAATGGGGGAGCATCAGCATAATGAAAATATTTTACTGCAACTACTATTTAATTACTAACCCATTTCAAATGCACTATCTTGGTTCTCATAATAATTTCTCTTAAATCGGAACATGTACAATTCAGTCTACAAATCTCAACTTAAGTGACACGTATGAACGAACTTCCATACTGTCTGACCTAGCAAACAGTGGCGGAGACAGGGGGACGAGCAGGGGCCACTTCCATACTGTCTGACCTAGCAAACAATTGGTAAAATTGACGCAACCTTATTCACTAAAAGAGTTAATGGTGAACTATTTGTGTGCCAAATTTATGTGGATGATATTATCTTTGGATCTACTAACCCACAATTTAGTGAAAGATTTGGAAGGTTGATGTCCAAGAAGTATGAGATGTCCATGATGTGTGAGCTGAAATTTTTCTTTGGTTTGCAAATCAAGCAAACGAGAGAAGGAACTTTCATCTCTCAAACCAAGTATACCAAGGACTTGATCAAGAAGTTCAACATGCAAGAGTGTAAAGGTATGAAAACTCCTATGCCTACTAGTGGACATGTTGATCTTACCAAGGAGGACGGACTGGTTGATCAAAAGGTTTATCGATCTATGATTGGTTCATTGTTATATCTATGTGCCTCCCGTCTCGATATTATGCTTAGTGTTTGCATGGGTGCTAGATATCAAGCTGCACCTAAAGAGTGTCATCTTTTGGCCATGAAACGTATTGTGAGATATCTGATACAAACACCAAACTTTGGCATTTGGTATCCCAAGGGATCTTCTTTTAACCTTGTTAGCTATTCTGATTCGGACTATGCCGGTGACAAGGTTGATAGAAAATCCACCTCGGGTACATGTCAATTTCTTGGGAGATCTCTTGTGTCTTGGTCCTCCAAGAAACAAAACTCGGTATCTCTATCTACCGCCGAAGCTGAGTATATTGCCACCGGATCGTGTTGTGCACAATTACTATGGATGACACAAACGCTTAAGGATTATGGAATCCATGTGAAAAATGTTTCATTACTTTGTGACAATGAAAGTGCTATTAAGATTGGTCATAATCCCGTGCAACATTCTTGAACTAAGCATATTCAAGTTCGACATCATTTCATTCGTGATCATGTTGCCAAAGGAGATATTAATCTTAAGCATGTTCGTACTAACAAGCAATTGGCCGATATATTTACTAAGCCACTTGATGAGAAAGTTTTTTGTTACTTGAGGAGTGAGTTTAACATCATTGATGCTTCAAACTTGAGCTAGACTCACTCGAATGCATGCAAGGGGATGAGCTTACTTGACCATTCCATGCTATCATTACCATGAATTTCATATATCTTGGAATTCTATGCTCCCTTGTACTGCATCTAACCCTTTTGTAGGTACTTGGAAGAACAACACTCCACAAGTTTGCCATCAACTCATATCTTAAGCAATCTTGTCATGACCAAGTATCCACAACCCCTCTTGGTGATGGAAGGAAGAAGACAACAAAACATATCCTTGACACATATTTCGATTTCTCAATTGTTATCAACTCACAATTGGCATCGTGTCATTTTGATATATCATGTCCTTCCTTGCGTAACTAACCTATGTAGGTGATAAGTGAACCAAAACAAGAAGGATTGCTCCCAACTCAAGATGAACTTCATCAACCTCGAGCATCCTCATCAAGTTCACCTACAAGCCACGTCATCAACATCACTCAAAGGTATGTACTCATATCCTTGATATAGCTTTACTCCAAGTCATGGGATAAAGCAACTCAAGCGATATGAAGACATTAAAATGCTTAAACGAAAAATGGTAACCCCATTTCGAGCTTAACGATGAGTATGACCTATGATCAAGTACTCTTGCTTGACTCCTTAAGTCAATGTACTCTAACATAGGTGACCTAGTCACCGCCCATCATCTATTTATAAGAATTGAATGGAGAATTTTTGTTTTGTTGATCTTTGACATTTCCATTCAACTCTAACCTAGATGAAAATTCATTGCAAATCCTTCTGAAAATTCACTGCAAATCTTTATGAGAATTCATTGAAAATCTTTGTTATCTTTCTGAGACTTTCTGGAAAAAAACTGCATTTGACAAAATAGCCAAGAACAATTTTGCCAAGTTTCTGTTTCACAACTCAGAGCCTCCGATCAAAGAAACTCGGCCTCACCGATGAAGCAGTTATGTTGCACAACCACTCATCGGTGCTACCGACTCCTTTTCTTCGGAGCCACCGACTTTTTGCAAAAACATCTATGCATTTTGTCTGTTTTATGGTCAGATCAATTATCTCACAATGATGTAGGGGAGAAACATCAAAAGGTATAATCTCAAATATTCAAGGATCCCTACATCAAAGGAGGAGAAATCTTAACAGTTTTCAGATCTTAAGGGGAAGAAAATTGCTTTCAAGGAACCCTTGTCTCAATGCTGTCAATGGCCCTTACTCTCTAGGATCCCTTCCCACTCAATGATCCCAGTTATCTGACCCTTTGTGTGACCTTTTTGGAAATTAATGCCAAATGGGGAGAAATATCAAAGCTTCAAAGCTTATACTCATACCAAAGGGGGAGATATAATTGAAAGTGCTAGTTATCGACTAGAGGGGGGGTGAATAGGCGATTTTTATGAAAGTCTTTGAAACAATAAATGTATTCGAATAGTGCGGAAACGTAAACAGGATCAGGTAGGGATACAATCAAGAATCTAGTCTAAGCATGCATTGCAGTGAAGACATACAAACAGGTTAAGCTTTAACATCATGCACACTAAGATGAGTTGAAGATAAACTTAGACAGTATGAAGATAAACAGCAGGCATGAATGTCTTCAGGACAAGTCTTCAGTGATGAACAAGCAAAGGCTTCACGATACAGAACATGAATGTAAGAAAGTGAAGGATAGAACCAGTTGCTTGACGAAGACACAGGATTTGTTGGACCAGTTCCAGTTGCTGTGACAACTGTACGTCTGGTTAGGGAGGCTGAGATTGAACTCAGAAGACCTCGCCTTCACCTTATTCCCCTTGAGCCGAAGTCACTTAGACAGCGCCCAATCACTCGGGTAAGTCTTCAGGGGAGACTTCCGAAACCCGTACAAACTTGGTCACCCGGTGATCCACAATGACACTTGGATTGCTCTAGACCCAGACGCCTAACCGTCTGGAAGATCACAGTCTTCAAGTGTAATAAGTCTTCAGTTCTCTCAGAACAGAATGACTTCGGTGATGCTCAAACACTCTAGCTCTAGGTGTTTAGGTGTATCCTCGCAGGATGTGTCTCTCTCAATGTCTTCGAGGTGGGTTGCTCCAAAACGACAACAGCCGTATCTCTCTCTGAGCAGCCACCTTCTCATGGTGGAAGGGGTGGGCTATTTATAGCCAGCGGGCAACCCGACCTGATATGACCGAAATGACCCTGGGTCAATGGCCAACCGACACGTGTCACAATGGTCGGATTTCAAACACACGCGCCAGCTTTACTTGGGCTACAAGTAAAGCTGACTCAACCAACTCTGGAAGAGATTTCCTCTCATTGTCTTCACTCGAAGACATAGGTATGGGTTGAGCATCACGTCAGCATCTGACTTCGATCACATCGACCCCACTTAACAGTACAGTGGTTCCTATGACTCAGGAAAGAAGAAACAAAACTACCAAAAGACTTCGTGTTCGCGTTTCATTGTCTTTGGACGAATATCTTCGTCTACCACCAATGGCTTCAGCCGTCATCAATGTCTTCGGACATTTTGGGGGGTCGTCTTCGACGGCTAAACCGAAACTCCAGGGACTTCTCTCTGTGTTAACCTGTGAACTCTCACAAAGACATTAGTCCCTCAACCATGTTTGTCTTCAATACTCCAAAACCAAACAAGGGTGGCACTAGATGCACTTACAATCTCTCCCTTTTTGGTGATTGATGAGAAACTGGTTAAAGTTTTCAACGGGGATAAAAATATGTGAAGATAAGGTTTTGAAGATCTTGATTACAAGATATAGAGAGCTCCCCCTGAAGATGTGCATATGAAAATTTTGCTTTGAATGCAAGTGCACATGGCAGGTTGTAGTTCGTGGAGATCTCCCCCTATACCTTGCAATCCAATCACTATGCTTTAACAGATATGTCGAAGATAATGAAATGCATAATGAAAAATGGGCGTCTGCAGAATGACTTCGAGCGCATAAAATAACTTGAAGAAGCGCCAAAGAGTACGGTAAACATAAAGTGCAGACGTCCATCAGGACTTAAGTTTTACAACCCAAAATAGCAAATGTTCAGAAACGAGAGTTGTAAACATAACAAAAATAACACTCGACCCTTATTAGTAGACCCGCTTGAAGACTATCATCCAATGCTTCTCCCCCTTTGTCATCGAATGACCAAAAAGGGACGAAGACATGGAAGAACTACACGTTCCCAGCAGGTGTCGATGAAGACGGTGCAGCAGGGTCTTGGGGAGCTGGTACAGTGGAGCGTGGTGCAGTGTCGCGACGCCGAGTCGATGGAGGCATGGAGGTGGCATCATCAGCTTCATATGCGAGCCTGACGTTGGCGGAGGGAGCTGAAGAGGAGATGAAAGTGCTAGTTATCGACTAGAGGGGGGTGAATAGGCGATTTTTATGAAAGGCTTCGAAACAGTGAATGTATTTGAACTATGCGGAAACGTAAACAGGATCAGGTAGGGATTCAATCAAGGATCTAGACAGGGCATGCAATGCAGTGAAGACATTCAAGCAAGTTAAGCATAATCATCATGAACACTAAGATGAGTCGAAGACAAACTTAGATGGTATGAAGATTAAGAGTTGATATGAATGTCTTCGGAGCAAGTCTTCACACAATGTTCGAGCACTGACTTCACAGTTCGGAGTAGGAATGTAAGAGAGTGAAGGATAGAACCAGTTGCTTGACGAAGACACAGGATTTGTTGGACCAGTTCCAGTTGCTGTGACAACTGTACGTCTGGTTAGGAAGGCTGAGATTTAACTCAGAAGACCTCGTCTTCACCTTATTCCCCTTGAGCCGAAGTCACTTAGACAACGCCCAATCACTCAGGTAAGTCTTCAGGGGAGACTTCCGAAACCCGTACAAACTTGGTCACCCGACAGTCCACAATGACTCTTGGACGCTCTAGACCCAGACGCCTAACCGTCTGGAAGATCGCAGTCTTCAAGTGTAATAAGTCTTCAGCTCTCTTAGAACAGAATGACTTTGGTGATGCTCAAACACTCTAGCTCTAGGTGTTTAGGTGTATCCTCACAGGATGTGTCTTTCTCAATGTCTTCGAGGTAGGTTGCTCCAAAACGACAACAGCCGTATCTCTCTCTGAGCAGCCACCTTCTTATGGTGGAGGGGGTGGGCTATTTATAGCCAGCGAGCAACCCGACCTGATATGACCGAAATGACCCTGGGTCAATGGCCAACCGACACGTGTCACAACGGTCGGATTTCAAACACACGCGGCAGCTTTACTTGGGCTACAAGTAAAGCTAACTCAACCAACTCTGGAAGAGATTTCCTCTCACTGTCTTCGCTCGAAGACATAGGTATGGGTTGAGCATCACGTCAGCATCTGACTTCGATCACATCGACCCCACTTAACAGTACGGTGGTTCCTATGACTCAGGAAAGAAGAAACAAATCTACCAAAAGACTTCGTCTTCGCGTTTCATTGTCTTCGGACGAATGTCTTCGCCCACCACCAATGGCTTCAGCCGTCATCAATGTCTTCGGACATTTTTGGGGGTCGTCTTTGACGGCTAAACCGAAACTCCAGGGACTTCTCTCTGTGTTAGCCTTTGAACTCTCACAAACACATTAGTCCCTCAACCATGTTTGTCTTCAATACTCCAAAACCAAACAGGGGTGGCACTAGATGCACTTACAGGAGAAATCACTGTCTTCGAGGGATGGAGTCTTGCGCCATTTCTCCGCACTGGGAGGTGGTGCACCAAATCTGTAGCGGGGGTGAAAGCCATCTTCTCGAAGCTCATCCTCAGGAGCCAGCATAATTAAAGTCCTCCATGAGCGGCAACTGGTTTCATAAGCCACAAAGGCATTCTTGGTGGCGAGGTTGCGAACATGATTGACATCTTGCATCAAGGAATGCATCTGGCACCGAGTCCATTCATGGTGCTTATCTTGCCGTTGGATCAGTGAAACAAGAAGTTCACGATCAGTGAGTGCATGTTCTCTTCTTGGTAGGCGTTAATGAGGTAGAGTGCTGGCAGTGGCTTCGGTGTTGGTAGCACCGGATCTTGGCTGTCGAACAGCACCAATAAGTCTTGCCCTTGATGGATCAGAAGGAATGTGAAGACCTTTAACATCAGCAGTGCCACTAGTGCCTTCGACAATAGGATTATTGCTCTTGGATGGATACAGATCTGCTGGCACAACCTCAATATCTAGAAGATAAACGCCATGGTTGCGAGCAGAAGGAAGAAACCTGGTGTTGGTTCTGTACTTGATGAAGCGCATGATCCAGGGAGCATATATCTTCGGCTCGAGGACATTGAAACCATTGGCTGCAAGGTTGCGAAGAAATAAGTCTTGAAGATTGAACCTGATGCCATATACAATGTTGTAGAGCAATGTCTTCAGAGGCCCTTCAATCTTGCGGGAGGAGTTGTGCCCTTTAATCGGCCAGATAGTGTGCCGAAGAATGTGATAGATAGTCCTGGGCAAGTACTGAAGATCATCCACAAAGAATGAAGTGGGCAATTCTGCATCTCGAGCCAAAGGCTTCATCATTGTTAGCATCTCAGGCATGTTGGGTTCTCGCATTTGGAAGAGGCTTCGAGTGGCAATCTCATAGGCTTCAGAGTGAGGATCCAACTCTTCACCAGAGGCAGCAAGGGGAGTTGCAGGAAAGAAGTCCAGTGGTGAAGCAGTGATATGTTCATCTCTTATCATAAACTCCGTCTGCCAAGTGTTCAAGTCACGACCGAAGCCAGAGATGTGGAGAGTTGCGTAGAACTGGAGGATGAGCTCCTCATTCCAGTCTTCATGGTCAGTGCAGAACGGCACGAGACCCACATCTCGAAGACAATCCAGTGCTTGATCAAAACAGGGAAGACCTTTCATAGCTTCAAAGCTGAGATGTTTGTGGGGAAAGATCCTGTTCTGACCATAGAGCACACACATGTAGTACTGACGTTGTGGAGCACTCCAGAACCTGTCAGACTTTATTCTTGCACGCTTGTATGGATTGCGTTCAGAGTTAAAGAAGGTGTTGTTCAGCCTGAACCTTTCCAACTCGAAGACCAAGGGTCTTGCAGGGCCAGACTGGCGAAGACATGGAAGACGTGGCATGGGGTTCATGACGTTGGGGCGTCGATCCAGATGGAACTCATACTGTGGTCCCATCCGTGGTGGTGCAACAAGGCGAGGCCATCTGATAGGAACCATCGCTCTTTCCCTATTGCGAGCCATCACAATGTTGTCCTCATTGTCTTTAGTTGATGGTGTGGCAGGGACAGGAGATCCATCTGGGGAGGGGGCATTGGCATCGCCCATGGTGGCATCGGCAGCAATGTCTTCGGCTGCCGTGTTTTCTGTTGCAGGTTGGCTGGGAGGTACATCTTCAATCAGCAGCACTTCTTCGACTGGTGCAGTCGGTGAGACTCGCACTTCGTCTTCAGGAATAGGAGACATGAGAGCGCGAGGACCTCGACAAAGACGTTTGAGTGGGGAAGTGCGAGTGGTAGTGTCAATCTCCTCTGGAGCAAATGGAGATTCTGGTGAGGCTGACACAGGTGGGAAGAAGGGCGGTGATGGTGTACCAGATTCAGCTTCAGGTACATCTGGCCGGAGGGGAGTCCCAATATCCACAAATTCACTTGTTGGCTATGGGGAGGAAACCATTGGCACGTCCACCTGTGGAACATGTTTTGGCTCGACATTGTCTTCATGAGCAATGTCTTCATGAGCAATGGCTTCATCTGCTGCAGTGTCTTCAGCAGTTAGGATCTCTTCTGGTTTCTGAGTCTCTGTGGAAGCAGACTCATGCAGAACAACTCTTCTCTCTAAGTTTTCTGAGGCAGGAGGAGCCACTGAGATTGGCTTGATGAGCAGAGGCTCTTGTTGAGGAGCGGGAGTAGATGACGGAGCAGTAGGGGTACTGGTGTTTGGTCTTGTGCTGGATCTGAAGACTTTGATTTTCTTGTCTTCAACCTCTTTGGAGGTTGGGCTTCAGAGGCAGATGCCTTGCGCTTCTTGGCTTCAGCTTCGGCTTTCTTGGTCTTCTTGCTAGCAGTAGCAGAGGAAGACGGAGGTGCACGAGGACCAGAGAAGCCAGCAGGAAATTCAATGCCACGGCGCACAGACGGTGTGGGAGAAGGCACATCCGAAGACATCGAAGCTTGCCTGGAGCATGCAATGACTTCAGGAGCAAGTACAGGCTGGCCAAGCACCTTTCTCTTCAGCATGTCATTGTGAGCTTGGACCATAATGGCAGTCTTTCGCTTGAGGCGCGCAAGGGCGCCCTTGACAGCTTCACATTGCTTCTCGAACACAGCCTTGAGATCTGTCATCATCAACTGATATCCCTTGATCTGGTCGGCAGAGAGTCTGTGCACATTTTGCTTGAATAGCTCTTTTTCATGACTAATCTTGGCCTTCATTTGCTTGGCCTTCTGAGCCACAGTCAGTTCCTCGTTCACAAGTCCTTGGAACGTAACGCTCATGCCAATTGGGAGCTGAAGTGCATCAATGCTGAGGGAGGGATCGGCGAACCATTCATCAATGAAGTGTTCAAAGATGACAGGGTCAAACAGAGGTAAGTCTTCAAGCATTTTGGCTTCCTCTTCTTTCTGTTGGATGAGCCTAGCTAAGGCTTCATCGTCGAACTCATCGTCAAACAGTTCAATCATATTTGATGCGTCCATTAGTGACAGAGTAGGCTTCGGACCTCTGGAGGCAACAGCTTTCCTTTTCATACGCCTATGAAGGCGATCTTCTTCCTCAGGCTTTTCTGGATTATCAGAGGGAGAGCGCGAAGCCTGAGGTGAGGGGACAGATGGCTTGGGAGGCTTTGAAGCCAGTGACTTCTTCAGAGGCTTCGGCCTAGGGGCTGGTGGAGGCTCTTCATCATCTCCATCAGAGTCAGACTGTGTAGGATCTGGGCAGCCAATAATACTTGATGGATGAGGATTGCTAGGCATTGGGGGCCTGAACATGCATGGATAGAACCCCATGTTGATGGCTTCTGCCTTAGTCTTCGGATGAAGATTTCTGTAGATAATGTCCGTCCATGGTGCCTTTTCAGCACACTTCTCAGCATACTCCTTGGTGACAAAGTGGTAGTTGAACCACTCCGCACTCCAATATCTTCGAATCCATTGGATTCGAGTCTTGCGCTGATGATAAGTTTCTCCCTCATCGGACTTGTATTGCTCATATAGATCTGGAGGAAGATCCTTAGCAGTATTCTTTTGTCTCTGCTTCCCTCCCTTCTTGACTGGTTTATCATCTGCTATTGGCTTCGGCAAAGGCTTCAGCAAAGGCTTCATAGGAGTGCGCAAGTATGAGCACGCACCAGAGGATTCCAGATGAATCTGCAAGAAGTCTGCAAATGAATTCAGACTATGAGATCCAAGCGATTCTGCTGCGGACATGTACCTGTGAAAGAGTTAGAGACGCAAGGGAAGAGGAGAGGTCATATGCATTCTCAGAAGATTTTGAAGTTAGCACAGTGTTTAGAAGACATTGACCTTTTACCGAAGACATTGACTTTTATAGCTTATATGGTGATTTCAGATTGGTACAAGTCCAAGGAATCGTACAAGTGAGGAATCAAACCAATCTTCAGACCAAAAAGTGAAAGTATTTGGCAAGATAGAGATCTAGATCTATATGCGGTTGAGGTGAAAGTGAAGAAACAAAAACCGTCTATTTTCAGTAGAAATTTTAGATCAAACATGCGGTAAAAATAGCCTTTTATTTACCGCAAGGAAGAACGTGACGAACAGCTCGACGAGGCGGAGAAGCCAAGCGGTTCGATCTGCCTCACCCTAACTCGGTGGAGGCAGACAGCTACGACGGCGGCGAGCGAAGGATGAACGCGGTCGGCGTGAGTACGTCGTCGGAGAAGGAGTGGCAGCTAAGCACTTCGTCTCCAGCGGCGATGGAATCCAGCGACGGCGCTAGGGTTTTGAGCACGTGGGTGGCGGAGGAAGAGGAAAGTAATAATGGAAGGGGGTTAACTTGTATTTATAGGGTGTGGAAACATCCGAACAAGTTGGACGGATATGCCCCTGACTCCTCGGTTTATGTGGACATGTGGCATACATGCAACCCACCTGACAACCCACTACCATAATCGAAGCGGCGGCGCGGGAGTTGTTGCTAATTATGCGGAGACAGTTGAGATTTGAGAATTAAATATGTGGTTGATTTGTCTTCAACTGTCAAGGACACAGTGAAGACAGTCAACACGTGTCAATATAGAATGCATATGACTGGATTAGAACAGACTTGGACGAGGTAAGAACAGAAGAGAATGTCGGGTCCGATCACATTTGCCTAGGAAAAAGTTGACGACAAAGCTATAGGACAAATGCTGTATAGGACAAAGCTCTAATCCACATGTAGATTTTCAAATAGTTTTCAACTGAAACACATATGCAAGTGTAAATTTTGTTCCGAAGACATTCAACTCTCGAAGACATGTGAAGAAGATTGAGATAAAAACAATGTCTTCGAGTTTGGTTGGTGGCGTTACCCACCGTATAAGAATGTTAGACTCAGACACGGCGCACAATTATCGTGGCGCTCTGAAGTCATATTCTTCGTTAATGTATTCACACTCAGATTGTAAGTCTTCATGAATTGAAGACATACGTTACATCGTGTGTTGTGCATCAAGGTCATCAACATGCATAAGCGTTAGGATGTATTCCCATTCAAAGGACATTTGAGGATTCTAAGATATTTAGCTCACACCGCAACTTGCAAAACCTCTTCTCATCCAAAGGCTTCGTGAAGATGTCTGTCAGTTGATCTTCAGTGTCAGCATGCTTGATGTTGATGTCGCCCTTCATCACGTGATCCCGAAGAAAATGATGTCGTATCTGAATGTGCTTTGTCTTCGAATGTTGTACGGGGTTGTGGGAGATCTTGATTGCACTCTCGTTGTCGCAGTAGAGAGGTACATGCTTCAGGTTGATGTCGTAGTCCTTGAGAGTCTGCTTCATCCATAGAAGCTGAGTGCAGTATGCGCCGGCAGCAATGTATTCCGCTTCGGCAGTGGAGAGTGAAACACAGTTCTGCTTCTTCGAAGACCAACATACAAGAGATCGTCCCAGAAAGTGACAAGTGCCTGATGTAGACTTGCGATCAACTCTGTCGCCAGCGAAGTCAGAATCTGAATAGCCAATCAGCTCAAACTTCGAACCCTTTGGATACCATAATCCTAGCGCTGGGGTGTGAGCCAGATATCTAAGTATTCGCTTCACAACAAGGTGATGCGACTCCTTTGGTGCCACTTGAAATCGGGCGCACATGCAAACGCTAAGCATTATGTCTGGCCTAGATGCACATAAGTACAATAAAGACCCAATCATGGAGCGATATACCTTCTGATCAAAATCTTTACCATTTTCGTCAGTGCAGAGG
Source organism: Elymus sibiricus (assembly GCA_039707655.1). Taxonomy (NCBI): domain Eukaryota; kingdom Viridiplantae; phylum Streptophyta; class Magnoliopsida; order Poales; family Poaceae; genus Elymus; species Elymus sibiricus. The sequence goes on from CM077665.1 coordinate 56,314,289, forward strand.
TGACCATTGGTAGGCATAAGCGTCTTGTAGCCTTTGGCTTCATTCATGCCGAATTTCTTGAGGCAATCCTTGAGGTATTTCTCCTGAGATATGAAGATGCCATTGGGTTGTTGTCGAATTTGAAGCCCTAGGAAGAATTTTAGTTCTCCCATCATCGACATTTGATACTTTTCTTGCATCATATAAGCAAACTCATCACTGTATTTGTTGTTAGTACAGCCGAAGATAATGTCGTCCACATATATTTGGCATACAAACAGTTCATCATCATAGGATTTAGTGAAGAAAGTGGGATCGAGTGAACCAGGTTTGAAGCCTTTCTTCTTGAGGAATTCCTTGAGTGTGTCATACCAAGCTCTTGGTGATTGCTTGAGGCCATAGAGTGCCTTGTTGAGCTTGAAGACTTTGTCAGGATGCTTTGGATCTTCAAACCCTGGTGGTTGAGCAACATATACTTCTTCCTCAATCTTACCATTGAGGAATGCACTTTTGACATCCATTTGATATAAGCATATGTCATGATGGTTAGCATAAGCAAGCAGTATACGAATGGCTTCGAGTCTAGCGACAGGTGCAAAGGTTTCACCGAAGTTAATACCCTCAACCTGTGTGTAACCTTGGGCCACAAGTCTGGCCTTGTTTCTGACGACTTGACCGGACTCATCTTGCTTGTTGCGGAAGATCCACTTGGTACCGATGGTGTTGTGCTTCCTTGGATCAGGACGCTTTACGAGCTCCCACACATTGTTCAGCTCGAACCGATGAAGCTCCTCCTGCATGGCTTGAATCCATTCTGGTTCCTTGAAGGCTTCATCTACTTTGGTGGGCTCTGTGATGGATACAAAAGCAAAGTGCCCACAAAAGTTAGCCAATTGAGTAGCTCTTGAGCGAGTAAGTGGACCTGGTGCATTTATGCTGTCAAGCATTCTCTCAATTTGGACTTCATTTGCCACGTGCGGATGTGCAGGGCGAAGACTTTGTTCAGGCTGCCGAGCGCTGTCTTCATCAGCAGCATTGTCTTCGGGTTCAGCATAGTCTTCGCGCTGAGTAGATGGAGGAATGATGACTTCTTCTTCAACCACATGTTCTTCAGGCACAATTCCTCCAGTGCCCATCAGTCTAATGGCTTCATTGGGAGGTGGTTCATCTAGCACAGGAGGCAGGTGCTCTCTTTGCGAGCCATTAGTTTCATCGAATCGCACATCTACAGTTTCAGCAACCTTGTTGTGAAGGATGTTGAAGACCCTATAGGTGTGTGAATCCTTTCCATAACCAAGCATAAAACCCTCATGTGCTTTCGGTGCAAATTTAGAAGTGTGGTGTGGATCCCTTATCCAGCATCTTGCACCGAAGACTTTGAAATAACTTACATTGGGTTTCTTACCAGTGAGAAGCTCATATGATGTTTTCTTGAGGAACTTGTGAAGATATACTCTGTTGATGATGTGACATGCAGTATCAATGGCTTCAGGCCATAGCTTTCGTGGTGTCTTGTAGTCATCAAGCATGGTGCGAGCCATCTCAATAAGAGTCCTATTCTTGCGCTCCACGACGCCATTCTGCTGAGGGGTGTATGGAGCAGAGAACTCATGAGTGATGCTAAGAGTATCAAGATAGGTGTCCAGGCCTGTGTTCTTGAATTCAGTGCCATTGTCACTCCTGGTGTGCTTGATTTTGATGTCGTAGTTTTTCATACACCTATTTGCGAAGCGCCTGAAGACATCCTGCACTTCAGTCTTGTAAAGAATGATATGCACCCAAGTGAATCGAGAATAGTCATCAACAATCACGAAGCCATATAGATTTGCAGTGGTAGAGAAGGTGGAATAGTGAGTAGGGCCAAATAAGTCCATGTGTAGCAGCTCGAAGGGACGTGAGGTCGTCATGATTGTCTTCGAGGGGTGTTTGGACCTGGTCATCTTCCCGGCTTCACAGGCACCACAAAGGTGGTCCTTCTTGAACTTGACACCCTCGACGCCAATGATGAGCTTCTTCTTGGCGAGTGTGTGCAAGTTCCTCATCCCAGCATGCCCTAGCCTTCTGTGCCATAGCCAGCACTCCGAAGCTTTTGCTAGAAGACATGAGGCAACCTGTGGTCCTGCAGAGAAGTCTACCATGTACAAGTCACCTCTTCGAAAACCTTCAAAAACTTTGGTTTTGTCAGAGGCCATTAGTACCACACAACGAAATTTGCCGAATATGACGAGCATATCTAAGTCACAGAGCATTGAGACAGACATCAAGTTGTAACCAAGGGATTCGACAAGCATGACATTTTCCATGTGCCGGTCCCTTGAGATAGCAACTCTACCTAGCCCCAATACTTTGCTGCTGCTTTTGTCAGCAAAGACGATGTGATCTTTTGTTGGAGGTCGAAGAGTTTGCTCCATCAATAGGCTTCGATCACCTGTCATATGACTTGTGCATCCACTGTCCATAATCCATTCAGTGGTATTGGATTTGTCTTCCTGCATTGAGAATTAGTCGAGTTCACCTAAGCATGTAGGAGTAACATGCTAAGATGAAGATATAGCAGTTGACAATGGTAGATAATCTGAACGAGGTATGCATTAGTTTTCTTGCGTTCAGACAAGAATGTTTTCGGGTCCCCAGAGATGATCTTTGGGATAGGCTTCTTTCTATCTGGAGACCCGATGCTGCATAGAAGATACTAGTTCTTCTTAACCACCCACATGCGAAGGGGTGGCTTAGAAGCAATGAGACGTAAGGCAGCATCAGAGAATTTAGGCAAAGATGCCCTACTAGCACGTTTCACAGGAGGATTAGTGTACTCAAATGAATAAGCAGAGAAATTCTTGGTTGGATGAACATAGCAGTTCATGCCATTGTGTACATATTCGTGAGTCATCTGAGTCTTTTCCTGCGAAACAGAATGGTTAGTGCCATCATATGAAGACTTATGTCTTCTCGAAGACATTGATCTAGGGTTTGTCTTCTTCTTGGGAGATGTCGTCAAGACATTCACGCGAAGCTTCTCAAGAAGACATTTGGGAACCCAGATCTTCTTCATAGGAGAACCATTCCTGCAGTTAGTTCCAATAAACCTGGCAAACACTTCACCATTTTGGCATTTGAACAGTTTGTAGTTGGAATCAAAGGATTCATCAATAGTGAGAGGATTCGCACAGTTGAAGCCTGATAATGTGGAAGGATCGACTGAAGGTCCTTTCGCAGCAACTCATGTGGTTTTGGGGTACTGCTTAGGTGTCCAGTAGGATCCATCAACATTGAGGTTTCTTTCGAAACCTACACCCTCTTTCCTAGGGTTTTTGTTCAGTATAGTCTTCTTCAGGACATCACAAAGAATCTGATGTCCTTTCAGACTCTTGTACATGCCAGTTTCAAGCAATGTCTTCAACCTGTCATTGTCATCAGTGATAGCAGTGGCTTCCTCAGATGAGGGGTTAGGTGCCACAGATACAGTTGAAGATAAAGCATTTTCAGAAGCATTTGAACATTCAGCAGTTGAATCATTAGCTTCACGTGCAATACACTTTAAGCATGGAGCATCAAATTCATCCTGAGCGGTACTGATCTGCTCTGCTAGGAGTGAGTCGTTTTCCTTCCGTAGGTCATCATGTGCTTCCCTCAATTTTTCAAGATCAATCTTTTTCTGAAGATATTCAAGAGAAAGCTTTTCATGATCAGTTGAGAGGGCATCATGATGACTTTGGAGATCCTCAAACCTTGAACGAAGACTACGCATCTCTTCAGCCATAGTTTCGTTCAGACTCATCTCTTCGCGCAACAGGTCATCGCTTTTTTCTAGAGTAGTTTGCATCTTCTCCATGGCATGTTGTTGCTTGGTGGCAATTTTTACAAGTTTAGCATAGCTTGGTTTCTTGTCATTATCAGATTCAGTTTCAGATTCAGAGTCATGACGTGAGGATTTTGAGGATACCTTGGAGGCTTTTGCCATGAAGCAGTAAGCCGGAGCAGCATCATCATCACTGGCTTCGGTGAAGAAGGAGCCATTGTCTTCGGGTTCGAAGACAGACGTGGAGAGTTATTCCGAAGCCATTGCTAGTCCAGCTACTTCAGCGCCAGATTCCTCCTCAGATGCTTCCTCAACTTCTGAACCAGATTCAGACTGTGAATCCATCTCCTTTCCGATGAAAGCATGTGCCTTGCCAGATGAACTTTTCTTGTGTGATGAAGACTTTGCATACTTCTTCTTCTTCTTGTCATCGGAGTCATAGTCCTTGCTCTTCTTCTTGGATTCCTTCTCCCATCGAGGACAATCAGCGATGAAATGGCCAACTTTCTTGCACTTGTGACAGCTTTGCTTCTTGCTGTCTCTTGAAGACATTTCACCAGACCTCTTGGAATCAGGCTTTGAAGATTTTGCATAACGCTTTGACTTGGCAAACTTTCGAAACTTCCTGACAAGCAGAGCGGGTTCTTTTCCAAAGTCTTCAGCACCATCAGAACTGCATTCAGAGTTGTCTTCGGATGACGACACAGCCTTGGCCTTCAAGGCACGAGAACGACTGTAACTGGGCCCGTAGATATCCCTCTTCTCAGCTTGTTGGAACTCATGTGTGTTCAATCTCTCGAGGATATCAGCGGGATCCAAACTCTTGAAGTCAGGGCGCTCTTGGATCATGAGTGCGAGAGTATCAAAGGAACTGTAAAGTGATCTGAGTAGCTTCTTCACAACTTCATGTTTGGTGATATCAGTGGCGCCAAGTGCATTCAGCTCATTTGAGATGTCGGTGAGTCGATCAAATGTGAGCTGAACGTTTTCGTTGTCGAGTCTCTTGAAGCGGTTGAACAGGTTGCGAAGCACATCAACACGAGAGTCTCTTTGAGATGAGACACCTTCATTCACTTTGGACAGCCATTCCCAGATTTGCTTAGCAGTGTTAAGTGCACTCACACGGCCATATTGTCCTTTGGTCAGATGAACACAGATGATGTTCTTGGCGGTGGAGTCCAGTTGTGCGAACCTCTTCACATCAGCAGCAGTAACACCTTCGCCAACTTCGGGAATGCCCGCCATGACGACATACCATAGGTCGTTGTCAATGGCTTCGAGATGCATGCGCATCTTGTTCTTCCAGTAAGGGTAGTCGGTGCCATCGAAGACAGGGCACGCAGCGGAGACCTTGATTATCCCTACAGTCGACATAGCTAAAACTCCACGGTGGTTAAACCGAAACACAGAACAAGGGAGTACCTTGCTCTGATTCCAATTGAAAGTGCTAGATATCGACTAGAGGCGGGGTGAATAGGTGATTTTTATGAAAGTCTTCGAAACAATAAATGTATTCGAATAGTGCGGAAACGTAAAAAGGATCAGGTAGGGATACAATCAAGAATCTAGTCTAGGCATGCATTGCAGTGAAGACATACAAACAGGTTAAGCTTTAACATCATGCACACTAAGATGAGTTGAATATAAACTTAGACAGTATGAAGATAAACAACAGGCATGAATATCTTCAGGACAAGTCTTTAGTGATGAACAAGCAAAGGCTTCACGATACAGAACAGGAATGTAAGAAAGTAAAGGATAGAACCAGTTGCTTGACGAAGACACAGGATTTGTTGGACCAGTTCCAGTTGCTGTGACAACTGTACGTCTGGTTAGGGAGGTTGAGATTGAACTCAGAAGACCTCGTCTTCACCTTATTCCCCTTGAGCCGAAGTCACTTAGACAGCGCCCAATCACTCTGGTAAGTCTTCAGGGGAGACTTCCGAAACCCGTACAAACTTGGTCACCCGGCGATCCACAATGACTCTTGGATTGCTCTAGACCCAGACGCCTAACCGACTGGAAGATCACAGTCTTCAAGTGTAATAAGTCTTCAGTTCTCTCAGAACAGAATGACTTCGGTGATGCTCAAACACTCTAGCTCTAGGTGTTTAGGTGTATCCTCGCAGGATGTGTCTCTCTCAATGTCTTCGAGGTGGGTTGCTCCAAAACGACAACAGCCGTATCTCTCTCCGAGCAGCCACCTTCTCATGGTGGAAGGGGTGGGCTATTTATAGCTAGCGGGCAACCCGACCTGATATGACCGAAATGACCCTGGGTCAATGGCCAACCGACACGTGTCACAACGGTCGGATTTCAAACACACGTGGCAGCTTTACTTGGGCTACAAGTAAAGCTGACTCAACCAACTCTGGAAGAGATTTCCTCTCATTGTCTGCACTCGGAGACATAGGTATGGGTTGAGCCTCACATCAGCATCTGACTTCGATCACATCGACCCCACTTAACAGTACGGTCGTTCCTATGACTCAGGAAAGAAGAAACAAAACTACCAAAAGACTTCGTCTTCGCGTTTCATTGTCTTCGGATGAATATCTTCGTCTACCACCAATGGCTTCAGCCGTCATCAATGTCTTCGGACATTTTTGGGGGTCGTCTTCGACGGCTAAACCGAAACTCCAGGGACTTCTCTCTGTGTTAACCTGTGAACTCTCACAAACACATTAGTCCCTCAACCACGTTTGTCTTCAATACTCCAAAACCAAACAAGGGTGGCACTAGATGCACTTACAATAATATTAGAGGGAAGAAATATCTAAGCATTCATGCTTCAGGGGGAGAGATGATCATGAAAATGCTTAGATATTTCTTCCCTCTAATATTATATCTCCCCCTTTGGTATGAGTATAAGCTTTGAAGATTTGATATTTCTCCCCCTTTGGCATTAATTTCCAAAAAGGTCACACAAAGGGTCAGATAACTGGGATCATTGAGTGGGAAGGGATCCTAGAGAGTAAGGGTCATTGAGAGCATTGAGACAAGGGTTCCTTGAAAGCAATTTTCTTCCCCTTAAGATCTGAAAACTGTTAAGATTTCTCCTCCTCAGGAGAAGAGAGCAGAATAAATCTGATTGAATTTGATTCTTATCTGTTTTAGACTTTTCTCAGCCCTACTTACTCTCAATATCTACATGCTATGACTCTAGGGGAGAAAATTATAAATATTCTTGGAGACATATCTATATGTTCTCCACATCTTGGTACTATTGAGCTCTATTGCCTTTTGATTGGTAGAATGCTCTTGTGTTTCCTAACATTGTTTTCTCAAGTGTGTTTCTACTACTAGAACGCTCAAGAACTCAAGGTAAGTATATGCATCATATCCTTGATCAAGATGATTTCTTGCTTCTTGCACATATTGTTTGCAAGAGTGGATTCTTGAACAAGGATGTAACTCATTCACATGTATTTGATGTATATAGCCTAGATACACATGACTCATCTTATCCTTTTCTACTATATGTGTGTCTATGCATTCCAAAGCAACTATCCTTTAAAGGGATTGCACACATTTAGGGGTAGCAAGTCTTAGTCATGTGTCTCTCAAAGTCTTCATTATATCTATGCATATCTTTATTTGAAGCTTTGATTGTATGTTGTCATCAATTACCAAAAAGGGGAGATTGAAAGCACAGTATGCTCCCTTGGTGGTTTCGATAATTCATGACAACATACATTGTCTCTTGGACTAATACTCTTATCTAGTGTATTTCAGATAAAGTCCACAGAGAGTGATGGCAAAAGGATTGTGGAGAGACCCCTAGATGCAAGGAATAGGATTGACAAAACTTGAAGCAAGAAGACTCTACATTTTACTTTGTGAGAAATCACTTTGAGTCTATAGGAAAGCCAATACTATTAAAATGGGCTGAGGTATTGATGGTGAACAAAATGCTCCACGTGCACAAGTGATAGTCACCAAAAATACCCACAAGCTCTTCCACAAAAGTCTGTCAAAAGCCTATCATACAAAATCGGTGCCACCAATATTTCCCACTTGGCCCTACCGATTTTCTCCTCAGACAGATCCAAGCCAAACCCTAAGTTTTCGGTACAACCGATTCTGCATCGGTGCCACCGAGTTTCAGTTGTCAACTTTCCGTTGCCCCTTTTCTTTAATTCGGAATTTCCGAGTTTTTGGATCGGTGCCACCGAGTTTGCATTCTGACCGTTGGTCACCTGTGTCGGTACTGCCGAGAATTATATATCGGTCTCACCGAGATTCAAAAGTTGCTACCTTTTGAGCAACTCGGTACCACTGAGTTTTATACTTCGGTGTCACCGAGTTGGTCAGTTAAGGTATAACGGTTGGATTTTGGGGGATGCCTATATATACCCCTTCACCACCACTCACTCGAAAGAGAAGCACTCAGAACTATTCCATACTTGCCCCATCCAATTTTCTGAGAGAGAGCCACCTACCCTTGTGTTGAGATCAAGATCATCCACTCCAACCATATGGATCTTGATTTCTAGCCTCCCCAAGTTGCTTTCCACCCAATCAATCTCTTCCACCAAAGCCAAATCTGTGAGAGAGTGATTGAGTATTGAGGAGTCTATCATCTTGAAGCACAAGAGCAAGGAGTTCATCATCGTTATCGAGCCTATTACCTTTTGGAGGGTGGTGCCTCCTAGATTGGTTAGGTGTCGCTTGGGAGCCTCCTACTTCATGTTGTGGAGTTGAACCAAGAAGTTTGTAAGGGCAAGGAGATCGCCTACTTCGTGAAGATCTACCCATAGTGAGGCTAGTCCTTCGTGGACGGAAGTCGTTATGGAATAGTCAAGGTTGCTACTTCGTGAACCTTTATGGGTGGAGCCCTCCATGGACTCTCGCGACTGTTACACTCCGTGGGTTGAAGACTCCATAAACGTGGATGTACGATAGCGCCACCTATCAGAACCACGGGAAAAATCTGTGTGTCTCCAAATTGCGTTTGATCTTCCTATCTCTACTCTCTCTTACATGTTCTTGTCTTACTTTCCGCTGCCATACTTGTTGACTAGCATGTGTAGGGTGCATTAGACTTGTTATAATTGCTAAAACTGTCCACCAATTAACTTGGGAAAAGGTTAGGTTTTAATTCTTGCAAGTAGTCTATTCACCCCCCCCCCCCCTCTAGACACACACTTCTAGTGATCCTTCACAATCTGACGGAAAAAACACAAGAAAAAAAAAATAGAGGATCAACGAGATGTACTATAAGTGCGGAAGGTTGGATGACTACGGCCCAACTCTTTTCGTTTAGAAAGTTAATAAAAAAATCAATCATTCTTGTGGTGGTAGTCCCTGGCGAAGGCGATGAAGCGGGTGTCATAGGCTAACCCGGGGTTCCGCACAAGGAAGCCATAGCCAGTAACCACATCACCATGACTCATCCTAACCATCATTTGCTCCGATGGAATTGAGAATTGTATGGACGAGTGGCATCATCACTAGTTCATTCCCTGCAATCACACAAGAGGGATCATAGGACGCATGCACGCAGACACTCACACTGAGAACGCACGTCACGCACACAGGCTGGGCCGCCGCCGCGCGAGAAGGCTGGTCCAGCCACGGCGCAGGCTGGGTCGTTTCCGCGTGCCATGGAGATGGAGGGCTGTAAGAGCATAATTTTCCCTAAGTAGTTTTGGTGGTTGATGACAATACCCTTGCGGACTAATCGTGTGCATTGAGCTTTCAGAGATTATCAGGTGGCACGAGACTATTATTGAACCCCCTCAGTTGTTAAAAGAGAAGATGACGCTTTCCTATTGATTTAGTGTTGGTGGTCTTGAGTCATAGGAAAATCCGTACTATCAAGAGGGGGTCCGCATTTGGAAAGGTTGGGAGAATCAATCACGTACACATTTGCATCTTCCTTTCTTTCCCAGCACAATGGAGTTGTTCCCTGCCCTAAGGACCCTGAGTTCTAACATAAGCGGAAGTAGCGCTCCTATGGGCGGTAGTATCGCTCCCGCGGTAGTGCCGCCTTGCGGTACCGTGGTACTACCGCTTATTTTTTGCTCTCTGGTGTCCTCGGGGGGTTCTGTCTATTTTGAGCGAAAGTACCGCTGGGAGCGGAGCGGTAGTACCACTCGGGCGGTACTACCGCCCTCCCCTTTCGGCTCCACTTCCGCTTATTTTTAGCTCTCTGATGTCTTCGACACTCGAGCGAATTTTGAGCCGCAGTTAGCAGCGGAAGTACCGCTCTGAGCGGCACTGCCGTACTGCCCTCCTCTTATTCGCTAAGTCTAGATATCCTTCAGTGATAAGCGGAAGTACCGCTTGCCTGAGCGGTAGTACCGCTCCGGCGGAACTACCGCCTCCTTGACTACTGTCAGCTGACTGTGACGCCCGGTACTTCCTTGCAAGCGGAAGTACCGCTCCCCCGAGCGATACTACCGCTTATGCACGACTTGTGAGCAGAAAACGGTCAGATTTTCACCCTCTATATAAGGGGGTCTTCTTCTCTAGGGAGACTCACCTCTTTTCCTCCAAAAGCTCCATTGTTGCTCCTAAGCTCATTCTTGCCCGATCTCTTTCCCTAGCCATCTATTCTTGTTGATGCTCTAGAGTTTGGAGGAGAAGGCCTCGATCTACACTTCCATCAAGAGAAATTTGATCCCCCCCACTAATCCCTTGCGGATCTTGTTACCCTTGGGTGTTTGAGCACCCTAGACGGAAGAGGTCACCTCGAAGCCATATTCCATTGTGGCGAAGCTTCGTGGTGGTGTTGGGAGCCTTCAATTAAGTTGTGGAGATTGCCCCAACCTTGTTTGTAAAGGTCCGGTTGCCGCCTTCAAGTGCACCACTAGTGAAATCACGGCATGTCGCATTGTGTGAGGGCGTGAAGAGAATACGGTGGCCTTAGTGGCATCTTGGGGAGCATTGTGCATCCTCGTATCCATCGGTTCCACTTGTGGTTACTTCTTACCTTTACTTTGTGCAAGCTTTACCTATCGTATATTAGTTGCTTGCTTGTGTTGTTATTGTTGTTAGCATCATATAGTTTGCTCACCTAATTGCATATCTAACCAACCTATTTGTTGCTATACCTAATTTGCTAAAGAAAAGTTAAAAATTGGTAGTTGCCTATTCGCCCACCCCCCTCTAGTCAACCATATCGATCCTTTCAAGGGCCCTGACGCCACTAGCAGCTTCCGCAACGGGGCGCCCTCAAGGAACCCTACGGGAGAGGGAGGAGAGAATGGCTACTCCTGCAGCCGTCGTCGCGCTTGGTTGCCTCCGATCTACCGTCGTCGCCACACAAGCAAAAGAAAACGAGATGAGATAGATAGGGTTTCCTGCGGGAGGAGAAGGTGGACGAGGGGAAAAATCGTTGCATATATGCGTGGTTGAGCTGGCTTGAGCCCACCTACAAAAAAAAATTAGCCGTGCCGTGCCTTGCCTCTCCCCGCTGGGACATACGAGCATATCTTTTTTTTTTTTGCACGGGAAACATATGAATAGATCGAGAAAAACTAAACCTACAGATCGAGCCACACACGCCCCGTGAAAGAAATAACTAACCTCGTAAGTGTTATTAGTATATGCGTATATATATATAGTACAGGACCATAATAAATATTTTTAGCACAATTTACATTAGTATCTTTTTTATGAAAATTTTACATTTGTATCCGAACGCCGTTAGTTGATGAGACCATAATGGTCCTGGGTTCAAAGTCCCTGTACCAAACTTTTTCCCATTAACTTCTATTTCCAATTTTATTTTTTTGTGATAGAACAAAATAACATAACCTCACGAATGAATGGATTCAATTTTTTGCCCGGACACTATCATATTAGATGGAATAAAATAAGTTTTTCCCCGGCCATTACCTATGTATATTAAACGGAACAAAAATAATTATAGTGCTCAGTAGACTCTGAAGAAAGTGTGGTGGGTCCTTATGCCAACACTCGTAATATTCAGACTCTAGTATGTTCTTCATAAATTACCAAACCGTCGTATAAATTGGTAGCCAGGTGCGCTTACAGGCTAAAGCGATTCAAAGACGTCTATCGTCACCGATTTGTGGCAATCAGTGACACCACCGATGGAAACATCACACATTAGGTCCATCTCCGTCACGAGGATTTTCGTCACAGTATCTCAGTTTTCTTATAGTGATTTCACCTTAAGACCCGCCCTCTAATTTCAACCGGGCCCCTCCTGATTTCAACCACCCACTTGTTTTCTTCCACATCAGCATGTAAACAAAATTCCATAGCCCCCTCCCATAAGCGTAGCATTGTTGTTCTCGTCACCCATCGTCGAAAAATCGTGAACTCTAACCCGGAAATCGCCTGTGAACCCTATGAAAAATTTCACCACGGAATTGGGAGGGGAGGGGAGGGGCGAACTGGAATGCTGTGTGGCGCTTCTCCAAAAAATCCAAAACGGATGAGGACAAAACTACCATCCCCCCTCCCTTCTCGTGCGGTCCCACCTATTAGTCCACGTGGCACGCCTCTTGGATATATCTACGGTCCATCGTGGGCCGCTCGCGGGCGTGCTATAGCACGCGTGTTTATTAGCAGATGCGAGTTTTTACACGTCAATCTCCAACCCTAAGTTTCCTTCAGTTTTTTCTGCGCGACATCTCTGCCGTCCATGGCGCTGCGTGGTCTGTGGCCTAGGGTCATCCCGATACATTTACATGTCTAAAGAAATTATAAAATCTGATTCGTAGAGCATAACTCCAGCAAGTATGTAGGGGAGCTTTGCCCCCCCCCCCCCCCCCCCCCCCCCCCTCCCATTTCACCATATTGTATTTATTCAATAATTGTATATGGTTGAGTACATGTATATTTTAATTATCACTTGTCTCAAATAATCACACACATGATGTATTAAGACTTTATTTGCTAATAAAATTTACGGTTGAGTGACATCGTCAGTTTATTACAGGCCCGACTATGTGCAAGCTTAATTGGCTCTCTTCCCGCGAAAATAAAAAACTTAATTAGCTCTCCCGAAATTTTATTTTGCAGATCCGACATGTGTGCTTCGTGAGACGCTCTTCTAAGGCCCACCTTTTTTGGTGCTATTCTTGAAATCTTGAGTGTTGTACTCCTCAACTTTTCTCCACTGACGTGCTCACGTGTTTGTGATTTTAAAGTGAATGCCTAAGGCACTGAAAATTCGCTTTTTTTGCTTCAAATAGTTGGTTTAATTGGTTAACTATAACCAGCGTTGACATGCAAAAAAAAAAATGGCCAGGGTTGACATGCAAAAAACTTACTGGCCCTATTAATGTCCCAGATAATCATCTTTCCGTTTGCATCTCCATTGACGATTGACGGACCTCCCAAGTTCATGCGTAGAAAAATGAAGCATTGCACACAAAGGAAAGCATCTGCGCCAATACAATATACTCCCTCCGTTCCTAAATATTTGTCTTTGTAGAGATTTCACTACGAACTACATACGGATGTATATAGACATAATTTAAAGTGTAGATTCATTCATTTTGCTCTGTATGTAGTCCGTAGTTGAATCTTTAAAAAGAAAAATATTTAGGAACGCATACGCACGCCTCTCGCACGCTGTATTGGACCTTTGCAATTACAGATGTTGCATTACAAATTCTAGCAGGTGTGTAGGCGAGGGTCATCGCTCACCACGCAAATTGGAGCAGCCACAGCTACCCGCTGAGCTTACAGGTTGTAGAGATAGGTATTGACTAAACAGTTGTCTTTTTTTTCTCTTTTTTTGCGAGTTGACTAAACAGTTGTCGCCGCCGATGGTTCCCTGGGCCGGCACTCGCTCCGTCCTCTCCTTTGCATGGTCGCACTGGTTTATTCCAAACAATTGTAGGTGTGTATCAAACATTCTTTCTGACATGTAGGCCAACCAAAATGTGTGTATCTCACGGTCCGCACCAAGAATAGGCACAGGACAAAGGGCAAGTTTTTTTTGGACGGCCTAAAAAATAAGGCGTCTTTTCTCAGTTATTAAAAAGTAAACTACCCATTAAATTTGTTGAGTCCTTTAAATTAGTTATTGTGTACTCTACTCCGCACCAAGAAAAGGCACAGAACAAAGGGCTAGCTTCAAATCTATTAAGGACTTGAGGCTTCTAAATTAGTTATCCCATAACTAGTTTAAAAGCCTCAAAGTATAAGAGGGGCGGCTTATAAGAAAATGCGGCTTATTTTTTTAGTTGCAACATTAGTTTTTTAAGTTACAAAAAAAAATGGACCAAAGCGTCTATCTATTAAGGACTTGAGGCTTCTAAATTAGTTATCCCATAACTAGTTTAAAAGCCTCAAAGTATAAGAGGGGCGGCTTATAAGAAAATGCGGCTTATTTTTTTAGTTGCAACATTAGTTTTTTAAGTTACAAAAAAAAATGGACCAAAGCGTCTGGCAACAAGCCTAGCTAAATGTTTGTTCCGCACATAGAAGCGTCACGAAAAACAGGCAAAAACATGTCAACTGAAAATTATAAAAACTGGAGGTCAAACATTCTACAATAAAACATTACATCAACCAGGACACAGCAGATGAATCAGCTTGAATTTATCCAAACGACAAAAAAAAGTCTTCAGACTGTCACACACGCTAGGTAATAATAACATAACATAACAATTCACCAAGGTTCCAACTGACTATATAATGATAATACGAGCAAAGCTACTGCAGAAACAGAGTACGACGATGGCCTAAAGAGCGAACAAGACGGCTTCTGCTACAACCAACCATACGAATACCATGCCTCCCCAAAGGGCAGATTCAGAGGGCGCGACCAAGACGAACCAATCACCTGAACTTCGGCTTCTTCGAGGGCGGCCCCCCCTTGGAGCCACCGCGGTCTGGCGGCGGGTGAGACTTGTTGCCGCCGCTGCTGCCACCACGATGTGGCGGCGGAGCATGCTTGCTGCTGCTGCTAGGACCACGCTGCGGTGGTGCACCCGACTTGCTGAAGGTCTTGACCTTGCGGCGCCTCCTTTCTTCCTCGCTGTCAGACTCCGCACCATGGTCCCGGTCCGCGTTGGTTGCCTCCCGCTCCAGCTCATCCCAGGTCTTGCCCTTCTCTTCCTCAGAGTCTTCATCAGAATCCTCTTCCTCGTCCTCGTCTGATTCCACCAAGGACGCGCTGTCGGAGTCTTCTTCTTCTGATTCAGACTCGGGCTCAGCATCAGAAGGCTCATACCCCTGGTCTGATTCCTCTGTTTCCTCTGCCTCGGAATCACTTGCCTCCATGTTCAGGAACTCCCAGCCACCATCGTCAACAAACTTCTGAGGATCATCAATGATAGTCTTCAGGATAGGACGCCAGTTCAGATTCAGCCTGCTCTCGTAGTACTTGAGATCAGTGGTGTCAAGCCACTCCTTTATCGCGTCAAGTGAGGTTGACGGGATGGAGTCGATGCGAAGAACATCCTTCTTGAAGTCCTTGAACACGATAGCCATGTCAAAGTTCTTCGTTCCAAAGCCCACCCTCTCCAGATTAACAATCTCTATCTCGCCCAGGGTCACCACCAGGAAGGGCGTCTCAATCAGCTCAACCAGACAAGTTGAAGTTGGAATGATGAAAGCTGAAGCTTTATATGGAACCCCATGGAATCCAAGCTCTCTAAGAGGGATGTCAAACTCCAGATCAAGCCCCTTGAACTGTGGTTGCGACCAGTGGTCATTAACCTTGTTGATATAATTCTGGAACTCCATGTTGATTCTGTTCTTCCGGTCCCTCTCACGCTGCTCTTCTTCAATCTCATCAGGGTCAAGGGCTGACCTCCTGCTGCCACCAACAGTTTGAACAACATCCATCACTTCAACATAAAACTGGACATCCTTCGTCTTCTTGTTTCCAACCATGATATGATTGTGCAGATGGAAATGAAGGAGGGTAATCATTTCTTTCTCTGCCGGCTGGAAGAAAGCATGTTTTATATTCCCATACATGATATCCACACGCTCATCAGCCCTTGAAGTAGAATATCTGAAACCATTAACATGGGCCTCAAGAGTTCCTGTCAGCTTTCTCCCACGGCCACCAAAAGGAGGCCTTATCCAGACATCATTAAGCCTCATTTGCTTTGTTTTGGTGCTTGCCTGCTGGAGCTTCTCCTGGGTAACAAGGGTGGCCCTTTCAGCTCTCTCTGACTCCCTTGAAGCTACTTGCCTCCTCAATGTTTTGATCTGCTGGACAACTTCACTGCTATGCCGTGGATCCTTTGAGCGGAATGTAATCTCTTTCAAGTAGATAGCTCCTTGAGACTTCAGATCTTTGTCATTTGAGAATGGCATGCCAGGTACATTGAAGAAAATGCGGATAGTGCAGGTGCGGTTATCCTGGTGGCTGGTCACACTCTTCACAGTAGAAACATGGAAAGGGACCATACTGCCATATATAGGTAAGAGAACAGCTTCATTCCTCTGATCTACTTGTATCACCAACTCTCTCGAATAAGGTACATCATTCACATTCTTGTATGCAACAAGCTCATTTGAATTCCTAGAAGGACCACGGCCATCACCAGAACCAGAACCACCCCCAGCAAGCCTTCTAGCAGTCTCTTCATTCTTTTGACGAGCAAGTTCAGCCTGGTGCTGTCTCCGGAGCTCTTCCTTGGACATCTCCTGGTTGTCTGACCGAAGTGTTGCCTTGGATGGTAGTGCTTCCACACCATTTGGCTCAACCTTAGCCCGCTTCGGCTTCGGAGCTTCCTCCTCATCTTCATTAAATGAATATGCAACATCTTTAACAGCCTTGGAGCAATTGGTCAATATCTCTGCACCCTTGTCATTAACTAAAGCTGTATCAGCTAATAACAAAGAGAACTGCTTTGTCTTCTCATTGTTTGTTTCTGCCTGTATATTACTCAAACCAAGGTTGACATTGAAAATCATGCCCTCTTTTATCAGACGGTCATTCTTGGCATTCAAGTTTAAGCCAGATTCTCGGAACTCAAGGCCAATTCCAGTTCCAGCTGACTTTGTTAGATTAGGAAGCAGTTCAGGGGCATTCTTCTCAAACACTGCAACTGCAGCCTTAAAAACTGCAGACATCTGATTGCCGGGTTTACATGCTGCTAAAGCAGCTTCCTGAGCTTTCAGAAGCGTCTCATACGCCTTACTCTGTGCCGGGGTAGCATCTATCAGAAATGTTCTGGCAACATTGGAACAGTAGTTACTGTACCTGGACCCAATTGCACAGATGATAATACTTGCAGGATCATAGTAGAGATAATCATCATTGCTGGAGGCACCTGGCCTAAGATCAAACTTCCCTCCACTTTGAAAGACAGGGGGATAGCATATATCAATATTTTCAGGCTTCAACTTCACCTTGGCCTTCAAAGGATCAAGAATAACCTTCTCTGTGTCATCCATCAATGAGGAGTGTGAGACTTTTCTCTCCTCATCAATAACCTTCTCCATGGTCGGTACCACAAAGTTTTTCATCACGGATGAAGTTAGGTAAGCAGCCTTCTTCACACATATGATCTCTGTGGCGTCTTTCACGGCAAAAAGCTCAGAAAACCCGTGTGTTACGTCTGCAAGTTGTACAGATCCACCAGATAACTTTTCTGCCCATGTTTCAAGGAGCTTACCCTCAGGTGCTTCTTTTGCAATGTGACCAACAACTGGAGTGTCAGATTTCGACTGAGCAGAAACAGCACGCAGTATTTCATCCATCAGGTCAATGCCATCCCCATTCTTGCTTTTCACATGCAAGACAATATCAGAACCAACAGCCTCACTTGCAGCATCCTTGAGTGTTCCAATGAGATTTGCTTTCTTCTGGCTGCATAAGAAATGTATCTGCTTCTGCATGAAGACAATTATGGTTTCTGGAAATTCATATCCAAGTAACCAAACATCCAGAGCTGTGGATTTCAAGTAACGGAGATCCTCAGAAGGAGGCGGTGTAGCAATTGCAATGGCATCAGAAGAAGCCCAAAGATCAGACTTGTTTCCGTTCCAATGGTCATAAAACACCTTAAGCCGCTTACTGAAGATCTCTAGATTGATTGTATAGGCTCCTCCTGAGCCTGACTTTGCTTTACCATTATCTGCCATCTTTACCACGAAGCACACACACATTAGCTATTGCAATCATCTGACAAATACCAGTTTACACTATCAAGGGCAATGGATGTTCAGAAAATATTTCAAGTCCCAGATAAATACCTCACAGAAAAAGAGTGACAATCCAGGACGCCAAGGCTTAATTGCTTATCACAACCTTTTATCCTGGGAACAAAGCATCCAAACTGAGTCAATTGTTCTGAATTAAGACTGCAGAAACAAGAAAACCAGTCTCGTATCACTCCAAACACTGCCATATCGGTTAGCATAGAAGCACCATATGTTTTGAGACGAAACAATACATATATCTTTATAATAAATTCTTGCAGTGTTAAACACATCGGTAATATAGATTTGGGAAAATTTTGTTTTTGCCACTCTAGATTTTGCCAATTTTCCTTATGCCACTCTAGAATTTGACATTTCACTTTTGCCACTCTTAGCTTTTGACAATTATCACAATTGCCACTGAGAGGCAAAAACAAAATAATTTTATTTCACTTTTGCCACTCTTAGCTTTTGACAATTATCACAATTGCCATTGTGAAATTTTTGCTTTTGCCACGAAAATGGCAATTGTGATAATTGTTAAAAACTAAGAGTGGCAAAAGTGAAATGTCAAAATCTAGAGTGGCATAAGGAAAATTGGCAAAATCTAGAGTGGCAAAAACAAAAATTTCCCTATAGATTTAGGTCATCAAGAATGAATTGAAGTCTCATCATTAAAACAGCATAAACCACTACGTGGGTTATGAAGCCAGGGAAAAAAACAGTCATCTTATATCTGTGTAATATGAACATGATGAAATCTTTTGCCTATTTCCAAACTGAGGTCAAAGATAACTGTCCATGATATTAAGTACCCACACATGAGTAATGATGCCATACTTCAGGGAAATAAACTAGTTCAAGCAAATGAAGGTTATTTGCATTGGCCTGTCCGATACCAGTTTACACTATCAAGGGCAATGGATGTGCAGAAAATACTTCAAGTCCAAGACAAATACCTCACAGAAGAAGAGGAGTGGTAGTCCAGAACATCAATGCTCAATTGCTTATCACAGCCTTTTTATCCTGAAAACATAGCGTGCAAACTGATTCAATTATTCTGAATTAATACTCTGAAAAGCAAGAAATCCAGTATTGTACCACTCCAAACACGGGCAAAGTGGCTAGCATATCAGCACCATTTGTTTTGGAGACGAAACAATACACATATCTCCATGGTAAATTCTTGCAAAATTAAAAAAATAAGTAACAAAGACTTGGTGCATCAAGAAACAAACTAAAATCTCATCACTGGAACAACATCAACCGCCAAGAGGGTTACAAAGCCAGGGGAAAAAAACAGTCGTCTAATCTGTGAATAATGAACAAGATGAAATACTTTGCCTATTTCCAACCCGAGGTAAATATAACCGTGCGTGATTTCAGTATCTGCACAGGAGTAATGATTTAATACTGCCATCACAGCGAGTATTGAAGATTCAGAGCGCTGATATAGTGCAAGACAACAATGCTGGCTCCAATAAAAATAAAAAACAATTAATTAATTAATCGTTTTGTCTAATTCAGTCCCTTTTTTAAAACAGCCCCGTCTAATTTAGTTCCTTCAAAAGTTAGATGGCCGGATAAACGATTATACGAGTGAAACTAGTGCAAAAATCAAAGCGCGAAAAGGTGTGACCAGATACGCAAATCTGATCGTACCAGCGCGGGCCTGCTTCCTCGAGGTTCTAGGGTTACACCGCGACGACGTGAGGAATGGTGGGCGCAAACCCTAGCTCGAATTCCCCGCAACCGAACCGCAGAAATTTCACCGTAGCACGCCAGATCCGGCCGAAGCGGGGAACGCGGGCGTGGTTACGGGGCGGGGGAGGCGGCTGCGGCGGACGGCGAGGCCGGGCAACCGCGGCGGGGAGGGCGAGTACGGGGCGGCAAGGAGGGCGGGACGAGCGGGAGGGGAGAGGGGAGCGGTACCTCGGCGATCGGCGAGGCGAGGCGCGCCGGGGGACGGGTGCGGGCGTCCGGATCTGGGCCACCGGCGAGGGGTGGGGGGGCGAGGGACGAGGAGGAGCAGGGGGGTGGAGGCGGCGACGGGGGGGAGAAAAAGGATTGGGGGTGACGGCAGGATGAGGAGAGCGGCGGGAAATGGGTGCGGGCGGGCGGGAGTGCCCTAGGGCTGCAGGCCCGTTTCCGCGGCTCTTTTTCGCGATTTTCGGATGCCGCGCCGCCGAATGCCGGTTCCCTCCTCTTCTTTTCTTAATAGTCGTCACATGGCTAAGCAAAATTTGGCCGTCCGAAGGTCTGTGATAACTCTGTCAATCTTAAAAACTTTGTAATTCTGATCTGATTGTCGGTAGACATTGTGTGAGTGTGTGGGTGGCTTGAAACGAGGGTAAGGTCAATGGTAATCGCTCCATAGTGTTGCCTCCCTCTAGAGCCAATTACCACGGATGCCATAGTGAATTGCCGGTTGCTCTAGTAAATAGGCAAGGAATAAAGGGGCAAATGAAAGATATGGTGTGGTCTGGATGTAGCACATGTGTAGTGGTGTGAGTGTGTTTGGTTTGGTGAGGGCAATGTCGATGGTATGGCACCCATACCGCTGCCCTCTCCTCAAACCACACACACACACAACCTAGATCCAACTAGGCTCAGGTGCCACCTAAAGATTTCGACCTTGCAAGGAAAAAAGCAAGGATATAGAGGGGGGGGAAAGAAAAGAGACAGGATGATCCGGACCAAGTGCGCGGGTTATGGTTGTCACCGGCAATACCTTGAGCTTGCCAACTACACATCCTTGAGCTCGTCCATGTGGCCATGGCTTGATCTGGTTGAAGGCCATCCTGTTAGGATCGGACTCCGATAGCAAAATAGTGCAGCGGTGTGTTGGATCTGGGAGGAACATGGTCGTCGCCGATCTACACCGTCCTTGTTCAGTTGAGATCGTGCCTCGGCGGGCGGCCATGCAAATGGGTTCCGACAGGAACGAAGGAGTGTATGGCTTGTACCAACCATTGCACATCCCTGAAGCTCGCCCAGGAAAAGAGAGCAAGAAAATAGATCCAGATCTGGTCACCGTAAAAAAAACATGCATTAGAGGCGCTGGATCCAGGATTTTTTTCGTGCCACAGAGCACAATTAGTGAATGTTGGGTAATAAAAGGAAAAAGGCAAGGAAATACAAAGGCAAAATAAGGAAAGACATAGTGTGGTTCGGACGTAGCGCAAGTGCGCACGCCATGGTTGGTGCCTGCAATACCTTGGGTTCGTCGGCCACACGACCTTTAGCCCGTCCATCTGGTAATGGCCTCGATCTGGTTGAACGCGAGGTCTATCGTGACTGGATTCCGACAAAAAACGGCGCGGCGGTGCCGGATCTGGGAGGAACACGGTCGGCATCGATCTGCGTCGACTTTTTTGGTTGAGATCGTTCCCAGGCGCACCACCGCGCAGTTGGATGTCGGCAGAAACGAAGGAGTGACGACTTGTACCAACCATCGCACATCCATGAAGCGCATCGAGGAAGAGAGCCCAAGAACGAATCTAGATCTGGGAACAAGCAAAAAAACATGTGGTAGAGGAGCTAGATCCGGTAATTTTTCGTGCCAGAAAACACGGTTAGTGACGGCTGGGATCGTACAGAAAGATGGATATGGAAGGGGGATTTTGGGAAAGAAGATGCGTACCGGGATGATGGATCTGGAATATTGTAGTTTCGAGAGGGAGGGGAGTATGGCCCTCGTGAGGTTGTGGTCTCATCTTGTGTGGGGGGAGGCAAAGTAGAACCTATCACCTCGTTTTATTCTATCTATGTGGATGGGTGGTGCCACCATAGCCCCTGCCCTGGCAGTGTGGGGCCCGGACCATGGTCTTGCGGTGTATTAAGGAGGTCAATGAGAGAAAGCAAGAAAAAAGAAAGGTGGGAGAAAAATGGAGAGGAAAAGGAGGTGAGAAATATATGCCAAACTTTACCATTGTGTCAGTTGGTTGGACTAGGCAGCCTATCACTCCCTAGCAACTAGAGCGAGCTCCACCACGGCTAAATCGAGCAATTGACAACTGGAGCTCCGCCATGGCCATATCGGGTGTCCCTGTGGTGGATCTCAACCAGATCGAGCGCCCGCTATGGTGGATCTCAGCCAGATCAAGCGCCCTAGCGGTCAGAGGGAGCTCCACCACGTCCAAATCGAGCCCCCGATGGTCTGAACGGTCTCCACAATAGACGGATTGAGTGCCCCATCGACTGGAGTGGGCTTCACGATTGAACTGAGCTCTCCGATGATATGAACAGTCTCCATCGTGGCCATATCGAGCGTTGACAATCGTAGTGAGCTCCACCGTAGCCATATATAAAACACTCAGACAAGTGGAGCAAGCTACAACATGGCCAGATTAAGTTCCATGTCCAGTCGATGCTTTCAAGCGGGTGCGAGCTCCCCGGTGGCATGACCTTGACGAAAGAGACGACTCATGATAGTGTTTAGAGAGAAATAACTCACTTGCTATATAAGGGAGGTATTTCCATACCCGGGTGTGACGGACAAATGAGGAACTAGGAGTAGTAGAAATAGGTGGAGAGGGGTATGGCGATGGTGGATCCACGCCATGGTCACTTCGGATTTTGGCATCAGGTGAGAAAGTTGATCAATTGGCAACCTCATATCTTTTGCCTGGGTGGATGGACCCAGATGTTTGGTTTCTTGAAATAAGTTCATCACAATGTTTTGTAAATGCATGTTTAGTCGATTGTTATAGTTTATAATTGTAGCTTGTCACACTTTATTAATCACATGTCTCCAATGTTGCAGACTAACTATATGCTAAAATTTCCCACAAGTGTCACACCGTTTGTTCTTGAAAAACTTCAAAGGAACGGCTAGTGTTTGGCCAAACATGTGCTAATTTTGCATCGAGGTCAGGTTCAAGTAGTTGTTCATCTTATCAATTTTCATCGTGAACTGTGTTACACATGCAAACCACATAACCAAACACGTCCCACGAGGTGATATGATAAGCTCTCACATCACGTTTGATAGGTATGTGAAAATGACAATAGTTGATGGAGGGAGTGATGCAGTAAGCCCTCACATCGTGTTTTGTAAATAGTGGAAAGAGTGGCATAACCTGTCATTCCACTCCCGATATTTTGTTTTGGTTTGAAATGTGAAATGTGAAAGATGATAACATAGGTACTGGCAAATGGTTTAGATGATTTATGCAAAACAACACCCCGGCCTTTTGTTGTTCCCCTCCTTGTTTATTGAAAGAGTGAAGTTAGAATTTGAACTCCACCGTTTTTGAGTTTTTATCTTCTCAAACAAATGCGGTGAACTTGTAACTAGTGAGAGCAACCTAAAACCATGCAAAAAAAGGTCACATATGTGTTCCCTGTGTGAATGTGACCATTGATCCATGAATTGTGAGTGGAGGTGGATTTTGAACATGAGTTTATGTATCCTTCTTTTGAAACTTAAAAGGATTATATTTTCTAGAATTTTAAAAAACATGAAAATGTAGAGATAATAGGTAGAAAGTCTCCTTGCATATGTTTTTGTTAAAAATATGATCATTTGTGAGTTGTGCAAACATCACGAATTGAGCTTCAGAACAAAATGTTATGTTATGAGTTACATAACTCAATGCGCATTGGTTTATTTGCCAAAGTTAAAGAGGTAAGCTTATGTTCATTCACTATGCATATGATAATTTTTGTTATCTATCTAGACTAAAAGTACATGATTCATGCCAAATTTAAGGATAGGGGTGGATGTATTCCGACGATGTTCATTCAGTGGGAGGATACGTTCTTGTCGACTACGAGACACCTATGATGACTTCGTGAGTCTCAAGATATTATGTCGGCCTAGTCTCTAAGAGGTGCTCATAGGGATAGGGGTGTGCGGGTGGGCATTCATAGGGGTGAGTGCATGTGTGTGTATGTGGGTGTCTTCGATTGTACCGTGTTCAAGAAAAAAGATAGGCTTGGAATAGCATTTTTCATACCGCCACCACTATCTTCGTTGGTTTTGCTTCTTTCCCTCGTAGTTTAATGGGCAACAAAAGATTGTAAGATGCTTAAAGTACTTTCTTTTCAACCACTTATATTTTTGTTTCTTTTCCCACTTCTTTGCCCATAGAGGCAAGCAATATCTTGTATGTGGACAATCTCGTGATCCTTTCCTTGTTTCCAACCCATCGAGCATTCGAGTTATGATCCCTCGATGGTTACCAGGAATCTTTTTTTTTTCAAGAACACACAAGTTGTGTGTCTTTCGTATTAAGATAGGGGAAGAAAAATCAAGTACAAACATATACACACTATGTACAAGAGATGCATCACACTTTGGCCAGCACCCACCCATAGAAACACCTAAGGATCAGTTCTCATATTATTGTCCACCGATCCACTCACCCTAGCCAACATCCACAGAGTAAACTCATTTTGAACTCTCATGGTAAAAATGGATGGCATGGATGCCACTTTGTCGAAAACACGTCTATTCCTCTCCATCCAAATCATTCTTAATGCGCAACCAGACATAGTGTTCAGTTCATTCCTCTGAGTCCCGAGAGCAACTGAACTCAACCTAGGCCACCAATCTTTGAGCTTGTCGAGAGGTTGCAGAGTGAATCTGTGTAGCCTCCACATCAACAACACCGAGTACCAAATTTGCCGAGAGAATGAACGTCCCAACAGAAGATGGTTTGTCGATTCCTCCTCCTAGCAGCATAGAACACATTGCATAGGGTGCTCCAGGTTTCATTTAGCAATCTGCCAGATGTCCGCAAGCAATTGTGTTGCACAAGCATGACAAACATTCTATTTGCAATGATGCAAATCATAAAGTTGTAACGCCCCGCACACACCCGCCGATGGTCGTTACTCCTGGCGGGATCTAGACTGGCCCCACAGATCAATACTAGTCTTTTCTGCGCACTTTGTCCTCACTCATGCGCACCCGGGACCAACTTCCCGGTCGGTCACCCATCCTACAACTACTCCAAGCCAAGCACGCTTAACTTGGGAGTTCTGTTTGAATGGGCTCCCGAAAAAGAAGGAATTCCTTATTGTATGAGTAGTCTATCGTCCCTAATATGCCATGCTATCACATACACCCCTACTCAGAGGAACCGACGTCCTCATCAGGTCACAGGAACGTTCCCTCTTGGCACAAACGTCTATGCATCTAGTCCAGTACATGTGTCATGTCGTGTGCCACGACGGGTCACAGACGTCATGAACAACATGACCGCGCACCTGTACGCAAACATTCGTGTAACCGCGAGGGTCGGCTCTGATACCAACTTGTAACGCCCCGGACACACGCCGGTGGTCGTTACTCCTGGCGGGATCTAGACTGGCCCCACAGATCAATACTAGTCTTTTATGCGCACTTTGTCCTCACTCGTGCGCACCCGGGACCAACTTCCCGGTCGGTCACCCATCCTAGAACTACTCCAAGCCAAGCACGCTTAACTTGGGAGTTCTGTTTGAATGGGCTCCCGGAAAAGAAGGAATTCCTTATTACTATATGAGTAGTCTATCGTCCCTAATATGCCAGGCTATCACAGCAATCAGGCGCCATTTGAAGGTGCAAGGGTGTGGAGCCAACTCAACATTCTCTATCATGTTCCACATGTTTAATAGTTCAGCGATCGCCGAGACAGATGGAGCTCCGCTGATAGCTTGCAACCACTTGACCTCCGGCAGAACTTGAACAACCAGCTGATCTTGCACCGCCAGCCTCACATATGCGCTGTCCCACACTCCTGCTATCGAGCCACTGGTTCGACCAATACTTGATATTCTATCTGTTCCCTAGCGAACACTCCACCACACCATCAAAGAGAGCACACGCCTCCTGAGGAATATCAATCTGCATGCCTTTCCAAGGCTTGCCCACTACTGCCTTTTCATGCCAATTCCATTTCATCATAAGCGCATTGTTCATAAGATGTAGGTTCTTGATCCCCAACCCACCAAACTCCCTTGGCACGCAAACCATCTTCCATTTGACCAGTCAGCTTTCCCCCTTTGCCTCAGCATGTCCACACGAGAAAAAATCTCGACAGATCTTGTCGATGCAAGAGAGAAACCACACCAGAAGATCGAGAACGAGCATGGGGAAGATCACCGTAGCGATGAGAGTCAAGTTAATCTGAACCAACCTCCCATCATGTCGGAGCATCGAGGCTTTCCACGTCGGCAGATGGTGGGCGACACGATCCACATACGGCTGCAGGTCCATCTTGCACAAACGCGTCACATAGTAAGGCAACCCCAATTACCTGACATGAAATTTGAGCAAATGGCATCCTAGTGATTGCAGCACACTCACAATGATGACCTCATCACATATGATGAGGAAGACATGACTCATGACAAGATTGCATTGCAACTTAGAGGCATCGCCAAAAGCCTTCGGCAAACTGATTGCCGAACGAGCCTCCTGGATATCACCGACGAGAAAGCAACATCATCAACGTAGCTAATATTTGCTTACCACAAGATAAAAAAATATTACCTATTAGTCAAACATGGGACACCAACAATCGGTAAAAAGAAGAATAACGGAAAACAAGATGCAAGTAGCCAACCCATCTGAATGAAGTCGTCGGTGACTGGTCGCGGTGTAAAATCAACCCTTGTCGCGCCATCACCGCTGCCGTGGAGGAAGAAGGATCCCAGCCGTCGGATGCGGCAGGAACGCTGGATCCATCGGACAGCCAGGGAAAACCATTACTCGCGTGACGTGTACCACGCGGCTCCTCTCTCAGCCCCTCCTCCTCTCTCCGACCGCCGCCGCCGCCTCGTGACTTCCCGAACCGTCTCGCCGCCTACCCCCGCCGGCCACCGGTGGCTGCATTTCATGGCTCCACCCGTGGCGACGTCGTCGGACAACCGACAGGTGGACCCTGGGTCCACTGGGCAAGTGGACGGCAAGAATGCGTGACTCGCAGTGGGCCTAGTTGTACTGTGTGTAAGTCGTGGCGTGTGTGGGTATATGTATGTCTGCTCTGTATGGAACAAGGGACAACGATGAATAGAAACGTCTGAATCTGACTCTCTCTCTCTCTCTCGTTCTCTATTTTCATCCCCTTTCTCTGTCAACTCTCCCTGTTCGTCTCCCTCTCTCTCAATTCTCTGTGAGATCCTTCCTAGGGTCCTCACAATTGGTATCTAGAGCCTCGAATTCGCGTCCGCTGCGCTCAAATCCTCCTGATTCGGCGGTAAAATTCCACCACGAAGGGTGCAAAATTTGCTTCCGCAAAATTTGCTCAAAATCCCGAGTGGGGTTCGTTGGATTCAGAGTGGGCCGCGACGACGCCGTCGAAGCTGCCACTTCCGTCTGCCCAGACCAAGCTGGTCCTTGCCGCCATGGGCGAGAACTCTGAGAGTATTCAGGCCTCGCTGACCGTCCTCCTCACCAAGTTTGAAGCCATGGATATGAGGATTTCCGATTTGGGCAAACAGATCGAGGCCACGCAAGGGAGCGTCGACGAGATTCGTCACCGTCAGGCCGAGCTGAGCGGCGCACCCGGGGGATCCACGGTGATGGGCAGGACTGAGACCGGCACGTCGGCAGCCACGCGCCCGATCCCGCGGTTGACCAATATCCAGCCGCCGCTTCTGGGAACGCCCGAGTAACAAGCTGCAGGTGCGGGATTCGCGAGTGCGCCCACTTCTCCGATAAAACCAGTGGCTGCACGGGAACAGGAGCATCACCATGGGTACATGCAGGAGCGTATGCTGGAGCAAGCCACCACGAAGGAGCATGTTCTGGGACATCAGAGGGGCTACAATCATCAGCATGAGCAGGTTCACGAACATCACCGTGACCATGTTCAGGACCGTGGATATGTTAAGCCGCCTAAGCACAATTTTCCCCGTTTTGCTGGTGAGAACCCACGACTGTGGTTAGATTTGGCTGTTACATATTTTGAGATGTACCGAGTTCAGCCTCATCAGTGGGTGGCGACTGCAACCTTGTATTTGGAGGGTCATGCTGCGTTGTGGTGGCAGGCGTTCAAACGCCATTGTCGGTTGTGGCCTTGGGATGATTTTGCAGCGGACATTGCACTGGAGTTTGGTCAAGAGGAGTATGAATCTCACATGTCCAGAAATTTGCAACTCAAATAGCAAGGCACAGTTACTAAATACAAGACTGAATTTGAGTCTGCTATGTGTAATCTCATCGCATTGGACCCTTCTCTGAACTCGAAATTCTTCATTTCTCAGTTTGTGTTGGGACTCAAGGATGACATTCGAGCAGCAGTGCACTTGCAGTCTGATAACCCACAAGTGTACGAGATCGTTTGTAGCCTTTTTCAATAAATAAGAGTGTCGAACCCAACGAGGAGCTAAAGGTAGAACAAATATTCCCTCACGTTCTATCGACCACCGATACAACTCTACGCACACTTTAACGTTTGCTTTACCTAGAACAAGTATGAAACTATTTTGTAGGTGATAGGATAGTTTGCACGAATAAAACTAGAAGTACTTAGCGGGAATAAAACTACGAGTAAATTGCAAGATAATAAAAGTTAGTTGTTTAGTACAAAGCTTTTCTCAAACAAGAAGATTATTTGTCCCTAGGCAATTGATAACTAGACCGGTAATCATTCTTGCAATTTTATATGAGGGAGAGGCATGAGCTAACATACTTTCCGTACTTGGATCATATGCACTTATGATTGGAACTCTAGCAAGCATCCGCAACTATCAAAGATCATTAAGGTAAAACCCAACCATAGCATTAAGTATCAAGTCCCCTTTACTCCCATATGCAACAACCCACCTACTCGGGTCTGTGTATTCTGTCACTCACACCACCCACCATAGGCAAATCATGAACACATTGCAACACCCTACAGCGGGGACCCCCCCACGTTTGCGCGAGACGGGGGGCACCATAGGACAACACCATAATAAAATATACACTCATACCAACCACGATCATCAATTAGCCCATAGGACAAAACGGATCTACTCAAACATCATATGATAGCCAAATATCATTGGGAAATAATATATGGAGTTGAGCACCATGTTTAAGTAGAGATTACAGCGGGGAAAAGAAGTGTTACACCGCTGCATAGAGGGGGAGAGAGTTGGTGTTGACGGCGGCGAAGTTGTTGGAGTAGATCGCCGCCACGATGATTGCCCCGGCGGCGTTCCGACGCCACCGGGAGAGAGGGGGGAGAGAGCCCCCCTCCTTCTTCTTCTTATTCCTTGGCCTCCCCCCTAGATGGGAGGAGAGTTCCCCCTCTAGTCAATGGCCGCCATGGCGGCGGAGGGGCAGGAGCCCCTCCTAGATTGGATCTCCCTCTCTGTTCTCTTCTGTTTCGCGTTCCTGTTTTCTGGCCGAAAACCGTTTTTATATTCCCGGAGATCCGTAACTCCGATTGCGCTGAGATTTTAACATGATTTTTTTTCCAAAAATTAGCTTCCTTGCGCCCGAAGGAGAGCTCCAACCGACTTACGAGGTGACCACAACCCACCACGGCGCGCCTGGGCCCTGGGGCGCGGCCTGGTGTCTTGTGGGGGCTATGGGCCTCCTTTTGCGTTGATTCCACTTCTCAAAATTCACAAGTATTCCAAAAAAAATCTCCGTAAATTTTTATCGCGTTTGGACTTCGTTTGATATGGATATTCCGCGAAACAAAAAACATGCAACAAACAGGAACTGGCACTGGGCACTGGATCAATATGTTAGTCCAATAAATATATAAAATGTTGCCAAAAATATGTGAAAGTTGTATAATATTGGCATGAAACAATCAAAAATTATAGATACGACGGAGACGTATCAGCATCCCCAAGCTTAATTCATGCTCGTCCTCGAGTAGGTAAATGATAAAAAAGATAATTTTTGATGTGGAATGCTACCTAGCATAATCTTGATCATATATCTAATCATGGCATGAATATTAAGACACAAATGATTCAATGCAATAGTCTAGTTTTGACATAAAGACATTAATACTCAGGCATCCCAACAAACAATCATGTCTTTCAAAATATCAAGGCTAAAGAACGCTATCCCTACAAAATCATATAGCCTTGTCATGCTTTATCTTCTTAACACAAAGTATAAATCATGTACTACCCCGGTGTTAGCCAAGCAATTGGTTCATACTTTTTAACGCGCTTCAGCATTTTCAACTCTCACGCAATACATGAGCTCAAGCCATGGATATAGCACTATGGGTGGAATAGAAGATGGTGGCCAGTTTCAAAGGGGTAAAAGTGGAGAAGAAAGTCTCGCATCAACTCAGCGTATTAACGGGCTATGGAGATGCCCATCAATAGATATCAATGCGAGGAGTAGGGATTGCCATGCAACGGATGCACTAAGAGCTATAAGTGTATGAAATCTCAATATGAAAACTAAGTGGGTGTGCATCTAAGTCTATAATGAAAAATTCCCACTAGTATATGAAACTGACAACATAGGAGACTCTCTAAATGAAAAACATGGTGCTACTTTGAAGCACAAGTGTGGAATTAGCAATGCCCCTTCTCTCTTTGTCTCTCATCATTTTATTTTATTTTTTTTATTTTTTTTTCTTTGTCCGGAGCCTCATCCCGACTTGTGGGGGAATCATAGTTTCCATCATCCTTTCCTCACTGGGACATGCTCTAATAATGAATAATGATGATCATCACACTTCTATTTACTTACAACTCAATATTACAACTCGATAGTAGAACAAAGTATGACTCTATATGAATGCAATGATCTAGCGTAGCAAAGATATCAAAAAACGGAAAAGCCATGGAAAGATCATGCTAGCTATCTTATGATCATGTAAAGAAATATGACAATGAATGCTTAAGTAATCAAAACATAAGCGGTGGAAGTTGCATGGCAATATATCTCGGAATGGCTATGGAAATGCCATAATAGGTAGATATGGTGGCTGTTTTGAGAAAGATATAATAAGGCTTATGTGTGATAGAGCGTATCATATCACGTGGTTTGGATGCACCGGCGAAGTTTGCACCGACTCTCGAGGCGAGAAAGGGCAATGCACGGTACCGTAGAGGCTAGCAAATTGCGAAAAGATAAGAGTGCGTATAATCCATGGACTCACGTTAGTCATAAAGAACTCACATACTTATTGCAAAAGTTTATTAGCCCTCGAAGCAAAGTATTACTACGCATGCTCCTAGGGGGGAGGTTGGTAGGAGTTAACCATCGCGCGCCCCCCGACCTTCACACAAAGATAGACAATCAAGAATAAATTGTGCTCCAACTTCCTGGCATAACGGGAGACTATACATGCATGTTTCGGGAATCACAAACCTTAACACCAATATCTTACTAAACACGATCATCCACTAGTACCTCCCACATATTATCATCTCTATATCGCAAAACTATTGCATGGAATCAAACATATCATATTCAGTGATCCATAAGTTTTATGTAGGACTTTATGACTAACCATGCAAATGACCAATTCCTGTTGACTCTCTAAATAGATATAAGTGAAGCAAGAGAGTTTAATTTTTTCTACAAAAGACCATGCTCTAATAAATATAAGTGAAGCAAAAGAGCATTCTATGAATAACGGTTTTCTATGTGAAGAGAAACACGCAATCCAAACTTCAAATGATATAAGTGAAGCACATGAAGCATTCTATAAAGCCATACTCAAAAGATATAAGTGAAGTGCAATGAGCATTCTATAAATCAACCATGGACTATCTCATACCAGCATGGTGCATAAAAGAAAAGTGAAAACTAAACACAAAAGACGCTTCAAGATTTACACATATCACATGAACGAAACGAAAACGAAAACATACCGATACTTGTTGAAGAAAGATGAGATGCCTTCCGGGGCATCCCCAAGCTTAGACACTTGAGTCTCCTTGGATATTTACTTGGGGTGCCTTGGTCATCCCCAAGCTTGAACTCTTGCCTCTCCTCCTTCTCCTCATATCGATACCTCCTCGATGTTCGAACACTTCATCCACACAAAACTTAACAGAAAACTGGTGAGATCCATTAGTATAATAAAGCAAATTACTACTTTAAGTACTGTTGCAAACCCATTCATATTTTATATTTGCATTATCCCTGCTGTATTATAACTTTTCCATGGCTTATGCCACCGATAAAATGGATAGTTTCATCAAAACAAGCAAAACAATGCATCAAAAACAGAATCTGTCTTAAACATGACAGTCTGTAGTAATATGAACTTTGACCATACTTCTGTAAGTCCAAAAATTCTGAAAAAATAGGAAGAAATAATTTTTTTATAGCAATACGGTGTAAAAATTTCAGAAACTTTCTACATTCCAGTAAAAAATGTAAATTCACGCACTACAGCCAAAGTTTCTGTTTTTACACCGCACATACCAACAAGCAATCTAATCATTCTAAAGGAAAATCTTGGCACATTATTTTTATAATACAATGGATTTGTACAAGGGGATAATTATTTTTGTTGGAAAAGTTTCCGTGATTCAAGATTCACAAAAGTTTCCATGGGCATGAACAAAGTTCAAGGCTAGCCCCCGCTTCAACGATGCTCATCATCTCTCTCACTTTCACCTTTCTTTTTGTGAAGTTTTAGGTTCCCCTCTATATTTTTTTGTTTTAAAACTTTATAAAAGTACTCAACAGAATAAAATGACTCTCTAAACTTCTGGGTTGTCTCCCTGGCAGTGCTTTCTTTAAAGCCATTAAGCTAGGCATAAAGTGCTCAAGTAATGGATCCACCCGGATCCCAAGGTATATCAAAGCCAATTTTTATTAACAATGATTTGTAATTTAGTAGTGAGCACAATGTGATATATATCATGTGACAACAAAGTCTAACTCTCTTCCTATGCATCGGCATGTCATACAAGAACAATTCATGCACATCAAGTAAAGGCCAATACACATCATAAGTAGTTTCTTGCAATTTTATAGTATTGGAAACATAGAGAGGTGAAGATGTAGTTCCTCTCTCATAATAATTGTAAGTAGGAGCAGCAAGCACTCATATTATATTCATCAAAATCATCATGTGTAGTAGCAAAACGTAACCCATCAATATAATCCTTAATAAGAGCAAACTTCTCTGATATAGTGTAGTTGGGAGAATTCAAAAAGATAATAGGACTATCATGTGCGGGTGCAATAGCAACAATTTCATTCTTAACATAAGGGACTATAGCAAGTTCATCTTCATAAGCACAATTCATATTAGCATCATGGCCACAAGCATAGTAAGCATCAAGTTCATCAAAAAAGGATATTTCAAATGAATCCAAGGGATCATAGCATTCATCCTTCGGTATGTGCGAAGGGAAATTAAACAATGTATGAGTTGAAGAGTTACTCTCACTAGAATGTGGGCACGGGTAGCTAATCCGCTCTTCCTCCTTTTGTTCTTCGCTCTCCTCCTCATCTTTTTCATCTAATGAGCTCACAGTTTCAGCAATTTCTTCTTCCATGGATTCCTGCAAAATATTAGTCTCTTCCAAGGCAACGGTCATTCTTTCAATAAATTCTTTAACATAAGCATTAGAAGCATAGTTTTCATAGCAATATTTAAGTATGGCAAAATTTTCAGATTCGTAAAGAGTAGCATCATACTTTTCAATCAAAGAAGCAATTTCATAGGCACCCTTAAAAGCAACAAATTCTTCAATTTGTTCAACATCAAAATAACAATAGGCTTCCTTGGCATAAGAAGATAGTATTTCATTATCATTAAACACACATTGGTAGGAAATGTGTTTTTTCGTTTCTTCAGAACAACAAGTAAAATCATGTAATTCACATAAATTCCAAGCATAGCAACACAAAGTATTAATTTGATGCCACAAGAGTTTCCCTTTTTGAGATATGCGGTGTCGCACATAATAAGCATGCTCACTTAATGATTTTCACTCAACTAAGCTAGTTGAGTTTTCAGCACGAGCACAAATGGATCGAAGATGATCCAAAAAATATTCTTCGGTAGTACGGAACACTAATGGTTCCTCAACTTTTGGAGCAGCAAGTACATCTATTTTTTTTGGTATTTTGCGTTTCCTACCCATATCTAAAGATAGAAAACAACTAATAACAGAAAATAAAAATTACTTAGTGATAAAGCAAACAAGCACACACAAGAATATTCACCCCACGCTATTGCTCCCCGGCAACGGCGCCAGAAAAAGGTCTTGATAACCCACAAGTGTAGGAGATCGTTTGTATCCTTTTTCGATAAATAAGAGTGTCGAACCCAATGAGGAGCTAAAGGTA
Source organism: Elymus sibiricus (assembly GCA_039707655.1). Classification (NCBI taxonomy): domain Eukaryota; kingdom Viridiplantae; phylum Streptophyta; class Magnoliopsida; order Poales; family Poaceae; genus Elymus; species Elymus sibiricus. Next base: position 56,348,377 of record CM077665.1, read on the forward strand.
GAACAAATATTCCCTCAAGTTCTATCGACCACCGATACAACTTTACGCACACTTTAACGTTTGCTTTACCTAGAACAAGTATGAAACTATTTTGTAGGTGATAGGATAGTTTGCACGAATAAAACTAGAAGTACTTAGCGGAAATAAAACTACGAGTAAATTGTAAGATAATAAAAGTTAGTTGTTTAGTACAAAGCTTTTGTCAAACGAGAAGATTATTTGTCCCTAGGAAATTGATAACTAGACTGGTAATCATTCTCACAATTTTATATGAGGGAGAGGCATGAGCTAACATACTTTCCGTACTTGGATCATATGCAGTTATGATTGGAACTCTAGCAAGCATCCGCAACTACCAAAGATCATTAAGGTAAAACCCAACCATAACATTAAGTATCAAGTCCCCTTTACTCCCATATGCAACAACCCACCTACTCGGGTCTGTGTATTCTGTCACTCACGCCACCCACCATAGGCAAATCATGAACACATTGCAACGCCCTACAGCGGGGATCCACCACGTTTGCGCGAGACGGAGGGCACCATAGGACAACACCATAATAAAATATACACTCATACCAACCACGATCATCAATTAGCCCATAGGACAAAACGGATCTACTCAAACATCATATGATAGCCAAATATCATTGGGAAATAATATATGGAGTTGAGCACCATGTTTAAGTAGAGATTACAGCGGGGAAAAGAGGTGTTACACCGCTGCATAGAGGGGGAGAGAGTTGGTGTTGACGGTGGCGAAGTTTTTGGAGTAGATCGCCATCACGATTATTGCCCCGACGGCGTTCCGGCGCCACTGGGAGAGAGGGGGAGATAGCCCCCCTCCTTCTTCCACGAGTGTAACTCGTGCTATTTGTTTGGCAAAAATCCAGGAAGAGGAGCTAGATCTGCAGCGTCCTCAACAACGGTTTCAGAGACAAACACCAATTCAGAATGCAGCTCAACATGTTCAGCAAGCTGGCAGGAAACCACCTGATGATTTTGGACGGGAACGGCAAGTCAGAGATTTGAGAAGAGCTAACGGGCTATGTTTCCGTTGTGGTGATAACTACAGCAAGGAACATCTGTAAAAACACATTTATCCATGTGTGGTTTTCGTAATTGATGTCAATCCCTATGGACTAATGGTTGCCTTGAGTTATATTCGAAGGATTTGTCCATAGGCACTTCTTGAAGTACATCTATTGGTTTCAAGGAGTTTATATGGTGACCAAGGTGGTATTCAAGGTTTTATCCAAAGATTGGTCATGTGAGAGTTGAGCTTATTGCAAGCATGTCTTGAAGAAGAAGATTGGGTTAGCATTCATGTTTACCTTCAAGTCATCATCTTTATGAAGAGAGAAGATAAGATACAAGGTTGATCAAGACTAAGTGAAAGAGTGAATCAAGATGATCAACATACAAAGCATACAAGATGTACCGAGAGGGATCAAGTGATCCCATGGTAGGGTAAGCATTGTCCATTATGCTTTGTGTACAAACCCATGGTCTACATGAGAGTTCTATGTGGGGTTAGGTATGTGTCCATGGGATTGTGTCAAGAGGAAGATCTCATACAACCAAAGTTGTCAAAATCGCGATTCTGAATCGGATCGGAGGTCCGTTTGTAGGATCGTGAATTGTAGAATCATAACTACCAGGATCGTAGAATCTTAGATTCTATGAGCAAAATTGTAGAATCAGAGGGGCTAGTTAGGATCGTAAGGTCGTAAGATTCTAAGACTTGAGTTGCGATTCTGACAACTTTGCATACAACCCATGGAGGATGACATCAAGTGAAGATCATCATCAAGTTTGCGGTGTGCAAGTTCAAGTGGAGCATCACGAAGAGATCATGCTTGAAGCTTGCCATTCATTGTGGTGACAATGGACTTGTGAAGATGTGCCGAAGAGTGGCTCACCCATAGTGAAGTATGGGGGAGCAATCTACTAGTCTTCATCAAGCCGGCGCAATCAAGAAAGGTGGTCCATCTTGAGGAGGACAAGATCGTCATCATCTAGCTCAAGTGGACTATGCACAAGGCAAAGGTTTGACCTTGATAGGGTTTTCTATTTTACCGGTCTCATGGTGGTACTTGGGAGACCGGGTTATAGGATCGATAGCCGTACTATTAAGGGGGGCTCTCAAGTGAGTAGCTTGATCGTATCGTTCGTTGAGAGCTCCAACCATTGCATTCTTGGCATCATCATCTTTCTTGGTTGGCTTTTCTCTATGTGAGTTTCATAGTTTATGGTCATCTTCATGACAAGCTCGAGTTCATCGAAAACGGAGTCCATATGCATCTTCTATGATGTTTTCGATGTTGGTGTTTTTGTCGGTTCTTCATTTGATAGAGGTTTCACATCTCTATATAATTGGCATTGTTATACTGCCTCTTCTTAATCCGGAGTGCTCTTGTCGTCCTGAATCCAACAAGGTTGAGTTTGCTCAATTCGGAGCTCGTATGCGAAAGTTATGGCAGTTTTAGTGCCAGAGCAGTTTTGTTTGATTAAGGCGGTAGTACCGCTCAGTACCACGGTAGTACCGCTTGGGCGGTACTTCCGCTGCGTACTACCGCTGCTACTTCCGCTTATATTTTGCTCTCTGGATAGGTTAGTTTTCTGGGCGGTTCTTGAGCGGTAGTAGAGGACGGTAGTACCGCCCGCACGGTACTACCGCTCCCGAGTACCGCTGCTACTACCGCTTATTTTTCGCTTCTGGAGTCTTACTGCATCCCCAGCGGAAGTACCGCTGGGTAGGCCGGTAGTACCGCTCCGGCGGCATTACCACCTCGAGGTTTCTACCATTTTGAACGCTTTTCCTGATACTACCGCGCTAAGCAGTAGTACCGCTCAGCCGAGCGGTAGTACCACTTGTGCACGACCTGTGCACATAACGGTTGGATTTGGGGACGCCTATAAAAGGGGGTCTTCTTCCCCATTGCTCTTCATCTCTTGAGCTCGTGTTCTTCCTCCATTGTTGACCTTCTTCGAGATTGCTAACTCTCAATCCCTCCAATGATTCTTGCTAGTTCTTGAGGGAAAAGAGAGAGGAGATCTAGATCCACATTTCCACCAATCACTTTCTCCTCTATGTGAGGGGAACCCCTTGGATCTAGATCTTGGAGTTCTTTATGAGTTCCTTGTTCTTCCTCTCATATTCCTTCATAGCTTTTGTTGTTGTGGTGGGATTTGGGAGTGAGGGACTTGACCACTTTGTGGGTTCTTGCCATTGCATTAGTTGCATCGGTTTGAGTTCTCCATGGTGATACGTGGAAGTGAGAAGTTGAGAAGCTTATTACTCTTGGGTGTTTGAGCACCCTAGAGCTTGTTCCTCTTGGTTGCTTTGGCACCCTAGATGGTTGGTGGTGCCTCAGAGCTCAATCATTGTGGTGTAAAGCTCCGGGCAAGCGTCGGGGTCTCCAATTAGGTTGTGGAGATTGCCCCAAGCATTTGAGGTCACCTTGGAGCCACAATCCATTGTGGTGAAGCTTCGTGGTGTTGTTGGGAGCCTCCAATTAAGTTGTGGAGTTTGCCCCAACCTTATTTGTACGGGTTCGGTGACCGCCCTCAAGGGTCCCTTAGTGGAATCATGGCATCTTGCATTATTGCGAGGGCGTGAGGAGATTACGGTGGGCTTAGTGGCATCTTGGGGAGCATTGTGCCTCCACACCGCTCCGAATGGAGATTAGCATCCGCAAGGGTGTGAACTTTGGGATACATCGTCGTCTCCGCGTGCCTCGGTTATCTCTTACCCGAGCCCTTTACTTATGCACTTTACTTTGTGATAGCCATATTGTTTCATGCTATATATCTTGCTATCACTTAGTTGTTTATCTTGCTTAGCATAAGTTGTTGGTGCACATAGGTGAGCCTAGTTGTTTTAGGTTTTGTGCTTGACTAATTAAACGTTAGTTTTATTCCTCATTTGTTCAAGCCTAAACCGTAATTATTTTATAGCGCCTATTCACCCCCCTCTAGGCGACATCCACGTCCTTTCACATCAGTGCAAGAAACCCATGCAGCTGCTCACAATTCAAGTAGGAGAACACAGAGAAGTTTTAACTGAAGATGCAGTTCAGGCACTTGAGCTATTAACTGAACCATAAGCAGGGGAATGTTGCCAAATCTCTTCGAATGCAGTCAGCGGAGCAGATTCTGGGGAAACAATTCGCATCTGAGCTTTAGTGGGAAATCAAGTCATGCTAGCATTGGTTGACTCGGGTAGCAGCCATAGTTTTGTTGATGAAAACTTCGCCACTTGATCTGCATTAGATCTTATTTCCGTGCCCCCAGTCATGGTCACAGTTGCTAATGGTCAGAGTATGCAGTCTCAATCTCAGGTGCAGAATTTGACATGGTGGACGCAAGGCCACACATTCAGTAGTTCTATGAGAGTCCTACGGTTGGGTGCATATGATGTGGTGTTGGGCATGGATTGGCTGAAGTGTCACAGTCCGATGACTTGTGATTGGGAGGGCAAATAATTACAATTTGCACACGGTAATACTATTATTTCCCTTCAAGGTGTTCAGCCTGGTTCTACTATGCAATTGCAAGCTATGTCCATCGAGGAATTGGACAAAGCTCTGCATGGCAATGATATTTGGGCTATGGCCGTGGTAGATCCTTCTTTAGGTGATGTTGTTGCTATGCCTGGCTCATATCCAAAAGATCTTGCTGCAGTTTTAACAGAATTCCAGGATGTGTTTGAAACTCCAACTGGCCTGCCCCTACATAGAGTGTATGATCATGCAACCTTGGAAGTGGGTCATAACCCTCCTAACTCTCGCCCTTATCGATACTCGCCACAACAAAAGGATGAGATTGAACGACAGGTGGCAGAGATGATCAAGGCAAGGATTGTGAAACCCAGTATGAGTCTGTATGCATCGCCAGTACTTCTGGTTAAGAAAAAAGAGGGTAGCTGGCGTTTCTGCGTGGATTACCGCAAACTCAACGCCATCACAGTGAAGAACAAATTCCCTCTACCTATTGTCGATGAATTACTCGATGAACTGGCAGGGTCAAAAAAATTCTCCAAGCTGGACCTCAGGGCAGGTTATCACCAAATCCGTATGCATGAACCGGATGAGGAGAAGACTGCATTCAAGACATATTCAGGACACTATCAATTTCGTGTTATGCCGTTTGGGGTGACCAATGGACCACCTACGTTTCAGTGCTTAATGAATAACATTTTAGCTCCAGCTAATCGCAAGTATGTCATCATGTTTCTGGACGACATTCTAGTTTTCAGTACCACTTGGGAGGAACATTTGGAGCATCTCCGCTCGGTACTACAGACCTTGCGTGAGCATCAACTGTTTGTGAAGCTTTCCAAGTGCTCATTTGCTCAGACTGAAATTCAATACTTGGGCCATGTGATTTCCTCAGAAGGTGTGGCTACAGATCCAGAGAAGACTCTGACTATGGAACAATGGCCTCAGCCTGCCAACGCTACTGAACTACGAGGATTCCTTGGGTTGACCGGTTACTATCGAAAGTTTGTCCGAAATTATGGAACTATGGCCAACCCCTTGACTCAGTTGCTGACAAAGAAGGGCTTTCTGTGGACTGAACAAGCTACTGTAGCTTTTCAAACCCTGAAAACAGCTATGACCGGTGTTCCTGTGTTAGCCTTGCCAGATTTCAGTAAACCTTTTGCAGTGGAAATGGACGCTTCAGCCACATGCATTGGTGCTATTCTCTCCCAGGACAATCATCCCATTGCCTATCTTAGTAGAGCCTTGGGCGTTAAAAATCAGAAACTGTCAGTTTACGAGAAGGAATTTTTAGCTGTCATAATGGCGATTGACAAGTGGCGGCCATATCTCCAATGAGGTATCTTTACCATTGTCACTGATCATAAGAGTTTGTGCCATTTATAGGATCAGCAACTGACCTCGGATCTACAACGAAAAGCTATGGCTAAAATGGTGGGTCTCCAGTTCCAGTTCCGATATCGCAAGGGTTCTAACAATACTGCTGCTGATGCGCCGTCTCGTGTTCGTCAAGTGTATACTATTTCTGCCATCTCTGTGTGTCAACCCATTTGGATGCAGGAGCTGCTCAATGCTTATCAAACTGATTCTGTGGCCATGGAGTTACTTGCACGGCTGGCTGTACACAGTCCTGATGAAGATGGTCATTCCCTGGATCAAGGATTGATTTGCTACAATGGTCGTCTCTGGATACCCAACAACTCTGCCTTACAAACCAAATTAATTAGTGCGTTGCATTCCAGCGCAGTTGGAGGTCATTCTGGGGTCAGAGCTACCTACCGGCGGGTGTCCAACCTTTTTCATTGGGTAGGCCTGAAGAAACAGGTGGCAGACTGGGTTCGACAATGCCAAGTTTGTCAGCAGGGCAAACATGAAAGAACAGTGCCCGGTGGTCTGCTCCAACCCCTCCTAGTTCCTGACCGCCCTTGGAAAGACATCACCATGGATTTCATTGATGGGTTACCCAGGTCAGAGGGATTTGAGGTGATTTTGGTGGTGGTCGATCGTTTTACCAAGTACGCTCATTTCCTTCCTCTGAAACATCTGTATACAGCACAGTCAGTGGTAGTTGTGTTCATTGATAATATTGTCCGTCTTCATGGTGTGCCGGCCTCCATTGTCTCTGATCGTGATAAAGTATTCACTAGCACTTTCTGGAAGAAATTGTTCACGAAAATTGTCACTAAACTCTGTTACTCTACATCCTACCACCCACAGACGGATTGCCAATCGGAGCGTGTAAACCAATGCTTAGAGCAGTATCTGCGGTGTGCTGTTCATGACAGTCCAGCTCGATGGAAGCGCTGGTTGCCAATGGTGGAATTTTGGTACAATTCCTCGTATCACACCTCACTTGGGAACACCCCGTTCAAGGCTCGGTATGGTGTGGATCCTAATTTTGGTACTATGCCAATTGATGTTGGTGATCTGCCTAAATCTCTTGCGGAACTGGCAGCCGATCGTGAGGATTTTCTGGCTATGTCGCGTGAGAATTTACTGCGTGCTCAACAGCGAATCAAGTCTCAGGCAGATAAACATCGTCGGGATCGCGAGTTTGCAGTGGGCGAGGAAGTTTTACTCAAGTTACAGCCTTATGCACAATCACCCGTGGTCAATCGTCCCTGTCGCAAGTTAGCTCTCAAATATTTTGGGCCATTCAAAGTTACTGCTCGGCTGGGTGCTGTCGCTTATCGTGTGGATTTGCCTGATACTAGTCTGATCCATCTTGTGTTTCATGTTTCGCAGCTGAAACCCTTTACTGCCAACTACTCTCCAGTCTTTCAGGAGCTACCACACCCGCCCGATTTATCTGCTGTCACTCTCCAACCAGAGGCTGTGCTGGATCGTCGAATGGTGAAGAAGGGAAACGATGCCATTCCAAAAATCAAAGTTCAATGGCACGGCGTCGCCGCTGATCATGCAACCTGGGAAGATTACTATGTGTTGCGCGCTCACTTTCCGCCAGCTGCAATTTGGGAGGAGGCTCAGACTCAAGGGGGGGGAGATTGTCACGGCTCCATCCGTGGCGACGTCGCCGGACAACCGACAGGTGGACCCTGGGTCCACTGGGCAAGTGGACGACAAGAATGCGTGAATGGCAGTGGGCCTAGTTGTACTGTGTGTAAGTCGTGGCATGCGTGGGTATATGTACGTCTCAGACTGGGCATTCGGTTAGACCGAACCGATCGGTTCGGTGCTTCGGGTCCTTTTCAAATTCGGTTTGCTGATTCTCTTGACCGATCGGTCATCCAGAAAAACAATGACCGAGACTTCGGTCTACCGAGTATTCGGTTCGGTCCTTGGTTATAAAGGAATAGAACCGATATTGGATGGGAAGCCAGAAATCGCGGGACAAATCTTGGGGAAAAAAGTGTTGACGCCGAATAGAAACAAATCGAAACATGCTAGCCTGTGAGGAATGGTAAGAGGAAAGAATTGCTGCAGGATCTCGTCGAAAGCGGGCCGTCGGCTGTGAAGGAACAATGGCCTCGACCGCTTACGAGCGGTGAACATCGTTGTCCACAACTGCGAGGGAGCCGGGGTCCTCCGCCGCTAGGGAGCCATGGGCGCCACCGGCCGCCTCCGCCGCTAGGGATCCATGGGTGCCGCCGCTAAGGAGCCATGAGCGCAAGCGCGCAGCGGACGCCGTGCGAGTTAGGAAAATGAAGGCGGCGGTGCCGCGAGATGTGCGTCAAGCATCGAACGCATATTCCGGATAAGCTTTTTTAGATGCATGGGTTGTTTGCCTACGTCTGCTTGTGCAGAGAAAAGGTTGTAAACAAGCCTTGTGTACAGTTGATGTTGGATGGTCAACTAGTCCTTTAACATAGAACACCGCAAAAGTTTTCCTCTCTTCCCTGGCGTTTGGAACCCTAGCCGCCGCCAGGAGAGGACAATCTTCTAGTGTCGTCCTCTGGCGGCTTTCCTCCACCGGCGACCTCAGTCGCCGGTGGTGAGGGGGGTCGTCGGATCTACGCGTGTGGATCGTTTTTAGTCATCGTAGTCCAGGTTTTTAGGTTGTTCATCGTCTTGGCTTCGGCAGCGGCGATGACGGCGCTGAATAAAGATTATTCAGATCCTTCCCTGACGAGGCCATCGGTCCTATGGTTGGGGATGGTTTTGGAAACCAGTCTGTTCAAGCAACGATGGCGTGGCGGCGGCGGCATCCTCGTGGTGGACCTGTGTCCTCGGACTCTGCCGTTGCGACGGCGTTCGCTCCAGCGTCGGCGCGGAGCTTGGGAGGTAGTCAGGAGCAGATGCATATTGTGGTCTGCATCGACGACATCTGGAAGACGGAACGTGTGCTGGGTTCGTGGTTCGTGGATGGCAGGTATGGTTTCCTCCTCCGGCGTCTTAGTCGTGGTGGGGTGCCAGATCTGGAGTTTGATGGCGTGTCCGGGGTGTTGCCCCGGTCTGATTCGTTCAACGACAAGGGCTTCACTTTTGGGGAGCCACCTTGGAGGTGCGCAAAGTTGCATATCAGCGATGGAGCCGCGTCGAGCTCGGGTGAGGAGGTGATTCGTCATTCTTTTCTTCGGTGGCTGCTGTGGTGGTGCCAGAGGCAGGTGATGGACGTTGGTGTCAAACTCAGAGACGTTCTTCTATCTTTTCAGTTTTGTCATGTCGGTCTTTATGTGACTTGTACTTTGAACTTTATGATATGAATGAGACACATATTACGAAGCAAAAAAAAAAAAACTAGTCCTTTAACATGGATGGCTAGGCTGGGCTTTAATAAAACAAGAATGCTAATAAAATACGGTTAATTCGGGAGATTCGGTGCTTAGAATCCAATGACCGAAAGTCCCGAAGTAATATCGGTTTCTGAAGTTCGCTAACCGAACGAACGACCGAACCTTCGGTCCTCGGTTTTTTCGGCTTCGGTCTTCGGTTCTCGGTTTTTATGCCCACCCCAACGTCTGCTCTGAATCTGACTCTCTCTCTCGTTCTCTATTTTCATCCCCTTTCTCTGTCAACTCTCCGTGTTCGTCTCCCTCTCTCTCACACTGAAGCAGGCGCTGGCCGGTAGGCCGCACCGCCTCGGACCCTAAGCACCCACCGCTGGAGGCGCCGCGAGCCCGGCCCCCTCGAAGCGGGAGGGAGGGGGATCATGGAGTCGGAGGTACTGAGGGCGGAGATGCTGCTGGCGCCTACGATGGCGTTCAAGAAGGTGCAGACGGCCGACAAGTACCCCAAGGGCCAGTCCCGCGGCCGCCAGTGGAAGCACCTCCGCCACCTCCTCCAGGCCGCCGACGCCACCTCTCTCCCCCCGGACCGCCCCAACTGTGAGCGCCTCCATGCCCTTCCTGCCGCTAATTGCTCAACCCTTGTTGGAGATTTGGTCTGCAAATCAATTGGGAAAATGTAGATCTTAGGGCTTCCTGCCTGTGCGGCGCTTCTCGGTTGGTGGACTCCTGCGACTGTAGTTCGTCGAGGTGTTTCAGGACCAAATTGATTACCCACTTTAGACCTAGAGACTTGTGGTGGCTAGAGATTGAGAATTGGGATAGATTTTTCTTTCTTGCCCACCATGCCTGGAGGTTGCACAATTGTGCTGGTACATCAGCATCAACTGAATTGCTAATTGCTTCTTCTTATGTTACAAATTACAAACTTACAGTTCAGCTTAGAGCCTTAGATGCAAAAACTTCACCCTGTAACACCATTGCTATTTTCAATTATTATAGGAAGTAATTTTCGTAGAATAAAAGTTGGTTCTGCGCTCATGCTTGATAGAATGCCATGCTAATAGAATCAACAGGTTATTGGCTTTGTGTCTAATATCCATAGCTTCTGAAGTATTAGCTTCACAGCTAAGGCGATTAGATGGCTCTTGTATGAACTCGCCTTTCTCGGTTACGAGTATAAAGCTGGGTGCTAGAAAAAAGAACTTGATATTACCTAAACAAGTTATTTGTGTATTCAGGTAGTCTGCAGTATTTGGAGCAAATCGTTGTGGCAAATATAATTCTCACAGTGAGTTTTTTATGCAGATTTAAATATTCAGTCACCCCCATCTATTTATCCACCAAAGAGATACTGCGACGTTACAGGTTTTGAGGTAAGTTTCAACCCCCTATGAACTCCCACTGTTGATTTACATATCCTGACACGCTTCTAAATGATAAGGTTTGGAAATTGAAATATATTTAGGTCTGAAGTTGATCGTAATGTTGTGTCCTGTGTTTACCACCAATTTGTTTATCATGCTAAACTGTGTGTTTTTATGCAATGGTAATTGGCTGCAAACTCTCCCACTGAGATGACTTTTTGTGCTGTGCCTAACAAGGCCTATAAATTTGAAGGAATAAGCTGATAGTTTGAGTTTGGTTATTCTCTCAGTGGCTGACTGGCTGGCTTATAGGAAAACTCAGTAAGTAGCTTTTGAGCAGCTAGATCTAAGACATAGCAGTACCGTTAGAGATCAACAACAAATAATATCGTGTTAGAGACTGGCCATCATGTTACCTTTTATGTTTTATTTCTACTCTCCATAAACATTTCGTGTACCAGTAGAGATCAACAACAAATAATATTGTGTTAGAGACTGTGGCCATCATGTTATCTTTTATGTCTTATTTCTACTCTACATAAACATTTCGTTTGGAGTTCTTCACTGTCCTCACTTATCTGCTTTGAATGAAGCCAACACAAGCCTTTTTAGAAGCAACACAAATGGATTATTGTCAAGATAAGTTTATGTGTGCAGCCTATCATTTGACACTGCATAATCAGGTTTTGTGTAGGTTGGAACCAAATAAACAGTAGTCAGTTAAATTTGTGATTTTCTGAAGATTGATTGTATTTGCTACTCCCTCCGTCCCATAATATAAGAGCATTTTTGACACTAGTTTGGTGTCAAAAATGCGATTATTTTATGGGACGGAGGGAGTAACTTCTAACTACTACAAAGTACTGCTAAATAATGTGATTCAGCATTGTTCTAATCGCTGTACTCCATTTCCCTCTTTTTTTGCAAGAGTTCGCTCCATTTTTCAGAATTATTGACTGTATACTTTTTTGCAATGTTTCTTGATTTTGTGCTGACTAATTAAATTTTGCGTATGGATATTCATTCGTTTGGATGCTAATATAATGTGAGGCTAATAGTAATACAGTATCGTTGCAACCTTTTAAGGAGAAACACAAGCAGTGGCGTAATAGACACAACAACAGCGCACTGTGAAATATTACCTTGTTGGAATTAGATATGCAGGTTGTGTTCTTCATTGTGCTTTGAATTATTACCAGAGCCATCACTTTGGTTGTAGCATTATCCAGATAATCCATAACCCGGGGATAATTTGAAAGCTCCAATGCAGTAACAATATTACTATATTTCTCCAGAGGAGCACTAAGAAGTGCAACAATTTGCTTTGTTGCTCTGCTATCTTCAAGTTTTTCCTTGCCAGAAAGTTTCTTGACGCACGCACCCTGTACAATATTGAACATAACGTAAGGTAAAATGTACATCTACATCAACTATCGAACTAAAAGGGTAATAACTAATTATTTTGATCGCTGAACTGTACAGTTAATACGAATGCTTTGTGATTCAACTTGTTTGCATAGCAGAAACCCAGCAGGACTGGGTTGGAACCAAAATGCAGACTGAGCTGCTCAAATTGTGACTCATTTTGGAAAGAAAATGGTGTGAACAGATTTCACTATCAACCTAAATCTAGATGTTTCTGGTAGCTTTCATACTGCCACATATGTAGGGGTGTTCAATCGCGGTTTACACGGGTTGGCCAACCTGTGGACCAGCAAACTTACTAGTACTTATGTATCACAAATATTGGAGATGTGTTCACGATTTAGAATGGTTTGTAAAAGCCTGGTGTAAACACCCCTAAAGATATGTAATTAAAGTCTCTGCTGTTCTAACAGATCCCTATATGAATGAAGTAGGAGTCTGCATGAGCGAAATACACTACTATAATCGGTAAATACTCTCTTATAATACAATATTAATAACATAGTCCACATAAAAGTGAACTTAAATGTATACACATACTATAGAACTTAGAGTTGAAAACTTGATTATTGTTTTAGGTGGTTACTAATGTTTTAGAACAGACAAGTGAACTAAAATCAATACTTCTCAGTTATAGTGTTCTATTCACAGTTCCTATCTCTCTCGTGGCCTTTGTGAACAACATGTTTAGTTAATTTCAACTTGGTACTGCCATGTACAGTATTACCAAGGATCATAAACTTCACTGCACGTCTGCAACTGTTAGTAACGCATGAACAATTTGAACATCACCCTGGTGATAGTTCACATTTTCACCGACACATTGCTGTTCTAAATAAATGAACCGACCCTAATGTTATAACAATCCTATTGGTCAAACTCAAGGCTTGGAGGCAGGGAAAGTGACCCAAAGGAAGCAGTGCCCAACACTGGTCATCTGTCCTAAGCTTGGATTTTGCTGAGGACTGTAGTCCAGATGATGCAGTGTGTTGGCTAGAAATAGAAGAAAAATACATAGAACCAAAGAAAAAACAAATAACACAAACACCCGTGTTGCCGCCAAGAACCTACTTGTATCTCATCAACCAGTTCAAGTGTGTTCAATGTTGTGCTGCATCCAGTGGCGGAGCTTCAAAGAAAAAGTTGGGCAGGCCAGATAAAGAAGAACACATGTTTTTTGAAATTCTGAATCATAAGCATAGCGCATATGCACATATATCAGGCTATCGCTTATCCAATGAGGAATTTGGTGTCGCCTTGCTGGTGTGTGTGATGCACTGATGTGCAGTCCATGGAGGCCATTGCTTATCAAATGGGGACTTTCGTGTTGCCTTTCTTGTTGTGTGTTATGTACTGATGTGCAGTCCGCGCTGTCTTAGAAAAATTCTGTCCAGCACCGGCAGGCATGGATGTTGGAGCCTTGGAGTAGTGCAAACGCAGGACACAGGCCAGGGGCTCATGCCCCCGCAGTTGGCCGGCAACACGAGTACACGACTAGGGCCCTATACACGACTGACTGACACGAGAAGCGCGAGGTGACTGACGACTGGCGCGATATCACTCAGGGGGACGGAGCAGGTGTGCTGCTCCACGAGATACGTGAGGTGGCGACTAGCGTGAGATCCCAGCGGCCGGCGGCTGATCCGTGAGACGGCAGGCGGCTCGCGCTCTGGTGGCCGGTGCTCCCTGGTCGCGGCTACATGCTTTGAGACGGGGAGAGGATGCGGATGTCGTGAAGTCTTTGACGTCGTGCAGTCTTTGATGTTGTGCTCTATCTGCGCAAGGTGGTCTGGGGCTGTGCGGAAGATGCATAGGTAAAACAATCGTCAAATTCCTGGGCGGGCCATGGCCCAGTTCGGCCCCTACGTAGCTCCGCCCCTGGCTGCATCGTGCATGACCTGTTTGTTGCTAACATACATGCCGTCGCTGGTTACATAGTTTCAGTAGTACTAGCTGACACATTTATCTGATACATAGCATTTTTGGTTGCACATTAGGTGCCATCCCTTCTTACATCTTTTTTTTTGAACTCTCCAACCCCTTATTTATTCAGAAGTAACCAACAAAGAGTCTTTTACAATAAGGGGAAGTAAGGCACTAGGGGCCTCATCGAACCAGGTGCTAGGGGGAGAGAACCTAGCTAATCTTGCTAACTCGTGGGCAACAGAATTTGCTTCACGATGGCTTCACATTAGGTGCCATCCCTTCTTACATCTGTTAGGGAGTACTTTGTACAAGTCTGACGTTTTTACCTTCATGCAGGCACCATACGTGGATCCGAGGACGAAGCTGCGCTACGCTGACCCAGAGGTCTTCAGGCAGATCAGAATGCTTCCTGAAGAATACGTCCAGAGGTACCTGGCCGTGAGGAACGCAGCGGTTGTACTACGATAACAAGCCCCCGGCGTTACGGTCCCTGTTCTACGGGCCAATGTCCCGCTCTTTGATCTGAATAGACATCACCGTTTCCCTCCCGATTGCGTTGCTAGCTCACATGGGTATTCTGAATGTAGAAGAACAAGGCTACTGAACCCTCGTGCAATTGAGAGGGATATTTTGCATCTGCGTACTGTCATTGTTGTGCCTTGTGTGCCTCTCTCCTGTTATTTCCGTTGCTGCTGTTCTGACAGTTGATGGTTAAATATGTTGTTAGAGCAACTCTAGCAGACCCAGTATAAATGGTCGCCCCGTAAAAAGCCGGCAATGGTCGCCCCGTAAAAAGCCGGCGACTATACGGGTTTCCCACCGCCGCCTGCAATCCCTGCCTCTCCCCTCTCGATTTGTTGCCGCCGGTGACTCCATTTTGCCACCGCACTCCACCATGTGGCGCGGGATGTGGAGCTTCGGCCGCCGCACCGATGGTGGCGACGACCCCGAGCGGCAGCAGTGTGTCACCTCCGACGCCCGTGAGGAAGCGCGCCGCGAAGAGATACACGAACCGCGGCCTAGAGCCACCGCGAGACGGAAGAGTATGACTGCAGGCAGGTGCTCCTCCGACGTGGGCTGTCTTTCGGCTCCTCCGCCGCGAGCAGCTCTTCCGTCGGTGCCTCGAGCTCACGGATGCCGCTCAAAAGAGAGGCGGAGGACTGAGCTCCTCCGCCGCCGCAGCATCGCCACCGCAATCATCCCGGCTTCGGTTAGCCAAATTTTATACATTAGGGTTACGGTGGCGCGTGGCCTCCAAATATTATCTGTATAATTTCTAGTTTGTATGACTTTTGAAGATGATCAACTACTATGAACTAGTTCAATTTCACGCGCAAATGTGTTTTTAAAAAATTTACGGGTTCATATTCGGTTTCTAATCTGCCGCGGCTAATTTCGGCCCGTATCCGAAGACAACCGTGAAGTATAAGCACGGTACAAGGGTCCGCGATATAAAGAGTCTGCTAGAGTTGCTCTTAGTCCGGGAATAGGCTGTCGTTTCTGGACGAGCATGATATTATGTTGCAACAAGCACAGATTTAACGGGAGAAAAGGCATCCAATGGTTGATGCACTTAAGCTGCTGCTTGGTATTGCTTCCGAGGAGCGGCCATACCTGAAAACAGACTCGGGGAAGGAATGGCCATAATCCGGATTCACATTCAAATGATCTCTCATAATAAGGCATTCACGGATGTAGATTGAATGCATGTTCGAAATAGATATTTCTTCTTCAAAGCAACCAAATTTTGTCAATGCAATTTGTTTGCGCTCTGAGATCCCGACACGATGAAAGGCTAATGTCCCCATGCAACGTATGAGGCGAAGAAGATTATGGAGCATATCTGCTCCTTTTGAAGAATATGAATTCAGATTATGTGAGTATAAAAACCATGCATGTTTTATATAGAATAAACTATTCTTAGGATGGGAAATCCAAGCCATGATCACATGATTCACATCCTATGGTATCTGAAAACCGCATCAATTTCTCATCGCTATATAGTCGGCTAACATAAAAGAATGAGATCTCGAGCTTTCCCCAAATGAAGTATGAAAACAAAACATCAAACACATAAAGAAGATGAAACAATCCAGGATAACACCAGACATACTATAGTTGATAACCATACTGTTAATCTTAATCCTTGGAGGCAAACCAAAACCATCTCTTTTGGAGGTAAAAGTTTAAAAAGAAGAACAAGTTTAGCATGACTCGAGGTTTCAATTCAAGCATGATTCTTCGTTGCATCGCACCAAGGCTCGGCTATATGCAAGAACTCCACTTCGGCTTCACACATAGGGCGATGTCTACATCGACTACGGTTCACAGCAGACTACGGAGACAAGCATCTTGCCAAGTTATTTCCCCAATATAAGCTAATCCCATGTAGATTTTATTAGAATCAGGTTCCTGCAATAGCAACAGAAGTACGCGTAAGTTCTAATAAAATATATATTAATCGCATTATATTTTCTCACAGCAGACAACATTTAAGCAGAAAAAATATGATATGAAAATATTCAGCTGTTACCTTGTTTACTACTCCCTTCATTTATAAATATATAAGGTGTTTTAGATGTTTCAATATGGACTACACTTTGACTGAAATGAGTGAACAAACACACTAAAACGTGTTTATATACATCTGATTCACAACATTATATTTAGAACATCTTATATTTATGAACGAAGGGAGTATAACAGGCAAAATTCTGGCACTAGTAACAAACGATGAACCACAATATATGAATTTACTAGAGAGAAGGCATGAATATTTGAATTTTACTAGAGAGAAGGCATGTACTAGCAATTATAAGAAACAACAGACATAGCTTTGACATCAAGGGCAAATGACTGCCAATGCAGGTACTCCCTCCATGCTATAATTCTTGCCGTGGTTTTTGTTCAAATTTGAACTACAATCACGACAAGAATTACGGAACCGAGGGAGTAATAATATTTTATTTATAAGAGCATGCAAACAATCAGTCATTTTGTGAATCTTCAACAACCATTATGGTAGTCTACATTTGACTCCACTAACGTATGTTTTAACATATGCATCATCAGCAACAACGCAGTTTCTTATACCTGGGTCATGTTTGAAATTACCGACCTGATATGCTAGCACTACAGAATTATGATTTGTTAATGGATAAACGTAGAATAGCTAATTTCAGATCATAACTTTATTTATTTATTTTTCTCAATACACACGGACAAACTCTGGCAAAGTCGCATTTATAAAGAACTTTGGCTGTGGCATGTCTTACCATTTTAAAGCAGCAAACTGAGCATTTTCTTGATATCACAGCAACTCAGCAAACAGAATTTCAACTCATAGAATAACACACAAACAAAATACACATGCATTCTAAAGGCTGACAGCAATTAAAATTTATGACAGCTGACTTGGAAGTTGTGATGAAATACTTGTTGGCATGAAGGCATGTGAAACAATCAGTCATTCTGTGAACCTAATACTTTTTTATTTCACAAGAACATGAAACAATCAGTCACTCCCTGAACTTTCATCAACCATCAGAGCATGGTAGGCTCCATTGGACTCCACCAACATATGTTTGAACATATGCATCATCAACAAAAATGCAGTTTTTGATACCAGGGTCACATTAACAACCTGATATGCTAGCACTACAGAATTATGATTTGTTATTGGATGAATGAACATAGAATAGCTAATTTCAGATCATAACTTTATTTGTTTATTTTCCTCAAATACACATGACAAACTCTGGCAAAGTCACATTTATAAAGAACTTTGGCTGTGGCATGTCTGACCCCTTTAAAGCAGCACAAACTGAGCATTTTCTTGATATCACAGCACTCAGCAAACAGGATTTCAACTCATAGAATAGCACTCAAACAAAATACACATGCATTCTAAAGGATTACAGCAATTAAAAATTATGAGAGTTGATATGCAAGTTGTGATGAAATACTTGTCAACATGAAGGCATGTGAAACAATAGTAGTTCTGTGAACTTGATGATTTTTATTTCACAAGAGCATGAAACAATCAGTCATTCCGTGAACCTTATCAACCATTAGAGCATGGTAGGCTGCATTGGACTCCACCAACGCATGTTTTAACATACACATTATCAGCAACAGTGCAGTTTCTGAAAACCTGGGTCATGTTTGACATTACCAAAACCAGATATGCTAGCACTACATAATTATGATCTGTTAATGTATGGATGTCGAATAGCTAATTTCAGGTCATAAATTTATTATTTAATTATTTTCCTCGAATACACATGACAAGCTTTGGCAAAGTCACATTGATAAGGAACTTTGGCTCTGGCACGGCTTGGCACCTTTAAAGCAGCAAACTGTGGATATTCCCGATATCACAGCAACTCAGCAAACAGGATTTCAATTCATAGAGTAACACTTAAACATACATGCTATCTAAAGGATGAAAACAATTAAAATTTATGACAGCTGAGAGCCTGAGAGTAATGTCATGCAAGTTGTGATGAAACAATTGTCAACAAGAGAGCCAAGAGCAAGCATACCTTCTTGGTGCATGATCCCATTGAACCTCAGTAGTTGCAGAACAAGCTTGGAAGCACCCAAACCTGCGGCCTCCCGAAACCAACCCCTGGTTCACCTGGATACTGTGCAGTGAAGCATTTACAGGTCCCATCAACCAGAGAATACTCGCTCCATCCCCCACTCCATGGCAATGATCCATACACACAGTCGGCACGGATCCCTGGAACATCTGGACCAAGGCACGCGGCGAAATCGTCGTAGCCAATAAACAGCGTCCGCCCGCCGAGGCTCGTTGTCCTCACCCACTTCCCCTCATTGGCGTCCCACAGGAAAATCTTGTATTCCGGATCGATGCGCCCCACCTTGCAGATAAGCAGGGGCTCGCCGCCGCACTCCCCCAGCACTGATCCGCCCACGCTCTCCTTGAGAGTCTCCTCAAGGTCCTCGTCGAATTCGCCTCCAAGCATCCACAGTTCCATCGTGTTGTCCTTGGGGCGCGAGCAGGAGCGCGAGCAGGGCCCGGCACTTGGGCAGGGCGGCGCGGTAGGCGCGGCAGCCGGCGCGCAGGGCGAAGAAGTCGTGCAGGCTCGTCAGGTGCTTCGCGATGTCCGGGACCAGCTCCGCGGGGATGTACGGCCCGCCGGCGTCCGCGTCGCCGTCGACGGGGGCGTTGGCGGGCAGATCTGGGCCGCCGTCGTTCGCGGCCATCCTCCTCCCCTCCCTCCCTCCCTTCGCCGCGACCAGCACAAGATAGTTTTATCGGAGTAGGGCAAAGTCTCGAGATTTAGGGTGGCAACGGCCGGCGGAGGAGGCGGCGGAGCCCGGCGCCGAGGGCACAAAAAGAGGGGAAACTGTCAAACCCTTCACCCAAGTCCGGGCATATCTCAGAGAGGCTTCTGCTGCATATAAATTGCACGCGCAATTTGTGTATTTCTTTAAAATATATATGAAAATTCACCACCAACTGATCGCGTCCGTTCACGTCGGCGGCGACGTACGAAAGTCGTTGGATCTACTTCGGTCATCCGACAAGAAGTGCACCCACCGCTAGCTTCGACCGCTGTCCAACCGTCCGTCCACGTGTCTTATCAATTATCGACACAGACTTATCCTCTGTGCATCCATCGCCATCCTTCTATACACATCTATCTTCACTCAAGTCGACGCTTGTGTGAGAGGCTTCTTTGGCATCTTTTTAAATTCTTCTATATTTTTTGAGAAAGGATTAAAATCCACCAGCCCATTGCGTCGTTTACGTCGGGGACGTACGAAGTTGTTGGATTTGCTTTAGTCATGCGAAACAGAGTGCGCCCATCGGTGGCTTCGGCCACCGTCCAGCCGTCCAGACACGTGTCTCATCAACCATCCGCACACATTTATCCTCTCGGTATTCATCATGATCGTCCGGTAAGCATTTGTCTTTCCTAAATGAACATCACTCTCAAGCTTTCTCCCCTTCTTTCCCTCCTCCTCCTGGAAGCTTTTGAAGGTTGTCTGTCCCTCTCTCTCCTCTCCACTCTTTTCAAGTAAGCTGTAAGACATGGGTAAGCGAGGTAGCACCGCTGCAAAGAGCGGCGGGTTCACAACATCATTCGTATTGAATTGGGCGACCACAACGGCGTTCGTGTTAGTAATGAGCAACTGCAACGCTACATCGCGCCTCTCTTCTTGGGATGGTCCCTTTAAACGTGATATAACTGGGTTCGATGCGTGATTTATCAAATTGCATTTTTTGCAGAGTGTCTTCGTAAATAAGGTTTAAACTACTGTCACCATCCACTAAAACCTTTTGTAGCTCACATCCATCCACTATAGGGTCGAGGACTAAGGCCGCCGCTCCTTGGCTCAGGCCAGTATTCGTCTGATCCTGTTTGCCCGAAAGTGATAGGTATGTCCAACCATTTAATCGATGTTGCTACGTAACAAACGTGGTTCATCTCCCGAAGAGCTCTCTTTCGTTGATTCCTTGATGGATAAGTTTCGTACATCATTAAGATCTCGCACTCGTCAGATGATATTGTTGGACGCTTGCTATACGTTTCAGTGCTGTGAATGAGGTCTTCCCCTCCCTTTGCCACATGTTTAACCACCCAGCAAGCTCTAAGGCTATGAGTTGGGTTTGTGTTCAACAAGACAGAGTGGATTGGACATGGTTGATCCTGGAGTGCGTCGAGGGCGGTTTTGGATCCTATTACATGCCTCTTCCTTTTACGTGATGGATCTTCTGCCTTAGAGCATAGAAGGCGCTCGTTTAGACGAGTATGCCTATCGTGGTTCGTTGCTTCGAAAAAGATTGAATCCCTCTGTTCCTTTTGAGCCAACCATGCGTCCTCCATGACGCAGAATCATGATACCAAGTTTGATAGGTCGGAAAATGTTTGAACTTGATGGTAAGCGAGGCCGTTCAAGATGCCCTCATCTTTGGAATTGTGTCGAAAAGACGCCAAGACTTCAAGGTCACAACAATCCGGAATTTTGTTCTTGACGAACATGAATCTCATCTAGAATTGCCAAACTGTCTTGCGGGATTGTTGTTTGACGTAGATTAGGTCCCAGACGTCGGGTGGTCCTGAATTACTCGGGGCAGTACTCGATGTCGGGGTGGGGGGGGGGGATCAAAAATTCGATCCCAACCTGTTGTAGGCTTGACACTTCGAGGTACTCCTCCCGAGATACCTGTGCCAAAGCTGAACTAGCCGGACTGACTTTTGGGTCTGGGCTCCAGGCTCCTTCCAACAGGCCAGGCATGCCGTCCCCCATTGGTTGACATGTTGGTTCTTGGTTCATATGCACGTAAAGATCCCGGACGGAGTTAGAAGAGAGAGAGCAAGGCTCGACTATAAGTTTGAGATTGCTACACCTCGGCTCTTGAGGGAGGAGGGACGATCCGATGTGCTTTTCCTCTTCGCTTGATCCGATGACTTGAGGTTTCGGCGTATAAGACATGCCATCTTGGATTTGATCGTTGACCGATATCTACATTGTTCCGGAGCGACCACACATCGGGACCTGTATGGCCACCAATGTCGGTGCTAAAACTGGTGGATCTCGGGTGGGGGGGGGGGGTCCCGAGCTGTGGATCTAGGAACAATCTTAACAGGAGACAACGGAGATGATGTTTTACCCAGGTTCGGGCCCTCTCAAAGAGGTAAAACCCTACATCCTGCTTTGATTGTATTGATTTGAGAAGGTACATAGTACAAGATGATTTACCTCGAGATCGGATGATTGTGTTCTAACCCCTAAGGCTGGTAATCGTGTATCTAAAGACTAAATCCCTCGGCCTATATATGCACCGGGGGTACCTAGGCTACACATATGGTCGATTCCCAATTAGGAATAAACACGCAGACTATTAGGACACTCCTTGAAGTACACCCCGTCTTCGATAGTTTCCACTTTGATCACGCCAAGGGTCAAAGCTTCGGTAGTCCTTCGTTCATTGGTCGGAGGGTCATCAACCCGGTCCGTGGACGACAGGCCGGACATGTTGACACCCCTTAGTCCCGGACACCATCAACGGGGCTGGGTGGGTAAAACATTATTCTATCTTCAAGGAGCCGCCGTCGTCTCGCCTTCCTGAACAGGACACGAACCCTAACAAAACTCATTGAAACATCTAAAAACGAGGCCCTCCCACCAGCAAAGGCCGAAATCCACCGCACGTCCATGGCCCTAAGGCCACCGGAGATGAGGCAGACCAACACCGGTGCCGACGGGACCGTAGGCTTTTTTTTGGAGAGGAGGCGGCGGCTACGTGGATAAATCTGTGTTGCATATATATGTTAGTGGTGTAGTGGAGAAAGTGGCGTCGCAGGTGGCAAACTACATAGCAAAGTGGGACTACTCTGTTAGATGTCCTCTCGAAGTGGGACTAGTTTGTTAGATGTCCTCAGTTACTACTTCAAAATTGAATTATCCATGCGGAATGTGCTGGTTCGAAGTGTCACTAGGTCATCAATATATTTTAAGATAATGATGTTACAAATATATGTTATAGATGCAATATACTCGAAAATCCAAGTCTGCTCCCAGGCCCATCTGCTCCCGGTCAGAAAAAAAATCAAAACAAATACTAGAAAAATTCAAAAAAAATCCATTTTTTTGCGTGGTAGATATTTTGTTGTGTGAGGTTCGCTCCAAATTTCAACTTATTTGGACATCCTCTTGAAAAAAAAGACAAATCGGGTCAAAACAGTACGTGAACAGTAAACCTTTTTTACAGACCCCGATTTGTCTTTTTTGCTGAGAGCTGCTCAGATGCCCAAATGAGTTCAAATTTGGAGCGGACCTCATGCATCAAATTATCTATCACACATTTTTTTGGATTTTTTTGAATTTTTCTAGTATTTTTTTTTGATTTTTTTCGTCGGCGCGGGTGCAGCTGAGCTCGGAAGCCAAATCGCCGCTAATATACTCTTCTATACAACACAGTAAACTGTGTACGTAGTATGCCGATCTTTTAGGGTGGTTAATTTGTATTTTCAACATGGTTGGGGCTCTTCCTTCATTCTCGAATTTGGGGTGTGCTAATCTCATGCGTATGAGACACCCGTGCCAGCCAGTTGGTTGGGCATATAAAGTTATGTTGATGTCCTAGCTGCATGATTGCCCTTCTGCATGACAAAGTAAGGTTGGTTCATCAAAGTTTTATGGCTGCTCCAGCTATAGTAGCAAATCATAGCAGTATAAATACTAGACACTTCACTGGTTTAACCCATCCTATATTTTCTATAGTAGTTCAGAACTATGAAGTGGATACATATATGTTATTTGAATATTATATAGAGTATGCGTGAGATATTGAAGTATAACAAAATACAACATCTGTAACGAAATAGCTAAAGCTTGCTAAGTTGGTCCAGGGAGTCATCTTCGTTAGTTGTGAGCGGATCATTGTCATCAGTGTTAGCAAACAAGGCCGACCGACTTCCTAATGGATCTCAGCGAAATCTCAGCTCTCCTCCCTTGAGGCCGGGGTACTCTTGCCCAAATGGGAGCGTGGAGCAATCTGGACACATATCAAGAAGTGTTTCATCGTGCTCCACATGGCCGGTGTGATTATGGAATCCAATTATGTACATTGATCATTGGCCGTTGATAGCTTGGTTCGCTAATCAGGCCTACGACGCCCACCGGTTTCACCATCATTACCGGGAGTCGCTTTAGTTCGTTCAGATTAGTTAAACTTAACGCAAGGAACCCACTACAGGATACAGATATATCTTCCACTGTAATGATGTCCTCGAAGCGGAAATTCATGCTCTTTGCAAGGTATAGCACTGGCCATTCAACACTCGGATAGGCCTGTGATTGTACAATGAGATTCTTCAAATGCTTTGGCCATACTCTCGGGCGATACTCTTTCTCGGTCGGCCTATGATCATCTTGCTTGTGATATTAAGGATCATATGTTAGTTAGGAAGTTTGTTCCTCAAAAAATTAGCACAAATCAAAATTGGGTAGCACATCAATTGGCAAACTATAGTCGTACTGAAGCGTGTATTGCAGTATGGTTGAACTTGTGTCCTCCATGTTGTGAGGAGCAGCTATCTTGTGATTGTAGCCCTATCTTTTGGAATAAAACTCCTTTTATCCCTGCAAAAAAACCCCACCGCAAAAAAAGTTAATGCAAGAAACCGCATATATAACAGGAGATTGCTCTCTAGGCTCACAACACCGATAGGCGTGATGGGTGAGGTCTAGTAGCTTGGGTGGGTGGCTTTGTTACTGATGCAGACATGCAATAACCTAAGGGTGTGTTTGGTAGCCTGTATGGACCTAGCCTAGTTGTTCTCCTCTGATACATGCTGAGTCCACGCATTTGCTGTTGTTTGGCAGCGGTGTATGCGTTGAGACATGCTAACCTGAGACTTTGTTTGGCAGCCTGTATGTGTTTAGACATGCTGAACAATTTTGAATTTCGAATATTTTTTTTGAATGATGAACAAAATTGAAAAAACGTGAACATTTTTTTGTACATATTTTGAAATTCTGAACGTATACTGCAAATTTAAACAAAATTTGAAATTCTAAACATTTTTTGAAAATTGAAATAAAATTTGAAATTCTAAACATTTTTAAAAAATTTAAACATATTTTGAAATTCTGAACTTTTTTTGAAATTGGAACATTTTTTGATTTTTTTTGAAATTTTTAGTAAATTTTGAAATTCTAAAGTTTTATGAAAATTTAATTGTTTTTAGAATTGCTAAATAATTTTTGAAAATTTTAACAAAAAATTAAATAATGAATATTTTTTAAAAATTTAAATATATCTGGACGTGGTCTGGTGGGTGGGGACGAGGGTCGGGGCAAGTATGGCTGCCTCCATACACCCTCTATGTGGTGCATGAGATGGGCATGGCCGAGGGCCTTTTTTTGCATCAGATGGCATAGCCCATGTAAGCCCGTGTACCTTACCAAACAAACAAAAGTGAGTTGGATTGAGAACTTTTGTCCTCGTGGCAGCCAACCTTTGGTTATGTGTACTTGAGAGAGAGAGAGAGAGAGAGATGCAAGAACGAGGATAATCTTGCAAACAGATTATGGTGAAGGTCATGGTCACGGTGAAGATGCAGGAGGAAAGCTGCACATAGTTAACCCGAGGATACACGTAGAGCTGGTCTTTTCCTTGGATATAAGGAATTAAAATGAGATTAAGAAGAAACCAATCTGTGGTTGGATGGTTGGAAGAACAATGATATCCCCAACCCACTAGGGTTCAGGCCTTTCGACGATGTGCGTTCAATGAATGTGCGTAAGTGTGTTAGGAATGAGTATATGTGCATATTTATGAGGGTCTTCTGTACTGTATTAAAAAGAAAACAAGATTTAAGAAAGATGCGCTCAACAGAGTATTGATTATTTTCTCTCGCGCGATCTAGGTTTTGGGGTCCACGTGTGCAACTACCGTGAAGATGAAGAGGACGACGCACAAACTGAAAGTTTGCACCGGACAAGTTTCAGCGAAACTACTTTGCGTACGACGTTTTTTCATACAATTTTCATACGACAAGAGAGAGGGCCTCTTTTCCATGCGTGCGCCCACAACACCAGATCAGTCTAATAGACAAAGGTCGTACGAATTTTGATCTTACGTATATAACAGCTCTCAAGTTTCATCTTGTCATGAACACTGATTCTCGTCCAATGGGACGGTGCATGCATCTTCCACCATCGCATCATTTAATTCCTTATAATATATGTGAGATGTCGTTTTGTTATAAAAACTTCATTTTGTGAGATGTCATTTATTTCTTGATGCACATAGTCCGGTGCTGCATTTAATGCTGACTTTTGGCTATGTATCTCTACTTCTAATGGGGGAACTGGTAGATTCCGTTTCGAGTTTATTTTTGTCTTTCTTCCCACATTTTTCTGGTTTTTTTCGTCCCTCCTCCCATCATCATATATTTAGTAATGTATTTATGTGAAAGAATCAATCAAGATTAATTTCTAATGAATTTTTAAATACCAAATTTGAATTAATTAACCTTACCATACGTCGTTCAATCACATTAATTAATATTTCCATACATCATCAAATTACATTAATTAACATTTCGTTCCAGTTTTTTTTCCATCTTCCCTTCCACCTTCGTCTGTTTTTTTTCATCTCACCTCCCAAAATCATTTATTTTGTTTGGTTTTTTTTCTGTCTCACCTCCCACCATCACCCCTCCATGCTGGTTTCTTGTTCACCAGTTTATTTCCTCTCCACTCTTTCCTTACAAATTAGTACTTTCCTAACATAGAAATATCACGGATCTAACTTTTCTGAATTAACCAAATCAACCAATCCCTCCATTAGTGCAATTTTCTTTAGGAAATCCACCGATTTATTCCCTCTCCTCTCTTTCCTTACAAATAAGTACTTTCTTAACATACAAAAGATCACGGATCTAACCTGCTTAAATTAACCAAATCAACTAATCCCTCTATTAATGCAATTTTTTTAGAAAACAAATAAAGAATATTAAAAAAATGACACGTAAATCATCCCTACTCCTAAAAGGAGTTTTGTAGGTCGATTGTAGCTTCCCAACCAACCCATCGATGCAACACCCCACCGATTTTTCTCAGCGCAACCACGCCTTCCATTGATTTTTGTTAATTCCTGGGCCCACGAGCCGCTTGTCTCCTATCCTCCCCTCAGGCCCTTCCCAGTGCATCGGTGCTAAGGATGCCACATTGGCAAAAAGATGATGGGGTAAAGCAATTAAAGAGGAGAGAGAGAATTATGGTGACTCCAGGAAGAACCGGTTCTAAGCACGTGAACCTATGTAAAATGACTACCAACCAATGCATGAAGAAGTTTAATTATTAAACAATTCCATGAGGGAAGCTTAGCAACAAAAGCTAAGCACCTATGCATTGGGAAGACTAGTTGCTAAGGTTTTTAATACACTTAGCACTCCCTCTAAGCACCAGTCCATTGGAACCAGCCTCATGGGTGCCGCCGCCGCTCGCCACCCCTCCCTCGCGATCCCTGCTGCCAATCGCCGATCTTCTCCCTGAATCCGGATGGTGCACCGCACCTCGGGCGACCTTGCTACCTGACGCGCCTTCCCTTCCCTCCCGCGATGAACGCGCCATGCCTCACCTTCGTCGCTGATCCCTTCGCTTGCTTTACCGACATGCGCCTTGGGCAGTTTCGAGCTTGCCGCGTCCAATAATTGCACGAGCGCATGTCCCCGCTCTCTTCTACAAGGGGATTTCCCGCTCAAATCTCTCAGCCGCCACCTCCGCAGGCCACGCTCCGGCCACTGCTTCTGCCAAGGTCGCCGACCGCATCGTGCGCGTGCTCGACGGTCGGCGCCGCAAAGTTCGTTAGCCTCTCCAACCAGACCCTCCTCTGTGCGCTCGCCAGCCACACGGTTGGCCGAGGAGCGGGAACGTCTCCGTGACGGAGCTATTTGGTGACTCCCTCATGCACATGCATCGGGGTAAATAATTATGTTTAGTGCAGCAGGGTGAAGTGAATTTGCTGCAAGCTGGGCTAGCAATCAGGTAATACAAGTCGTTGTGCATTAGGGTGAAGCGAATTTTGTTTAGTCTGCATGTACGTACATCAGGTATTACAAGTCGCTGTGCATCAGGGTGAAGCGAATTTGCTGCAGGTTAGGCTAGCAATTGATCCCTCAAGTTCCTATGTGGGCATGGCATGTATCCTTGTGGCTTTGGCGGGACATGCCGTGAAGCCATAGGCCTTTTGGGGTAGGCGGCAGTAGGTCAGACTTTTGGTCACAAAGCAATGAAGGCCTAATAATTCCTAATCAGAAGCCATGAGCTGAAATTTATCTTCAGTTCACAAAGAAATCGAGCTTCTCATCTTCCACGATTAATCTATCAGGCACTGGGTTCACACAACGGGTCTATGAAATATGGCCTACAGCAGATGGACGGCCAAAGGTTGCGCCTTAATCAAGCTCAAGGTACCTAGAATAATTCCTAAACTCTCAATTCTTTGATCAGTGCAAGATTTCTTCTTCTGATTTGCCTAAATTTCTCAAATATTTTAAGATTTTCTGTAGAAGCAAATTGCGAAGCTGGGAATTTAGTTTATTTAATTATTAGTGTTTGTAAATGGACATACATGGATATGTATCTTTTCAAAAGAGAAGCACTAACACAAAAACAAAGTTCAGTCAATATTAATTAATTTGATAATGAGATGTCACATCGGTTATTACATATGTTATGCTGAAGGATTCAAGATCTCATGTTATATTTTGCTTTTAGCAACAGTCTTTTGTAAGCCAGTAACCTCAGGCACCATCGTCTTCTATCTCCTTGCAGTAACTTTAGTTACTTGCAGGCAATTGGGTCTATGCTGCGAGGGAAATACATGTCATAGCACAGGCGTGTCCATGGGTGCTCTTTGTATCACTAACCTTCTTTTTCTGGTTGTCCTGATCTTCTTTTCGCATGAGTCCGGTGCTTGTTTGTACAATCTGTTCTTACCATGTCGGCATTTCCTGTCTTTTTCCACATCAGGTATATGTGTTTTTGTCCAAACTGCTATGAAGAGATAACCAATTGAAGTTATTGAAGTGTTTAATATTTTGGGGGATTAGTATGCTATCATGAAGTTGCGTACCAGAATCATAGAATCAGATGTACAAATGGCTGCATGGACTTCACAACCCACTTAGAGCTCGAGAGAGGTATGTGTTGTTTTCTGTACTATGGATTTAAGTCAGTTTAAGTCTTTCATAGCAATACTATTTTTGGCAGCCTAATGTTTGTGACCTTATGTTTCAAAATTAACTCAACTAGGAAAAAATGAGTTGGGGCACGGCAGGTGGGGAGCGTCACCGGGGAGGCAGAAATGTATTGAGGCAAAAAGGAAGGAGATACTCGAGCGTTTGCGAGAGAGGGTGGATTGGTGGCTGCGCGGCTGCGTCGACCACACCAGTTGCACGAGTGGATGGAGCGGTAATGCAAACATTTCATTATGTTGTTGTGATTCAACCTTTGGGCGTCGATGGCGAGAAGCGCATGCATTTGCCTATCGTAGCGGACCATGATGGATTGATGAGCTGATGTCACGTGGCGGCTGGAGCCATCGTCGATGGCAATGCCGCGCCAGGAGCACAAAGGCAAAGGCGAGGACATGTTGGTGCTTATGGAACAAGGTTGATTGGGTCGTCATCCTCCAGCAACATATTACACTGGCATTTTATTCTTGCTAGAAGGATATGTCATGTAACCTTTGATTGTCCATGTGAGATAATTCTATGAACTATACTGCTAATCGTCACATAAGGTCATATGCTAATTCTTGACCTATGTCCACTTAGTGGTCCTCTCACCTTGGATCATATCAATCTTTTCACCACCCGCTTAAATCTATTTTTTAAAACACCTCAATCTTACTTGAATTTTCTGATACACCAAGCAACATCGCAAGTTAATTCAAGTAATTGGTCTTGTAAACATGTATTCTTTCCTCTCCACGAAATGTAATGCTTTGGGTGAAACCTTCAATCAAACTTAAAGATAAATTAGTATTGATTTTGTTTTAAATATTTAATTCTGAAACTTGAAACTTATATGTGTTTGTGTCGAAAAGTAATCCTAAAAATACTATGGTTTTGCTAGATTTTTCATAAATCTTGAATCAACAAATGCACTTGTTATGATGACATGGTAGCTGACTTAGCTGACAAGTCGGATGGATACTCATAAGGGGCATTTCAAATGATGCCATTGTTTGAAAAAATATATGAGTTTTTCATTTGCTTCAATTTTTTTGCATTGTTTTTATGTATTGCATTCGAGGGAGACCATGTTTTTGAAACGTGACACTATATAGCCATTATTGTATGCAACAAGTTATATTGGCTATATTTTTCTCCATGGGGCATACTATATAGACTTATTTGCAGTGACAGGGGCAAGGGTGAGCTGGGGCCCGGGCCAATATTGGCACAACAACATTATAAGAGCTACTAATATGATGTTTGGAGAAAATGTATTTTGATGTTTCTGGAAAAGTTTGTTGACTAGCATGTGATATTACTCATAAAGCAAAGACACAAACAATCTGGAAACATACGTTGTGGATGATGTGCTTGCGGCCATGGGGCTTTGGAAACTGAGCACTTGTTCTTGCATCAAGACATGTGTTGGGCTGTAGAAACCATGAAGCTCATTCTACTATCAATCCAGGTGATGATGTATCGCTTACCTCCCATTCTACTATCAATCTACGTGATGACGTGTTGTTTAATTTCTCCGGGTATTGAAATTCACAGTTCTTTCTATGTATCTTTCGAGCCTGGTCGGGAGCCCTCCAGTCCTCAACTTCGCTCTTGGAGCGGGCGGAGCGGCACCGAACGCGCCAACTCCGCAGATTTCATAGTACGGAGCGGAGCGGCCGGCCATACAAATTGCCGGAGTTGCGAAAGTGATGGTCCGCGCGCTCCGTCTTGGTGCCTCAAACCAAACTAGCCCTGGAGGTGAGTAGTTTTTACCCACCAATGCCATCACTCCCGACGAATCCTCTTGTCCTCACCTGAATACCATTCCAACACTGAAATATGATCTTACTTGTTGCTCTAAAAACATCTTGGATTCAATGTTGGAATAGCGACAATCACATAATAGCTTCGTATGTTAAGGATGAATATGATTATCATGATATAGACCCGGATGTATATTGCCTGTCCTGTTGAGCCACCTCCAAGTTTAGTCACATGAAGAAGTCCCACCACACTACGAGGCCACAACTTGCCATGCAAACACGTCTGATCGATCCATAGACCTATCCCCTATGGTCTTGATCTATGGCCTCCATCGTCCCATGGCACGCCGTGCCGTGCTGCCGAACCGCAAGCACGCGACATCCCAATCTGCTCACTCTCCAGCATATACTGCCTCGGAGACAGAGAGGTACATGAAAACATACAAAATTTCAGACCTGAATTTATTGAGAGAGAAAAGCTCTTGTCGTGGCCTTTCGACCGTTGTACAGCCAGGTGGTGAATTCTGCATGACGTCCGATTTATTTAGATGCGGTCCTCACCAGTGTGCCGTCCGGCGGCGTGGCACCTTAGAGAGGTCGTACAAGATGTGTCCGACATTGTTGTAGCTGCGGTGGCGCGCACGAGGAGACTTGGACGGAGGAGGACTGGATGGTCTCCTTGAAGAAGAAGGCGGAGATATGGTCCCATTGGTACGCGACAACCGCCGGCCTGGTGCCGTGGTACGTAGTACCTCCACGATGGCCTCTTCATACGTGACCACGCCGCGCGCGTGAGGAGCACGTACATGTAATGCATCAGGTCGTAGGCTACGCTCGCCTTGACGGCCGTCAGGCCATTGCCGACGTGGGGCCACGTATCCATCATGGAGGAGTCGGAAGGGCCGCCGGGGAATATGGCAGACGGGGTAGTGCTCCGAAAATATCACGGTTTCGTGGCCGCCGGTGCCGGCTGCATGATGTCTATGGGCACGGCCACCACCCCGGCTGCAGGAGGCTCGGTGACCACCGCCTTGGTCGGCTGCGCTTGCTTGGAATTTTCAATGCGAGTCCATCTCTGGATTTGGATTGGAAGGTGAAAAAAGGAAGTCTAATGCAGTGAGAATTACCCCGGCCAAATTAATCGATCAACGGAACGTCCTTCTCCAAAGGTAACGCCTAGGTACAACATGGTTGAAAAGTCAGTCTTGTGTTCACTAACTGACGAAACTGTGCTGATCCTTGGGCTGCTCCAACAGCGTGTACTCCAATATACAGTATACCATACTCTGTTCCAGCAGATCTCAGTGTGGTTTATTACTCTGCTTTGAGCAAACTGTGCTAGCATTATTTGCAATGAATTGTACTCCCTCCGTAAAGAAATATATCTAAACGTAGTGATCTAAACGCTCTTATATTTCTTTACGGAGGGAGTACTTATTTATTTGCAATAAGCTGTAGTACTTATTTACAGAGGCGATATGTAACTGTGTATTGCAAACTCCTATAACTAATAGTCAAGTATTGTGATAACAAGAAGGTATTGCCACGCTTCTCCACTTATCAAGCACGCTTGTCTGCCAGTCGGTTGAGCATAGAAGTTATATGATGGTTCTAACTGTCCTGAACTGCATGGCAGTTAGTTAGTTTCACCCAAGTCATATGACATATTACCTGTAATAGTAATCCTAGTAGTATAAATACTTCTCTAAAAAAGTAGTATAAATACTAAGCGCTTCTCCATATCTAAGCTGTACAGCTCCACTGATGTTAAGGATTAAGTTGATACATATATTTCTCTATATTTAAGAGAGTATGAGATATTGGGGTATACCAAATGATAGAAGGTTTAAGGTTTCAATTGTCTCTGTGGCAGCATTAATGTCTCCTCTTCCTGCTAGTATTTCTTTTTCTGGTAGACATGTGTAGCCACACTGCATCAGACTGGAAGCTATTAAGTCGCTTTGCATCATCCACATCTGGAAGCTTTGGCTAGGAGTGCCACGACCAAGGACGCGGTGCTGCTGTGCTGTCCATGTTGATGGGCTATCCTCGAGTTGCCCCTTCCAGGCCAATCTGTTCACCTCAGAGTTGCCCCTTCCAAGCAAATCTGGTCGCCATTGCTAGTCATCGACGTCCTCCGAGCGGCGTGTGGAAGGCAACATATTGTTGTTTCGTGCTTGTAGTCGGGGAATTTCGTGTAGTGTTGTCCATGAAAAATCATCTGTCATTGCCATTGCTCTTTTGCATCTATGGAGCCCACCTGTGCTAGTACTGCTAGCACTTTGTGGTGCCTGGCACCTTTTCTATTAGTAAGATTATTGGTTTAGACCTGTGAGTCATGGGAGATAAAAGTGCAGAGATGTCAGAGGTTCCAGTGTTGACAGATTATGGGAGAGTATGCATGAATTGTTTGCTCAGCTTGTTGAGCAATCCCAACAAAAAGCTGAAGGAACCATCACGTTGGAGCCTAACATGGTAAAGCTTTCTGGAGCCCGTAATTATTTCAGTTGGTCAGGGCATGCAACTCTGATTTTAGCATCTCATTGTCTGAAACATTTTATAGATGGCACATTTGTGAAACCAGATGATAAAGTTGAGTGAGAGCAATTTGAACAGAATGAGGCACCATGTTATGGCGTGGTTGTAGGGGTCAACTGAACCTTCAGTTCGTGAGCAGGCTGAGAATCTACAAACTGCAGCAGAAGTGGGAAGGAAATTGTACAACAGTTCTTTGGGAAAATAAACATAATGCAAGTGACATGAGTCAGTGCTCCATGAGATGAGACACCTTAAACAAGGCGAGGTTTATAACTAACAAATGGAAGAAAAATACTTGCGTCAAAGGCTTTTATTTAATTGCGGTGGAACATCCAAAATTACAATTCAACGCTGATTAATATTGACGTGCAAATTAGTCGACTTAAAAGCCACCATAATTAAATTCATTATTTCTAAAGTTTGGAATGTTTTACCTCGGAAGAAAAATTCATATCATGGTCACTAACTTAAAACATTGGAAAAAGAATAACAAGATTTTCAGACTAATGTTGGGGAAGTACACAATACGGCAGGCAGCAAGGATTGATCTAGAGAAGATTCTTCTTATGTATAGTGACTCCTTTCATGCCAATTTTGCCACCCGTGACACTGCCTTCGAGTTGCTGCTCAACTCTATGTGCATTTGTACACGAGAGAGTGGTAACAACAGATCAACTGCATCCAAGTCTGTTACTGCTATCTTCCACATGATAACTTGTGCTCTTGTTAATTTCATTTGGGGATTCCTCTCAAGCATTGAATGCGCTCGTCCGCCAATCGGCTGAGCATATAATTTGTATGACTGGTCTAGCTGTATATGAATTTCCCGATCTGCATGATTAAGTTAGTTAGCTTCATCTAAATCATATGACATATAGGTGTAGTAGTAATCCTAGTAGTATAAATACTGAACACTTCTCCACATTGCACCCATTCACAACTCTACTGCCACTGAGAATGAAGTTGATGCATATATTTCTCTATGTTTAACAGTGTATGAGATTTTGGAGTACACCAAAAGGTAGATGGTTAAAGGTGTGCGGTGGCGCGCAGTCTGTGCACCATATGTTGGTGAACCGTAGTCTGAATAGGCTAGGTACTATTACATCCATCTTAACACAACACGAATGAAGAATTGAGTGTTTGATAGCAAAGGCAGTCGATAGCAACTCAAATACACACCACACGTGGAATGCCTCCTCTGTTGACCAGGATCCCGGTGCTGCACCAAGGATTCCTGGCCACATCCAACGGACGAGGAATGCCCACGGTTATGCTGCCCCATGTCATGAACCGGAGGTCGGATCTCCCTCCCAATCGCATCATCTGTGCCCACGCAATCACCTGGTGAGGAGAGGGTGATGGACGAGTTGTGGAGCAGTTGCATTGAGAGGTAGGTGGTGCTCGGATGAATGTGCAGGCAGAGGAGATAGGGGACGGGACACACTTGGTGGAGAGGGGAGGGGGAGAGAAGTTAAAACCGCCATCAGCAAGGTGTCACCGGCAGTACGTGTCATCCCACGTTGGCCAGTTTTTTGAGCATCCAAGTTTATGGCTGTCATAGCCCTATACGATTATGCCTATGCATGACAAAGTTAGGTAGGTTCATCAAAGTGTTATGACTGTTCGAGCTATAGTAATAGTAAGCACTTCACGTGATTTAACACATTCCTTGTTACCGTTGTTGAGAACAATGAAGTAAACACATGTTTCCTTTGTGTATTGTATAGAGTATGCTTAGATATTGGAGTACAACAAAATATAACTTCTGTTAGGAAGTAGCCTGCTAAGTTGTTTTGTTGAAGGGAGTCCTCTTTGGTGGTTGTAAGAGGATTGTCGTGCGGCAGTATTGTTTTTCTTTTCTTTTCGAAATGGGAGGATTCTTGAATTCAGGCCGATCACCTAATAATGGATCCAGATGAAAATTGATGTGTGCTCATTTGATCCAGGGATACTGGTCGGTGCCCAAATGAGATTGTTGACGTGCAATTTGGAGTTTGATCAAAATGTTATTTCAGCATGTTCCAGCCGTGTTTTTTTTTTGGAATCCGGTGATGTACATGTTATCATCCGCCTTTGCTAGCTGGCATGGTTCGCTAATCAGGTGTGTTACTTATGCCTGCCCGGTTAACCACCACCACAATATTTTGCAATGAAATCCAAATCTTACTGAAGTAATTTACTAGCAGGAAAGCTGCACATAACCTGGATTACTGGAGTACCAAACAACACATGACTAAAAGATCAAAGCCAGATCGGTTTGGTTTGGGGAACCAGATATTTGGTCCTTTCCTTGGCACTTGGCACGTAACCTAAAAAGAGAACAAGAATGACAAATTGACAATTCATGAAAGACGCAACATTGTCTATTTAATCTTGTGCGACTTCGGTCCAACTACCATGCAGATGAAAAAGACGACACACAAACGGAAAGTTTTTGCTCGAATACAAAGGGTGAGAACACTTCCCCCGTCGCCCTCTCTGGAGCAAAGGTCGATGACCATCGCTGTCCCCGGCCTATAGAGCTCATATTGACGGCGCTCCTCTCAACGTGCTCCGGGTACTCCTCGTCGGCGCGCTCCGCATCGAGGTGCTCACGAACCTCCCGGTCTTCCGGCAGATTGCGTGCGGAGGTGACACGGGGGTCGACAGGGGTCAATCTGCAGTTCACGAGCAGGTTGAGAATGTACAAACTGCAGCAGAAGTGTAGAAGGAATTTGAACAACTCTTGGGGAAAACAAACATGATGCAAGTGACATGAGTGCTCCATGGGATGAGATGAAACAATGCGAGAGGTCTATAACTAACAAATGGAAGAAAATACATAGTCAAACGGTTCTATTTAACTGCCACTGAACATCCAAAACTACAGTGAGTATTGACGTGCAAATTAGCGGACTTAAAATTAACCAGTCATTCTAGAGCAACAGTCAGATAATAATTAAATTCATTATTTATAAAGTTTATAATGTTTTACCTCTTAAGAAAAATTCATATCATGGCCACTAACTTAAAACATTGGAGAACGAATAACAAGGTTTCCAGACTAAATGTCGGGGAAGTACACAATACGTCAGGTAGCCAAGATTGCTCTCTAGAGAAGTTTCCTCGTAGGTATTGTGATTCCTTTCAGGCCAATTTTAGCACCCGAGACACGAACAGCCTTTGAGTTGCTGCTCAGCTCCGTGTTCATTTGTACACGAGAGAGTGGGAGCAAAACAGTTCAAATGCATACAAAGAGTCTGTCAACTATCTCCCACAGAATAACTCGTGCTTTTATTAATTTCATTTGGGAATTCCTCTGAAGCATGGAATGTGCCAGTCGGCCAATCGGCTGAGCATAGAATTTGTATGACTGTTCTAGCTATATATGACTGTCCTGATCTGCATGATGAAGTTAGTTAGGCTCATCTAAATCATATGCCATATAGCAGTAATAGTAATCCTAGAAGTATAAATGCTGAGTGCTTCTTCACATTCAACCCGTTCTCAATTCTACTGCCATTTAAACTTAAGAAGTT
The DNA here is from genome assembly GCA_039707655.1 of Elymus sibiricus. Classification (NCBI taxonomy): domain Eukaryota; kingdom Viridiplantae; phylum Streptophyta; class Magnoliopsida; order Poales; family Poaceae; genus Elymus; species Elymus sibiricus. The sequence goes on from CM077665.1 coordinate 56,384,839, forward strand.
GATGCATATATTTATCGATATTTAATAGTGTATGAGATATTGGAGTAAACCAAAAAGTAGAATGCTTGAGGTTCCGGTTGTCTCCTACAATAGCAGTGTCGTCTTGCCACCCTACTAATCTTGGTGTATCGCGGCTTCCATTGTCGTAGCCGGCAGCCCGCAGCTGTTATCGGCATCAAAATCTTGGGAGCAGCTAATGTTAGAAGGACTAGAATTGTGTAGACATATGTAGACTCATGTAGACATATGCAGATAGAGATAAAATAGTATAAATATACTACAATTTGTCTTTACTCTATTCGTAAATGATGGGGAATCTCGCCATCTTCTGTTAATTGTACCTACCAGCCGGAAATCACATGCGAGAGGGGATTGGATCGCCATTAAAAGAGTACTTCAGATTGGAAAAATTAGAGATGAGGAGAGAGGAGTGAAGCTCAAGTTGCCTTCGGGTGAGTCTTTGGGATAGGATACACGCAGGTACACAGGGGAGCTGTTACGTATAGTCACTAGTCACACAATATTCTTTTCTGTATAATATTGTGTAACATAAGGATGCCTATATTGCTACAATATTACAATTTGTCCATTTGAATATCCAGTTCAGAAGGTCCCTAGTAGGTGAATGATGGGACAACTGGTAACATCTCGTGCAGAGGTTTATAAATGTTCAACTCTCTGATGAGCTGGATACGACTCACTGAAAACTATCCGTCAATAGGATATTCTCTGTCAAGTCTATGTACTTAGACTACTTTGGTCCAATTCGAAATCAAATCACATTTGAAAGATAAAAGTACCTTTGAGATTCAAAGTATTCATGTGATTTGTGCACAAGAAAGTGATTTTAACTAAGAGTAAGGGCCTATTTGGATGGAGGTCATACATGCAGCTCCTTGCCCAGGCAGCAATCTCAGCCTCAGGCTTGAGAAATCCAACGCCTGAGATTCCTGCCTGAGTCAGGCAGCTTTCTCACGAAGCAAACCAAACATGCCTTAACTTAGCCAAGCAAAGATGGGAGGGTAGTAAACGACGTTGCTTCTATGATCAAGATGAAAATATAAAACAACTCTTTCTCAAATGTTCTCTCTCCAAACTGTTATAGCGTACGATTTATGTAGTCTTTAATGTTACCCCTCCAATTAGTACTAACACGTTATTTAGGATGTGGCTTGAAAGAGCTGTTTTATATTTTGAATAGGAGTATGTGCATTATTTGCGATATATGGAACTGCAGAAATGACATGATTTTTTTATGGACAAAATATTATATATTTTTTTGTAAGTTATTTACAGAGCCACTGTTTGGATCCGTACGTGGTCGTTACTCAGTCATGCGGAAGCCAAGAAGCATATGGCTATTAGGTGCAACCGGTGAGCAGATGCAGAGACCGGAGGAAATCCTCCTTTTCAAAAAATCATATAGCTCGTAACATTTTTTTAGGTAAATATATAGCTCTTTTTTTAGGCAAATTATAGCCCATAGCTAACAGATTCGCGTCGCCAGCAACACATGGTCCAGGCCCACCGAACACAGCCAGTGCTAACGACAAAAGTACATGCCTACTTTACTTTTTATTTTATTTATTTTGGTATGCTTATTTTAAGTTGAAAACAATTACGTATTCAGAAAATTGTTGTCAATTTATAATTGTTGCAAAAAAAAATGTGAATTCAAAATATGTTCATGAGTTCAAAATTCTTCATGGATTAAAAATGTTCGTGAACTCAAAAGATGTTCTCGAATTCAAAAATTGCTGGAGGGTTTAAAAAAAGATAATGAATAAAAACAATGTTCACGATTCAAAAAAAAAATTCAATTTGAAAAATGTCCATGAATTCAAATTTCTTTGCGGATTTGTAAAAATATTTACAAATTAAAAAAGATTCATGAATACAAAAAATGTTCACTATTTTAAAAAAAATCGAATTAAAAAACCGTTAATTTAAGAAAAAGTTCAGCAATGCAGAACACATATGTCAATGCAAATCTTGTTCATGGGTTCAAAAAGTGTTCATGAATCCAAAAACTATGGACGAATTCAAACATTGTTTGTGAATTCATAATGTTCTGAAAAATTCTCAATAATGTGAAGAATTTTTGAAATTCTGATTTTTTTAAAAGCTCCAACATTTTTCGAAAAACACGAACAATTTATGAAATTTGTAGTTTTTAAATGAGAAAAAACTGATAAAATAAAAGAAAAAAACGATCAATTTATTAAAATTTTAAATTAAAAAAAACTGAGAAACTGAAAACAAAAGTGGATAGAATAATAAACGATAAAAATAGACCCGTTTATTTAGCAAGGGCCTAGTGACATGCACCGGACGGTCAGTGCGGTTTGCTTGCTTCGCCTCGATTTATAAGCGAATGTACAATGGTGCTATCTTAGAAGTGCCATATAGGATAAACGCTGAGGTGGAAGAGAGAGAAATCATAAGAAAAGGCTTGTCTTCTCTTATTTAAGAGATGATCTCTTAGCACAATATGTCTCACCACATTTTTAGGAATAACTAGTACTGGAAGATAAAGGCTAAGAGATAACCCATCGTAGATATATTTTTTGTCATCTCTAAATTACATGCAAAGCTTAAGATATGACAATCTTATCAACCATTGTACATGCCCTAAAGGGCCAGTCCAGCTACCTACCGCTCGTGGGCGATTGATATTCAAACGATTGAATAGTAACTATTTAACGGTTATCCTCCACAGCAATCACTATCCCGGCGCGGATGCGCTCCTAGCGCGCCACGTGATGCATGTTGGGCGCACTCCACGGTTTTTTCAGTTTCGGCACATTTTTTGGGCGTTTTATATGTTTTTTTTTTTGCTTTTTTTGGCTCTTTAATTTTTTGTTTGGATTTTCCTAGGTTCCAATGATTTTTTTTCTTCTTCTGGGAAGCAACGCTTTTCTGCGAGAATCGTAGTTATCCTTCTTCAAAAGGTAAAACCATAACATGTGTTTCTTTAAGAAGCACAACCTAAAAAGCGCAACATGTGCTTTCACAAAAAGCGCAACTGTGCTTCTTGAAAAGGGAAAAGAACAACCCGTACTTAAAATATGTTAAAAAGGGCAAGTGTGCTTCTAGGTTTTTCTTCTTTCTTTTTCTTTTCAGTTTTTTTTTCGGGTTTCGGTTTTTTTATGCCTATTTTTTGTTTTTCTATTTTATTATTTTATTTTTATCTTTTTAAAGATAAAAAATATCATTGAAATCTATTAACATGAGATCTTGTTTCAAATATCTAAACGGGAGAAATCCAAATGTAAAAACGGTTCGAGATTTGGATGCACGATTAAAATAAACCATTTAAAAATATGAATGTATGAAATAAAGAGAAAACTCCAATGTTGCAACAAATTGTATACATACAATGCATCACTTATCAGCATCACATAAGGTGGGAAGGACCTTTACAAAAGATAACCCTAAACTAGTTATTTTGAAAGGATTGCTATAAGTGATATATTGCAGTTGTGATACACACATGCTCTCTAGACGCACTGAAACTAACTTGTGCTTTGGCGTTTCCTAATGGGATTTTACATAGTACATGCAGTGTATCAAGCATGGAGCAACTCTCGAGATAAGCATGGAGCAGCTAACCAACGGTTATTCGGTTATTCCAGGGATTCCTGCAAAGGTTAATTTTGTTGGCTGGAAGCACGTCAAGTGGTATGTCCAACCATTGTCATATGTGACGTGCTGGGCGCTCCCTTCAGGTTTTTATTTTTTATTTTTTCTATACACATTTTTGGGTTTTAGATTTTTTTCCTATGTTTGTTAGGCTTTTTGGTTTTTTCTAGGTTTGGAGGAATTGTTTTGTGAAGCACATCTGTATTTCTCGAAAAACAAATCCTGTGTATCCACGAGAAGCACGAGTGTGTTTCTCGTGGAAGCACATATTTGCTTCGTGAAGTATGACTCGTGATTCCATGTACTTCCACCAGAAGGAAAATATGTGCTTCTATGAGAAGCACATAATGTGGTTGTCCTTTGCAAAACCGCATGCTCTTTGAAACCATAGGGCCTACGAAAATATATGGAATTTTTCTTCCATGAGAAGAAAAATACGTGCTTCCAAACAAAAGTGAAAACTGCAACCATGCTATAGAGCTTCGTTTTTTTCCGGTTGCTGGTTTTCTTCGCTTTTAATTTGTTTTTCAAATTTTTTTTGGTATTCATTTTTTGTGAAGAAAATTTTGTTAAAACTATTTATATGTGCTCTAGTTTCAAAGAGTTCGACACGAGAAATCCAACTGTAAAAACAATTCTTTATTTGGAGGTACGGATCAAGAGATAAACTATTTTGAACAAACGAATATACGAAAAAAATCAAGTTGCGACAAGTGACACGGATGCAGTGCGTCACTTGTCAACACCCGAGAAGATGGGGGGTTACTTTTGCAAAGGGTAACCCTTAACTAGTGAGTTCATATTAATTATGGAGGCCCTATGTATGGCTCAAAGGAAAAAAAAGCAGGTTTATGTGATTAGTTGGGGAGCGGGGGGAGATTAAATGAATGGATTTGTCTCAGAAAAATAAATATAAATGAATGGATTTGTCTACAAAAAATATGAAATGAATTGAACAAGGACCACCACAGATGAATTCAGTACACATTAGACTGACATGCAGTATGGATTCAGTACACATTAGACTGACATGCAGTATGGATTCAGTACACATTAGACTGACATTTACTAGCCATTATTATTTTTTGCGCAGGACATGTACTAGCCATTGCAGGGAAAGAGATACATATATGTGATATCAAGAGTTTTTTTTTTGGCGGGAGGATATCAATAGTAAAAGACGGGCAAGACATATATAATTGGCATGTGCATGAAACGAATCGTTCCAAGAACCTTCACACAAAGTGTATCGACCACCACCATCATATTTCCTGACAAATGCTATGTATCGGCACCAACAACAATGTTGTTTTTTATACAGGTCAACAGTTACGTGTGTTGAAATTACCAATGTGATATGATTTTTTGTTTTTTGTTTTGCAAAAACCAATGTGATATGATAGCAATACATAATTATACTTTCGTAGCATCGATGTTAAAAATACACACGACGAAACTCTGGCACTGTTACATCTCAGTTGAACTTGGCCGTTGTGCCTTCGAATCACAAACTGGGGATATTCTTGCGGTCACAGAAAACATGGTGCCTATTCAAAGATTAAGTTTCAAACAGGATATGTAGGCTACAGAAAGGATTAGCATGTTCTGATGGAACATTTTTTAACAAGAGATGCATTACACCTTTGTGAATGATATCTAAAATTTAATGTGGAGGATATGCACATCCAAGTCCCCACGTACGTCTCACAGGCAAAGATCTTGTTAGAAATCAGCATGCCATTTATCGTGTCAGTATCAAGTTTATTTAATCCACGCAAGTCAGATAGAGCAAGAACCTTGTGTTTCTTCTGTCGATGTTGCCACGGCGGAGAGGACGAGTCGGTCTGGGATGGCGGAGAAGACGAAGCCAGTTTTATCTGCCGGCCGGCCGGCTGCTCCTCCCACCACCCGCTTGAACTCAATCGGCCGCCCACCAAACATACCCACCGGAACGCGTTTGATATCTGAAAAATCACCAGGAGAGGAAGGAAATGATGGCCGCGGTGGAAGTGAGCAACAAGATGGTGATCCTGAAGCGGCACGTGACGGGGTTCCCCACCGAGGACGACATGGAGCTCCTCACGGCGACGGCGCGCCTGGCCGTCCAGCCCGGGTCGACGACGGTGATCGTAAAGAACCTCTACCTCTCCTGCGATCCCTACATGCGCAGGCGGATGACCAAGCACCAGGAGCCTAGCTACCCGGAATTCGTCCTCGGGGAGGTACCGCGCGTATTTATTTTTGAAAAGCATATGGATGGTTTCAGCCTTTCTTTCCTGAATCTTGTTTCCCCGACATTTTTGTGCCTCCGTGAATCCTTCCTACCAGGTTATACCCACTTTTGGCGTGAGCAAGGTGGTTGCATGCATCTGGGCACCCGGATTACAAGGCAGGTGATCTGGTGTGGGGAATGACAGCGTGTGATGAATACACCTTGATCACTAACCTGGGGTTGATATTCAAGATCAAACATCCTGAATTACCGCCGTCGTACTACGCATGTGTTCTCGGTGAGTTCACATTTATTCGTCGCAAGCTAATTATACATTTTCGTTATTCTGAAACCGGATAGTTCATTGTTATACATCTTCGTTATTCTGAAACCGGATAGTTACGGTTTACTTTCTTGGTAGTAGATCATATATAGTCTTCTATAATCAATCACATAATTATGATCCTAGCCCATCCTAGAAGCTTGACAAATGACAACCACTCGTGTCTGCTACTTTTGGTCATATTTAACAGCTGGTACACTGGTATATTATTTCTCCCCTAACTGCAATTTTTGTAATTCAGGCATGCCTGGCCTTACTGCATATGCTGGATTCTTCAACGTAGCCAGGCCGAAAAAAGGAGACCATGTCTTTGTATCGGCGGCATCAGGGGCCGTCGGACATCTTGTTGGGCAGCTTGCCAAGATCACAGGCTGCTGTGGTTGGCAGTGCCAGTTCCGATGAGAAGGTTTGTACAATATCGTTTTTTCTTTTCCTCCGGTTGTGCACATCCCCAGCCAATGGACAGTTCTGTTCATACTGATTTTGTCACTGCCTTTGGCAGTTTCAATGATACCCAAAGTAAATATGTTTCACAAGATCAGTAATACACATCATTTTTCATGGGATAAATTTGTCTTCTCCTCAGGTCAACCTCCTGAAAACAAAGTTTGGATTCGACAAAGCCTTCAACTATAAGAAGGAGCAGGACCTCAATGCCGCACTAAAAAGGTTAATTGCAAGCCCCGTTCCTTGCCATGCAACTGTGTTCCACCTTCCAGTGCTTTGGGCCAGTTAACCAAGAGTAATTGTTGCCATAATGCTTTGTTCTCGCAGGTGCTTCCAGGAGGGCATCGACATCTACTTCGACAATGTGGGTGGCACGATGCTGGATGCGGCACTACTCAACATGAGGCTGCACGGGCGGGTGGTCGTGTGCGGGATGATCTCGCAGTACAACCTGGAGCGTCCCGAGGGTGTGCGCAACCTTGCATGCGTCGTCACCAAGCGCATCCGCATAGAGGGCTTCCGGGTGATAGAGTACTTTGGCACCTATCGCAATTTTGAAGAGGAGATGGTGGGTCACCTCAAGGAAGGGAACATTATATACATGGAGGATGTCGCCGAGGGGATCGAGAAGGTGCCGGCGGCGCTCGTCGGGCTCTTCTACGGGCGCAACATCGGAAAGCAGTTGGTGGCCGTTGCACAGGAGTGACATCACATGCTATAATGTTAATTTGGGGGAAAACAATGTCCTCAAACATTCCTTCGCTGAATTATGCAGTTCTGTTTTAGCAGAAAAAAATAAGTTGGTAAAAGTTAACTTGGGTGTTAATGACATGAATGTTTCTAAAAATACATAGTAGAATTAAGACTATTGAGTCCTCTAGGGTTCAAACTTTCCAAAATGAGGTTTCCTTCCTGCTAGTATTGATCTTACTACGAAAGATGTTTTAGAAGAGTATACAATGAACATTAACAACACTGAAACTAAAGCTGAATTTGGTAGCCTTTTTCAACATTCTTTATGTTCTATGCATAAGGATATTGTTGGTGATTGTGATCTAAGTGGTTATGAGTTCAGAAAAAGTGTTGGTTCGGAACATATATTGAACAAAATATATACAAAAAATGACTATAATGACATAAAACAGACAGAATATTAGATGGTTGAATAATGCCGACGAGCTTCAAATGGTTAGCGATACTTTAAAAGTTCATGATCCCTGCATTATTGTGTTGTCGGAGACAAAGAAAGAGGATTATAGTCTAGGTGTTCTTAATTTGCTGATAGACACTCTGGTTATTGACCAACATAGTTAATGAAAGAGGATTGCCAGTAGGCAGTTCACCTGGACCAATAACAAAAATAATTTGGTGATAGCCACTCGTGACAAAGTATTTATACCAACAAAAATAATTTGGTGATAGCCACCCCTTTTTCATTATCTACCATTTCTGCCTTTTTTAAGGAAAAGGCCTTCCATGGCCAGTTTTATTAATTTAAACAACGCTTACATCATCCGCTAAAAGACTAGAAATAAATTTCGGAGGTGAGTCCAACCACAAACTTGGTGGATCAACATGTCCATTTTGAGCTAGCGCATGAGCTACCATATTAGATTCGCGATTACAGTGCTGTAACAAGACCTTTTTTTAAATCACTTAGAAGTGAACGACAGACGTCCAGGATGGGGGCCACAATCATTGAGTGTCCTGAATTTCCCTGGAAGGCTTCCACAATGATCACATTATCAGTTTGTACCAAGATAAAGTTCACTCCAATATTGTTGGCTAATTGGAGACCTTCAACAAGGGCGCGGTTGCTTCGACCGATACCACATCCGTCACATGCTTTAATTTCATCGTTGCTGCTCCCACAAACATCCCACTACCATCTCTTAGGACTGCACCGCAGGCTCCTGTATTGTCTTCCTCCGAGAAGGAAGCATCAACATTAAGGACCAGTTGGCTTAGTAATGGTTTCCTCCATCGGTTCAAACGCGACGGTGTTGTAGGTTTGCTCGCAGCTCTTACAAAGTTAAGAAGTAAAGCCCAAATGGACTGGCAGGACCGAATCGGGTGTTGGACCTGTTGGGGAACGTTGCATGGGAAACAAAAATTTTCCTACGCACACACAAGATCTATCCATGGTGATGAGCATCTACGAGAGGGAGAGTGAATCTACATACCCTTGTAGATCGCTAAGCGGAAGCGTTTAAGAAACGCGGTTAATGTAGTCGAACGTCTCCGCGATCCAAATCGCAAGTCGTCCCTCGATCCGATCACGAACTAGCGCCGAACGGACGGCGCCTCCGCGTTCAACACACGTACGGCTTGATGACACCTTCACCTCCTCGATCCAGCGAGCGATGGTGAAGTAGTGGTTGAGTTCCAGCAGCACGACGGCGTGGTGATGGTGGTGAGGAACAATCTCTGCAGGGCTTCGCCAAGCGCTACGGAGATTATGACGGAGGAACTAGAGGGTTAGGGTTGCCGCACACGGCTTGGGGAAATCTTGATGTCTCCCGTGTGCTAGCCCTGCCCCTCTATTTATATGTTGAGCCTTGGGGTCTAAACTTGGAGTAAAAGCCTCCTCCAGGTCGGTTTTGCCCGCACAAGGTCGGTTTGGCCCGCAGGGAAAGAGTCCAACTCGGATCCCTGCCGAACCGTGCACAGCCGCGCACAAGCGGTAGTACCGCTCACAAGCGGTAGTACCGCTTGGGCGGTAGTACCGCTTCACACAAGCGGTAGTACCGCTCGGGCGGTAGTACCGCTTCACACAAGCGGTAGTACCGCTTACGCGGCAGCAAAACTATTTTTGCACTTTCCAATACCTCGTGGGCTTTTATCCCTTGGCCCATATAAAGTGTTCTCGCACCCGAACACTTCGGTAAACATCCGGAACCCCTTCCGGTGAACTCCGGAACTCTTCCGGAGATCAAAACACTATTATCACATATATCAATCTTTACCTCCGGACTATTCCGGAGATCCTCGTCATGTCCGGGATCTTATCCGGGACTCCGAACAACTTTCGGTCACCAACATAATAACTCAATTATACTAATCGTCACCAAACGTTAAGTGTGTAGACCCTGCGGGTTCGAGAACTATGTAGACATGACCGAGACACCTCTACGGCCAATAACCAATAGCGGGACCTGGATGCCCATATTGGCTCCTACATATTCTACGAAGATCTTTTATCGGTCGAACCTCTATGTCAAGGATTCAGTTAATCCCGTATGCTGTTCCCTTTGTTCTTCGGTATGTTACTTGCCCGAGATTCGATCGTCGGTATCACTATACCTAGTTCAATCTCGTTACCGGCAAGTCTCTTTACTCGTTCCGTAATACAAGATCTCGTGGCTAACACTTTAGTCACATTGCTTGCAAGGCTCATTGTGATGTTGTATTACCGAGTGGGCCCTGAGATACCTCTCCGTCATACGGAGTAACAAATCCCAGTCTTGATCCATGCCAACCCAACAAACACCCTCGGAGATACCTGTAGAGCACCTTTATAGTCGCCCAGTTACGTTGCGACGTTTGATACACACAAGGTATTCCTCCGGTGTCAGTGAGTTGCATGATCTCATGGTCAAAGGAACAGATACTTGACATGCAGAAAACAATAGCAATAAACTGACACGATCAAATGCTACGTTTATAGTTTGGGTCTTGTCCATCACATCATTCTCCTAATGATGTGATCCCGTTATCAAATGACATCTCATGTCAATGGCTAGGAAACCTTAACCATCTTTGATCAACGAGCTAGTCAACTAGAGGCTTACTAGGGACACAGTGTTGTCTATGTATCCACACATGTATTTGAGTTTCCAATCAATACAATTATAGCATGGATAATAAACGATTATCATGAACAAGGAAATATAATAATAACTAATTTATTATTGCCTCTAGGGCATATTTCCAACAGTCTCCCACTTGCACTAGAGTCAATAATCTAGTTCACATCACTATGTGATTTACATTGTAATGAATCGAACACCCATGCAGTTCTGGTGTTGTTCATGTTTAGCCCTTGGAAGAGGTTTAGTCATCGGATCTGCAACATTTAGATCCGTGTGTACTTTGCAAATATTTATGTCGTCCTCCTTGATGTAATCGCGGATGGAATTGAAACGTCGCTTTATGTGTCTGGTCCTCTTGTGAAATCTTGGTTCCTTGGCTAGAGCAATGGCACCAGTATTATCACAAAACAGAGTCATTGGGTTAAGTGCACTAGGCACTACTCCAAGATCTGTCATGAACTCCTTCATCCAGACACCTTCCTTCGCCGCCTCCGAGGCTGCGATGTACTCCGCTTCGCATGTAGAATCTGCTACCACGCTTTGCTTGGAACTGCACCAGCTAACCGCACCCCCATTAAGAATAAATACGTATCCGGTTTGCGACTTAGAGTCATCCGGATCAGTGTCAAAGCTTGCATCGACGTAACCCTTTACGACGAGCTCTTGATCACCTCCATAAACGAGAAACATGTCCTTAGTCCTTTTCAGGTACTTCAGGATATTCTTGACCGCCGTCCAGTGTTCCATTCCTGGATCACTTTGAAACCTTCCGACCATACTTATGGCAAGGCTGACATCGGGTCTTGTGCACAGCATTGCATACATGATAGAGCCTATGGCCGAAGCATAGGGGATGACACTCATCTTTTCTCTATCTTCTGCAGTCACTGGGCATTGAGTCTTACTCAACTTCACACCTTGCAAAACAGGCAAGAACCCCTTCTTGGACTGATCCATTTTGAACTTCTTCAAAATCTTATCAAGGTATGTGCTTTGTGAAAGTCCTATTAAGCGTCTTGATCTATCTCTATAGATCTTGATGCCTAATATGAAAGCAGCTTCTCCTAGGTCCTTCATTGAAAAACTCTTGTTCAAATATTCCTTCACGCTTTCCAACATTTCTATATTGTTTCCAATTAGCAATATGTCATCCACATATAATATTAGAAACGCTATAGAGCTCCCACTCACTTTCTTGTAAATACAAGCTTCTCCGTAAACTTGTATAAACTCGAACGCTTTGATCACTTCATCAAAGCGAAGATTCCAACTCCGAGATGCTTGCACCAGTCCATAAATGGATCGCTGGAGTTTGCAAACTTTGTCAGCATTCTCTGGATCGAAAAAACCTTCTGGTTGTATCATATACAACTCTTCCTTAAGGAAACCGTTAAGGAACGCTGTTTTGACATCCATCTGCCAAATTTCATAATCGAAAAAGGCAGCTATTGCTAACATGATTCTGACGGACTTAAGCATCGCTACGGGTGAGAAGGTCTCATCGTAGTCAACTCCTTGAACTTGTGAAAAACCCTTTGCCACAAGTCGAGCTTTATAGACGGTGACATTACCGTCCGCGTCTGTCTTCCTCTTAAAGATCCATTTGTTCTGAATGGCCTTACGCCCTTCAGGTAATACTTCCAAAGTCCATACTTTGTTTTCATACATGGATCCCATCTCGGATTTCATGGCCTCTAACCATTTCTCAGAATCCGGGCCCATCATCGCTTCTCCATAGCTCGTAGGTTCATCGTTGTCTAACAACATGACTTCTAAGACAGGGTTGCCGTACCACTCGGGAGCAGTACGCGTCCTTGTCGACCTACGAGGTTCGATAGCAACTTGATCCAAAGCTTCATGATCATCATCATTAACTTCCTCTTCAGCTAATGTAGGCTCCACAGAAACAACTTTCTGCGCTGCGCTACTCTCAGGTTGAAGTAAAGGTTCAACAACCTCATCAAGTTCTATTTTCCTCCCACTCAATTCTTTCGAGAGAAACTCTTTCTCAAGAAATGTTCCGTTTTTAGCGACAAACACTTTGCCCTCGGATCTGAGGTAGAAGGTATACCCAATTGTCTCTTTTGGGTATCCTATGAAGACGCATTTCTCCGCTTTGGGTTCCAGCTTTTCAGGCTGAAGCTTTTTGACATAAGCATCACATCCCCAAACTTTAAGAAACGACAGTTTTGGCTTCTTGCCAAACCAAAGTTCATATGGCGTCGTCTCAACGGATTTCGATGGTGCCCTATTTAAAGTGAATGCAGCTGTCTCTAATGCATAACCCCAAAACGATAGTGGCAAATCGGCAAGAGACATCATAGATCGCACCATATCCAATAAAGTTCGATTACGACGTTCGGACACACCATTACGCTGTGGTGTTCCAGGCGGTGTCAATTGTGAAACAATTCCACACTGTCTTAAGTGACTGCCAAACTCATAACTCAGATATTCTCCTCCTCGATCAGATCGTAGGAATTTAATCTTCTTGTTACGATGATTCTCAACTTCACTCTGAAATTGTTTGAACTTTTCAAATGTTTCAGACTTATGTTTCATTAAGTAAATATACCCATATCTACTTAAGTCATCAGTGAAGGTGAGAAAGTAACGATAACCACCGCGCGCCTCAATACTCATCGGACCACACACATCAGTATGTATGATTTCCAATAAGTCACTTGCCCGTTCCATTGTTCCAGAGAACGGCGTTTTAGTCATCTTGCCCATGAGGCATGGCTCACATGTGTCAAGTGATTCAAAATCAAGTGACTCCAAAAGTCCATCAGCATGGAGCTTCTTCATGCGTTTTACGCCAATATGACCTAAACGGCAGTGCCACAAGAAAGTGGTATTATCATTATCAATTCTACATCTTTTGGCATCAATGTTATGAACATGTGTATCATTACTATCGAGATTCAATAAGAATAAACCCCTCACATTGGGTGCATGACCATAAAAGATATTACTCATATAAATAGAACAACCATTATTCTCTGATTTAAATGAGTAACCGTCTCGCAATAAACAAGATCCAGATATAATGTTCATGCTTAACGCAGGCACCAAATAACACTTATTTAGGTTCATCACTAATCCCGACGGTAATCGAAGAGCGAGCGTGCCGACGACGATCACATCAACCTTGGAACCATTTCCCACGCGCATCGTCACTTCGTCCTTTGCCAGCCTCCGTCTATTCCGCAGTTCCTGTTTAGAGTTGCAAATATGAGCAACTGCACCGGTATCAAATACCCAGGCACTACAACGAGAGTTGGTAAGGTACACATCAATAACATGTATATCATATATACCTTGTTTGTTGTTGGCCGCCTTCTTGTCAGCCAAATACTTGGGGCAGTTCCGCTTCCAGTGTCCAGTTCCCTTCAATGAAAACACACAGTTTCTGGTTTGGGTCCAGCCTTGGGTTTCTTCACGAGAGGAGCAACTGATTTGCCACTCTTCTTGGAGTTACCCTTCTTACCCTTGCCATTTTTCTTGAAACTAGTGGTTTTATTGACCATCAACACTTGATGCTCCTTCTGAATTTCAGACTCAGCGGCTTTCAGCATCGCAAACAGCTCGGCGACTGACTTGTTCATCCCGTGCATGTTATAGTTCAACACGAAGCTCTTGTAGCTAGGTGGCAATGATTGAAGAACTCTGTCAGTGATAGCCTCTGGCGGAAGGGGCATCCCCAATTCAGCCAGACGGGTGGAGTACCCAGACATTCTGAGCACGTGATCACTGATAGACCCGTTCTCCTCCATCTTGCAATCATAGAACTTATCGGAGATCTCATATCTCTCGATCCGGGCATTCTTCTGAAAGATAAACTTCAACTCCTGGAACATCTCATATGCTCCATGACGTTCAAAACGTCTTTGAAGTCCCGGTTCTAAGCCATACAACATTGCACATTGAACTATTGAGTAATCATCAGAACGAGCCTGCCAGGCGTTCACAACGTCTAGAGACTCAACTGGAGCGGGTGGATCACCAAGCGGTGCATCAAGGACATAAGCTTTCTGGGAAGCCGTAAGGATAATCCTTAGATTACGGGCCCAGTCCACAAAGTTACTTCCATCATCTTTCAACTTAGCTTTCTCTAGGAACGCATTAAAATTCAGGGGTGCTACTGCGCGAGCCATGATCTACAACATAAATATAGCAAAGACAACTTAGACTATTGTTCTTAGATAATGAGTTTAGTTAATCATATTACTTAAAAAACTCCCACTCAAATTGACATCCCTCCGGTCATTCGAGTGTAACATGATCCAAATCCACCAACTCAAGTCCGATCATCACGTGAGTCGAGGTGGTTTCAATGGTGAACATCTTCATGTTGATCATATCTACTATATGACTCATGTTCGACCTTTCGGTCTCTTGTGTTCCGAGGCCATGTCTGTACATGCTAGGCTCGTCAAGTTTAACCCAAGTGTTCCGCGTGTGCAACATGGCTTGCACCCGTTGTATGTGAACGTGGAGTCTATCACACCCGATCATCACGGCGTGTCTCGAAACGACGAACTTTCGCAACGGTGCACACTCGGGGAGAACACAATTTATCTTGAAATTTAAGTGAGGGATCACCTTATAATGCTACCGTCGTCCTAAGCAAAATAAGATGCATAAAAGGATTAACATCACATGCAAATCATAAGTGACATGATATGGCCATGAACTTGTGCTTTTGATCTCCATCTCCAAAGCACCGGCATGATCTCCATCGTCACCGGCATGACACCATGATCTCCATCATCTTGATCTCCATCATCTTGATCTCCATCAACGTGTCGCCATAAGGTTGTCGCGCCGACTGTTGCTTCTACGACTATTGCTAACGTTTAGCGATAAAGTAAAGCATTACATAGCGCTTAATGATTGACACGCAGGTCATACAATAATTAAAGACAACTCTATGGCTCCTGCCAGTTGCCGTACTCATCGACATGCAAGTCGTGATATTCTATACAACACATGATCATCTCATACATCACATATATCTCATCATGTAATTGGCCATATCACATCACAACATACCCTGCAAAAACAAGTTAGACGTCCTCTAATTGTTGTTGCAAATTTTACGTGGCTGCTACGGGTTTGCAAGAACCGTTCTTACCTACGCAAAACCACAACGTGGTGTAGTGATTGCTTTTTGATCTTCTAAAAGAACCCTCTTCATTGAAATCGATTCAACTAAAGTGAGAGAGACAGACACCCGCTAGCCATCTTTATGCAACGAAGTTACATGTTAGTTGAAGGAACCTGTCTCGCGTAAGTGTACGCGTAATGTCGGTCCGGGCCGCTTCATCTCACAGTACCGCCGAATCAAATATCAACTAGTAACGGCAAGCAATATGTATACACCCACGCCCACAACTCGTTTGTGTTCTACTCGAGATCTCATCTACGCATAGACCTGGCTCATGATGCCACTGTTGGAACGTTGCATGGGAAACAAAAATTTTCCTACGCACACACAAGATCTATCCATGGTGATGAGCATCTACGAGAGGGAGAGTGAATCTACATACCCTTGTAGATCGCTAAGCGGAAGCGTTTAAGAAACGCGGTTGATGTAGTCGAACGTCTCCGCGATCCAAATCGCAAGTCGTCCCTCGATCCGATCACGAACTAGCGCCGAACGGACGGCGCCTCCGCGTTCAACACACGTACGGCTTGATGACGCCTTCACCTCCTCGATCCAGCGAGCGATGGTGAAGTAGTGGTTGAGTTCCAGCAGCACGACGGCGTGGTGATGGTGGTGAGGAACAATCTCTGCAGGGCTTCGCCAAGCGCTACGGAGATTATGACGGAGGAACTAGAGGGTTAGGGTTGCCGCACACGGCTTGGGGAAATCTTGATGTCTCCCGTGTGCTAGCCCTGCCCCTCTATTTATATGTTGAGCCTTGGGGTCTAAACTTGGAGTAAAAGCCTCCTCCAGGTCGGTTTTGCCCGCACAAGGTCGGTTTGGCCCGCAGGGAAAGAGTCCAACTCGGATCCCTGCCGAACCGTGCACAGCCGCGCACAAGCGGTAGTACCGCTCACAAGCGGTAGTACCGCTTGGGCGGTAGTACCGCTTCACACAAGCGGTAGTACCGCTCGGGCGGTAGTACCGCTTCACACAAGCGGTAGTACCGCTTACGCGGCAGCAAAACTATTTTTGCACTTTCCAATACCTCGTGGGCTTTTATCCCTTGGCCCATATAAAGTGTTCTCGCACCCGAACACTTCGGTAAACATCCGGAACCCCTTCCGGTGAACTCCGGAACTCTTCCGGAGATCAAAACACTATTATCACATATATCAATCTTTACCTCCGGACTATTCCGGAGATCCTCGTCATGTCCGGGATCTTATCCGGGACTCCGAACAACTTTCGGTCACCAACATAATAACTCAATTATACTAATCGTCACCAAACGTTAAGTGTGTAGACCCTGCGGGTTCGAGAACTATGTAGACATGACCGAGACACCTCTACGGCCAATAACCAATAGCGGGACCTGGATGCCCATATTGGCTCCTACATATTCTACGAAGATCTTTTATCGGTCGAACCTCTATGTCAAGGATTCAGTTAATCCCGTATGCTGTTCCCTTTGTTCTTCGGTATGTTACTTGCCCGAGATTCGATCGTCGGTATCACTATACCTAGTTCAATCTCGTTACCGGCAAGTCTCTTTACTCGTTCCGTAATACAAGATCTCGTGGCTAACACTTTAGTCACATTGCTTGCAAGGCTCATTGTGATGTTGTATTACCGAGTGGGCCCTGAGATACCTCTCCGTCATACGGAGTAACAAATCCCAGTCTTGATCCATGCCAACCCAACAAACACCCTCGGAGATACCTGTAGAGCACCTTTATAGTCGCCCAGTTACGTTGCGACGTTTGATACACACAAGGTATTCCTCCGGTGTCAGTGAGTTGCATGATCTCATGGTCAAAGGAACAGATACTTGACATGCAGAAAACAATAGCAATAAACTGACACGATCAAATGCTACGTTTATAGTTTGGGTCTTGTCCATCACATCATTCTCCTAATGATGTGATCCCGTTATCAAATGACATCTCATGTCAATGGCTAGGAAACCTTAACCATCTTTGATCAACGAGCTAGTCAACTATAGGCTTACTAGGGACACAGTGTTGTCTATGTATCCACACATGTATTTGAGTTTCCAATCAATACAATTATAGCATGGATAATAAACGATTATCATGAACAAGGAAATATAATAATAACTAATTTATTATTGCCTCTAGGGCATATTTCCAACAGGACCTCCTCATGTCACACTATTTGTAGCCTTTGCCACCATATGTACCAGCTAGCAACAACAATCAGCTCTGGTAATTCGACAACATCCATATATTGCGTATGGTGCGCCAGATCATATAGAAAAGTTTCAACTATCTCAGCTCCTGATCTCCCTTGTATAGCTACTCTTTCTATTATTTCATGCAGTCCCAGGTTTCTCCAAATCTACCGAACTCGGTTGCATTTGAAAGCCATGTGAGCAATAACTTCAACCTTTAAGTTCCAAAGTTTGCTACTATTTCGCCTTAACACGGATTGGTAGTGACCATACCCCCCTTTTACTTCATTTTCAACAAAACTCCGCTTCCCTGAAAAAATCTTTAGGTTTGAGAAATAGTGGTTGGATATTGATGACTGTACTCTGGTGGTTACTAGATCCTGGAATTCTTTTTGCCATTTGAGAGACCCTGTAGATGTTTGGAACTTCAAGATTAGAAGGTTAAAGAAAACTTTAAGAGGTTAGAATATTAATGGGTAGACTACTTAATCGTCGGTGACGCGATATGATGTTTAATTAGAGTTTTAAATGTTTAGGGAGAGTCCCCGACGATATCAAGGAGTCCCCGACGATCGTCGGTGACGCGATATGATGTTTAATTAGAGTTTTAAATGTTTAGTTGCATAGCGTAGCCGTTGAGTCGACGATGCCCGGCCAGCATCCTCGTCGTCGACTCGGTGGCAACCACCTGCTTGAGAGGCGCCATGTCCGGGACTGGGCTCCGCCGGGCTGGCACTGGGAGGTGCTGCCTTCCGGGGCGCCCAGCTTGGTGAGGAATTAGGGTCCCGTCGTCGACCCGGAGGTTCTTTGGTGGCGGTCGCGTGGACCACTGTCGGTGCAGAGGGAGCTGGCCCCCGCGGAGGTGGTACGTCGCCGTGTCAGGAAGGAGGACGAGCACGTCCGACGCTACATGGCTGCGTTGGACGCTAGGTTCTCCAATACCTGGCAGGTTCTTCAGGTATCTCACCCGAGCTATCATCCTGTCGTAGTTCCTTCTCTTTGGGTGTCCACCGCCTGTGCCGCGAGACGTCAACTATATCTGTATTAGTGATATTATATAATAATATTCGAGATGTATTAATGATAATAGATATATTAGCGATACTATTCGATGATGTATTAGTGATATTATATGATCGTATTGTTGCATTGCCTTGTATTGATTTGCATATCTCATGTTTGTATATGCCATGTTGTAATATTTGCAGAAACTATGGATCAGAGAGACTTAGAAAAAGAACAGTTGTTGGGGGATATAATCCTCGCCGGAGGTGATCCCTTGTCGTATCTCAATGACACCGATGGTCAGGAAGGAGAGGATGACGGCTCCGGTGATCCAACAATGGAGGAGGAAGGAGATCATGACGGCTCCGGTGACCGAATGGCGGAGGAAGGAGATCATGATCACGACTTCGGTAACCGAACAGAGGAGGGAGCCTCAACTGTTGCAAAGTCCGACGAGGTAAGGAGACGAGGCCCGAAGAAAAGGTTGCGCCCGGATGAAAGGTTCACGATCACAGAAGTCGCGAAAGATGGCCAACCGATTGCTCCCAAGCGGACCAAGGACGCATTTGTACATCAGTGTGGAGTTGTTGTTAGGGACTATGTCTCGATCAAGACCCAGCAATGGAATAAGAATAATAAGGACCCTGAAGTTTCTTATGTCCATGATAGACTGAAAGATGATCTTTGGACCGAGCTGATGACAAATTTCAGCCTACCGCGAGAGGAGGATCCGAATAACCCAGTTATAGAGCGAAAGGTCAAGGCGTTTGCTCTTAAGAAGATGACAGAACTATTCAGGAACTGGAAGAAAGAGTTGAACACAAAGTTTGTCGAGAAAGAGGAGACTCCGAAATTCATCGGTCGATATGAGAAGATAAGAGATCAATGGCCCGAATTTGTGAAGATCCTTCCTTCGACGCTACCCCACCATCTCAGCGGAGAAGCAGCGTGGCTTCCATGGAGCTCGTTCAGCCTGATTTCACGGCTCTCGCTACCCCATGGATAGTATCACGGAGGCTGAACATTGTGAGCTAATGACGAAATGCCAGAACCTGACCTTCAAGGCGGCGGTCGGCTCTGTTGTACCTCCTCGAGCTGAGGGAACTTTCCATTGCCGTCCGATTCCACATGGCTATGCTGTTGTGACGGTGGATGAAATAATGGATGGATTTGAGGGGCTGGAGTTTGACAACCCTACAGGTGAAGAGGATATTATTCTTCTGGAAAATGCGTTGAGGAGTACCTGTCTATGGAGAAAGGAGTACATCAAGCTTCCAAACTGGACGCCTCAGCAGACTCAGCCTCCTCCGGCGCGTCAGGGCACTCCGCCTCCTCCTCCTCCTCCGGCGCGTCAGGGCACTCCGCCTCCTCCTTCTCCTCCTCCGGCGCGTCAGGGCACTCCGCCTCCTCCTTCGCCTCCTCCGGCGCGTTAGGGCAATCTGCCTCCTCCTCCTCCTCCTCCTCCTCCTCTGACGCGTCAGGGCACTCCGCCTCCTCCGGCGCGTCAGCAACGGCGGAAGAGAGTCGACGCCGCCGCTCCGGCGGCTAGCAGTACAATAGGCGGGAAGAAATACAAATTTGGTCCAAGCCTCAAGCCTCTTCCAAAGTTACCATATGAGAGGACTGACAAGGAACGCGCTGAAATCAGTGCAGCCGAAGTGAAGGCCCATTTTGCACGGAAACATCCACCTCCGAAGGAAACGGTAGATCCGGTGAAAGCGAAGCACACTCTGCATGCCCTGAAGCGACCACCACCGCCTCGGCTATCCAACTATGACTGCATAATTACAAAGACACATGATGAAGCGCTGTGGTCGGGAAGTACTTCCAGTGCTGCAAGAGACAAAAAACGAAGAAGTGGGAAAACAATTCCCCAGCTCGGCGAACAGGAGAAGCAATCGTGCCCCCCGCTCAAGGTGTCTAGCGATATCGCTAATCATCCGGTGCTACTGCCCGGTACCACTCTTGGTGATTACGTGGGCGATGATGTACAGTTTGAAACGGCTGAGGTAGTAGCAGCAGAGGACGTCTCTAGATACGAGCACGGGAAGCCTCTCGTCAAACCTGATCATCCTCATCTAACAACGATGATGCAAAAATTGCATGAGTGGTACATGGAAACCTGCAGGAAGTCTGGGACCGACAGTTTGATGATCAGAATTAAAAAAGAGCACGACTTCATTGGAGTCGACCTGATGCATGTTGAATTTGTGGAGTTATTTCAGTTATACAATCAAGAGGCCCTCGACAAACAACTCATGACTTGCTACTGTCTGTAAGTATTACTTCTATAATTAAGTCTCTAGCTCAGCTCGTTCATTGCATGTATATATAATTATCCTCACTATATTATGCATATTGAAGATGGTCGAATGCAAAAAAGAACAAATCTATGACATTGGGTTCATTAGCCCAAATACCGTAAATGAATGGTCGGTACAAAAGAGAGCCAAAGTTACTGAGGACAACTTGCTACAAGCGTTCCTTAGACATTAAAACAAAAGGGAAATACTCTTTCCTTACAACTTCAAGTGAGTGTTACTGTCTTGTGCATATTCGGTTTCGCTTACTCGAGGTTAAGTAATGTAATTGATGAGTTATGCGTGCGCAGGTTCCACTTTATTCTGCTATCCATTAAGCTTGACGGGGCATTAGTAACTATCTTAGACTCGAGACGTAAAGATCCCGAGAATTATGCGGACATGACTGCAATGCTCCAGAAGTAAGTTCAATCAATACCGGGACCATATCGGCAACTTTCGTTCATTTCCTGATATCAAGTAATCATTTTCTTTGCCTACCAGGGTTTGGAAAAAGTTCACCGGAATGGTTCCCGGTCTAAACAACGAGCTGCGATTTACACACCCCAAAGTAAGTAGTACTAGCTAGTTCCACGCATCTCCCATTGATTCTAGTTTCATCAATACCATTATCATGCTTGCTTGTCAGTTTGATTGAACTTTATTCTCGTAAAGTGCTTGTACCAGGCACCCGAGAATCATTTATGTGGATACTACGTATGCGAGTTCATTCGCCACTCGACCTCTGAGCGGGGCTTCTCTGAGAAATAATTTGAAGTACGTAAACAATATTCACAATTTTATTTTATATATTACCATCAATTGTGTTGAGTTTCATTCATATATATGTATTGACTCCCCTTCTTTAAATTAGATCTGGCAGATGCGGGATGAAGTCCTACCACATGATCGCATACGAGCAATTCAAGAGGAATTGGCGGGATTCTTTCTTGACCACGTCATACCTGAACACGGAGAATACCATGTGGAATTGCAATGGTCTTAGGTAGATGATGTTAGGGATTGTAAGAGATGTTATATTGTACATATGTAGTAGCGTCGGATAGATATATGAAAACTTGTTGTTCGACCAAGCACGGAGAAAGAGATGTCACTTCTCTCTATATATGTTCATGACGATCTTGTGTAATTAATGGTTTCCTTCATTTGCTTACTAGCTAGCGTCGAGTTCTCTCTATATGTATAGTAGCTAGCGTCGACCAAGCACGGAGAAAGAGAGGTCACTTCTCTCTATTAGCTAGCTAACACAATATGAAACCCCTAAATTAACCTCCAAAACCCCAAACCCCCCCTTCCAAAAAAAAACCCAGCGCCTGCGAGCTCCTGACGCATGGCTACCTTTTGGTCCCGGTTGGTGTTACCAACCGGGACTAAAGGTCCTCCTGCCTGGGCGCCCCGCAGCGGCCACGTGGAGCCCCTTTGGTCCCGGTTCATAAGCAAACCGGGACTAAAGGTTTTGGGTATTAGTCCCGTTTGTTTTGTCCCGGTTCCAGAACCGGGACTAAAGGCCCTCTGGAACCGGGACTAGTACCTTGTTCTCTACTAGTGTGCTCAAGTAATCACTATCCACAAAATTTGATCTTTATCTAGTAATCTATGTGAGCTCATTATCCAATCTTTTATTCTGGTCATATTTTCAGTTTATGAAGCAACTACACTTTATATTGCTTAATTATTGCTGAAACTTTACGAGGGCATGTACCTACCTATATAACTTCCCTCCACCAAATTTGGGCTCATTTCCTTCAGCCAAATTTCTCTCAATAATTTTCCCAAGTTTCTGTCCAAAGAAGAGCATTGTGAAGGAAGTACCATTTTTACAGTGCTTTCCTATGCCCAAATTACCATCCTCAACCAAATTTCAGCTTAATCCATTCATTCATTTGAGCCTAGCTTCAACATCCATACTTATGTCCAGTGTGGTACTTTGCAAAGCAAGTGCCACCTAAGCACCTTCATTTGAGCTGCAAATTTGCCAAGACGGTCTCCTTAGTAGATGATCATCCTCAGCCAAAACTCAGGCCCATTGGCCATGTGCATTTCTCTCACCGCTAATCAAACACTTGGCTCTTAATTCATGTTTGAGCTTAGTTCTGTCTCCTCGTAAGATTCTTATGTTGTATTTTTCTTCCTAACACCTACGCGGGGGGGGGGGGGGGGGGGTTGCCCAACCCATCAGACATACCTAGGCCGCCCAGAACGCGTGGCAACGCCAAGGTCACGCGGTGACCACGCGGCTGGCACGCTAGTTTGCGCGCTCTGGAGTTGGGGCCATCAGCCACCATCCAAACCTCAATGTCTCACCACCAAACCATGTATCTCTGATTAAATAAATTCTTATGTACCTAAAAATGATTTTTGGAAAAAATCATGAGCAAACTATGAGGCAGCTGCAGTTCAAACTTGACCCACTTCCTACCGAATCAGCGGAAATTTGTTTTTTTACGAGAGGTGGCTCAAAGCTTTTGACACTCAACCATTTGGTCAATTGTACATTAAATATGACCTAATATTTTAAAAAATTGATTCGGTCCAATTTTGCAACACATCTATGGTAGATCCTTCACAAAAAAACTCATTTTGGGCACTCGAAAAATGGAAAATGAATTTTCCGTCCAAAAAAAATGAAAACTTCCTTAGGCAACATTGTTTGTCATTCCAAGATTCACCCTTTTTCACAATATGAGATCATTTGAACAAACTATGCCATGAATGTGGCCATAAGATTGATCATTTGACATGAAAGCCATGAATCTTCACACACGATAGTTCATTTCTGAAAACATTTTTTTAAAATAATTGTCGTATTACAAGTTTCTTATTTTTCCTGGTAACTTGGTCACATATAATGACACAATACGAAGGTTTTCCAATTTCTTGATTTTTTTTTTAAATTTGTCATGCCCATTTAAAAATGCGGTCAAAACGGCGGGGATGACCGTTCCTAGCTAGGTGTTGAATCTTGAAAAACATTTGGTATTTCTTTGATTAAATAGATACTTATGTACCTAAAAATGATTTTTGGAAAAATTAAAGAGCAAACTATGAGGGAGCTGCAGTCAAAATTTGACCCACTTCCTACTAAATCGGCGGAAATTTGTCTTTTTCATGAGAGATGGATGAAATCTTTTGACACCCAACCATTTGGTCAATTGTACATTAAATATGGTCTAATATTTTAGAAAATTGATTCGGTCCAATTTTGCAACAAATATGGTAGGTCCTTCACAAAAAAACTTATTTTGGGCACTCGAAAAATGGAAAATGAAATTTTCGTCCAAAGAAAATGAAAACTTCTTTAGGCAACATTGTTTGTCATTCCAAGATGCAGCCTTGTGCACAAAATTAGATTATTTGAACAAACTATGTCATGAATGTTGCCATAAGATTGATCATTTGACTTGAAAGCCATGAATCTTTACACATGATAGCTCATTTCTGAGAATACTTTTTTAAAATAATTGTCGTATTACAAGTTTATTATTTTTCCTGTTAACTTGGTCACATATAATGACACAATGCGAAGGTTTTTCAATTTTTTTATACCTTTTGAATTTTTAATGCTCATTTCAAAATGTTGTCAAAACGGCGGGCATGAACGTTCCTAGCTAGTGGTTGAATCTTGGAAAACTTTTGTGTTTCTCTAGTTAAATAGATATTTTTGTACCTAGAAATTATTTTTTCAAAAAATCATGAGCAAACTATGAGGCAGCCGTAGTTGAAACTTAACACCCTTCCAACTGAATCGGCAGAAATTTGTCTTTTTCATTAGAGCTGGATCAAAGATTTTTACACGCAACCATTTGGTTAATTCTACATTAAATATGACCTAGTATTTTATAAAATTGGTTTGGTATAATTTTGCAACAAATATATGGTAGGTCCTTCACAAAAAAACTCATTTTCGGCACTCGAAAAATGGAAAATGAAATTTTCGTCCAAAGAAAATGAAAACTTCCTTTGGCAACATTGTTTGTCATTACAAGATGCAGCCTTGTGCACTATATGAGATCATTTGAACAAACTATGCCATGAAAGTGGCCACAACACTGGTCATTTGGCTTGAAGGCCATGATGATAGCTCATTTCTGAAAGTGGCCACAACTTTGGTTGGATCACTGATGAAATAGCTACTTGTGTGCCTAGAAATGATTTTTAGAAAAAAATAAATAACAAATTATCAAGCACTTGCAGTTCAAATTTGACCCAGTTCCTTCTGAATCGACGTAAATTTGTCTTTTTGATAAGAGGTGGATCGAAAACATTTGACATACAACTATTTTGCCAATTGTATATAAAATGTGGTCTAATATTTTTGATGAATGGAGTGGCGCCATTTCGCAACAATTATTTGGTAGGATCTTCATAATAATATATCTTTTTTTGGCAAACCGAAAATAGAAAATGTTTTTTTAACTCATTTTGAGAGCACTTTTTTAAAGATATTTGTCATATTTCAAATTTGTTATTTTACAAAAAACTAGGTCACATTTGGTGACACAATGAGTAGGTTTTCTATTTATTTTTTATTTTTTCATGTCACACTATAGTTGACATGATTTAGCACCTTATTTTTAGTCGATTATGACCAATTCAAATGGTCACACGTGTGTACTGTGTTTTGATTGGTCCATGAACATCTCACGCGGATCGTGCATCAAACACCGTCGGATGTCCTCGGATCCAACGGCAGTCCTCACCCCTCACCCATTCACCCTACTTAGCCCAATCCATACTTCCGCACTCCTTCTCCCTCGTCCCCATCTCTCTCCTGCACGACTCTCCTCGCCGCCGCCGCCAACGGCGACCGATCCAGGCGACCTCTGGCAAGAATCGACGGTGCCAAGCGAGATCCGCCGACAGGAATACAACAGGGATACCCTCGCTCCACTCCTACCTCCTCTCCTGCGAGATCCGCCGCGCGCGTCCTCCAGCACCACCAGCGAACGTCTCCCGTCGCTAGGGTTTCGGCCGGCGTGGCTCCAGCGACTCAGGTGTGTCCCTCTACTCCATCTCCTCCTCCTCATACCCTTCCCTCACTTCCTCAGTTTTTGTTCTCTCACTCCCAGATCCAGGATGCCGTCCTCACTCGAGCACCGGTACGCCATGGGCGCAGATCGGGATGGGGACGGGAGGTGGCACCTCTGCAGCAGGACCAGCTTGAGCATCGGGGCGTCGAGGCCGACGAGGCACCGCGACGAGGAGCAGCAGGACCAGTCCGACGCCTGCGGCTCCGGATCCGGCGAGGATTGGGGATTGGGCGAGGTGGACGAAGAGGAGACCGAGGCCGTCACAACCAGTCCGACGCCTGCGGCTACTACGCGCTGCAGTGGTCGATTTTAACTTAGGTGTCACGGATGTGCTGCCGTTCGTGGAAGCGGACCTGAAGCGGAGCTCACTGCACGTCATCGACAAGGCCATGGATCTCTGCACGCAGGTAGATTTCTGATGAGTATATAATATTCCCGGTAACTGTTTCCCGTGCTTCATCGAAACAACGTTTTTTTGTCTGTACTACTCTGGTCGTAGTATGACGCTAGACCTAAAAATTGCTAAAATCGATATCACATCAAGATTAGAACGAACCATATGGTCTTGAACATTGCTTTATTTTTTGCACTCCCCAAACATACTGCTCTGTCCATCCTCATTTCCTGTCTTCCCTATAACTCTTGTTAAGTTATAAGGGTTGCTAACAGCAGCTTGTGGTCTCTTTTCCCATTGAGCTCCACCACTTCAGCAGCAGCAGCGTGTCACTGTACAGTGACTGCAGTGCAGATGCACATGCGTTAAAGGGTCAGTGTCCATCTTCTTCAATCATATTGCTGTGTATGCAATTACGGATGGAAGAGTAGATGATGGCGAGTAGCCGATATGACTCCTGCAACAAGTATGATAAGTAAGATCATAAGAATCAAGTCGAAAACTGCGCGCAAGCACAACCGGATATACTCCTGCTAGCTAGTGTATAATTAGCTTTACAAGGATACATGTTCCTCATGCTTTTTTTCGCGAATACGCAAAGCTTGCGTATCATTCCATTGATAGAAGAAGGTAGAGTGAATACAAGGGATGGTACAACCCATGGCACGAACGCAAGAGGCGTGAACATGGTTACCGAAGCAGAGAGACACGAGAAGCTCGACCCAAATAAAGAAAACATAGCTAAACTCGTCAACGAGGGAAGCAGCCCAAGCAACAACTAGACGACCAATGTCTCCACAACTAGCACCGAGGACGCCTCGAGCAAACAAAACAACGCCTTCACGAAGGAGAACGACACCAAGACGTCGTCGTCGTCCGATTCGAAGAGGGGCACGGAAAACGGCCATAGCAACTTCATGTAACATCTAGCTTATGTGTGTGCAGGCGCAACTACATGGGAGCCCTCCACTCCCTAGGCAGCGCCACCCGACGCCTTCCACCTCGACGGAAGCTGCCCGCTTCCTCCCGGCGCTCGCCGACTGGGAACTGCCAGCCCCGCGCCGCCGCTGTCCAAGAAGGTGCTATTCCTACGCTTCTCGAGCTCGCCAGAGGCACAGGTTAGTACGTGGGTAGGTCCTACTCCTCAAATCCCCAGGCAACACCTTGTATAGTGTGTAGTATGTATGTTTCGTCCCCTGTCCATTGATCTTGTCGTGCAAATCTTCAGAATTATATGTATGTACCTTGTGTTTCTCAATGTTGTTGTGTTCTGGTCTAAATACCGATTCTTATCTTACAGCAATTACGTTTGATTTGATTGCGCGATTGTGTCGTGGTCTCAATCTTCATAGGGATTTTGGTATGGTTCTGAGTAGCAAATTTGCAGAGTACTGTAAATCAGTTTTTGGAGATCTTGAAACTAATTAAAAATTGCTAAGTTGAAGTTCATTTCATTTGGAAACGAGGATACTGTGATGTATATGCTCATTGCTCAAGTCCTTGCTGCTTCACACATAAGCAAAACTAAGTGCTACTGTACTTTTATTATTCCTCACTTTAAAGCAAATAAATATATGCAAAGGATGCTCTTTCTTTCTCTTTGCCTAAAGGAATTACAAATATCATAACACGATGCAGAGGCTGCACTCTCTGTATTTGCCTTAAGTACTAAATAAAATGCGATTATTTTATGGGACGGAGGGAGTAACTTCTAACTACTACAAAGTACTGCTAAATAATGTGATTCAGCATTGTTCTAATCGCTGTACTCCATTTCCCTCTTTTTTTGCAAGAGTTCGCTCCATTTTTCAGAATTATTGACTGTATACTTTTTTGCAATGTTTCTTGATTTTGTGCTGACTAATTAAATTTTGCGTATGGATATTCATTCGTTTGGATGCTAATATAATGTGAGGCTAATAGTAATACAGTATCGTTGCAACCTTTTAAGGAGAAACACAAGCAGTGGCGTAATAGACACAACAACAGCGCACTGTGAAATATTACCTTGTTGGAATTAGATATGCAGGTTGTGTTCTTCATTGTGCTTTGAATTATTACCAGAGCCATCACTTTGGTTGTAGCATTATCCAGATAATCCATAACCCGGGGATAATTTGAAAGCTCCAATGCAGTAACAATATTACTATATTTCTCCAGAGGAGCACTAAGAAGTGCAACAATTTGCTTTGTTGCTCTGCTATCTTCAAGTTTTTCCTTGCCAGAAAGTTTCTTGACGCACGCACCCTGTACAATATTGAACATAACGTAAGGTAAAATGTACATCTACATCAACTATCGAACTAAAAGGGTAATAACTAATTATTTTGATCGCTGAACTGTACAGTTAATACGAATGCTTTGTGATTCAACTTGTTTGCATAGCAGAAACCCAGCAGGACTGGGTTGGAACCAAAATGCAGACTGAGCTGCTCAAATTGTGACTCATTTTGGAAAGAAAATGGTGTGAACAGATTTCACTATCAACCTAAATCTAGATGTTTCTGGTAGCTTTCATACTGCCACATATGTAGGGGTGTTCAATCGCGGTTTACACGGGTTGGCCAACCTGTGGACCAGCAAACTTACTAGTACTTATGTATCACAAATATTGGAGATGTGTTCACGATTTAGAATGGTTTGTAAAAGCCTGGTGTAAACACCCCTAAAGATATGTAATTAAAGTCTCTGCTGTTCTAACAGATCCCTATATGAATGAAGTAGGAGTCTGCATGAGCGAAATACACTACTATAATCGGTAAATACTCTCTTATAATACAATATTAATAACATAGTCCACATAAAAGTGAACTTAAATGTATACACATACTATAGAACTTAGAGTTGAAAACTTGATTATTGTTTTAGGTGGTTACTAATGTTTTAGAACAGACAAGTGAACTAAAATCAATACTTCTCAGTTATAGTGTTCTATTCACAGTTCCTATCTCTCTCGTGGCCTTTGTGAACAACATGTTTAGTTAATTTCAACTTGGTACTGCCATGTACAGTATTACCAAGGATCATAAACTTCACTGCACGTCTGCAACTGTTAGTAACGCATGAACAATTTGAACATCACCCTGGTGATAGTTCACATTTTCACCGACACATTGCTGTTCTAAATAAATGAACCGACCCTAATGTTATAACAATCCTATTGGTCAAACTCAAGGCTTGGAGGCAGGGAAAGTGACCCAAAGGAAGCAGTGCCCAACACTGGTCATCTGTCCTAAGCTTGGATTTTGCTGAGGACTGTAGTCCAGATGATGCAGTGTGTTGGCTAGAAATAGAAGAAAAATACATAGAACCAAAGAAAAAACAAATAACACAAACACCCGTGTTGCCGCCAAGAACCTACTTGTATCTCATCAACCAGTTCAAGTGTGTTCAATGTTGTGCTGCATCCAGTGGCGGAGCTTCAAAGAAAAAGTTGGGCAGGCCAGATAAAGAAGAACACATGTTTTTTGAAATTCTGAATCATAAGCATAGCGCATATGCACATATATCAGGCTATCGCTTATCCAATGAGGAATTTGGTGTCGCCTTGCTGGTGTGTGTGATGCACTGATGTGCAGTCCATGGAGGCCATTGCTTATCAAATGGGGACTTTCGTGTTGCCTTTCTTGTTGTGTGTTATGTACTGATGTGCAGTCCGCGCTGTCTTAGAAAAATTCTGTCCAGCACCGGCAGGCATGGATGTTGGAGCCTTGGAGTAGTGCAAACGCAGGACACAGGCCAGGGGCTCATGCCCCCGCAGTTGGCCGGCAACACGAGTACACGACTAGGGCCCTATACACGACTGACTGACACGAGAAGCGCGAGGTGACTGACGACTGGCGCGATATCACTCAGGGGGACGGAGCAGGTGTGCTGCTCCACGAGATACGTGAGGTGGCGACTAGCGTGAGATCCCAGCGGCCGGCGGCTGATCCGTGAGACGGCAGGCGGCTCGCGCTCTGGTGGCCGGTGCTCCCTGGTCGCGGCTACATGCTTCGAGACGGGGAGAGGATGCGGATGTCGTGAAGTCTTTGACGTCGTGCAGTCTTTGATGTTGTGCTCTATCTGCGCAAGGTGGTCTGGGGCTGTGCGGAAGATGCATAGGTAAAACAATCGTCAAATTCCTGGGCGGGCCATGGCCCAGTTCGGCCCCTACGTAGCTCCGCCCCTGGCTGCATCGTGCATGACCTGTTTGTTGCTAACATACATGCCGTCGCTGGTTACATAGTTTCAGTAGTACTAGCTGACACATTTATCTGATACATAGCATTTTTGGTTGCACATTAGGTGCCATCCCTTCTTACATCTTTTTTTTTGAACTCTCCAACCCCTTATTTATTCAGAAGTAACCAACAAAGAGTCTTTTACAATAAGGGGAAGTAAGGCACTAGGGGCCTCATCGAACCAGGTGCTAGGGGGAGAGAACCTAGCTAATCTTGCTAACTCGTGGGCAACAGAATTTGCTTCACGATGGCTTCACATTAGGTGCCATCCCTTCTTACATCTGTTAGGGAGTACTTTGTACAAGTCTGACGTTTTTACCTTCATGCAGGCACCATACGTGGATCCGAGGACGAAGCTGCGCTACGCTGACCCAGAGGTCTTCAGGCAGATCAGAATGCTTCCTGAAGAATACGTCCAGAGGTACCTGGCCGTGAGGAACGCAGCGGTTGTACTACGATAACAAGCCCCCGGCGTTACGGTCCCTGTTCTACGGGCCAATGTCCCGCTCTTTGATCTGAATAGACATCACCGTTTCCCTCCCGATTGCGTTGCTAGCTCACATGGGTATTCTGAATGTAGAAGAACAAGGCTACTGAACCCTCGTGCAATTGAGAGGGATATTTTGCATCTGCGTACTGTCATTGTTGTGCCTTGTGTGCCTCTCTCCTGTTATTTCCGTTGCTGCTGTTCTGACAGTTGATGGTTAAATATGTTGTTAGAGCAACTCTAGCAGACCCAGTATAAATGGTCGCCCCGTAAAAAGCCGGCAATGGTCGCCCCGTAAAAAGCCGGCGACTATACGGGTTTCCCACCGCCGCCTGCAATCCCTGCCTCTCCCCTCTCGATTTGTTGCCGCCGGTGACTCCATTTTGCCACCGCACTCCACCATGTGGCGCGGGATGTGGAGCTTCGGCCGCCGCACCGATGGTGGCGACGACCCCGAGCGGCAGCAGTGTGTCACCTCCGACGCCCGTGAGGAAGCGCGCCGCGAAGAGATACACGAACCGCGGCCTAGAGCCACCGCGAGACGGAAGAGTATGACTGCAGGCAGGTGCTCCTCCGACGTGGGCTGTCTTTCGGCTCCTCCGCCGCGAGCAGCTCTTCCGTCGGTGCCTCGAGCTCACGGATGCCGCTCAAAAGAGAGGCGGAGGACTGAGCTCCTCCGCCGCCGCAGCATCGCCACCGCAATCATCCCGGCTTCGGTTAGCCAAATTTTATACATTAGGGTTACGGTGGCGCGTGGCCTCCAAATATTATCTGTATAATTTCTAGTTTGTATGACTTTTGAAGATGATCAACTACTATGAACTAGTTCAATTTCACGCGCAAATGTGTTTTTAAAAAATTTACGGGTTCATATTCGGTTTCTAATCTGCCGCGGCTAATTTCGGCCCGTATCCGAAGACAACCGTGAAGTATAAGCACGGTACAAGGGTCCGCGATATAAAGAGTCTGCTAGAGTTGCTCTTAGTCCGGGAATAGGCTGTCGTTTCTGGACGAGCATGATATTATGTTGCAACAAGCACAGATTTAACGGGAGAAAAGGCATCCAATGGTTGATGCACTTAAGCTGCTGCTTGGTATTGCTTCCGAGGAGCGGCCATACCTGAAAACAGACTCGGGGAAGGAATGGCCATAATCCGGATTCACATTCAAATGATCTCTCATAATAAGGCATTCACGGATGTAGATTGAATGCATGTTCGAAATAGATATTTCTTCTTCAAAGCAACCAAATTTTGTCAATGCAATTTGTTTGCGCTCTGAGATCCCGACACGATGAAAGGCTAATGTCCCCATGCAACGTATGAGGCGAAGAAGATTATGGAGCATATCTGCTCCTTTTGAAGAATATGAATTCAGATTATGTGAGTATAAAAACCATGCATGTTTTATATAGAATAAACTATTCTTAGGATGGGAAATCCAAGCCATGATCACATGATTCACATCCTATGGTATCTGAAAACCGCATCAATTTCTCATCGCTATATAGTCGGCTAACATAAAAGAATGAGATCTCGAGCTTTCCCCAAATGAAGTATGAAAACAAAACATCAAACACATAAAGAAGATGAAACAATCCAGGATAACACCAGACATACTATAGTTGATAACCATACTGTTAATCTTAATCCTTGGAGGCAAACCAAAACCATCTCTTTTGGAGGTAAAAGTTTAAAAAGAAGAACAAGTTTAGCATGACTCGAGGTTTCAATTCAAGCATGATTCTTCGTTGCATCGCACCAAGGCTCGGCTATATGCAAGAACTCCACTTCGGCTTCACACATAGGGCGATGTCTACATCGACTACGGTTCACAGCAGACTACGGAGACAAGCATCTTGCCAAGTTATTTCCCCAATATAAGCTAATCCCATGTAGATTTTATTAGAATCAGGTTCCTGCAATAGCAACAGAAGTACGCGTAAGTTCTAATAAAATATATATTAATCGCATTATATTTTCTCACAGCAGACAACATTTAAGCAGAAAAAATATGATATGAAAATATTCAGCTGTTACCTTGTTTACTACTCCCTTCATTTATAAATATATAAGGTGTTTTAGATGTTTCAATATGGACTACACTTTGACTGAAATGAGTGAACAAACACACTAAAACGTGTTTATATACATCTGATTCACAACATTATATTTAGAACATCTTATATTTATGAACGAAGGGAGTATAACAGGCAAAATTCTGGCACTAGTAACAAACGATGAACCACAATATATGAATTTACTAGAGAGAAGGCATGAATATTTGAATTTTACTAGAGAGAAGGCATGTACTAGCAATTATAAGAAACAACAGACATAGCTTTGACATCAAGGGCAAATGACTGCCAATGCAGGTACTCCCTCCATGCTATAATTCTTGCCGTGGTTTTTGTTCAAATTTGAACTACAATCACGACAAGAATTACGGAACCGAGGGAGTAATAATATTTTATTTATAAGAGCATGCAAACAATCAGTCATTTTGTGAATCTTCAACAACCATTATGGTAGTCTACATTTGACTCCACTAACGTATGTTTTAACATATGCATCATCAGCAACAACGCAGTTTCTTATACCTGGGTCATGTTTGAAATTACCGACCTGATATGCTAGCACTACAGAATTATGATTTGTTAATGGATAAACGTAGAATAGCTAATTTCAGATCATAACTTTATTTATTTATTTTTCTCAATACACACGGACAAACTCTGGCAAAGTCGCATTTATAAAGAACTTTGGCTGTGGCATGTCTTACCATTTTAAAGCAGCAAACTGAGCATTTTCTTGATATCACAGCAACTCAGCAAACAGAATTTCAACTCATAGAATAACACACAAACAAAATACACATGCATTCTAAAGGCTGACAGCAATTAAAATTTATGACAGCTGACTTGGAAGTTGTGATGAAATACTTGTTGGCATGAAGGCATGTGAAACAATCAGTCATTCTGTGAACCTAATACTTTTTTATTTCACAAGAACATGAAACAATCAGTCACTCCCTGAACTTTCATCAACCATCAGAGCATGGTAGGCTCCATTGGACTCCACCAACATATGTTTGAACATATGCATCATCAACAAAAATGCAGTTTTTGATACCAGGGTCACATTAACAACCTGATATGCTAGCACTACAGAATTATGATTTGTTATTGGATGAATGAACATAGAATAGCTAATTTCAGATCATAACTTTATTTGTTTATTTTCCTCAAATACACATGACAAACTCTGGCAAAGTCACATTTATAAAGAACTTTGGCTGTGGCATGTCTGACCCCTTTAAAGCAGCACAAACTGAGCATTTTCTTGATATCACAGCACTCAGCAAACAGGATTTCAACTCATAGAATAGCACTCAAACAAAATACACATGCATTCTAAAGGATTACAGCAATTAAAAATTATGAGAGTTGATATGCAAGTTGTGATGAAATACTTGTCAACATGAAGGCATGTGAAACAATAGTAGTTCTGTGAACTTGATGATTTTTATTTCACAAGAGCATGAAACAATCAGTCATTCCGTGAACCTTATCAACCATTAGAGCATGGTAGGCTGCATTGGACTCCACCAACGCATGTTTTAACATACACATTATCAGCAACAGTGCAGTTTCTGAAAACCTGGGTCATGTTTGACATTACCAAAACCAGATATGCTAGCACTACATAATTATGATCTGTTAATGTATGGATGTCGAATAGCTAATTTCAGGTCATAAATTTATTATTTAATTATTTTCCTCGAATACACATGACAAGCTTTGGCAAAGTCACATTGATAAGGAACTTTGGCTCTGGCACGGCTTGGCACCTTTAAAGCAGCAAACTGTGGATATTCCCGATATCACAGCAACTCAGCAAACAGGATTTCAATTCATAGAGTAACACTTAAACATACATGCTATCTAAAGGATGAAAACAATTAAAATTTATGACAGCTGAGAGCCTGAGAGTAATGTCATGCAAGTTGTGATGAAACAATTGTCAACAAGAGAGCCAAGAGCAAGCATACCTTCTTGGTGCATGATCCCATTGAACCTCAGTAGTTGCAGAACAAGCTTGGAAGCACCCAAACCTGCGGCCTCCCGAAACCAACCCCTGGTTCACCTGGATACTGTGCAGTGAAGCATTTACAGGTCCCATCAACCAGAGAATACTCGCTCCATCCCCCACTCCATGGCAATGATCCATACACACAGTCGGCACGGATCCCTGGAACATCTGGACCAAGGCACGCGGCGAAATCGTCGTAGCCAATAAACAGCGTCCGCCCGCCGAGGCTCGTTGTCCTCACCCACTTCCCCTCATTGGCGTCCCACAGGAAAATCTTGTATTCCGGATCGATGCGCCCCACCTTGCAGATAAGCAGGGGCTCGCCGCCGCACTCCCCCAGCACTGATCCGCCCACGCTCTCCTTGAGAGTCTCCTCAAGGTCCTCGTCGAATTCGCCTCCAAGCATCCACAGTTCCATCGTGTTGTCCTTGGGGCGCGAGCAGGAGCGCGAGCAGGGCCCGGCACTTGGGCAGGGCGGCGCGGTAGGCGCGGCAGCCGGCGCGCAGGGCGAAGAAGTCGTGCAGGCTCGTCAGGTGCTTCGCGATGTCCGGGACCAGCTCCGCGGGGATGTACGGCCCGCCGGCGTCCGCGTCGCCGTCGACGGGGGCGTTGGCGGGCAGATCTGGGCCGCCGTCGTTCGCGGCCATCCTCCTCCCCTCCCTCCCTCCCTTCGCCGCGACCAGCACAAGATAGTTTTATCGGAGTAGGGCAAAGTCTCGAGATTTAGGGTGGCAACGGCCGGCGGAGGAGGCGGCGGAGCCCGGCGCCGAGGGCACAAAAAGAGGGGAAACTGTCAAACCCTTCACCCAAGTCCGGGCATATCTCAGAGAGGCTTCTGCTGCATATAAATTGCACGCGCAATTTGTGTATTTCTTTAAAATATATATGAAAATTCACCACCAACTGATCGCGTCCGTTCACGTCGGCGGCGACGTACGAAAGTCGTTGGATCTACTTCGGTCATCCGACAAGAAGTGCACCCACCGCTAGCTTCGACCGCTGTCCAACCGTCCGTCCACGTGTCTTATCAATTATCGACACAGACTTATCCTCTGTGCATCCATCGCCATCCTTCTATACACATCTATCTTCACTCAAGTCGACGCTTGTGTGAGAGGCTTCTTTGGCATCTTTTTAAATTCTTCTATATTTTTTGAGAAAGGATTAAAATCCACCAGCCCATTGCGTCGTTTACGTCGGGGACGTACGAAGTTGTTGGATTTGCTTTAGTCATGCGAAACAGAGTGCGCCCATCGGTGGCTTCGGCCACCGTCCAGCCGTCCAGACACGTGTCTCATCAACCATCCGCACACATTTATCCTCTCGGTATTCATCATGATCGTCCGGTAAGCATTTGTCTTTCCTAAATGAACATCACTCTCAAGCTTTCTCCCCTTCTTTCCCTCCTCCTCCTGGAAGCTTTTGAAGGTTGTCTGTCCCTCTCTCTCCTCTCCACTCTTTTCAAGTAAGCTGTAAGACATGGGTAAGCGAGGTAGCACCGCTGCAAAGAGCGGCAGGTTCACAACATCATTCGTATTGAATTGGGCGACCACAACGGCGTTCGTGTTAGTAATGAGCAACTGCAACGCTACATCGCGCCTCTCTTCTTGGGATGGTCCCTTTAAACGTGATATAACTGGGTTCGATGCGTGATTTATCAAATTGCATTTTTTGCAGAGTGTCTTCGTAAATAAGGTTTAAACTACTGTCACCATCCACTAAAACCTTTTGTAGCTCACATCCATCCACTATAGGGTCGAGGACTAAGGCCGCCGCTCCTTGGCTCAGGCCAGTATTCGTCTGATCCTGTTTGCCCGAAAGTGATAGGTATGTCCAACCATTTAATCGATGTTGCTACGTAACAAACGTGGTTCATCTCCCGAAGAGCTCTCTTTCGTTGATTCCTTGATGGATAAGTTTCGTACATCATTAAGATCTCGCACTCGTCAGATGATATTGTTGGACGCTTGCTATACGTTTCAGTGCTGTGAATGAGGTCTTCCCCTCCCTTTGCCACATGTTTAACCACCCAGCAAGCTCTAAGGCTATGAGTTGGGTTTGTGTTCAACAAGACAGAGTGGATTGGACATGGTTGATCCTGGAGTGCGTCGAGGGCGGTTTTGGATCCTATTACATGCCTCTTCCTTTTACGTGATGGATCTTCTGCCTTAGAGCATAGAAGGCGCTCGTTTAGACGAGTATGCCTATCGTGGTTCGTTGCTTCGAAAAAGATTGAATCCCTCTGTTCCTTTTGAGCCAACCATGCGTCCTCCATGACGCAGAATCATGATACCAAGTTTGATAGGTCGGAAAATGTTTGAACTTGATGGTAAGCGAGGCCGTTCAAGATGCCCTCATCTTTGGAATTGTGTCGAAAAGACGCCAAGACTTCAAGGTCACAACAATCCGGAATTTTGTTCTTGACGAACATGAATCTCATCTAGAATTGCCAAACTGTCTTGCGGGATTGTTGTTTGACGTAGATTAGGTCCCAGACGTCGGGTGGTCCTGAATTACTCGGGGCAGTACTCGATGTCGGGGTGGGGGGGGGGATCAAAAATTCGATCCCAACCTGTTGTAGGCTTGACACTTCGAGGTACTCCTCCCGAGATACCTGTGCCAAAGCTGAACTAGCCGGACTGACTTTTGGGTCTGGGCTCCAGGCTCCTTCCAACAGGCCAGGCATGCCGTCCCCCATTGGTTGACATGTTGGTTCTTGGTTCATATGCACGTAAAGATCCCGGACGGAGTTAGAAGAGAGAGAGCAAGGCTCGACTATAAGTTTGAGATTGCTACACCTCGGCTCTTGAGGGAGGAGGGACGATCCGATGTGCTTTTCCTCTTCGCTTGATCCGATGACTTGAGGTTTCGGCGTATAAGACATGCCATCTTGGATTTGATCGTTGACCGATATCTACATTGTTCCGGAGCGACCACACATCGGGACCTGTATGGCCACCAATGTCGGTGCTAAAACTGGTGGATCTCGGGTGGGGGGGGGGGGGTCCCGAGCTGTGGATCTAGGAACAATCTTAACAGGAGACAACGGAGATGATGTTTTACCCAGGTTCGGGCCCTCTCAAAGAGGTAAAACCCTACATCCTGCTTTGATTGTATTGATTTGAGAAGGTACATAGTACAAGATGATTTACCTCGAGATCGGATGATTGTGTTCTAACCCCTAAGGCTGGTAATCGTGTATCTAAAGACTAAATCCCTCGGCCTATATATGCACCGGGGGTACCTAGGCTACACATATGGTCGATTCCCAATTAGGAATAAACACGCAGACTATTAGGACACTCCTTGAAGTACACCCCGTCTTCGATAGTTTCCACTTTGATCACGCCAAGGGTCAAAGCTTCGGTAGTCCTTCGTTCATTGGTCGGAGGGTCATCAACCCGGTCCGTGGACGACAGGCCGGACATGTTGACACCCCTTAGTCCCGGACACCATCAACGGGGCTGGGTGGGTAAAACATTATTCTATCTTCAAGGAGCCGCCGTCGTCTCGCCTTCCTGAACAGGACACGAACCCTAACAAAACTCATTGAAACATCTAAAAACGAGGCCCTCCCACCAGCAAAGGCCGAAATCCACCGCACGTCCATGGCCCTAAGGCCACCGGAGATGAGGCAGACCAACACCGGTGCCGACGGGACCGTAGGCTTTTTTTTGGAGAGGAGGCGGCGGCTACGTGGATAAATCTGTGTTGCATATATATGTTAGTGGTGTAGTGGAGAAAGTGGCGTCGCAGGTGGCAAACTACATAGCAAAGTGGGACTACTCTGTTAGATGTCCTCTCGAAGTGGGACTAGTTTGTTAGATGTCCTCAGTTACTACTTCAAAATTGAATTATCCATGCGGAATGTGCTGGTTCGAAGTGTCACTAGGTCATCAATATATTTTAAGATAATGATGTTACAAATATATGTTATAGATGCAATATACTCGAAAATCCAAGTCTGCTCCCAGGCCCATCTGCTCCCGGTCAGAAAAAAAATCAAAACAAATACTAGAAAAATTCAAAAAAAATCCATTTTTTTGCGTGGTAGATATTTTGTTGTGTGAGGTTCGCTCCAAATTTCAACTTATTTGGACATCCTCTTGAAAAAAAAGACAAATCGGGTCAAAACAGTACGTGAACAGTAAACCTTTTTTACAGACCCCGATTTGTCTTTTTTGCTGAGAGCTGCTCAGATGCCCAAATGAGTTCAAATTTGGAGCGGACCTCATGCATCAAATTATCTATCACACATTTTTTTGGATTTTTTTGAATTTTTCTAGTATTTTTTTTTGATTTTTTTCGTCGGCGCGGGTGCAGCTGAGCTCGGAAGCCAAATCGCCGCTAATATACTCTTCTATACAACACAGTAAACTGTGTACGTAGTATGCCGATCTTTTAGGGTGGTTAATTTGTATTTTCAACATGGTTGGGGCTCTTCCTTCATTCTCGAATTTGGGGTGTGCTAATCTCATGCGTATGAGACACCCGTGCCAGCCAGTTGGTTGGGCATATAAAGTTATGTTGATGTCCTAGCTGCATGATTGCCCTTCTGCATGACAAAGTAAGGTTGGTTCATCAAAGTTTTATGGCTGCTCCAGCTATAGTAGCAAATCATAGCAGTATAAATACTAGACACTTCACTGGTTTAACCCATCCTATATTTTCTATAGTAGTTCAGAACTATGAAGTGGATACATATATGTTATTTGAATATTATATAGAGTATGCGTGAGATATTGAAGTATAACAAAATACAACATCTGTAACGAAATAGCTAAAGCTTGCTAAGTTGGTCCAGGGAGTCATCTTCGTTAGTTGTGAGCGGATCATTGTCATCAGTGTTAGCAAACAAGGCCGACCGACTTCCTAATGGATCTCAGCGAAATCTCAGCTCTCCTCCCTTGAGGCCGGGGTACTCTTGCCCAAATGGGAGCGTGGAGCAATCTGGACACATATCAAGAAGTGTTTCATCGTGCTCCACATGGCCGGTGTGATTATGGAATCCAATTATGTACATTGATCATTGGCCGTTGATAGCTTGGTTCGCTAATCAGGCCTACGACGCCCACCGGTTTCACCATCATTACCGGGAGTCGCTTTAGTTCGTTCAGATTAGTTAAACTTAACGCAAGGAACCCACTACAGGATACAGATATATCTTCCACTGTAATGATGTCCTCGAAGCGGAAATTCATGCTCTTTGCAAGGTATAGCACTGGCCATTCAACACTCGGATAGGCCTGTGATTGTACAATGAGATTCTTCAAATGCTTTGGCCATACTCTCGGGCGATACTCTTTCTCGGTCGGCCTATGATCATCTTGCTTATGATATTAAGGATCATATGTTAGTTAGGAAGTTTGTTCCTCAAAAAATTAGCACAAATCAAAATTGGGTAGCACATCAATTGGCAAACTATAGTCGTACTGAAGCGTGTATTGCAGTATGGTTGAACTTGTGTCCTCCATGTTGTGAGGAGCAGCTATCTTGTGATTGTAGCCCTATCTTTTGGAATAAAACTCCTTTTATCCCTGCAAAAAAACCCCACCGCAAAAAAAGTTAATGCAAGAAACCGCATATATAACAGGAGATTGCTCTCTAGGCTCACAACACCGATAGGCGTGATGGGTGAGGTCTAGTAGCTTGGGTGGGTGGCTTTGTTACTGATGCAGACATGCAATAACCTAAGGGTGTGTTTGGTAGCCTGTATGGACCTAGCCTAGTTGTTCTCCTCTGATACATGCTGAGTCCACGCATTTGCTGTTGTTTGGCAGCGGTGTATGCGTTGAGACATGCTAACCTGAGACTTTGTTTGGCAGCCTGTATGTGTTTAGACATGCTGAACAATTTTGAATTTCGAATATTTTTTTTGAATGATGAACAAAATTGAAAAAACGTGAACATTTTTTTGTACATATTTTGAAATTCTGAACGTATACTGCAAATTTAAACAAAATTTGAAATTCTAAACATTTTTTGAAAATTGAAATAAAATTTGAAATTCTAAACATTTTTAAAAAATTTAAACATATTTTGAAATTCTGAACTTTTTTTGAAATTGGAACATTTTTTGATTTTTTTTGAAATTTTTAGTAAATTTTGAAATTCTAAAGTTTTATGAAAATTTAATTGTTTTTAGAATTGCTAAATAATTTTTGAAAATTTTAACAAAAAATTAAATAATGAATATTTTTTAAAAATTTAAATATATCTGGACGTGGTCTGGTGGGTGGGGACGAGGGTCGGGGCAAGTATGGCTGCCTCCATACACCCTCTATGTGGTGCATGAGATGGGCATGGCCGAGGGCCTTTTTTTGCATCAGATGGCATAGCCCATGTAAGCCCGTGTACCTTACCAAACAAACAAAAGTGAGTTGGATTGAGAACTTTTGTCCTTGTGGCAGCCAACCTTTGGTTATGTGTACTTGAGAGAGAGAGAGAGAGAGAGATGCAAGAACGAGGATAATCTTGCAAACAGATTATGGTGAAGGTCATGGTCACGGTGAAGATGCAGGAGGAAAGCTGCACATAGTTAACCCGAGGATACACGTAGAGCTGGTCTTTTCCTTGGATATAAGGAATTAAAATGAGATTAAGAAGAAACCAATCTGTGGTTGGATGGTTGGAAGAACAATGATATCCCCAACCCACTAGGGTTCAGGCCTTTCGACGATGTGCGTTCAATGAATGTGCGTAAGTGTGTTAGGAATGAGTATATGTGCATATTTATGAGGGTCTTCTGTACTGTATTAAAAAGAAAACAAGATTTAAGAAAGATGCGCTCAACAGAGTATTGATTATTTTCTCTCGCGCGATCTAGGTTTTGGGGTCCACGTGTGCAACTACCGTGAAGATGAAGAGGACGACGCACAAACTGAAAGTTTGCACCGGACAAGTTTCAGCGAAACTACTTTGCGTACGACGTTTTTTCATACAATTTTCATACGACAAGAGAGAGGGCCTCTTTTCCATGCGTGCGCCCACAACACCAGATCAGTCTAATAGACAAAGGTCGTACGAATTTTGATCTTACGTATATAACAGCTCTCAAGTTTCATCTTGTCATGAACACTGATTCTCGTCCAATGGGACGGTGCATGCATCTTCCACCATCGCATCATTTAATTCCTTATAATATATGTGAGATGTCGTTTTGTTATAAAAACTTCATTTTGTGAGATGTCATTTATTTCTTGATGCACATAGTCCGGTGCTGCATTTAATGCTGACTTTTGGCTATGTATCTCTACTTCTAATGGGGGAACTGGTAGATTCCGTTTCGAGTTTATTTTTGTCTTTCTTCCCACATTTTTCTGGTTTTTTTCGTCCCTCCTCCCATCATCATATATTTAGTAATGTATTTATGTGAAAGAATCAATCAAGATTAATTTCTAATGAATTTTTAAATACCAAATTTGAATTAATTAACCTTACCATACGTCGTTCAATCACATTAATTAATATTTCCATACATCATCAAATTACATTAATTAGCATTTCGTTCCAGTTTTTTTTCCATCTTCCCTTCCACCTTCGTCTGTTTTTTTTCATCTCACCTCCCAAAATCATTTATTTTGTTTGGTTTTTTTTCTGTCTCACCTCCCACCATCACCCCTCCATGCTGGTTTCTTGTTCACCAGTTTATTTCCTCTCCACTCTTTCCTTACAAATTAGTACTTTCCTAACATAGAAATATCACGGATCTAACTTTTCTGAATTAACCAAATCAACCAATCCCTCCATTAGTGCAATTTTCTTTAGGAAATCCACCGATTTATTCCCTCTCCTCTCTTTCCTTACAAATAAGTACTTTCTTAACATACAAAAGATCACGGATCTAACCTGCTTAAATTAACCAAATCAACTAATCCCTCTATTAATGCAATTTTTTTAGAAAACAAATAAAGAATATTAAAAAAATGACACGTAAATCATCCCTACTCCTAAAAGGAGTTT
Organism: Elymus sibiricus; assembly: GCA_039707655.1. Lineage (NCBI taxonomy): Eukaryota > Viridiplantae > Streptophyta > Magnoliopsida > Poales > Poaceae > Elymus > Elymus sibiricus. The sequence goes on from CM077665.1 coordinate 56,428,151, forward strand.
TGTAGGTCGATTGTAGCTTCCCAACCAACCCATCGATGCAACACCCCACCGATTTTTCTCAGCGCAACCACGCCTTCCATTGATTTTTGTTAATTCCTGGGCCCACGAGCCGCTTGTCTCCTATCCTCCCCTCAGGCCCTTCCCAGTGCATCGGTGCTAAGGATGCCACATTGGCAAAAAGATGATGGGGTAAAGCAATTAAAGAGGAGAGAGAGAATTATGGTGACTCCAGGAAGAACCGGTTCTAAGCACGTGAACCTATGTAAAATGACTACCAACCAATGCATGAAGAAGTTTAATTATTAAACAATTCCATGAGGGAAGCTTAGCAACAAAAGCTAAGCACCTATGCATTGGGAAGACTAGTTGCTAAGGTTTTTAATACACTTAGCACTCCCTCTAAGCACCAGTCCATTGGAACCAGCCTCATGGGTGCCGCCGCCGCTCGCCACCCCTCCCTCGCGATCCCTGCTGCCAATCGCCGATCTTCTCCCTGAATCCGGATGGTGCACCGCACCTCGGGCGACCTTGCTACCTGACGCGCCTTCCCTTCCCTCCCGCGATGAACGCGCCATGCCTCACCTTCGTCGCTGATCCCTTCGCTTGCTTTACCGACATGCGCCTTGGGCAGTTTCGAGCTTGCCGCGTCCAATAATTGCACGAGCGCATGTCCCCGCTCTCTTCTACAAGGGGATTTCCCGCTCAAATCTCTCAGCCGCCACCTCCGCAGGCCACGCTCCGGCCACTGCTTCTGCCAAGGTCGCCGACCGCATCGTGCGCGTGCTCGACGGTCGGCGCCGCAAAGTTCGTTAGCCTCTCCAACCAGACCCTCCTCTGTGCGCTCGCCAGCCACACGGTTGGCCGAGGAGCGGGAACGTCTCCGTGACGGAGCTATTTGGTGACTCCCTCATGCACATGCATCGGGGTAAATAATTATGTTTAGTGCAGCAGGGTGAAGTGAATTTGCTGCAAGCTGGGCTAGCAATCAGGTAATACAAGTCGTTGTGAATTAGGGTGAAGCGAATTTTGTTTAGTCTGCATGTACGTACATCAGGTATTACAAGTCGCTGTGCATCAGGGTGAAGCGAATTTGCTGCAGGTTAGGCTAGCAATTGATCCCTCAAGTTCCTATGTGGGCATGGCATGTATCCTTGTGGCTTTGGCGGGACATGCCGTGAAGCCATAGGCCTTTTGGGGTAGGCGGCAGTAGGTCAGACTTTTGGTCACAAAGCAATGAAGGCCTAATAATTCCTAATCAGAAGCCATGAGCTGAAATTTATCTTCAGTTCACAAAGAAATCGAGCTTCTCATCTTCCACGATTAATCTATCAGGCACTGGGTTCACACAACGGGTCTATGAAATATGGCCTACAGCAGATGGACGGCCAAAGGTTGCGCCTTAATCAAGCTCAAGGTACCTAGAATAATTCCTAAACTCTCAATTCTTTGATCAGTGCAAGATTTCTTCTTCTGATTTGCCTAAATTTCTCAAATATTTTAAGATTTTCTGTAGAAGCAAATTGCGAAGCTGGGAATTTAGTTTATTTAATTATTAGTGTTTGTAAATGGACATACATGGATATGTATCTTTTCAAAAGAGAAGCACTAACACAAAAACAAAGTTCAGTCAATATTAATTAATTTGATAATGAGATGTCACATCGGTTATTACATATGTTATGCTGAAGGATTCAAGATCTCATGTTATATTTTGCTTTTAGCAACAGTCTTTTGTAAGCCAGTAACCTCAGGCACCATCGTCTTCTATCTCCTTGCAGTAACTTTAGTTACTTGCAGGCAATTGGGTCTATGCTGCGAGGGAAATACATGTCATAGCACAGGCGTGTCCATGGGTGCTCTTTGTATCACTAACCTTCTTTTTCTGGTTGTCCTGATCTTCTTTTCGCATGAGTCCGGTGCTTGTTTGTACAATCTGTTCTTACCATGTCGGCATTTCCTGTCTTTTTCCACATCAGGTATATGTGTTTTTGTCCAAACTGCTATGAAGAGATAACCAATTGAAGTTATTGAAGTGTTTAATATTTTGGGGGATTAGTATGCTATCATGAAGTTGCGTACCAGAATCATAGAATCAGATGTACAAATGGCTGCATGGACTTCACAACCCACTTAGAGCTCGAGAGAGGTATGTGTTGTTTTCTGTACTATGGATTTAAGTCAGTTTAAGTCTTTCATAGCAATACTATTTTTGGCAGCCTAATGTTTGTGACCTTATGTTTCAAAATTAACTCAACTAGGAAAAAATGAGTTGGGGCACGGCAGGTGGGGAGCGTCACCGGGGAGGCAGAAATGTATTGAGGCAAAAAGGAAGGAGATACTCGAGCGTTTGCGAGAGAGGGTGGATTGGTGGCTGCGCGGCTGCGTCGACCACACCAGTTGCACGAGTGGATGGAGCGGTAATGCAAACATTTCATTATGTTGTTGTGATTCAACCTTTGGGCGTCGATGGCGAGAAGCGCATGCATTTGCCTATCGTAGCGGACCATGATGGATTGATGAGCTGATGTCACGTGGCGGCTGGAGCCATCGTCGATGGCAATGCCGCGCCAGGAGCACAAAGGCAAAGGCGAGGACATGTTGGTGCTTATGGAACAAGGTTGATTGGGTCGTCATCCTCCAGCAACATATTACACTGGCATTTTATTCTTGCTAGAAGGATATGTCATGTAACCTTTGATTGTCCATGTGAGATAATTCTATGAACTATACTGCTAATCGTCACATAAGGTCATATGCTAATTCTTGACCTATGTCCACTTAGTGGTCCTCTCACCTTGGATCATATCAATCTTTTCACCACCCGCTTAAATCTATTTTTTAAAACACCTCAATCTTACTTGAATTTTCTGATACACCAAGCAACATCGCAAGTTAATTCAAGTAATTGGTCTTGTAAACATGTATTCTTTCCTCTCCACGAAATGTAATGCTTTGGGTGAAACCTTCAATCAAACTTAAAGATAAATTAGTATTGATTTTGTTTTAAATATTTAATTCTGAAACTTGAAACTTATATGTGTTTGTGTCGAAAAGTAATCCTAAAAATACTATGGTTTTGCTAGATTTTTCATAAATCTTGAATCAACAAATGCACTTGTTATGATGACATGGTAGCTGACTTAGCTGACAAGTCGGATGGATACTCATAAGGGGCATTTCAAATGATGCCATTGTTTGAAAAAATATATGAGTTTTTCATTTGCTTCAATTTTTTTGCATTGTTTTTATGTATTGCATTCGAGGGAGACCATGTTTTTGAAACGTGACACTATATAGCCATTATTGTATGCAACAAGTTATATTGGCTATATTTTTCTCCATGGGGCATACTATATAGACTTATTTGCAGTGACAGGGGCAAGGGTGAGCTGGGGCCCGGGCCAATATTGGCACAACAACATTATAAGAGCTACTAATATGATGTTTGGAGAAAATGTATTTTGATGTTTCTGGAAAAGTTTGTTGACTAGCATGTGATATTACTCATAAAGCAAAGACACAAACAATCTGGAAACATACGTTGTGGATGATGTGCTTGCGGCCATGGGGCTTTGGAAACTGAGCACTTGTTCTTGCATCAAGACATGTGTTGGGCTGTAGAAACCATGAAGCTCATTCTACTATCAATCCAGGTGATGATGTATCGCTTACCTCCCATTCTACTATCAATCTACGTGATGACGTGTTGTTTAATTTCTCCGGGTATTGAAATTCACAGTTCTTTCTATGTATCTTTCGAGCCTGGTCGGGAGCCCTCCAGTCCTCAACTTCGCTCTTGGAGCGGGCGGAGCGGCACCGAACGCGCCAACTCCGCAGATTTCATAGTACGGAGCGGAGCGGCCGGCCATACAAATTGCCGGAGTTGCGAAAGTGATGGTCCGCGCGCTCCGTCTTGGTGCCTCAAACCAAACTAGCCCTGGAGGTGAGTAGTTTTTACCCACCAATGCCATCACTCCCGACGAATCCTCTTGTCCTCACCTGAATACCATTCCAACACTGAAATATGATCTTACTTGTTGCTCTAAAAACATCTTGGATTCAATGTTGGAATAGCGACAATCACATAATAGCTTCGTATGTTAAGGATGAATATGATTATCATGATATAGACCCGGATGTATATTGCCTGTCCTGTTGAGCCACCTCCAAGTTTAGTCACATGAAGAAGTCCCACCACACTACGAGGCCACAACTTGCCATGCAAACACGTCTGATCGATCCATAGACCTATCCCCTATGGTCTTGATCTATGGCCTCCATCGTCCCATGGCACGCCGTGCCGTGCTGCCGAACCGCAAGCACGCGACATCCCAATCTGCTCACTCTCCAGCATATACTGCCTCGGAGACAGAGAGGTACATGAAAACATACAAAATTTCAGACCTGAATTTATTGAGAGAGAAAAGCTCTTGTCGTGGCCTTTCGACCGTTGTACAGCCAGGTGGTGAATTCTGCATGACGTCCGATTTATTTAGATGCGGTCCTCACCAGTGTGCCGTCCGGCGGCGTGGCACCTTAGAGAGGTCGTACAAGATGTGTCCGACATTGTTGTAGCTGCGGTGGCGCGCACGAGGAGACTTGGACGGAGGAGGACTGGATGGTCTCCTTGAAGAAGAAGGCGGAGATATGGTCCCATTGGTACGCGACAACCGCCGGCCTGGTGCCGTGGTACGTAGTACCTCCACGATGGCCTCTTCATACGTGACCACGCCGCGCGCGTGAGGAGCACGTACATGTAATGCATCAGGTCGTAGGCTACGCTCGCCTTGACGGCCGTCAGGCCATTGCCGACGTGGGGCCACGTATCCATCATGGAGGAGTCGGAAGGGCCGCCGGGGAATATGGCAGACGGGGTAGTGCTCCGAAAATATCACGGTTTCGTGGCCGCCGGTGCCGGCTGCATGATGTCTATGGGCACGGCCACCACCCCGGCTGCAGGAGGCTCGGTGACCACCGCCTTGGTCGGCTGCGCTTGCTTGGAATTTTCAATGCGAGTCCATCTCTGGATTTGGATTGGAAGGTGAAAAAAGGAAGTCTAATGCAGTGAGAATTACCCCGGCCAAATTAATCGATCAACGGAACGTCCTTCTCCAAAGGTAACGCCTAGGTACAACATGGTTGAAAAGTCAGTCTTGTGTTCACTAACTGACGAAACTGTGCTGATCCTTGGGCTGCTCCAACAGCGTGTACTCCAATATACAGTATACCATACTCTGTTCCAGCAGATCTCAGTGTGGTTTATTACTCTGCTTTGAGCAAACTGTGCTAGCATTATTTGCAATGAATTGTACTCCCTCCGTAAAGAAATATATCTAAACGTAGTGATCTAAACGCTCTTATATTTCTTTACGGAGGGAGTACTTATTTATTTGCAATAAGCTGTAGTACTTATTTACAGAGGCGATATGTAACTGTGTATTGCAAACTCCTATAACTAATAGTCAAGTATTGTGATAACAAGAAGGTATTGCCACGCTTCTCCACTTATCAAGCACGCTTGTCTGCCAGTCGGTTGAGCATAGAAGTTATATGATGGTTCTAACTGTCCTGAACTGCATGGCAGTTAGTTAGTTTCACCCAAGTCATATGACATATTACCTGTAATAGTAATCCTAGTAGTATAAATACTTCTCTAAAAAAGTAGTATAAATACTAAGCGCTTCTCCATATCTAAGCTGTACAGCTCCACTGATGTTAAGGATTAAGTTGATACATATATTTCTCTATATTTAAGAGAGTATGAGATATTGGGGTATACCAAATGATAGAAGGTTTAAGGTTTCAATTGTCTCTGTGGCAGCATTAATGTCTCCTCTTCCTGCTAGTATTTCTTTTTCTGGTAGACATGTGTAGCCACACTGCATCAGACTGGAAGCTATTAAGTCGCTTTGCATCATCCACATCTGGAAGCTTTGGCTAGGAGTGCCACGACCAAGGACGCGGTGCTGCTGTGCTGTCCATGTTGATGGGCTATCCTCGAGTTGCCCCTTCCAGGCCAATCTGTTCACCTCAGAGTTGCCCCTTCCAAGCAAATCTGGTCGCCATTGCTAGTCATCGACGTCCTCCGAGCGGCGTGTGGAAGGCAACATATTGTTGTTTCGTGCTTGTAGTCGGGGAATTTCGTGTAGTGTTGTCCATGAAAAATCATCTGTCATTGCCATTGCTCTTTTGCATCTATGGAGCCCACCTGTGCTAGTACTGCTAGCACTTTGTGGTGCCTGGCACCTTTTCTATTAGTAAGATTATTGGTTTAGACCTGTGAGTCATGGGAGATAAAAGTGCAGAGATGTCAGAGGTTCCAGTGTTGACAGATTATGGGAGAGTATGCATGAATTGTTTGCTCAGCTTGTTGAGCAATCCCAACAAAAAGCTGAAGGAACCATCACGTTGGAGCCTAACATGGTAAAGCTTTCTGGAGCCCGTAATTATTTCAGTTGGTCAGGGCATGCAACTCTGATTTTAGCATCTCATTGTCTGAAACATTTTATAGATGGCACATTTGTGAAACCAGATGATAAAGTTGAGTGAGAGCAATTTGAACAGAATGAGGCACCATGTTATGGCGTGGTTGTAGGGGTCAACTGAACCTTCAGTTCGTGAGCAGGCTGAGAATCTACAAACTGCAGCAGAAGTGGGAAGGAAATTGTACAACAGTTCTTTGGGAAAATAAACATAATGCAAGTGACATGAGTCAGTGCTCCATGAGATGAGACACCTTAAACAAGGCGAGGTTTATAACTAACAAATGGAAGAAAAATACTTGCGTCAAAGGCTTTTATTTAATTGCGGTGGAACATCCAAAATTACAATTCAACGCTGATTAATATTGACGTGCAAATTAGTCGACTTAAAAGCCACCATAATTAAATTCATTATTTCTAAAGTTTGGAATGTTTTACCTCGGAAGAAAAATTCATATCATGGTCACTAACTTAAAACATTGGAAAAAGAATAACAAGATTTTCAGACTAATGTTGGGGAAGTACACAATACGGCAGGCAGCAAGGATTGATCTAGAGAAGATTCTTCTTATGTATAGTGACTCCTTTCATGCCAATTTTGCCACCCGTGACACTGCCTTCGAGTTGCTGCTCAACTCTATGTGCATTTGTACACGAGAGAGTGGTAACAACAGATCAACTGCATCCAAGTCTGTTACTGCTATCTTCCACATGATAACTTGTGCTCTTGTTAATTTCATTTGGGGATTCCTCTCAAGCATTGAATGCGCTCGTCCGCCAATCGGCTGAGCATATAATTTGTATGACTGGTCTAGCTGTATATGAATTTCCCGATCTGCATGATTAAGTTAGTTAGCTTCATCTAAATCATATGACATATAGGTGTAGTAGTAATCCTAGTAGTATAAATACTGAACACTTCTCCACATTGCACCCATTCACAACTCTACTGCCACTGAGAATGAAGTTGATGCATATATTTCTCTATGTTTAACAGTGTATGAGATTTTGGAGTACACCAAAAGGTAGATGGTTAAAGGTGTGCGGTGGCGCGCAGTCTGTGCACCATATGTTGGTGAACCGTAGTCTGAATAGGCTAGGTACTATTACATCCATCTTAACACAACACGAATGAAGAATTGAGTGTTTGATAGCAAAGGCAGTCGATAGCAACTCAAATACACACCACACGTGGAATGCCTCCTCTGTTGACCAGGATCCCGGTGCTGCACCAAGGATTCCTGGCCACATCCAACGGACGAGGAATGCCCACGGTTATGCTGCCCCATGTCATGAACCGGAGGTCGGATCTCCCTCCCAATCGCATCATCTGTGCCCACGCAATCACCTGGTGAGGAGAGGGTGATGGACGAGTTGTGGAGCAGTTGCATTGAGAGGTAGGTGGTGCTCGGATGAATGTGCAGGCAGAGGAGATAGGGGACGGGACACACTTGGTGGAGAGGGGAGGGGGAGAGAAGTTAAAACCGCCATCAGCAAGGTGTCACCGGCAGTACGTGTCATCCCACGTTGGCCAGTTTTTTGAGCATCCAAGTTTATGGCTGTCATAGCCCTATACGATTATGCCTATGCATGACAAAGTTAGGTAGGTTCATCAAAGTGTTATGACTGTTCGAGCTATAGTAATAGTAAGCACTTCACGTGATTTAACACATTCCTTGTTACCGTTGTTGAGAACAATGAAGTAAACACATGTTTCCTTTGTGTATTGTATAGAGTATGCTTAGATATTGGAGTACAACAAAATATAACTTCTGTTAGGAAGTAGCCTGCTAAGTTGTTTTGTTGAAGGGAGTCCTCTTTGGTGGTTGTAAGAGGATTGTCGTGCGGCAGTATTGTTTTTCTTTTCTTTTCGAAATGGGAGGATTCTTGAATTCAGGCCGATCACCTAATAATGGATCCAGATGAAAATTGATGTGTGCTCATTTGATCCAGGGATACTGGTCGGTGCCCAAATGAGATTGTTGACGTGCAATTTGGAGTTTGATCAAAATGTTATTTCAGCATGTTCCAGCCGTGTTTTTTTTTTGGAATCCGGTGATGTACATGTTATCATCCGCCTTTGCTAGCTGGCATGGTTCGCTAATCAGGTGTGTTACTTATGCCTGCCCGGTTAACCACCACCACAATATTTTGCAATGAAATCCAAATCTTACTGAAGTAATTTACTAGCAGGAAAGCTGCACATAACCTGGATTACTGGAGTACCAAACAACACATGACTAAAAGATCAAAGCCAGATCGGTTTGGTTTGGGGAACCAGATATTTGGTCCTTTCCTTGGCACTTGGCACGTAACCTAAAAAGAGAACAAGAATGACAAATTGACAATTCATGAAAGACGCAACATTGTCTATTTAATCTTGTGCGACTTCGGTCCAACTACCATGCAGATGAAAAAGACGACACACAAACGGAAAGTTTTTGCTCGAATACAAAGGGTGAGAACACTTCCCCCGTCGCCCTCTCTGGAGCAAAGGTCGATGACCATCGCTGTCCCCGGCCTATAGAGCTCATATTGACGGCGCTCCTCTCAACGTGCTCCGGGTACTCCTCGTCGGCGCGCTCCGCATCGAGGTGCTCACGAACCTCCCGGTCTTCCGGCAGATTGCGTGCGGAGGTGACACGGGGGTCGACAGGGGTCAATCTGCAGTTCACGAGCAGGTTGAGAATGTACAAACTGCAGCAGAAGTGTAGAAGGAATTTGAACAACTCTTGGGGAAAACAAACATGATGCAAGTGACATGAGTGCTCCATGGGATGAGATGAAACAATGCGAGAGGTCTATAACTAACAAATGGAAGAAAATACATAGTCAAACGGTTCTATTTAACTGCCACTGAACATCCAAAACTACAGTGAGTATTGACGTGCAAATTAGCGGACTTAAAATTAACCAGTCATTCTAGAGCAACAGTCAGATAATAATTAAATTCATTATTTATAAAGTTTATAATGTTTTACCTCTTAAGAAAAATTCATATCATGGCCACTAACTTAAAACATTGGAGAACGAATAACAAGGTTTCCAGACTAAATGTCGGGGAAGTACACAATACGTCAGGTAGCCAAGATTGCTCTCTAGAGAAGTTTCCTCGTAGGTATTGTGATTCCTTTCAGGCCAATTTTAGCACCCGAGACACGAACAGCCTTTGAGTTGCTGCTCAGCTCCGTGTTCATTTGTACACGAGAGAGTGGGAGCAAAACAGTTCAAATGCATACAAAGAGTCTGTCAACTATCTCCCACAGAATAACTCGTGCTTTTATTAATTTCATTTGGGAATTCCTCTGAAGCATGGAATGTGCCAGTCGGCCAATCGGCTGAGCATAGAATTTGTATGACTGTTCTAGCTATATATGACTGTCCTGATCTGCATGATGAAGTTAGTTAGGCTCATCTAAATCATATGCCATATAGCAGTAATAGTAATCCTAGAAGTATAAATGCTGAGTGCTTCTTCACATTCAACCCGTTCTCAATTCTACTGCCATTTAAACTTAAGAAGTTGATGCATATATTTATCGATATTTAATAGTGTATGAGATATTGGAGTAAACCAAAAAGTAGAATGCTTGAGGTTCCGGTTGTCTCCTACAATAGCAGTGTCGTCTTGCCACCCTACTAATCTTGGTGTATCGCGGCTTCCATTGTCGTAGCCGGCAGCCCGCAGCTGTTATCGGCATCAAAATCTTGGGAGCAGCTAATGTTAGAAGGACTAGAATTGTGTAGACATATGTAGACTCATGTAGACATATGCAGATAGAGATAAAATAGTATAAATATACTACAATTTGTCTTTACTCTATTCGTAAATGATGGGGAATCTCGCCATCTTCTGTTAATTGTACCTACCAGCCGGAAATCACATGCGAGAGGGGATTGGATCGCCATTAAAAGAGTACTTCAGATTGGAAAAATTAGAGATGAGGAGAGAGGAGTGAAGCTCAAGTTGCCTTCGGGTGAGTCTTTGGGATAGGATACACGCAGGTACACAGGGGAGCTGTTACGTATAGTCACTAGTCACACAATATTCTTTTCTGTATAATATTGTGTAACATAAGGATGCCTATATTGCTACAATATTACAATTTGTCCATTTGAATATCCAGTTCAGAAGGTCCCTAGTAGGTGAATGATGGGACAACTGGTAACATCTCGTGCAGAGGTTTATAAATGTTCAACTCTCTGATGAGCTGGATACGACTCACTGAAAACTATCCGTCAATAGGATATTCTCTGTCAAGTCTATGTACTTAGACTACTTTGGTCCAATTCGAAATCAAATCACATTTGAAAGATAAAAGTACCTTTGAGATTCAAAGTATTCATGTGATTTGTGCACAAGAAAGTGATTTTAACTAAGAGTAAGGGCCTATTTGGATGGAGGTCATACATGCAGCTCCTTGCCCAGGCAGCAATCTCAGCCTCAGGCTTGAGAAATCCAACGCCTGAGATTCCTGCCTGAGTCAGGCAGCTTTCTCACGAAGCAAACCAAACATGCCTTAACTTAGCCAAGCAAAGATGGGAGGGTAGTAAACGACGTTGCTTCTATGATCAAGATGAAAATATAAAACAACTCTTTCTCAAATGTTCTCTCTCCAAACTGTTATAGCGTACGATTTATGTAGTCTTTAATGTTACCCCTCCAATTAGTACTAACACGTTATTTAGGATGTGGCTTGAAAGAGCTGTTTTATATTTTGAATAGGAGTATGTGCATTATTTGCGATATATGGAACTGCAGAAATGACATGATTTTTTTATGGACAAAATATTATATATTTTTTTGTAAGTTATTTACAGAGCCACTGTTTGGATCCGTACGTGGTCGTTACTCAGTCATGCGGAAGCCAAGAAGCATATGGCTATTAGGTGCAACCGGTGAGCAGATGCAGAGACCGGAGGAAATCCTCCTTTTCAAAAAATCATATAGCTCGTAACATTTTTTTAGGTAAATATATAGCTCTTTTTTTAGGCAAATTATAGCCCATAGCTAACAGATTCGCGTCGCCAGCAACACATGGTCCAGGCCCACCGAACACAGCCAGTGCTAACGACAAAAGTACATGCCTACTTTACTTTTTATTTTATTTATTTTGGTATGCTTATTTTAAGTTGAAAACAATTACGTATTCAGAAAATTGTTGTCAATTTATAATTGTTGCAAAAAAAAATGTGAATTCAAAATATGTTCATGAGTTCAAAATTCTTCATGGATTAAAAATGTTCGTGAACTCAAAAGATGTTCTCGAATTCAAAAATTGCTGGAGGGTTTAAAAAAAGATAATGAATAAAAACAATGTTCACGATTCAAAAAAAAAATTCAATTTGAAAAATGTCCATGAATTCAAATTTCTTTGCGGATTTGTAAAAATATTTACAAATTAAAAAAGATTCATGAATACAAAAAATGTTCACTATTTTAAAAAAAATCGAATTAAAAAACCGTTAATTTAAGAAAAAGTTCAGCAATGCAGAACACATATGTCAATGCAAATCTTGTTCATGGGTTCAAAAAGTGTTCATGAATCCAAAAACTATGGACGAATTCAAACATTGTTTGTGAATTCATAATGTTCTGAAAAATTCTCAATAATGTGAAGAATTTTTGAAATTCTGATTTTTTTAAAAGCTCCAACATTTTTCGAAAAACACGAACAATTTATGAAATTTGTAGTTTTTAAATGAGAAAAAACTGATAAAATAAAAGAAAAAAACGATCAATTTATTAAAATTTTAAATTAAAAAAAACTGAGAAACTGAAAACAAAAGTGGATAGAATAATAAACGATAAAAATAGACCCGTTTATTTAGCAAGGGCCTAGTGACATGCACCGGACGGTCAGTGCGGTTTGCTTGCTTCGCCTCGATTTATAAGCGAATGTACAATGGTGCTATCTTAGAAGTGCCATATAGGATAAACGCTGAGGTGGAAGAGAGAGAAATCATAAGAAAAGGCTTGTCTTCTCTTATTTAAGAGATGATCTCTTAGCACAATATGTCTCACCACATTTTTAGGAATAACTAGTACTGGAAGATAAAGGCTAAGAGATAACCCATCGTAGATATATTTTTTGTCATCTCTAAATTACATGCAAAGCTTAAGATATGACAATCTTATCAACCATTGTACATGCCCTAAAGGGCCAGTCCAGCTACCTACCGCTCGTGGGCGATTGATATTCAAACGATTGAATAGTAACTATTTAACGGTTATCCTCCACAGCAATCACTATCCCGGCGCGGATGCGCTCCTAGCGCGCCACGTGATGCATGTTGGGCGCACTCCACGGTTTTTTCAGTTTCGGCACATTTTTTGGGCGTTTTATATGTTTTTTTTTTTGCTTTTTTTGGCTCTTTAATTTTTTGTTTGGATTTTCCTAGGTTCCAATGATTTTTTTTCTTCTTCTGGGAAGCAACGCTTTTCTGCGAGAATCGTAGTTATCCTTCTTCAAAAGGTAAAACCATAACATGTGTTTCTTTAAGAAGCACAACCTAAAAAGCGCAACATGTGCTTTCACAAAAAGCGCAACTGTGCTTCTTGAAAAGGGAAAAGAACAACCCGTACTTAAAATATGTTAAAAAGGGCAAGTGTGCTTCTAGGTTTTTCTTCTTTCTTTTTCTTTTCAGTTTTTTTTTCGGGTTTCGGTTTTTTTATGCCTATTTTTTGTTTTTCTATTTTATTATTTTATTTTTATCTTTTTAAAGATAAAAAATATCATTGAAATCTATTAACATGAGATCTTGTTTCAAATATCTAAACGGGAGAAATCCAAATGTAAAAACGGTTCGAGATTTGGATGCACGATTAAAATAAACCATTTAAAAATATGAATGTATGAAATAAAGAGAAAACTCCAATGTTGCAACAAATTGTATACATACAATGCATCACTTATCAGCATCACATAAGGTGGGAAGGACCTTTACAAAAGATAACCCTAAACTAGTTATTTTGAAAGGATTGCTATAAGTGATATATTGCAGTTGTGATACACACATGCTCTCTAGACGCACTGAAACTAACTTGTGCTTTGGCGTTTCCTAATGGGATTTTACATAGTACATGCAGTGTATCAAGCATGGAGCAACTCTCGAGATAAGCATGGAGCAGCTAACCAACGGTTATTCGGTTATTCCAGGGATTCCTGCAAAGGTTAATTTTGTTGGCTGGAAGCACGTCAAGTGGTATGTCCAACCATTGTCATATGTGACGTGCTGGGCGCTCCCTTCAGGTTTTTATTTTTTATTTTTTCTATACACATTTTTGGGTTTTAGATTTTTTTCCTATGTTTGTTAGGCTTTTTGGTTTTTTCTAGGTTTGGAGGAATTGTTTTGTGAAGCACATCTGTATTTCTCGAAAAACAAATCCTGTGTATCCACGAGAAGCACGAGTGTGTTTCTCGTGGAAGCACATATTTGCTTCGTGAAGTATGACTCGTGATTCCATGTACTTCCACCAGAAGGAAAATATGTGCTTCTATGAGAAGCACATAATGTGGTTGTCCTTTGCAAAACCGCATGCTCTTTGAAACCATAGGGCCTACGAAAATATATGGAATTTTTCTTCCATGAGAAGAAAAATACGTGCTTCCAAACAAAAGTGAAAACTGCAACCATGCTATAGAGCTTCGTTTTTTTCCGGTTGCTGGTTTTCTTCGCTTTTAATTTGTTTTTCAAATTTTTTTTGGTATTCATTTTTTGTGAAGAAAATTTTGTTAAAACTATTTATATGTGCTCTAGTTTCAAAGAGTTCGACACGAGAAATCCAACTGTAAAAACAATTCTTTATTTGGAGGTACGGATCAAGAGATAAACTATTTTGAACAAACGAATATACGAAAAAAATCAAGTTGCGACAAGTGACACGGATGCAGTGCGTCACTTGTCAACACCCGAGAAGATGGGGGGTTACTTTTGCAAAGGGTAACCCTTAACTAGTGAGTTCATATTAATTATGGAGGCCCTATGTATGGCTCAAAGGAAAAAAAAGCAGGTTTATGTGATTAGTTGGGGAGCGGGGGGAGATTAAATGAATGGATTTGTCTCAGAAAAATAAATATAAATGAATGGATTTGTCTACAAAAAATATGAAATGAATTGAACAAGGACCACCACAGATGAATTCAGTACACATTAGACTGACATGCAGTATGGATTCAGTACACATTAGACTGACATGCAGTATGGATTCAGTACACATTAGACTGACATTTACTAGCCATTATTATTTTTTGCGCAGGACATGTACTAGCCATTGCAGGGAAAGAGATACATATATGTGATATCAAGAGTTTTTTTTTTGGCGGGAGGATATCAATAGTAAAAGACGGGCAAGACATATATAATTGGCATGTGCATGAAACGAATCGTTCCAAGAACCTTCACACAAAGTGTATCGACCACCACCATCATATTTCCTGACAAATGCTATGTATCGGCACCAACAACAATGTTGTTTTTTATACAGGTCAACAGTTACGTGTGTTGAAATTACCAATGTGATATGATTTTTTGTTTTTTGTTTTGCAAAAACCAATGTGATATGATAGCAATACATAATTATACTTTCGTAGCATCGATGTTAAAAATACACACGACGAAACTCTGGCACTGTTACATCTCAGTTGAACTTGGCCGTTGTGCCTTCGAATCACAAACTGGGGATATTCTTGCGGTCACAGAAAACATGGTGCCTATTCAAAGATTAAGTTTCAAACAGGATATGTAGGCTACAGAAAGGATTAGCATGTTCTGATGGAACATTTTTTAACAAGAGATGCATTACACCTTTGTGAATGATATCTAAAATTTAATGTGGAGGATATGCACATCCAAGTCCCCACGTACGTCTCACAGGCAAAGATCTTGTTAGAAATCAGCATGCCATTTATCGTGTCAGTATCAAGTTTATTTAATCCACGCAAGTCAGATAGAGCAAGAACCTTGTGTTTCTTCTGTCGATGTTGCCACGGCGGAGAGGACGAGTCGGTCTGGGATGGCGGAGAAGACGAAGCCAGTTTTATCTGCCGGCCGGCCGGCTGCTCCTCCCACCACCCGCTTGAACTCAATCGGCCGCCCACCAAACATACCCACCGGAACGCGTTTGATATCTGAAAAATCACCAGGAGAGGAAGGAAATGATGGCCGCGGTGGAAGTGAGCAACAAGATGGTGATCCTGAAGCGGCACGTGACGGGGTTCCCCACCGAGGACGACATGGAGCTCCTCACGGCGACGGCGCGCCTGGCCGTCCAGCCCGGGTCGACGACGGTGATCGTAAAGAACCTCTACCTCTCCTGCGATCCCTACATGCGCAGGCGGATGACCAAGCACCAGGAGCCTAGCTACCCGGAATTCGTCCTCGGGGAGGTACCGCGCGTATTTATTTTTGAAAAGCATATGGATGGTTTCAGCCTTTCTTTCCTGAATCTTGTTTCCCCGACATTTTTGTGCCTCCGTGAATCCTTCCTACCAGGTTATACCCACTTTTGGCGTGAGCAAGGTGGTTGCATGCATCTGGGCACCCGGATTACAAGGCAGGTGATCTGGTGTGGGGAATGACAGCGTGTGATGAATACACCTTGATCACTAACCTGGGGTTGATATTCAAGATCAAACATCCTGAATTACCGCCGTCGTACTACGCATGTGTTCTCGGTGAGTTCACATTTATTCGTCGCAAGCTAATTATACATTTTCGTTATTCTGAAACCGGATAGTTCATTGTTATACATCTTCGTTATTCTGAAACCGGATAGTTACGGTTTACTTTCTTGGTAGTAGATCATATATAGTCTTCTATAATCAATCACATAATTATGATCCTAGCCCATCCTAGAAGCTTGACAAATGACAACCACTCGTGTCTGCTACTTTTGGTCATATTTAACAGCTGGTACACTGGTATATTATTTCTCCCCTAACTGCAATTTTTGTAATTCAGGCATGCCTGGCCTTACTGCATATGCTGGATTCTTCAACGTAGCCAGGCCGAAAAAAGGAGACCATGTCTTTGTATCGGCGGCATCAGGGGCCGTCGGACATCTTGTTGGGCAGCTTGCCAAGATCACAGGCTGCTGTGGTTGGCAGTGCCAGTTCCGATGAGAAGGTTTGTACAATATCGTTTTTTCTTTTCCTCCGGTTGTGCACATCCCCAGCCAATGGACAGTTCTGTTCATACTGATTTTGTCACTGCCTTTGGCAGTTTCAATGATACCCAAAGTAAATATGTTTCACAAGATCAGTAATACACATCATTTTTCATGGGATAAATTTGTCTTCTCCTCAGGTCAACCTCCTGAAAACAAAGTTTGGATTCGACAAAGCCTTCAACTATAAGAAGGAGCAGGACCTCAATGCCGCACTAAAAAGGTTAATTGCAAGCCCCGTTCCTTGCCATGCAACTGTGTTCCACCTTCCAGTGCTTTGGGCCAGTTAACCAAGAGTAATTGTTGCCATAATGCTTTGTTCTCGCAGGTGCTTCCAGGAGGGCATCGACATCTACTTCGACAATGTGGGTGGCACGATGCTGGATGCGGCACTACTCAACATGAGGCTGCACGGGCGGGTGGTCGTGTGCGGGATGATCTCGCAGTACAACCTGGAGCGTCCCGAGGGTGTGCGCAACCTTGCATGCGTCGTCACCAAGCGCATCCGCATAGAGGGCTTCCGGGTGATAGAGTACTTTGGCACCTATCGCAATTTTGAAGAGGAGATGGTGGGTCACCTCAAGGAAGGGAACATTATATACATGGAGGATGTCGCCGAGGGGATCGAGAAGGTGCCGGCGGCGCTCGTCGGGCTCTTCTACGGGCGCAACATCGGAAAGCAGTTGGTGGCCGTTGCACAGGAGTGACATCACATGCTATAATGTTAATTTGGGGGAAAACAATGTCCTCAAACATTCCTTCGCTGAATTATGCAGTTCTGTTTTAGCAGAAAAAAATAAGTTGGTAAAAGTTAACTTGGGTGTTAATGACATGAATGTTTCTAAAAATACATAGTAGAATTAAGACTATTGAGTCCTCTAGGGTTCAAACTTTCCAAAATGAGGTTTCCTTCCTGCTAGTATTGATCTTACTACGAAAGATGTTTTAGAAGAGTATACAATGAACATTAACAACACTGAAACTAAAGCTGAATTTGGTAGCCTTTTTCAACATTCTTTATGTTCTATGCATAAGGATATTGTTGGTGATTGTGATCTAAGTGGTTATGAGTTCAGAAAAAGTGTTGGTTCGGAACATATATTGAACAAAATATATACAAAAAATGACTATAATGACATAAAACAGACAGAATATTAGATGGTTGAATAATGCCGACGAGCTTCAAATGGTTAGCGATACTTTAAAAGTTCATGATCCCTGCATTATTGTGTTGTCGGAGACAAAGAAAGAGGATTATAGTCTAGGTGTTCTTAATTTGCTGATAGACACTCTGGTTATTGACCAACATAGTTAATGAAAGAGGATTGCCAGTAGGCAGTTCACCTGGACCAATAACAAAAATAATTTGGTGATAGCCACTCGTGACAAAGTATTTATACCAACAAAAATAATTTGGTGATAGCCACCCCTTTTTCATTATCTACCATTTCTGCCTTTTTTAAGGAAAAGGCCTTCCATGGCCAGTTTTATTAATTTAAACAACGCTTACATCATCCGCTAAAAGACTAGAAATAAATTTCGGAGGTGAGTCCAACCACAAACTTGGTGGATCAACATGTCCATTTTGAGCTAGCGCATGAGCTACCATATTAGATTCGCGATTACAGTGCTGTAACAAGACCTTTTTTTAAATCACTTAGAAGTGAACGACAGACGTCCAGGATGGGGGCCACAATCATTGAGTGTCCTGAATTTCCCTGGAAGGCTTCCACAATGATCACATTATCAGTTTGTACCAAGATAAAGTTCACTCCAATATTGTTGGCTAATTGGAGACCTTCAACAAGGGCGCGGTTGCTTCGACCGATACCACATCCGTCACATGCTTTAATTTCATCGTTGCTGCTCCCACAAACATCCCACTACCATCTCTTAGGACTGCACCGCAGGCTCCTGTATTGTCTTCCTCCGAGAAGGAAGCATCAACATTAAGGACCAGTTGGCTTAGTAATGGTTTCCTCCATCGGTTCAAACGCGACGGTGTTGTAGGTTTGCTCGCAGCTCTTACAAAGTTAAGAAGTAAAGCCCAAATGGACTGGCAGGACCGAATCGGGTGTTGGACCTGTTGGGGAACGTTGCATGGGAAACAAAAAATTTCCTACGCACACACAAGATCTATCCATGGTGATGAGCATCTACGAGAGGGAGAGTGAATCTACATACCCTTGTAGATCGCTAAGCGGAAGCGTTTAAGAAACGCGGTTAATGTAGTCGAACGTCTCCGCGATCCAAATCGCAAGTCGTCCCTCGATCCGATCACGAACTAGCGCCGAACGGACGGCGCCTCCGCGTTCAACACACGTACGGCTTGATGACACCTTCACCTCCTCGATCCAGCGAGCGATGGTGAAGTAGTGGTTGAGTTCCAGCAGCACGACGGCGTGGTGATGGTGGTGAGGAACAATCTCTGCAGGGCTTCGCCAAGCGCTACGGAGATTATGACGGAGGAACTAGAGGGTTAGGGTTGCCGCACACGGCTTGGGGAAATCTTGATGTCTCCCGTGTGCTAGCCCTGCCCCTCTATTTATATGTTGAGCCTTGGGGTCTAAACTTGGAGTAAAAGCCTCCTCCAGGTCGGTTTTGCCCGCACAAGGTCGGTTTGGCCCGCAGGGAAAGAGTCCAACTCGGATCCCTGCCGAACCGTGCACAGCCGCGCACAAGCGGTAGTACCGCTCACAAGCGGTAGTACCGCTTGGGCGGTAGTACCGCTTCACACAAGCGGTAGTACCGCTCGGGCGGTAGTACCGCTTCACACAAGCGGTAGTACCGCTTACGCGGCAGCAAAACTATTTTTGCACTTTCCAATACCTCGTGGGCTTTTATCCCTTGGCCCATATAAAGTGTTCTCGCACCCGAACACTTCGGTAAACATCCGGAACCCCTTCCGGTGAACTCCGGAACTCTTCCGGAGATCAAAACACTATTATCACATATATCAATCTTTACCTCCGGACTATTCCGGAGATCCTCGTCATGTCCGGGATCTTATCCGGGACTCCGAACAACTTTCGGTCACCAACATAATAACTCAATTATACTAATCGTCACCAAACGTTAAGTGTGTAGACCCTGCGGGTTCGAGAACTATGTAGACATGACCGAGACACCTCTACGGCCAATAACCAATAGCGGGACCTGGATGCCCATATTGGCTCCTACATATTCTACGAAGATCTTTTATCGGTCGAACCTCTATGTCAAGGATTCAGTTAATCCCGTATGCTGTTCCCTTTGTTCTTCGGTATGTTACTTGCCCGAGATTCGATCGTCGGTATCACTATACCTAGTTCAATCTCGTTACCGGCAAGTCTCTTTACTCGTTCCGTAATACAAGATCTCGTGGCTAACACTTTAGTCACATTGCTTGCAAGGCTCATTGTGATGTTGTATTACCGAGTGGGCCCTGAGATACCTCTCCGTCATACGGAGTAACAAATCCCAGTCTTGATCCATGCCAACCCAACAAACACCCTCGGAGATACCTGTAGAGCACCTTTATAGTCGCCCAGTTACGTTGCGACGTTTGATACACACAAGGTATTCCTCCGGTGTCAGTGAGTTGCATGATCTCATGGTCAAAGGAACAGATACTTGACATGCAGAAAACAATAGCAATAAACTGACACGATCAAATGCTACGTTTATAGTTTGGGTCTTGTCCATCACATCATTCTCCTAATGATGTGATCCCGTTATCAAATGACATCTCATGTCAATGGCTAGGAAACCTTAACCATCTTTGATCAACGAGCTAGTCAACTAGAGGCTTACTAGGGACACAGTGTTGTCTATGTATCCACACATGTATTTGAGTTTCCAATCAATACAATTATAGCATGGATAATAAACGATTATCATGAACAAGGAAATATAATAATAACTAATTTATTATTGCCTCTAGGGCATATTTCCAACAGTCTCCCACTTGCACTAGAGTCAATAATCTAGTTCACATCACTATGTGATTTACATTGTAATGAATCGAACACCCATGCAGTTCTGGTGTTGTTCATGTTTAGCCCTTGGAAGAGGTTTAGTCATCGGATCTGCAACATTTAGATCCGTGTGTACTTTGCAAATATTTATGTCGTCCTCCTTGATGTAATCGCGGATGGAATTGAAACGTCGCTTTATGTGTCTGGTCCTCTTGTGAAATCTTGGTTCCTTGGCTAGAGCAATGGCACCAGTATTATCACAAAACAGAGTCATTGGGTTAAGTGCACTAGGCACTACTCCAAGATCTGTCATGAACTCCTTCATCCAGACACCTTCCTTCGCCGCCTCCGAGGCTGCGATGTACTCCGCTTCGCATGTAGAATCTGCTACCACGCTTTGCTTGGAACTGCACCAGCTAACCGCACCCCCATTAAGAATAAATACGTATCCGGTTTGCGACTTAGAGTCATCCGGATCAGTGTCAAAGCTTGCATCGACGTAACCCTTTACGACGAGCTCTTGATCACCTCCATAAACGAGAAACATGTCCTTAGTCCTTTTCAGGTACTTCAGGATATTCTTGACCGCCGTCCAGTGTTCCATTCCTGGATCACTTTGAAACCTTCCGACCATACTTATGGCAAGGCTGACATCGGGTCTTGTGCACAGCATTGCATACATGATAGAGCCTATGGCCGAAGCATAGGGGATGACACTCATCTTTTCTCTATCTTCTGCAGTCACTGGGCATTGAGTCTTACTCAACTTCACACCTTGCAAAACAGGCAAGAACCCCTTCTTGGACTGATCCATTTTGAACTTCTTCAAAATCTTATCAAGGTATGTGCTTTGTGAAAGTCCTATTAAGCGTCTTGATCTATCTCTATAGATCTTGATGCCTAATATGAAAGCAGCTTCTCCTAGGTCCTTCATTGAAAAACTCTTGTTCAAATATTCCTTCACGCTTTCCAACATTTCTATATTGTTTCCAATTAGCAATATGTCATCCACATATAATATTAGAAACGCTATAGAGCTCCCACTCACTTTCTTGTAAATACAAGCTTCTCCGTAAACTTGTATAAACTCGAACGCTTTGATCACTTCATCAAAGCGAAGATTCCAACTCCGAGATGCTTGCACCAGTCCATAAATGGATCGCTGGAGTTTGCAAACTTTGTCAGCATTCTCTGGATCGAAAAAACCTTCTGGTTGTATCATATACAACTCTTCCTTAAGGAAACCGTTAAGGAACGCTGTTTTGACATCCATCTGCCAAATTTCATAATCGAAAAAGGCAGCTATTGCTAACATGATTCTGACGGACTTAAGCATCGCTACGGGTGAGAAGGTCTCATCGTAGTCAACTCCTTGAACTTGTGAAAAACCCTTTGCCACAAGTCGAGCTTTATAGACGGTGACATTACCGTCCGCGTCTGTCTTCCTCTTAAAGATCCATTTGTTCTGAATGGCCTTACGCCCTTCAGGTAATACTTCCAAAGTCCATACTTTGTTTTCATACATGGATCCCATCTCGGATTTCATGGCCTCTAACCATTTCTCAGAATCCGGGCCCATCATCGCTTCTCCATAGCTCGTAGGTTCATCGTTGTCTAACAACATGACTTCTAAGACAGGGTTGCCGTACCACTCGGGAGCAGTACGCGTCCTTGTCGACCTACGAGGTTCGATAGCAACTTGATCCAAAGCTTCATGATCATCATCATTAACTTCCTCTTCAGCTAATGTAGGCTCCACAGAAACAACTTTCTGCGCTGCGCTACTCTCAGGTTGAAGTAAAGGTTCAACAACCTCATCAAGTTCTATTTTCCTCCCACTCAATTCTTTCGAGAGAAACTCTTTCTCAAGAAATGTTCCGTTTTTAGCGACAAACACTTTGCCCTCGGATCTGAGGTAGAAGGTATACCCAATTGTCTCTTTTGGGTATCCTATGAAGACGCATTTCTCCGCTTTGGGTTCCAGCTTTTCAGGCTGAAGCTTTTTGACATAAGCATCACATCCCCAAACTTTAAGAAACGACAGTTTTGGCTTCTTGCCAAACCAAAGTTCATATGGCGTCGTCTCAACGGATTTCGATGGTGCCCTATTTAAAGTGAATGCAGCTGTCTCTAATGCATAACCCCAAAACGATAGTGGCAAATCGGCAAGAGACATCATAGATCGCACCATATCCAATAAAGTTCGATTACGACGTTCGGACACACCATTACGCTGTGGTGTTCCAGGCGGTGTCAATTGTGAAACAATTCCACACTGTCTTAAGTGACTGCCAAACTCATAACTCAGATATTCTCCTCCTCGATCAGATCGTAGGAATTTAATCTTCTTGTTACGATGATTCTCAACTTCACTCTGAAATTGTTTGAACTTTTCAAATGTTTCAGACTTATGTTTCATTAAGTAAATATACCCATATCTACTTAAGTCATCAGTGAAGGTGAGAAAGTAACGATAACCACCGCGCGCCTCAATACTCATCGGACCACACACATCAGTATGTATGATTTCCAATAAGTCACTTGCCCGTTCCATTGTTCCAGAGAACGGCGTTTTAGTCATCTTGCCCATGAGGCATGGCTCACATGTGTCAAGTGATTCAAAATCAAGTGACTCCAAAAGTCCATCAGCATGGAGCTTCTTCATGCGTTTTACGCCAATATGACCTAAACGGCAGTGCCACAAGAAAGTGGTATTATCATTATCAATTCTACATCTTTTGGCATCAATGTTATGAACATGTGTATCATTACTATCGAGATTCAATAAGAATAAACCCCTCACATTGGGTGCATGACCATAAAAGATATTACTCATATAAATAGAACAACCATTATTCTCTGATTTAAATGAGTAACCGTCTCGCAATAAACAAGATCCAGATATAATGTTCATGCTTAACGCAGGCACCAAATAACACTTATTTAGGTTCATCACTAATCCCGACGGTAATCGAAGAGCGAGCGTGCCGACGACGATCACATCAACCTTGGAACCATTTCCCACGCGCATCGTCACTTCGTCCTTTGCCAGCCTCCGTCTATTCCGCAGTTCCTGTTTAGAGTTGCAAATATGAGCAACTGCACCGGTATCAAATACCCAGGCACTACAACGAGAGTTGGTAAGGTACACATCAATAACATGTATATCATATATACCTTGTTTGTTGTTGGCCGCCTTCTTGTCAGCCAAATACTTGGGGCAGTTCCGCTTCCAGTGTCCAGTTCCCTTCAATGAAAACACACAGTTTCTGGTTTGGGTCCAGCCTTGGGTTTCTTCACGAGAGGAGCAACTGATTTGCCACTCTTCTTGGAGTTACCCTTCTTACCCTTGCCATTTTTCTTGAAACTAGTGGTTTTATTGACCATCAACACTTGATGCTCCTTCTGAATTTCAGACTCAGCGGCTTTCAGCATCGCAAACAGCTCGGCGACTGACTTGTTCATCCCGTGCATGTTATAGTTCAACACGAAGCTCTTGTAGCTAGGTGGCAATGATTGAAGAACTCTGTCAGTGATAGCCTCTGGCGGAAGGGGCATCCCCAATTCAGCCAGACGGGTGGAGTACCCAGACATTCTGAGCACGTGATCACTGATAGACCCGTTCTCCTCCATCTTGCAATCATAGAACTTATCGGAGATCTCATATCTCTCGATCCGGGCATTCTTCTGAAAGATAAACTTCAACTCCTGGAACATCTCATATGCTCCATGACGTTCAAAACGTCTTTGAAGTCCCGGTTCTAAGCCATACAACATTGCACATTGAACTATTGAGTAATCATCAGAACGAGCCTGCCAGGCGTTCACAACGTCTAGAGACTCAACTGGAGCGGGTGGATCACCAAGCGGTGCATCAAGGACATAAGCTTTCTGGGAAGCCGTAAGGATAATCCTTAGATTACGGGCCCAGTCCACAAAGTTACTTCCATCATCTTTCAACTTAGCTTTCTCTAGGAACGCATTAAAATTCAGGGGTGCTACTGCGCGAGCCATGATCTACAACATAAATATAGCAAAGACAACTTAGACTATTGTTCTTAGATAATGAGTTTAGTTAATCATATTACTTAAAAAACTCCCACTCAAATTGACATCCCTCCGGTCATTCGAGTGTAACATGATCCAAATCCACCAACTCAAGTCCGATCATCACGTGAGTCGAGGTGGTTTCAATGGTGAACATCTTCATGTTGATCATATCTACTATATGACTCATGTTCGACCTTTCGGTCTCTTGTGTTCCGAGGCCATGTCTGTACATGCTAGGCTCGTCAAGTTTAACCCAAGTGTTCCGCGTGTGCAACATGGCTTGCACCCGTTGTATGTGAACGTGGAGTCTATCACACCCGATCATCACGGCGTGTCTCGAAACGACGAACTTTCGCAACGGTGCACACTCGGGGAGAACACAATTTATCTTGAAATTTAAGTGAGGGATCACCTTATAATGCTACCGTCGTCCTAAGCAAAATAAGATGCATAAAAGGATTAACATCACATGCAAATCATAAGTGACATGATATGGCCATGAACTTGTGCTTTTGATCTCCATCTCCAAAGCACCGGCATGATCTCCATCGTCACCGGCATGACACCATGATCTCCATCATCTTGATCTCCATCATCTTGATCTCCATCAACGTGTCGCCATAAGGTTGTCGCGCCGACTGTTGCTTCTACGACTATTGCTAACGTTTAGCGATAAAGTAAAGCATTACATAGCGCTTAATGATTGACACGCAGGTCATACAATAATTAAAGACAACTCTATGGCTCCTGCCAGTTGCCGTACTCATCGACATGCAAGTCGTGATATTCTATACAACACATGATCATCTCATACATCACATATATCTCATCATGTAATTGGCCATATCACATCACAACATACCCTGCAAAAACAAGTTAGACGTCCTCTAATTGTTGTTGCAAATTTTACGTGGCTGCTACGGGTTTGCAAGAACCGTTCTTACCTACGCAAAACCACAACGTGGTGTAGTGATTGCTTTTTGATCTTCTAAAAGAACCCTCTTCATTGAAATCGATTCAACTAAAGTGAGAGAGACAGACACCCGCTAGCCATCTTTATGCAACGAAGTTACATGTTAGTTGAAGGAACCTGTCTCGCGTAAGTGTACGCGTAATGTCGGTCCGGGCCGCTTCATCTCACAGTACCGCCGAATCAAATATCAACTAGTAACGGCAAGCAATATGTATACACCCACGCCCACAACTCGTTTGTGTTCTACTCGAGATCTCATCTACGCATAGACCTGGCTCATGATGCCACTGTTGGAACGTTGCATGGGAAACAAAAATTTTCCTACGCACACACAAGATCTATCCATGGTGATGAGCATCTACGAGAGGGAGAGTGAATCTACATACCCTTGTAGATCGCTAAGCGGAAGCGTTTAAGAAACGCGGTTGATGTAGTCGAACGTCTCCGCGATCCAAATCGCAAGTCGTCCCTCGATCCGATCACGAACTAGCGCCGAACGGACGGCGCCTCCGCGTTCAACACACGTACGGCTTGATGACGCCTTCACCTCCTCGATCCAGCGAGCGATGGTGAAGTAGTGGTTGAGTTCCAGCAGCACGACGGCGTGGTGATGGTGGTGAGGAACAATCTCTGCAGGGCTTCGCCAAGCGCTACGGAGATTATGACGGAGGAACTAGAGGGTTAGGGTTGCCGCACACGGCTTGGGGAAATCTTGATGTCTCCCGTGTGCTAGCCCTGCCCCTCTATTTATATGTTGAGCCTTGGGGTCTAAACTTGGAGTAAAAGCCTCCTCCAGGTCGGTTTTGCCCGCACAAGGTCGGTTTGGCCCGCAGGGAAAGAGTCCAACTCGGATCCCTGCCGAACCGTGCACAGCCGCGCACAAGCGGTAGTACCGCTCACAAGCGGTAGTACCGCTTGGGCGGTAGTACCGCTTCACACAAGCGGTAGTACCGCTCGGGCGGTAGTACCGCTTCACACAAGCGGTAGTACCGCTTACGCGGCAGCAAAACTATTTTTGCACTTTCCAATACCTCGTGGGCTTTTATCCCTTGGCCCATATAAAGTGTTCTCGCACCCGAACACTTCGGTAAACATCCGGAACCCCTTCCGGTGAACTCCGGAACTCTTCCGGAGATCAAAACACTATTATCACATATATCAATCTTTACCTCCGGACTATTCCGGAGATCCTCGTCATGTCCGGGATCTTATCCGGGACTCCGAACAACTTTCGGTCACCAACATAATAACTCAATTATACTAATCGTCACCAAACGTTAAGTGTGTAGACCCTGCGGGTTCGAGAACTATGTAGACATGACCGAGACACCTCTACGGCCAATAACCAATAGCGGGACCTGGATGCCCATATTGGCTCCTACATATTCTACGAAGATCTTTTATCGGTCGAACCTCTATGTCAAGGATTCAGTTAATCCCGTATGCTGTTCCCTTTGTTCTTCGGTATGTTACTTGCCCGAGATTCGATCGTCGGTATCACTATACCTAGTTCAATCTCGTTACCGGCAAGTCTCTTTACTCGTTCCGTAATACAAGATCTCGTGGCTAACACTTTAGTCACATTGCTTGCAAGGCTCATTGTGATGTTGTATTACCGAGTGGGCCCTGAGATACCTCTCCGTCATACGGAGTAACAAATCCCAGTCTTGATCCATGCCAACCCAACAAACACCCTCGGAGATACCTGTAGAGCACCTTTATAGTCGCCCAGTTACGTTGCGACGTTTGATACACACAAGGTATTCCTCCGGTGTCAGTGAGTTGCATGATCTCATGGTCAAAGGAACAGATACTTGACATGCAGAAAACAATAGCAATAAACTGACACGATCAAATGCTACGTTTATAGTTTGGGTCTTGTCCATCACATCATTCTCCTAATGATGTGATCCCGTTATCAAATGACATCTCATGTCAATGGCTAGGAAACCTTAACCATCTTTGATCAACGAGCTAGTCAACTATAGGCTTACTAGGGACACAGTGTTGTCTATGTATCCACACATGTATTTGAGTTTCCAATCAATACAATTATAGCATGGATAATAAACGATTATCATGAACAAGGAAATATAATAATAACTAATTTATTATTGCCTCTAGGGCATATTTCCAACAGGACCTCCTCATGTCACACTATTTGTAGCCTTTGCCACCATATGTACCAGCTAGCAACAACAATCAGCTCTGGTAATTCGACAACATCCATATATTGCGTATGGTGCGCCAGATCATATAGAAAAGTTTCAACTATCTCAGCTCCTGATCTCCCTTGTATAGCTACTCTTTCTATTATTTCATGCAGTCCCAGGTTTCTCCAAATCTACCGAACTCGGTTGCATTTGAAAGCCATGTGAGCAATAACTTCAACCTTTAAGTTCCAAAGTTTGCTACTATTTCGCCTTAACACGGATTGGTAGTGACCATACCCCCCTTTTACTTCATTTTCAACAAAACTCCGCTTCCCTGAAAAAATCTTTAGGTTTGAGAAATAGTGGTTGGATATTGATGACTGTACTCTGGTGGTTACTAGATCCTGGAATTCTTTTTGCCATTTGAGAGACCCTGTAGATGTTTGGAACTTCAAGATTAGAAGGTTAAAGAAAACTTTAAGAGGTTAGAATATTAATGGGTAGACTACTTAATCGTCGGTGACGCGATATGATGTTTAATTAGAGTTTTAAATGTTTAGGGAGAGTCCCCGACGATATCAAGGAGTCCCCGACGATCGTCGGTGACGCGATATGATGTTTAATTAGAGTTTTAAATGTTTAGTTGCATAGCGTAGCCGTTGAGTCGACGATGCCCGGCCAGCATCCTCGTCGTCGACTCGGTGGCAACCACCTGCTTGAGAGGCGCCATGTCCGGGACTGGGCTCCGCCGGGCTGGCACTGGGAGGTGCTGCCT
The DNA here is from genome assembly GCA_039707655.1 of Elymus sibiricus. NCBI lineage: Eukaryota > Viridiplantae > Streptophyta > Magnoliopsida > Poales > Poaceae > Elymus > Elymus sibiricus. Next base: position 56,456,708 of record CM077665.1, read on the forward strand.
TCCGGGGCGCCCAGCTTGGTGAGGAATTAGGGTCCCGTCGTCGACCCGGAGGTTCTTTGGTGGCGGTCGCGTGGACCACTGTCGGTGCAGAGGGAGCTGGCCCCCGCGGAGGTGGTACGTCGCCGTGTCAGGAAGGAGGACGAGCACGTCCGACGCTACATGGCTGCGTTGGACGCTAGGTTCTCCAATACCTGGCAGGTTCTTCAGGTATCTCACCCGAGCTATCATCCTGTCGTAGTTCCTTCTCTTTGGGTGTCCACCGCCTGTGCCGCGAGACGTCAACTATATCTGTATTAGTGATATTATATAATAATATTCGAGATGTATTAATGATAATAGATATATTAGCGATACTATTCGATGATGTATTAGTGATATTATATGATCGTATTGTTGCATTGCCTTGTATTGATTTGCATATCTCATGTTTGTATATGCCATGTTGTAATATTTGCAGAAACTATGGATCAGAGAGACTTAGAAAAAGAACAGTTGTTGGGGGATATAATCCTCGCCGGAGGTGATCCCTTGTCGTATCTCAATGACACCGATGGTCAGGAAGGAGAGGATGACGGCTCCGGTGATCCAACAATGGAGGAGGAAGGAGATCATGACGGCTCCGGTGACCGAATGGCGGAGGAAGGAGATCATGATCACGACTTCGGTAACCGAACAGAGGAGGGAGCCTCAACTGTTGCAAAGTCCGACGAGGTAAGGAGACGAGGCCCGAAGAAAAGGTTGCGCCCGGATGAAAGGTTCACGATCACAGAAGTCGCGAAAGATGGCCAACCGATTGCTCCCAAGCGGACCAAGGACGCATTTGTACATCAGTGTGGAGTTGTTGTTAGGGACTATGTCTCGATCAAGACCCAGCAATGGAATAAGAATAATAAGGACCCTGAAGTTTCTTATGTCCATGATAGACTGAAAGATGATCTTTGGACCGAGCTGATGACAAATTTCAGCCTACCGCGAGAGGAGGATCCGAATAACCCAGTTATAGAGCGAAAGGTCAAGGCGTTTGCTCTTAAGAAGATGACAGAACTATTCAGGAACTGGAAGAAAGAGTTGAACACAAAGTTTGTCGAGAAAGAGGAGACTCCGAAATTCATCGGTCGATATGAGAAGATAAGAGATCAATGGCCCGAATTTGTGAAGATCCTTCCTTCGACGCTACCCCACCATCTCAGCGGAGAAGCAGCGTGGCTTCCATGGAGCTCGTTCAGCCTGATTTCACGGCTCTCGCTACCCCATGGATAGTATCACGGAGGCTGAACATTGTGAGCTAATGACGAAATGCCAGAACCTGACCTTCAAGGCGGCGGTCGGCTCTGTTGTACCTCCTCGAGCTGAGGGAACTTTCCATTGCCGTCCGATTCCACATGGCTATGCTGTTGTGACGGTGGATGAAATAATGGATGGATTTGAGGGGCTGGAGTTTGACAACCCTACAGGTGAAGAGGATATTATTCTTCTGGAAAATGCGTTGAGGAGTACCTGTCTATGGAGAAAGGAGTACATCAAGCTTCCAAACTGGACGCCTCAGCAGACTCAGCCTCCTCCGGCGCGTCAGGGCACTCCGCCTCCTCCTCCTCCTCCGGCGCGTCAGGGCACTCCGCCTCCTCCTTCTCCTCCTCCGGCGCGTCAGGGCACTCCGCCTCCTCCTTCGCCTCCTCCGGCGCGTTAGGGCAATCTGCCTCCTCCTCCTCCTCCTCCTCCTCCTCTGACGCGTCAGGGCACTCCGCCTCCTCCGGCGCGTCAGCAACGGCGGAAGAGAGTCGACGCCGCCGCTCCGGCGGCTAGCAGTACAATAGGCGGGAAGAAATACAAATTTGGTCCAAGCCTCAAGCCTCTTCCAAAGTTACCATATGAGAGGACTGACAAGGAACGCGCTGAAATCAGTGCAGCCGAAGTGAAGGCCCATTTTGCACGGAAACATCCACCTCCGAAGGAAACGGTAGATCCGGTGAAAGCGAAGCACACTCTGCATGCCCTGAAGCGACCACCACCGCCTCGGCTATCCAACTATGACTGCATAATTACAAAGACACATGATGAAGCGCTGTGGTCGGGAAGTACTTCCAGTGCTGCAAGAGACAAAAAACGAAGAAGTGGGAAAACAATTCCCCAGCTCGGCGAACAGGAGAAGCAATCGTGCCCCCCGCTCAAGGTGTCTAGCGATATCGCTAATCATCCGGTGCTACTGCCCGGTACCACTCTTGGTGATTACGTGGGCGATGATGTACAGTTTGAAACGGCTGAGGTAGTAGCAGCAGAGGACGTCTCTAGATACGAGCACGGGAAGCCTCTCGTCAAACCTGATCATCCTCATCTAACAACGATGATGCAAAAATTGCATGAGTGGTACATGGAAACCTGCAGGAAGTCTGGGACCGACAGTTTGATGATCAGAATTAAAAAAGAGCACGACTTCATTGGAGTCGACCTGATGCATGTTGAATTTGTGGAGTTATTTCAGTTATACAATCAAGAGGCCCTCGACAAACAACTCATGACTTGCTACTGTCTGTAAGTATTACTTCTATAATTAAGTCTCTAGCTCAGCTCGTTCATTGCATGTATATATAATTATCCTCACTATATTATGCATATTGAAGATGGTCGAATGCAAAAAAGAACAAATCTATGACATTGGGTTCATTAGCCCAAATACCGTAAATGAATGGTCGGTACAAAAGAGAGCCAAAGTTACTGAGGACAACTTGCTACAAGCGTTCCTTAGACATTAAAACAAAAGGGAAATACTCTTTCCTTACAACTTCAAGTGAGTGTTACTGTCTTGTGCATATTCGGTTTCGCTTACTCGAGGTTAAGTAATGTAATTGATGAGTTATGCGTGCGCAGGTTCCACTTTATTCTGCTATCCATTAAGCTTGACGGGGCATTAGTAACTATCTTAGACTCGAGACGTAAAGATCCCGAGAATTATGCGGACATGACTGCAATGCTCCAGAAGTAAGTTCAATCAATACCGGGACCATATCGGCAACTTTCGTTCATTTCCTGATATCAAGTAATCATTTTCTTTGCCTACCAGGGTTTGGAAAAAGTTCACCGGAATGGTTCCCGGTCTAAACAACGAGCTGCGATTTACACACCCCAAAGTAAGTAGTACTAGCTAGTTCCACGCATCTCCCATTGATTCTAGTTTCATCAATACCATTATCATGCTTGCTTGTCAGTTTGATTGAACTTTATTCTCGTAAAGTGCTTGTACCAGGCACCCGAGAATCATTTATGTGGATACTACGTATGCGAGTTCATTCGCCACTCGACCTCTGAGCGGGGCTTCTCTGAGAAATAATTTGAAGTACGTAAACAATATTCACAATTTTATTTTATATATTACCATCAATTGTGTTGAGTTTCATTCATATATATGTATTGACTCCCCTTCTTTAAATTAGATCTGGCAGATGCGGGATGAAGTCCTACCACATGATCGCATACGAGCAATTCAAGAGGAATTGGCGGGATTCTTTCTTGACCACGTCATACCTGAACACGGAGAATACCATGTGGAATTGCAATGGTCTTAGGTAGATGATGTTAGGGATTGTAAGAGATGTTATATTGTACATATGTAGTAGCGTCGGATAGATATATGAAAACTTGTTGTTCGACCAAGCACGGAGAAAGAGATGTCACTTCTCTCTATATATGTTCATGACGATCTTGTGTAATTAATGGTTTCCTTCATTTGCTTACTAGCTAGCGTCGAGTTCTCTCTATATGTATAGTAGCTAGCGTCGACCAAGCACGGAGAAAGAGAGGTCACTTCTCTCTATTAGCTAGCTAACACAATATGAAACCCCTAAATTAACCTCCAAAACCCCAAACCCCCCCTTCCAAAAAAAAACCCAGCGCCTGCGAGCTCCTGACGCATGGCTACCTTTTGGTCCCGGTTGGTGTTACCAACCGGGACTAAAGGTCCTCCTGCCTGGGCGCCCCGCAGCGGCCACGTGGAGCCCCTTTGGTCCCGGTTCATAAGCAAACCGGGACTAAAGGTTTTGGGTATTAGTCCCGTTTGTTTTGTCCCGGTTCCAGAACCGGGACTAAAGGCCCTCTGGAACCGGGACTAGTACCTTGTTCTCTACTAGTGTGCTCAAGTAATCACTATCCACAAAATTTGATCTTTATCTAGTAATCTATGTGAGCTCATTATCCAATCTTTTATTCTGGTCATATTTTCAGTTTATGAAGCAACTACACTTTATATTGCTTAATTATTGCTGAAACTTTACGAGGGCATGTACCTACCTATATAACTTCCCTCCACCAAATTTGGGCTCATTTCCTTCAGCCAAATTTCTCTCAATAATTTTCCCAAGTTTCTGTCCAAAGAAGAGCATTGTGAAGGAAGTACCATTTTTACAGTGCTTTCCTATGCCCAAATTACCATCCTCAACCAAATTTCAGCTTAATCCATTCATTCATTTGAGCCTAGCTTCAACATCCATACTTATGTCCAGTGTGGTACTTTGCAAAGCAAGTGCCACCTAGGCACCTTCATTTGAGCTGCAAATTTGCCAAGACGGTCTCCTTAGTAGATGATCATCCTCAGCCAAAACTCAGGCCCATTGGCCATGTGCATTTCTCTCACCGCTAATCAAACACTTGGCTCTTAATTCATGTTTGAGCTTAGTTCTGTCTCCTCGTAAGATTCTTATGTTGTATTTTTCTTCCTAACACCTACGCGGGGGGGGGGGGGGGTTGCCCAACCCATCAGACATACCTAGGCCGCCCAGAACGCGTGGCAACGCCAAGGTCACGCGGTGACCACGCGGCTGGCACGCTAGTTTGCGCGCTCTGGAGTTGGGGCCATCAGCCACCATCCAAACCTCAATGTCTCACCACCAAACCATGTATCTCTGATTAAATAAATTCTTATGTACCTAAAAATGATTTTTGGAAAAAATCATGAGCAAACTATGAGGCAGCTGCAGTTCAAACTTGACCCACTTCCTACCGAATCAGCGGAAATTTGTTTTTTTACGAGAGGTGGCTCAAAGCTTTTGACACTCAACCATTTGGTCAATTGTACATTAAATATGACCTAATATTTTAAAAAATTGATTCGGTCCAATTTTGCAACACATCTATGGTAGATCCTTCACAAAAAAACTCATTTTGGGCACTCGAAAAATGGAAAATGAATTTTCCGTCCAAAAAAAATGAAAACTTCCTTAGGCAACATTGTTTGTCATTCCAAGATTCACCCTTTTTCACAATATGAGATCATTTGAACAAACTATGCCATGAATGTGGCCATAAGATTGATCATTTGACATGAAAGCCATGAATCTTCACACACGATAGTTCATTTCTGAAAACATTTTTTTAAAATAATTGTCGTATTACAAGTTTCTTATTTTTCCTGGTAACTTGGTCACATATAATGACACAATACGAAGGTTTTCCAATTTCTTGATTTTTTTTTTAAATTTGTCATGCCCATTTAAAAATGCGGTCAAAACGGCGGGGATGACCGTTCCTAGCTAGGTGTTGAATCTTGAAAAACATTTGGTATTTCTTTGATTAAATAGATACTTATGTACCTAAAAATGATTTTTGGAAAAATTAAAGAGCAAACTATGAGGGAGCTGCAGTCAAAATTTGACCCACTTCCTACTAAATCGGCGGAAATTTGTCTTTTTCATGAGAGATGGATGAAATCTTTTGACACCCAACCATTTGGTCAATTGTACATTAAATATGGTCTAATATTTTAGAAAATTGATTCGGTCCAATTTTGCAACAAATATGGTAGGTCCTTCACAAAAAAACTTATTTTGGGCACTCGAAAAATGGAAAATGAAATTTTCGTCCAAAGAAAATGAAAACTTCTTTAGGCAACATTGTTTGTCATTCCAAGATGCAGCCTTGTGCACAAAATTAGATTATTTGAACAAACTATGTCATGAATGTTGCCATAAGATTGATCATTTGACTTGAAAGCCATGAATCTTTACACATGATAGCTCATTTCTGAGAATACTTTTTTAAAATAATTGTCGTATTACAAGTTTATTATTTTTCCTGTTAACTTGGTCACATATAATGACACAATGCGAAGGTTTTTCAATTTTTTTATACCTTTTGAATTTTTAATGCTCATTTCAAAATGTTGTCAAAACGGCGGGCATGAACGTTCCTAGCTAGTGGTTGAATCTTGGAAAACTTTTGTGTTTCTCTAGTTAAATAGATATTTTTGTACCTAGAAATTATTTTTTCAAAAAATCATGAGCAAACTATGAGGCAGCCGTAGTTGAAACTTAACACCCTTCCAACTGAATCGGCAGAAATTTGTCTTTTTCATTAGAGCTAGATCAAAGATTTTTACACGCAACCATTTGGTTAATTCTACATTAAATATGACCTAGTATTTTATAAAATTGGTTTGGTATAATTTTGCAACAAATATATGGTAGGTCCTTCACAAAAAAACTCATTTTCGGCACTCGAAAAATGGAAAATGAAATTTTCGTCCAAAGAAAATGAAAACTTCCTTTGGCAACATTGTTTGTCATTACAAGATGCAGCCTTGTGCACTATATGAGATCATTTGAACAAACTATGCCATGAAAGTGGCCACAACACTGGTCATTTGGCTTGAAGGCCATGATGATAGCTCATTTCTGAAAGTGGCCACAACTTTGGTTGGATCACTGATGAAATAGCTACTTGTGTGCCTAGAAATGATTTTTAGAAAAAAATAAATAACAAATTATCAAGCACTTGCAGTTCAAATTTGACCCAGTTCCTTCTGAATCGACGTAAATTTGTCTTTTTGATAAGAGGTGGATCGAAAACATTTGACATACAACTATTTTGCCAATTGTATATAAAATGTGGTCTAATATTTTTGATGAATGGAGTGGCGCCATTTCGCAACAATTATTTGGTAGGATCTTCATAATAATATATCTTTTTTTGGCAAACCGAAAATAGAAAATGTTTTTTTAACTCATTTTGAGAGCACTTTTTTAAAGATATTTGTCATATTTCAAATTTGTTATTTTACAAAAAACTAGGTCACATTTGGTGACACAATGAGTAGGTTTTCTATTTATTTTTTATTTTTTCATGTCACACTATAGTTGACATGATTTAGCACCTTATTTTTAGTCGATTATGACCAATTCAAATGGTCACACGTGTGTACTGTGTTTTGATTGGTCCATGAACATCTCACGCGGATCGTGCATCAAACACCGTCGGATGTCCTCGGATCCAACGGCAGTCCTCACCCCTCACCCATTCACCCTACTTAGCCCAATCCATACTTCCGCACTCCTTCTCCCTCGTCCCCATCTCTCTCCTGCACGACTCTCCTCGCCGCCGCCGCCAACGGCGACCGATCCAGGCGACCTCTGGCAAGAATCGACGGTGCCAAGCGAGATCCGCCGACAGGAATACAACAGGGATACCCTCGCTCCACTCCTACCTCCTCTCCTGCGAGATCCGCCGCGCGCGTCCTCCAGCACCACCAGCGAACGTCTCCCGTCGCTAGGGTTTCGGCCGGCGTGGCTCCAGCGACTCAGGTGTGTCCCTCTACTCCATCTCCTCCTCCTCATACCCTTCCCTCACTTCCTCAGTTTTTGTTCTCTCACTCCCAGATCCAGGATGCCGTCCTCACTCGAGCACCGGTACGCCATGGGCGCAGATCGGGATGGGGACGGGAGGTGGCACCTCTGCAGCAGGACCAGCTTGAGCATCGGGGCGTCGAGGCCGACGAGGCACCGCGACGAGGAGCAGCAGGACCAGTCCGACGCCTGCGGCTCCGGATCCGGCGAGGATTGGGGATTGGGCGAGGTGGACGAAGAGGAGACCGAGGCCGTCACAACCAGTCCGACGCCTGCGGCTACTACGCGCTGCAGTGGTCGATTTTAACTTAGGTGTCACGGATGTGCTGCCGTTCGTGGAAGCGGACCTGAAGCGGAGCTCACTGCACGTCATCGACAAGGCCATGGATCTCTGCACGCAGGTAGATTTCTGATGAGTATATAATATTCCCGGTAACTGTTTCCCGTGCTTCATCGAAACAACGTTTTTTTGTCTGTACTACTCTGGTCGTAGTATGACGCTAGACCTAAAAATTGCTAAAATCGATATCACATCAAGATTAGAACGAACCATATGGTCTTGAACATTGCTTTATTTTTTGCACTCCCCAAACATACTGCTCTGTCCATCCTCATTTCCTGTCTTCCCTATAACTCTTGTTAAGTTATAAGGGTTGCTAACAGCAGCTTGTGGTCTCTTTTCCCATTGAGCTCCACCACTTCAGCAGCAGCAGCGTGTCACTGTACAGTGACTGCAGTGCAGATGCACATGCGTTAAAGGGTCAGTGTCCATCTTCTTCAATCATATTGCTGTGTATGCAATTACGGATGGAAGAGTAGATGATGGCGAGTAGCCGATATGACTCCTGCAACAAGTATGATAAGTAAGATCATAAGAATCAAGTCGAAAACTGCGCGCAAGCACAACCGGATATACTCCTGCTAGCTAGTGTATAATTAGCTTTACAAGGATACATGTTCCTCATGCTTTTTTTCGCGAATACGCAAAGCTTGCGTATCATTCCATTGATAGAAGAAGGTAGAGTGAATACAAGGGATGGTACAACCCATGGCACGAACGCAAGAGGCGTGAACATGGTTACCGAAGCAGAGAGACACGAGAAGCTCGACCCAAATAAAGAAAACATAGCTAAACTCGTCAACGAGGGAAGCAGCCCAAGCAACAACTAGACGACCAATGTCTCCACAACTAGCACCGAGGACGCCTCGAGCAAACAAAACAACGCCTTCACGAAGGAGAACGACACCAAGACGTCGTCGTCGTCCGATTCGAAGAGGGGCACGGAAAACGGCCATAGCAACTTCATGTAACATCTAGCTTATGTGTGTGCAGGCGCAACTACATGGGAGCCCTCCACTCCCTAGGCAGCGCCACCCGACGCCTTCCACCTCGACGGAAGCTGCCCGCTTCCTCCCGGCGCTCGCCGACTGGGAACTGCCAGCCCCGCGCCGCCGCTGTCCAAGAAGGTGCTATTCCTACGCTTCTCGAGCTCGCCAGAGGCACAGGTTAGTACGTGGGTAGGTCCTACTCCTCAAATCCCCAGGCAACACCTTGTATAGTGTGTAGTATGTATGTTTCGTCCCCTGTCCATTGATCTTGTCGTGCAAATCTTCAGAATTATATGTATGTACCTTGTGTTTCTCAATGTTGTTGTGTTCTGGTCTAAATACCGATTCTTATCTTACAGCAATTACGTTTGATTTGATTGCGCGATTGTGTCGTGGTCTCAATCTTCATAGGGATTTTGGTATGGTTCTGAGTAGCAAATTTGCAGAGTACTGTAAATCAGTTTTTGGAGATCTTGAAACTAATTAAAAATTGCTAAGTTGAAGTTCATTTCATTTGGAAACGAGGATACTGTGATGTATATGCTCATTGCTCAAGTCCTTGCTGCTTCACACATAAGCAAAACTAAGTGCTACTGTACTTTTATTATTCCTCACTTTAAAGCAAATAAATATATGCAAAGGATGCTCTTTCTTTCTCTTTGCCTAAAGGAATTACAAATATCATAACACGATGCAGAGGCTGCACTCTCTGTATTTGCCTTAAGTACTAAATAAAATGCGATTATTTTATGGGACGGAGGGAGTAACTTCTAACTACTACAAAGTACTGCTAAATAATGTGATTCAGCATTGTTCTAATCGCTGTACTCCATTTCCCTCTTTTTTTGCAAGAGTTCGCTCCATTTTTCAGAATTATTGACTGTATACTTTTTTGCAATGTTTCTTGATTTTGTGCTGACTAATTAAATTTTGCGTATGGATATTCATTCGTTTGGATGCTAATATAATGTGAGGCTAATAGTAATACAGTATCGTTGCAACCTTTTAAGGAGAAACACAAGCAGTGGCGTAATAGACACAACAACAGCGCACTGTGAAATATTACCTTGTTGGAATTAGATATGCAGGTTGTGTTCTTCATTGTGCTTTGAATTATTACCAGAGCCATCACTTTGGTTGTAGCATTATCCAGATAATCCATAACCCGGGGATAATTTGAAAGCTCCAATGCAGTAACAATATTACTATATTTCTCCAGAGGAGCACTAAGAAGTGCAACAATTTGCTTTGTTGCTCTGCTATCTTCAAGTTTTTCCTTGCCAGAAAGTTTCTTGACGCACGCACCCTGTACAATATTGAACATAACGTAAGGTAAAATGTACATCTACATCAACTATCGAACTAAAAGGGTAATAACTAATTATTTTGATCGCTGAACTGTACAGTTAATACGAATGCTTTGTGATTCAACTTGTTTGCATAGCAGAAACCCAGCAGGACTGGGTTGGAACCAAAATGCAGACTGAGCTGCTCAAATTGTGACTCATTTTGGAAAGAAAATGGTGTGAACAGATTTCACTATCAACCTAAATCTAGATGTTTCTGGTAGCTTTCATACTGCCACATATGTAGGGGTGTTCAATCGCGGTTTACACGGGTTGGCCAACCTGTGGACCAGCAAACTTACTAGTACTTATGTATCACAAATATTGGAGATGTGTTCACGATTTAGAATGGTTTGTAAAAGCCTGGTGTAAACACCCCTAAAGATATGTAATTAAAGTCTCTGCTGTTCTAACAGATCCCTATATGAATGAAGTAGGAGTCTGCATGAGCGAAATACACTACTATAATCGGTAAATACTCTCTTATAATACAATATTAATAACATAGTCCACATAAAAGTGAACTTAAATGTATACACATACTATAGAACTTAGAGTTGAAAACTTGATTATTGTTTTAGGTGGTTACTAATGTTTTAGAACAGACAAGTGAACTAAAATCAATACTTCTCAGTTATAGTGTTCTATTCACAGTTCCTATCTCTCTCGTGGCCTTTGTGAACAACATGTTTAGTTAATTTCAACTTGGTACTGCCATGTACAGTATTACCAAGGATCATAAACTTCACTGCACGTCTGCAACTGTTAGTAACGCATGAACAATTTGAACATCACCCTGGTGATAGTTCACATTTTCACCGACACATTGCTGTTCTAAATAAATGAACCGACCCTAATGTTATAACAATCCTATTGGTCAAACTCAAGGCTTGGAGGCAGGGAAAGTGACCCAAAGGAAGCAGTGCCCAACACTGGTCATCTGTCCTAAGCTTGGATTTTGCTGAGGACTGTAGTCCAGATGATGCAGTGTGTTGGCTAGAAATAGAAGAAAAATACATAGAACCAAAGAAAAAACAAATAACACAAACACCCGTGTTGCCGCCAAGAACCTACTTGTATCTCATCAACCAGTTCAAGTGTGTTCAATGTTGTGCTGCATCCAGTGGCGGAGCTTCAAAGAAAAAGTTGGGCAGGCCAGATAAAGAAGAACACATGTTTTTTGAAATTCTGAATCATAAGCATAGCGCATATGCACATATATCAGGCTATCGCTTATCCAATGAGGAATTTGGTGTCGCCTTGCTGGTGTGTGTGATGCACTGATGTGCAGTCCATGGAGGCCATTGCTTATCAAATGGGGACTTTCGTGTTGCCTTTCTTGTTGTGTGTTATGTACTGATGTGCAGTCCGCGCTGTCTTAGAAAAATTCTGTCCAGCACCGGCAGGCATGGATGTTGGAGCCTTGGAGTAGTGCAAACGCAGGACACAGGCCAGGGGCTCATGCCCCCGCAGTTGGCCGGCAACACGAGTACACGACTAGGGCCCTATACACGACTGACTGACACGAGAAGCGCGAGGTGACTGACGACTGGCGCGATATCACTCAGGGGGACGGAGCAGGTGTGCTGCTCCACGAGATACGTGAGGTGGCGACTAGCGTGAGATCCCAGCGGCCGGCGGCTGATCCGTGAGACGGCAGGCGGCTCGCGCTCTGGTGGCCGGTGCTCCCTGGTCGCGGCTACATGCTTCGAGACGGGGAGAGGATGCGGATGTCGTGAAGTCTTTGACGTCGTGCAGTCTTTGATGTTGTGCTCTATCTGCGCAAGGTGGTCTGGGGCTGTGCGGAAGATGCATAGGTAAAACAATCGTCAAATTCCTGGGCGGGCCATGGCCCAGTTCGGCCCCTACGTAGCTCCGCCCCTGGCTGCATCGTGCATGACCTGTTTGTTGCTAACATACATGCCGTCGCTGGTTACATAGTTTCAGTAGTACTAGCTGACACATTTATCTGATACATAGCATTTTTGGTTGCACATTAGGTGCCATCCCTTCTTACATCTTTTTTTTTGAACTCTCCAACCCCTTATTTATTCAGAAGTAACCAACAAAGAGTCTTTTACAATAAGGGGAAGTAAGGCACTAGGGGCCTCATCGAACCAGGTGCTAGGGGGAGAGAACCTAGCTAATCTTGCTAACTCGTGGGCAACAGAATTTGCTTCACGATGGCTTCACATTAGGTGCCATCCCTTCTTACATCTGTTAGGGAGTACTTTGTACAAGTCTGACGTTTTTACCTTCATGCAGGCACCATACGTGGATCCGAGGACGAAGCTGCGCTACGCTGACCCAGAGGTCTTCAGGCAGATCAGAATGCTTCCTGAAGAATACGTCCAGAGGTACCTGGCCGTGAGGAACGCAGCGGTTGTACTACGATAACAAGCCCCCGGCGTTACGGTCCCTGTTCTACGGGCCAATGTCCCGCTCTTTGATCTGAATAGACATCACCGTTTCCCTCCCGATTGCGTTGCTAGCTCACATGGGTATTCTGAATGTAGAAGAACAAGGCTACTGAACCCTCGTGCAATTGAGAGGGATATTTTGCATCTGCGTACTGTCATTGTTGTGCCTTGTGTGCCTCTCTCCTGTTATTTCCGTTGCTGCTGTTCTGACAGTTGATGGTTAAATATGTTGTTAGAGCAACTCTAGCAGACCCAGTATAAATGGTCGCCCCGTAAAAAGCCGGCAATGGTCGCCCCGTAAAAAGCCGGCGACTATACGGGTTTCCCACCGCCGCCTGCAATCCCTGCCTCTCCCCTCTCGATTTGTTGCCGCCGGTGACTCCATTTTGCCACCGCACTCCACCATGTGGCGCGGGATGTGGAGCTTCGGCCGCCGCACCGATGGTGGCGACGACCCCGAGCGGCAGCAGTGTGTCACCTCCGACGCCCGTGAGGAAGCGCGCCGCGAAGAGATACACGAACCGCGGCCTAGAGCCACCGCGAGACGGAAGAGTATGACTGCAGGCAGGTGCTCCTCCGACGTGGGCTGTCTTTCGGCTCCTCCGCCGCGAGCAGCTCTTCCGTCGGTGCCTCGAGCTCACGGATGCCGCTCAAAAGAGAGGCGGAGGACTGAGCTCCTCCGCCGCCGCAGCATCGCCACCGCAATCATCCCGGCTTCGGTTAGCCAAATTTTATACATTAGGGTTACGGTGGCGCGTGGCCTCCAAATATTATCTGTATAATTTCTAGTTTGTATGACTTTTGAAGATGATCAACTACTATGAACTAGTTCAATTTCACGCGCAAATGTGTTTTTAAAAAATTTACGGGTTCATATTCGGTTTCTAATCTGCCGCGGCTAATTTCGGCCCGTATCCGAAGACAACCGTGAAGTATAAGCACGGTACAAGGGTCCGCGATATAAAGAGTCTGCTAGAGTTGCTCTTAGTCCGGGAATAGGCTGTCGTTTCTGGACGAGCATGATATTATGTTGCAACAAGCACAGATTTAACGGGAGAAAAGGCATCCAATGGTTGATGCACTTAAGCTGCTGCTTGGTATTGCTTCCGAGGAGCGGCCATACCTGAAAACAGACTCGGGGAAGGAATGGCCATAATCCGGATTCACATTCAAATGATCTCTCATAATAAGGCATTCACGGATGTAGATTGAATGCATGTTCGAAATAGATATTTCTTCTTCAAAGCAACCAAATTTTGTCAATGCAATTTGTTTGCGCTCTGAGATCCCGACACGATGAAAGGCTAATGTCCCCATGCAACGTATGAGGCGAAGAAGATTATGGAGCATATCTGCTCCTTTTGAAGAATATGAATTCAGATTATGTGAGTATAAAAACCATGCATGTTTTATATAGAATAAACTATTCTTAGGATGGGAAATCCAAGCCATGATCACATGATTCACATCCTATGGTATCTGAAAACCGCATCAATTTCTCATCGCTATATAGTCGGCTAACATAAAAGAATGAGATCTCGAGCTTTCCCCAAATGAAGTATGAAAACAAAACATCAAACACATAAAGAAGATGAAACAATCCAGGATAACACCAGACATACTATAGTTGATAACCATACTGTTAATCTTAATCCTTGGAGGCAAACCAAAACCATCTCTTTTGGAGGTAAAAGTTTAAAAAGAAGAACAAGTTTAGCATGACTCGAGGTTTCAATTCAAGCATGATTCTTCGTTGCATCGCACCAAGGCTCGGCTATATGCAAGAACTCCACTTCGGCTTCACACATAGGGCGATGTCTACATCGACTACGGTTCACAGCAGACTACGGAGACAAGCATCTTGCCAAGTTATTTCCCCAATATAAGCTAATCCCATGTAGATTTTATTAGAATCAGGTTCCTGCAATAGCAACAGAAGTACGCGTAAGTTCTAATAAAATATATATTAATCGCATTATATTTTCTCACAGCAGACAACATTTAAGCAGAAAAAATATGATATGAAAATATTCAGCTGTTACCTTGTTTACTACTCCCTTCATTTATAAATATATAAGGTGTTTTAGATGTTTCAATATGGACTACACTTTGACTGAAATGAGTGAACAAACACACTAAAACGTGTTTATATACATCTGATTCACAACATTATATTTAGAACATCTTATATTTATGAACGAAGGGAGTATAACAGGCAAAATTCTGGCACTAGTAACAAACGATGAACCACAATATATGAATTTACTAGAGAGAAGGCATGAATATTTGAATTTTACTAGAGAGAAGGCATGTACTAGCAATTATAAGAAACAACAGACATAGCTTTGACATCAAGGGCAAATGACTGCCAATGCAGGTACTCCCTCCATGCTATAATTCTTGCCGTGGTTTTTGTTCAAATTTGAACTACAATCACGACAAGAATTACGGAACCGAGGGAGTAATAATATTTTATTTATAAGAGCATGCAAACAATCAGTCATTTTGTGAATCTTCAACAACCATTATGGTAGTCTACATTTGACTCCACTAACGTATGTTTTAACATATGCATCATCAGCAACAACGCAGTTTCTTATACCTGGGTCATGTTTGAAATTACCGACCTGATATGCTAGCACTACAGAATTATGATTTGTTAATGGATAAACGTAGAATAGCTAATTTCAGATCATAACTTTATTTATTTATTTTTCTCAATACACACGGACAAACTCTGGCAAAGTCGCATTTATAAAGAACTTTGGCTGTGGCATGTCTTACCATTTTAAAGCAGCAAACTGAGCATTTTCTTGATATCACAGCAACTCAGCAAACAGAATTTCAACTCATAGAATAACACACAAACAAAATACACATGCATTCTAAAGGCTGACAGCAATTAAAATTTATGACAGCTGACTTGGAAGTTGTGATGAAATACTTGTTGGCATGAAGGCATGTGAAACAATCAGTCATTCTGTGAACCTAATACTTTTTTATTTCACAAGAACATGAAACAATCAGTCACTCCCTGAACTTTCATCAACCATCAGAGCATGGTAGGCTCCATTGGACTCCACCAACATATGTTTGAACATATGCATCATCAACAAAAATGCAGTTTTTGATACCAGGGTCACATTAACAACCTGATATGCTAGCACTACAGAATTATGATTTGTTATTGGATGAATGAACATAGAATAGCTAATTTCAGATCATAACTTTATTTGTTTATTTTCCTCAAATACACATGACAAACTCTGGCAAAGTCACATTTATAAAGAACTTTGGCTGTGGCATGTCTGACCCCTTTAAAGCAGCACAAACTGAGCATTTTCTTGATATCACAGCACTCAGCAAACAGGATTTCAACTCATAGAATAGCACTCAAACAAAATACACATGCATTCTAAAGGATTACAGCAATTAAAAATTATGAGAGTTGATATGCAAGTTGTGATGAAATACTTGTCAACATGAAGGCATGTGAAACAATAGTAGTTCTGTGAACTTGATGATTTTTATTTCACAAGAGCATGAAACAATCAGTCATTCCGTGAACCTTATCAACCATTAGAGCATGGTAGGCTGCATTGGACTCCACCAACGCATGTTTTAACATACACATTATCAGCAACAGTGCAGTTTCTGAAAACCTGGGTCATGTTTGACATTACCAAAACCAGATATGCTAGCACTACATAATTATGATCTGTTAATGTATGGATGTCGAATAGCTAATTTCAGGTCATAAATTTATTATTTAATTATTTTCCTCGAATACACATGACAAGCTTTGGCAAAGTCACATTGATAAGGAACTTTGGCTCTGGCACGGCTTGGCACCTTTAAAGCAGCAAACTGTGGATATTCCCGATATCACAGCAACTCAGCAAACAGGATTTCAATTCATAGAGTAACACTTAAACATACATGCTATCTAAAGGATGAAAACAATTAAAATTTATGACAGCTGAGAGCCTGAGAGTAATGTCATGCAAGTTGTGATGAAACAATTGTCAACAAGAGAGCCAAGAGCAAGCATACCTTCTTGGTGCATGATCCCATTGAACCTCAGTAGTTGCAGAACAAGCTTGGAAGCACCCAAACCTGCGGCCTCCCGAAACCAACCCCTGGTTCACCTGGATACTGTGCAGTGAAGCATTTACAGGTCCCATCAACCAGAGAATACTCGCTCCATCCCCCACTCCATGGCAATGATCCATACACACAGTCGGCACGGATCCCTGGAACATCTGGACCAAGGCACGCGGCGAAATCGTCGTAGCCAATAAACAGCGTCCGCCCGCCGAGGCTCGTTGTCCTCACCCACTTCCCCTCATTGGCGTCCCACAGGAAAATCTTGTATTCCGGATCGATGCGCCCCACCTTGCAGATAAGCAGGGGCTCGCCGCCGCACTCCCCCAGCACTGATCCGCCCACGCTCTCCTTGAGAGTCTCCTCAAGGTCCTCGTCGAATTCGCCTCCAAGCATCCACAGTTCCATCGTGTTGTCCTTGGGGCGCGAGCAGGAGCGCGAGCAGGGCCCGGCACTTGGGCAGGGCGGCGCGGTAGGCGCGGCAGCCGGCGCGCAGGGCGAAGAAGTCGTGCAGGCTCGTCAGGTGCTTCGCGATGTCCGGGACCAGCTCCGCGGGGATGTACGGCCCGCCGGCGTCCGCGTCGCCGTCGACGGGGGCGTTGGCGGGCAGATCTGGGCCGCCGTCGTTCGCGGCCATCCTCCTCCCCTCCCTCCCTCCCTTCGCCGCGACCAGCACAAGATAGTTTTATCGGAGTAGGGCAAAGTCTCGAGATTTAGGGTGGCAACGGCCGGCGGAGGAGGCGGCGGAGCCCGGCGCCGAGGGCACAAAAAGAGGGGAAACTGTCAAACCCTTCACCCAAGTCCGGGCATATCTCAGAGAGGCTTCTGCTGCATATAAATTGCACGCGCAATTTGTGTATTTCTTTAAAATATATATGAAAATTCACCACCAACTGATCGCGTCCGTTCACGTCGGCGGCGACGTACGAAAGTCGTTGGATCTACTTCGGTCATCCGACAAGAAGTGCACCCACCGCTAGCTTCGACCGCTGTCCAACCGTCCGTCCACGTGTCTTATCAATTATCGACACAGACTTATCCTCTGTGCATCCATCGCCATCCTTCTATACACATCTATCTTCACTCAAGTCGACGCTTGTGTGAGAGGCTTCTTTGGCATCTTTTTAAATTCTTCTATATTTTTTGAGAAAGGATTAAAATCCACCAGCCCATTGCGTCGTTTACGTCGGGGACGTACGAAGTTGTTGGATTTGCTTTAGTCATGCGAAACAGAGTGCGCCCATCGGTGGCTTCGGCCACCGTCCAGCCGTCCAGACACGTGTCTCATCAACCATCCGCACACATTTATCCTCTCGGTATTCATCATGATCGTCCGGTAAGCATTTGTCTTTCCTAAATGAACATCACTCTCAAGCTTTCTCCCCTTCTTTCCCTCCTCCTCCTGGAAGCTTTTGAAGGTTGTCTGTCCCTCTCTCTCCTCTCCACTCTTTTCAAGTAAGCTGTAAGACATGGGTAAGCGAGGTAGCACCGCTGCAAAGAGCGGCAGGTTCACAACATCATTCGTATTGAATTGGGCGACCACAACGGCGTTCGTGTTAGTAATGAGCAACTGCAACGCTACATCGCGCCTCTCTTCTTGGGATGGTCCCTTTAAACGTGATATAACTGGGTTCGATGCGTGATTTATCAAATTGCATTTTTTGCAGAGTGTCTTCGTAAATAAGGTTTAAACTACTGTCACCATCCACTAAAACCTTTTGTAGCTCACATCCATCCACTATAGGGTCGAGGACTAAGGCCGCCGCTCCTTGGCTCAGGCCAGTATTCGTCTGATCCTGTTTGCCCGAAAGTGATAGGTATGTCCAACCATTTAATCGATGTTGCTACGTAACAAACGTGGTTCATCTCCCGAAGAGCTCTCTTTCGTTGATTCCTTGATGGATAAGTTTCGTACATCATTAAGATCTCGCACTCGTCAGATGATATTGTTGGACGCTTGCTATACGTTTCAGTGCTGTGAATGAGGTCTTCCCCTCCCTTTGCCACATGTTTAACCACCCAGCAAGCTCTAAGGCTATGAGTTGGGTTTGTGTTCAACAAGACAGAGTGGATTGGACATGGTTGATCCTGGAGTGCGTCGAGGGCGGTTTTGGATCCTATTACATGCCTCTTCCTTTTACGTGATGGATCTTCTGCCTTAGAGCATAGAAGGCGCTCGTTTAGACGAGTATGCCTATCGTGGTTCGTTGCTTCGAAAAAGATTGAATCCCTCTGTTCCTTTTGAGCCAACCATGCGTCCTCCATGACGCAGAATCATGATACCAAGTTTGATAGGTCGGAAAATGTTTGAACTTGATGGTAAGCGAGGCCGTTCAAGATGCCCTCATCTTTGGAATTGTGTCGAAAAGACGCCAAGACTTCAAGGTCACAACAATCCGGAATTTTGTTCTTGACGAACATGAATCTCATCTAGAATTGCCAAACTGTCTTGCGGGATTGTTGTTTGACGTAGATTAGGTCCCAGACGTCGGGTGGTCCTGAATTACTCGGGGCAGTACTCGATGTCGGGGTGGGGGGGGGGATCAAAAATTCGATCCCAACCTGTTGTAGGCTTGACACTTCGAGGTACTCCTCCCGAGATACCTGTGCCAAAGCTGAACTAGCCGGACTGACTTTTGGGTCTGGGCTCCAGGCTCCTTCCAACAGGCCAGGCATGCCGTCCCCCATTGGTTGACATGTTGGTTCTTGGTTCATATGCACGTAAAGATCCCGGACGGAGTTAGAAGAGAGAGAGCAAGGCTCGACTATAAGTTTGAGATTGCTACACCTCGGCTCTTGAGGGAGGAGGGACGATCCGATGTGCTTTTCCTCTTCGCTTGATCCGATGACTTGAGGTTTCGGCGTATAAGACATGCCATCTTGGATTTGATCGTTGACCGATATCTACATTGTTCCGGAGCGACCACACATCGGGACCTGTATGGCCACCAATGTCGGTGCTAAAACTGGTGGATCTCGGGTGGGGGGGGGGGGGTCCCGAGCTGTGGATCTAGGAACAATCTTAACAGGAGACAACGGAGATGATGTTTTACCCAGGTTCGGGCCCTCTCAAAGAGGTAAAACCCTACATCCTGCTTTGATTGTATTGATTTGAGAAGGTACATAGTACAAGATGATTTACCTCGAGATCGGATGATTGTGTTCTAACCCCTAAGGCTGGTAATCGTGTATCTAAAGACTAAATCCCTCGGCCTATATATGCACCGGGGGTACCTAGGCTACACATATGGTCGATTCCCAATTAGGAATAAACACGCAGACTATTAGGACACTCCTTGAAGTACACCCCGTCTTCGATAGTTTCCACTTTGATCACGCCAAGGGTCAAAGCTTCGGTAGTCCTTCGTTCATTGGTCGGAGGGTCATCAACCCGGTCCGTGGACGACAGGCCGGACATGTTGACACCCCTTAGTCCCGGACACCATCAACGGGGCTGGGTGGGTAAAACATTATTCTATCTTCAAGGAGCCGCCGTCGTCTCGCCTTCCTGAACAGGACACGAACCCTAACAAAACTCATTGAAACATCTAAAAACGAGGCCCTCCCACCAGCAAAGGCCGAAATCCACCGCACGTCCATGGCCCTAAGGCCACCGGAGATGAGGCAGACCAACACCGGTGCCGACGGGACCGTAGGCTTTTTTTTGGAGAGGAGGCGGCGGCTACGTGGATAAATCTGTGTTGCATATATATGTTAGTGGTGTAGTGGAGAAAGTGGCGTCGCAGGTGGCAAACTACATAGCAAAGTGGGACTACTCTGTTAGATGTCCTCTCGAAGTGGGACTAGTTTGTTAGATGTCCTCAGTTACTACTTCAAAATTGAATTATCCATGCGGAATGTGCTGGTTCGAAGTGTCACTAGGTCATCAATATATTTTAAGATAATGATGTTACAAATATATGTTATAGATGCAATATACTCGAAAATCCAAGTCTGCTCCCAGGCCCATCTGCTCCCGGTCAGAAAAAAAATCAAAACAAATACTAGAAAAATTCAAAAAAAATCCATTTTTTTGCGTGGTAGATATTTTGTTGTGTGAGGTTCGCTCCAAATTTCAACTTATTTGGACATCCTCTTGAAAAAAAAGACAAATCGGGTCAAAACAGTACGTGAACAGTAAACCTTTTTTACAGACCCCGATTTGTCTTTTTTGCTGAGAGCTGCTCAGATGCCCAAATGAGTTCAAATTTGGAGCGGACCTCATGCATCAAATTATCTATCACACATTTTTTTGGATTTTTTTGAATTTTTCTAGTATTTTTTTTTGATTTTTTTCGTCGGCGCGGGTGCAGCTGAGCTCGGAAGCCAAATCGCCGCTAATATACTCTTCTATACAACACAGTAAACTGTGTACGTAGTATGCCGATCTTTTAGGGTGGTTAATTTGTATTTTCAACATGGTTGGGGCTCTTCCTTCATTCTCGAATTTGGGGTGTGCTAATCTCATGCGTATGAGACACCCGTGCCAGCCAGTTGGTTGGGCATATAAAGTTATGTTGATGTCCTAGCTGCATGATTGCCCTTCTGCATGACAAAGTAAGGTTGGTTCATCAAAGTTTTATGGCTGCTCCAGCTATAGTAGCAAATCATAGCAGTATAAATACTAGACACTTCACTGGTTTAACCCATCCTATATTTTCTATAGTAGTTCAGAACTATGAAGTGGATACATATATGTTATTTGAATATTATATAGAGTATGCGTGAGATATTGAAGTATAACAAAATACAACATCTGTAACGAAATAGCTAAAGCTTGCTAAGTTGGTCCAGGGAGTCATCTTCGTTAGTTGTGAGCGGATCATTGTCATCAGTGTTAGCAAACAAGGCCGACCGACTTCCTAATGGATCTCAGCGAAATCTCAGCTCTCCTCCCTTGAGGCCGGGGTACTCTTGCCCAAATGGGAGCGTGGAGCAATCTGGACACATATCAAGAAGTGTTTCATCGTGCTCCACATGGCCGGTGTGATTATGGAATCCAATTATGTACATTGATCATTGGCCGTTGATAGCTTGGTTCGCTAATCAGGCCTACGACGCCCACCGGTTTCACCATCATTACCGGGAGTCGCTTTAGTTCGTTCAGATTAGTTAAACTTAACGCAAGGAACCCACTACAGGATACAGATATATCTTCCACTGTAATGATGTCCTCGAAGCGGAAATTCATGCTCTTTGCAAGGTATAGCACTGGCCATTCAACACTCGGATAGGCCTGTGATTGTACAATGAGATTCTTCAAATGCTTTGGCCATACTCTCGGGCGATACTCTTTCTCGGTCGGCCTATGATCATCTTGCTTATGATATTAAGGATCATATGTTAGTTAGGAAGTTTGTTCCTCAAAAAATTAGCACAAATCAAAATTGGGTAGCACATCAATTGGCAAACTATAGTCGTACTGAAGCGTGTATTGCAGTATGGTTGAACTTGTGTCCTCCATGTTGTGAGGAGCAGCTATCTTGTGATTGTAGCCCTATCTTTTGGAATAAAACTCCTTTTATCCCTGCAAAAAAACCCCACCGCAAAAAAAGTTAATGCAAGAAACCGCATATATAACAGGAGATTGCTCTCTAGGCTCACAACACCGATAGGCGTGATGGGTGAGGTCTAGTAGCTTGGGTGGGTGGCTTTGTTACTGATGCAGACATGCAATAACCTAAGGGTGTGTTTGGTAGCCTGTATGGACCTAGCCTAGTTGTTCTCCTCTGATACATGCTGAGTCCACGCATTTGCTGTTGTTTGGCAGCGGTGTATGCGTTGAGACATGCTAACCTGAGACTTTGTTTGGCAGCCTGTATGTGTTTAGACATGCTGAACAATTTTGAATTTCGAATATTTTTTTTGAATGATGAACAAAATTGAAAAAACGTGAACATTTTTTTGTACATATTTTGAAATTCTGAACGTATACTGCAAATTTAAACAAAATTTGAAATTCTAAACATTTTTTGAAAATTGAAATAAAATTTGAAATTCTAAACATTTTTAAAAAATTTAAACATATTTTGAAATTCTGAACTTTTTTTGAAATTGGAACATTTTTTGATTTTTTTTGAAATTTTTAGTAAATTTTGAAATTCTAAAGTTTTATGAAAATTTAATTGTTTTTAGAATTGCTAAATAATTTTTGAAAATTTTAACAAAAAATTAAATAATGAATATTTTTTAAAAATTTAAATATATCTGGACGTGGTCTGGTGGGTGGGGACGAGGGTCGGGGCAAGTATGGCTGCCTCCATACACCCTCTATGTGGTGCATGAGATGGGCATGGCCGAGGGCCTTTTTTTGCATCAGATGGCATAGCCCATGTAAGCCCGTGTACCTTACCAAACAAACAAAAGTGAGTTGGATTGAGAACTTTTGTCCTTGTGGCAGCCAACCTTTGGTTATGTGTACTTGAGAGAGAGAGAGAGAGAGAGATGCAAGAACGAGGATAATCTTGCAAACAGATTATGGTGAAGGTCATGGTCACGGTGAAGATGCAGGAGGAAAGCTGCACATAGTTAACCCGAGGATACACGTAGAGCTGGTCTTTTCCTTGGATATAAGGAATTAAAATGAGATTAAGAAGAAACCAATCTGTGGTTGGATGGTTGGAAGAACAATGATATCCCCAACCCACTAGGGTTCAGGCCTTTCGACGATGTGCGTTCAATGAATGTGCGTAAGTGTGTTAGGAATGAGTATATGTGCATATTTATGAGGGTCTTCTGTACTGTATTAAAAAGAAAACAAGATTTAAGAAAGATGCGCTCAACAGAGTATTGATTATTTTCTCTCGCGCGATCTAGGTTTTGGGGTCCACGTGTGCAACTACCGTGAAGATGAAGAGGACGACGCACAAACTGAAAGTTTGCACCGGACAAGTTTCAGCGAAACTACTTTGCGTACGACGTTTTTTCATACAATTTTCATACGACAAGAGAGAGGGCCTCTTTTCCATGCGTGCGCCCACAACACCAGATCAGTCTAATAGACAAAGGTCGTACGAATTTTGATCTTACGTATATAACAGCTCTCAAGTTTCATCTTGTCATGAACACTGATTCTCGTCCAATGGGACGGTGCATGCATCTTCCACCATCGCATCATTTAATTCCTTATAATATATGTGAGATGTCGTTTTGTTATAAAAACTTCATTTTGTGAGATGTCATTTATTTCTTGATGCACATAGTCCGGTGCTGCATTTAATGCTGACTTTTGGCTATGTATCTCTACTTCTAATGGGGGAACTGGTAGATTCCGTTTCGAGTTTATTTTTGTCTTTCTTCCCACATTTTTCTGGTTTTTTTCGTCCCTCCTCCCATCATCATATATTTAGTAATGTATTTATGTGAAAGAATCAATCAAGATTAATTTCTAATGAATTTTTAAATACCAAATTTGAATTAATTAACCTTACCATACGTCGTTCAATCACATTAATTAATATTTCCATACATCATCAAATTACATTAATTAGCATTTCGTTCCAGTTTTTTTTCCATCTTCCCTTCCACCTTCGTCTGTTTTTTTTCATCTCACCTCCCAAAATCATTTATTTTGTTTGGTTTTTTTTCTGTCTCACCTCCCACCATCACCCCTCCATGCTGGTTTCTTGTTCACCAGTTTATTTCCTCTCCACTCTTTCCTTACAAATTAGTACTTTCCTAACATAGAAATATCACGGATCTAACTTTTCTGAATTAACCAAATCAACCAATCCCTCCATTAGTGCAATTTTCTTTAGGAAATCCACCGATTTATTCCCTCTCCTCTCTTTCCTTACAAATAAGTACTTTCTTAACATACAAAAGATCACGGATCTAACCTGCTTAAATTAACCAAATCAACTAATCCCTCTATTAATGCAATTTTTTTAGAAAACAAATAAAGAATATTAAAAAAATGACACGTAAATCATCCCTACTCCTAAAAGGAGTTTTGTAGGTCGATTGTAGCTTCCCAACCAACCCATCGATGCAACACCCCACCGATTTTTCTCAGCGCAACCACGCCTTCCATTGATTTTTGTTAATTCCTGGGCCCACGAGCCGCTTGTCTCCTATCCTCCCCTCAGGCCCTTCCCAGTGCATCGGTGCTAAGGATGCCACATTGGCAAAAAGATGATGGGGTAAAGCAATTAAAGAGGAGAGAGAGAATTATGGTGACTCCAGGAAGAACCGGTTCTAAGCACGTGAACCTATGTAAAATGACTACCAACCAATGCATGAAGAAGTTTAATTATTAAACAATTCCATGAGGGAAGCTTAGCAACAAAAGCTAAGCACCTATGCATTGGGAAGACTAGTTGCTAAGGTTTTTAATACACTTAGCACTCCCTCTAAGCACCAGTCCATTGGAACCAGCCTCATGGGTGCCGCCGCCGCTCGCCACCCCTCCCTCGCGATCCCTGCTGCCAATCGCCGATCTTCTCCCTGAATCCGGATGGTGCACCGCACCTCGGGCGACCTTGCTACCTGACGCGCCTTCCCTTCCCTCCCGCGATGAACGCGCCATGCCTCACCTTCGTCGCTGATCCCTTCGCTTGCTTTACCGACATGCGCCTTGGGCAGTTTCGAGCTTGCCGCGTCCAATAATTGCACGAGCGCATGTCCCCGCTCTCTTCTACAAGGGGATTTCCCGCTCAAATCTCTCAGCCGCCACCTCCGCAGGCCACGCTCCGGCCACTGCTTCTGCCAAGGTCGCCGACCGCATCGTGCGCGTGCTCGACGGTCGGCGCCGCAAAGTTCGTTAGCCTCTCCAACCAGACCCTCCTCTGTGCGCTCGCCAGCCACACGGTTGGCCGAGGAGCGGGAACGTCTCCGTGACGGAGCTATTTGGTGACTCCCTCATGCACATGCATCGGGGTAAATAATTATGTTTAGTGCAGCAGGGTGAAGTGAATTTGCTGCAAGCTGGGCTAGCAATCAGGTAATACAAGTCGTTGTGAATTAGGGTGAAGCGAATTTTGTTTAGTCTGCATGTACGTACATCAGGTATTACAAGTCGCTGTGCATCAGGGTGAAGCGAATTTGCTGCAGGTTAGGCTAGCAATTGATCCCTCAAGTTCCTATGTGGGCATGGCATGTATCCTTGTGGCTTTGGCGGGACATGCCGTGAAGCCATAGGCCTTTTGGGGTAGGCGGCAGTAGGTCAGACTTTTGGTCACAAAGCAATGAAGGCCTAATAATTCCTAATCAGAAGCCATGAGCTGAAATTTATCTTCAGTTCACAAAGAAATCGAGCTTCTCATCTTCCACGATTAATCTATCAGGCACTGGGTTCACACAACGGGTCTATGAAATATGGCCTACAGCAGATGGACGGCCAAAGGTTGCGCCTTAATCAAGCTCAAGGTACCTAGAATAATTCCTAAACTCTCAATTCTTTGATCAGTGCAAGATTTCTTCTTCTGATTTGCCTAAATTTCTCAAATATTTTAAGATTTTCTGTAGAAGCAAATTGCGAAGCTGGGAATTTAGTTTATTTAATTATTAGTGTTTGTAAATGGACATACATGGATATGTATCTTTTCAAAAGAGAAGCACTAACACAAAAACAAAGTTCAGTCAATATTAATTAATTTGATAATGAGATGTCACATCGGTTATTACATATGTTATGCTGAAGGATTCAAGATCTCATGTTATATTTTGCTTTTAGCAACAGTCTTTTGTAAGCCAGTAACCTCAGGCACCATCGTCTTCTATCTCCTTGCAGTAACTTTAGTTACTTGCAGGCAATTGGGTCTATGCTGCGAGGGAAATACATGTCATAGCACAGGCGTGTCCATGGGTGCTCTTTGTATCACTAACCTTCTTTTTCTGGTTGTCCTGATCTTCTTTTCGCATGAGTCCGGTGCTTGTTTGTACAATCTGTTCTTACCATGTCGGCATTTCCTGTCTTTTTCCACATCAGGTATATGTGTTTTTGTCCAAACTGCTATGAAGAGATAACCAATTGAAGTTATTGAAGTGTTTAATATTTTGGGGGATTAGTATGCTATCATGAAGTTGCGTACCAGAATCATAGAATCAGATGTACAAATGGCTGCATGGACTTCACAACCCACTTAGAGCTCGAGAGAGGTATGTGTTGTTTTCTGTACTATGGATTTAAGTCAGTTTAAGTCTTTCATAGCAATACTATTTTTGGCAGCCTAATGTTTGTGACCTTATGTTTCAAAATTAACTCAACTAGGAAAAAATGAGTTGGGGCACGGCAGGTGGGGAGCGTCACCGGGGAGGCAGAAATGTATTGAGGCAAAAAGGAAGGAGATACTCGAGCGTTTGCGAGAGAGGGTGGATTGGTGGCTGCGCGGCTGCGTCGACCACACCAGTTGCACGAGTGGATGGAGCGGTAATGCAAACATTTCATTATGTTGTTGTGATTCAACCTTTGGGCGTCGATGGCGAGAAGCGCATGCATTTGCCTATCGTAGCGGACCATGATGGATTGATGAGCTGATGTCACGTGGCGGCTGGAGCCATCGTCGATGGCAATGCCGCGCCAGGAGCACAAAGGCAAAGGCGAGGACATGTTGGTGCTTATGGAACAAGGTTGATTGGGTCGTCATCCTCCAGCAACATATTACACTGGCATTTTATTCTTGCTAGAAGGATATGTCATGTAACCTTTGATTGTCCATGTGAGATAATTCTATGAACTATACTGCTAATCGTCACATAAGGTCATATGCTAATTCTTGACCTATGTCCACTTAGTGGTCCTCTCACCTTGGATCATATCAATCTTTTCACCACCCGCTTAAATCTATTTTTTAAAACACCTCAATCTTACTTGAATTTTCTGATACACCAAGCAACATCGCAAGTTAATTCAAGTAATTGGTCTTGTAAACATGTATTCTTTCCTCTCCACGAAATGTAATGCTTTGGGTGAAACCTTCAATCAAACTTAAAGATAAATTAGTATTGATTTTGTTTTAAATATTTAATTCTGAAACTTGAAACTTATATGTGTTTGTGTCGAAAAGTAATCCTAAAAATACTATGGTTTTGCTAGATTTTTCATAAATCTTGAATCAACAAATGCACTTGTTATGATGACATGGTAGCTGACTTAGCTGACAAGTCGGATGGATACTCATAAGGGGCATTTCAAATGATGCCATTGTTTGAAAAAATATATGAGTTTTTCATTTGCTTCAATTTTTTTGCATTGTTTTTATGTATTGCATTCGAGGGAGACCATGTTTTTGAAACGTGACACTATATAGCCATTATTGTATGCAACAAGTTATATTGGCTATATTTTTCTCCATGGGGCATACTATATAGACTTATTTGCAGTGACAGGGGCAAGGGTGAGCTGGGGCCCGGGCCAATATTGGCACAACAACATTATAAGAGCTACTAATATGATGTTTGGAGAAAATGTATTTTGATGTTTCTGGAAAAGTTTGTTGACTAGCATGTGATATTACTCATAAAGCAAAGACACAAACAATCTGGAAACATACGTTGTGGATGATGTGCTTGCGGCCATGGGGCTTTGGAAACTGAGCACTTGTTCTTGCATCAAGACATGTGTTGGGCTGTAGAAACCATGAAGCTCATTCTACTATCAATCCAGGTGATGATGTATCGCTTACCTCCCATTCTACTATCAATCTACGTGATGACGTGTTGTTTAATTTCTCCGGGTATTGAAATTCACAGTTCTTTCTATGTATCTTTCGAGCCTGGTCGGGAGCCCTCCAGTCCTCAACTTCGCTCTTGGAGCGGGCGGAGCGGCACCGAACGCGCCAACTCCGCAGATTTCATAGTACGGAGCGGAGCGGCCGGCCATACAAATTGCCGGAGTTGCGAAAGTGATGGTCCGCGCGCTCCGTCTTGGTGCCTCAAACCAAACTAGCCCTGGAGGTGAGTAGTTTTTACCCACCAATGCCATCACTCCCGACGAATCCTCTTGTCCTCACCTGAATACCATTCCAACACTGAAATATGATCTTACTTGTTGCTCTAAAAACATCTTGGATTCAATGTTGGAATAGCGACAATCACATAATAGCTTCGTATGTTAAGGATGAATATGATTATCATGATATAGACCCGGATGTATATTGCCTGTCCTGTTGAGCCACCTCCAAGTTTAGTCACATGAAGAAGTCCCACCACACTACGAGGCCACAACTTGCCATGCAAACACGTCTGATCGATCCATAGACCTATCCCCTATGGTCTTGATCTATGGCCTCCATCGTCCCATGGCACGCCGTGCCGTGCTGCCGAACCGCAAGCACGCGACATCCCAATCTGCTCACTCTCCAGCATATACTGCCTCGGAGACAGAGAGGTACATGAAAACATACAAAATTTCAGACCTGAATTTATTGAGAGAGAAAAGCTCTTGTCGTGGCCTTTCGACCGTTGTACAGCCAGGTGGTGAATTCTGCATGACGTCCGATTTATTTAGATGCGGTCCTCACCAGTGTGCCGTCCGGCGGCGTGGCACCTTAGAGAGGTCGTACAAGATGTGTCCGACATTGTTGTAGCTGCGGTGGCGCGCACGAGGAGACTTGGACGGAGGAGGACTGGATGGTCTCCTTGAAGAAGAAGGCGGAGATATGGTCCCATTGGTACGCGACAACCGCCGGCCTGGTGCCGTGGTACGTAGTACCTCCACGATGGCCTCTTCATACGTGACCACGCCGCGCGCGTGAGGAGCACGTACATGTAATGCATCAGGTCGTAGGCTACGCTCGCCTTGACGGCCGTCAGGCCATTGCCGACGTGGGGCCACGTATCCATCATGGAGGAGTCGGAAGGGCCGCCGGGGAATATGGCAGACGGGGTAGTGCTCCGAAAATATCACGGTTTCGTGGCCGCCGGTGCCGGCTGCATGATGTCTATGGGCACGGCCACCACCCCGGCTGCAGGAGGCTCGGTGACCACCGCCTTGGTCGGCTGCGCTTGCTTGGAATTTTCAATGCGAGTCCATCTCTGGATTTGGATTGGAAGGTGAAAAAAGGAAGTCTAATGCAGTGAGAATTACCCCGGCCAAATTAATCGATCAACGGAACGTCCTTCTCCAAAGGTAACGCCTAGGTACAACATGGTTGAAAAGTCAGTCTTGTGTTCACTAACTGACGAAACTGTGCTGATCCTTGGGCTGCTCCAACAGCGTGTACTCCAATATACAGTATACCATACTCTGTTCCAGCAGATCTCAGTGTGGTTTATTACTCTGCTTTGAGCAAACTGTGCTAGCATTATTTGCAATGAATTGTACTCCCTCCGTAAAGAAATATATCTAAACGTAGTGATCTAAACGCTCTTATATTTCTTTACGGAGGGAGTACTTATTTATTTGCAATAAGCTGTAGTACTTATTTACAGAGGCGATATGTAACTGTGTATTGCAAACTCCTATAACTAATAGTCAAGTATTGTGATAACAAGAAGGTATTGCCACGCTTCTCCACTTATCAAGCACGCTTGTCTGCCAGTCGGTTGAGCATAGAAGTTATATGATGGTTCTAACTGTCCTGAACTGCATGGCAGTTAGTTAGTTTCACCCAAGTCATATGACATATTACCTGTAATAGTAATCCTAGTAGTATAAATACTTCTCTAAAAAAGTAGTATAAATACTAAGCGCTTCTCCATATCTAAGCTGTACAGCTCCACTGATGTTAAGGATTAAGTTGATACATATATTTCTCTATATTTAAGAGAGTATGAGATATTGGGGTATACCAAATGATAGAAGGTTTAAGGTTTCAATTGTCTCTGTGGCAGCATTAATGTCTCCTCTTCCTGCTAGTATTTCTTTTTCTGGTAGACATGTGTAGCCACACTGCATCAGACTGGAAGCTATTAAGTCGCTTTGCATCATCCACATCTGGAAGCTTTGGCTAGGAGTGCCACGACCAAGGACGCGGTGCTGCTGTGCTGTCCATGTTGATGGGCTATCCTCGAGTTGCCCCTTCCAGGCCAATCTGTTCACCTCAGAGTTGCCCCTTCCAAGCAAATCTGGTCGCCATTGCTAGTCATCGACGTCCTCCGAGCGGCGTGTGGAAGGCAACATATTGTTGTTTCGTGCTTGTAGTCGGGGAATTTCGTGTAGTGTTGTCCATGAAAAATCATCTGTCATTGCCATTGCTCTTTTGCATCTATGGAGCCCACCTGTGCTAGTACTGCTAGCACTTTGTGGTGCCTGGCACCTTTTCTATTAGTAAGATTATTGGTTTAGACCTGTGAGTCATGGGAGATAAAAGTGCAGAGATGTCAGAGGTTCCAGTGTTGACAGATTATGGGAGAGTATGCATGAATTGTTTGCTCAGCTTGTTGAGCAATCCCAACAAAAAGCTGAAGGAACCATCACGTTGGAGCCTAACATGGTAAAGCTTTCTGGAGCCCGTAATTATTTCAGTTGGTCAGGGCATGCAACTCTGATTTTAGCATCTCATTGTCTGAAACATTTTATAGATGGCACATTTGTGAAACCAGATGATAAAGTTGAGTGAGAGCAATTTGAACAGAATGAGGCACCATGTTATGGCGTGGTTGTAGGGGTCAACTGAACCTTCAGTTCGTGAGCAGGCTGAGAATCTACAAACTGCAGCAGAAGTGGGAAGGAAATTGTACAACAGTTCTTTGGGAAAATAAACATAATGCAAGTGACATGAGTCAGTGCTCCATGAGATGAGACACCTTAAACAAGGCGAGGTTTATAACTAACAAATGGAAGAAAAATACTTGCGTCAAAGGCTTTTATTTAATTGCGGTGGAACATCCAAAATTACAATTCAACGCTGATTAATATTGACGTGCAAATTAGTCGACTTAAAAGCCACCATAATTAAATTCATTATTTCTAAAGTTTGGAATGTTTTACCTCGGAAGAAAAATTCATATCATGGTCACTAACTTAAAACATTGGAAAAAGAATAACAAGATTTTCAGACTAATGTTGGGGAAGTACACAATACGGCAGGCAGCAAGGATTGATCTAGAGAAGATTCTTCTTATGTATAGTGACTCCTTTCATGCCAATTTTGCCACCCGTGACACTGCCTTCGAGTTGCTGCTCAACTCTATGTGCATTTGTACACGAGAGAGTGGTAACAACAGATCAACTGCATCCAAGTCTGTTACTGCTATCTTCCACATGATAACTTGTGCTCTTGTTAATTTCATTTGGGGATTCCTCTCAAGCATTGAATGCGCTCGTCCGCCAATCGGCTGAGCATATAATTTGTATGACTGGTCTAGCTGTATATGAATTTCCCGATCTGCATGATTAAGTTAGTTAGCTTCATCTAAATCATATGACATATAGGTGTAGTAGTAATCCTAGTAGTATAAATACTGAACACTTCTCCACATTGCACCCATTCACAACTCTACTGCCACTGAGAATGAAGTTGATGCATATATTTCTCTATGTTTAACAGTGTATGAGATTTTGGAGTACACCAAAAGGTAGATGGTTAAAGGTGTGCGGTGGCGCGCAGTCTGTGCACCATATGTTGGTGAACCGTAGTCTGAATAGGCTAGGTACTATTACATCCATCTTAACACAACACGAATGAAGAATTGAGTGTTTGATAGCAAAGGCAGTCGATAGCAACTCAAATACACACCACACGTGGAATGCCTCCTCTGTTGACCAGGATCCCGGTGCTGCACCAAGGATTCCTGGCCACATCCAACGGACGAGGAATGCCCACGGTTATGCTGCCCCATGTCATGAACCGGAGGTCGGATCTCCCTCCCAATCGCATCATCTGTGCCCACGCAATCACCTGGTGAGGAGAGGGTGATGGACGAGTTGTGGAGCAGTTGCATTGAGAGGTAGGTGGTGCTCGGATGAATGTGCAGGCAGAGGAGATAGGGGACGGGACACACTTGGTGGAGAGGGGAGGGGGAGAGAAGTTAAAACCGCCATCAGCAAGGTGTCACCGGCAGTACGTGTCATCCCACGTTGGCCAGTTTTTTGAGCATCCAAGTTTATGGCTGTCATAGCCCTATACGATTATGCCTATGCATGACAAAGTTAGGTAGGTTCATCAAAGTGTTATGACTGTTCGAGCTATAGTAATAGTAAGCACTTCACGTGATTTAACACATTCCTTGTTACCGTTGTTGAGAACAATGAAGTAAACACATGTTTCCTTTGTGTATTGTATAGAGTATGCTTAGATATTGGAGTACAACAAAATATAACTTCTGTTAGGAAGTAGCCTGCTAAGTTGTTTTGTTGAAGGGAGTCCTCTTTGGTGGTTGTAAGAGGATTGTCGTGCGGCAGTATTGTTTTTCTTTTCTTTTCGAAATGGGAGGATTCTTGAATTCAGGCCGATCACCTAATAATGGATCCAGATGAAAATTGATGTGTGCTCATTTGATCCAGGGATACTGGTCGGTGCCCAAATGAGATTGTTGACGTGCAATTTGGAGTTTGATCAAAATGTTATTTCAGCATGTTCCAGCCGTGTTTTTTTTTTGGAATCCGGTGATGTACATGTTATCATCCGCCTTTGCTAGCTGGCATGGTTCGCTAATCAGGTGTGTTACTTATGCCTGCCCGGTTAACCACCACCACAATATTTTGCAATGAAATCCAAATCTTACTGAAGTAATTTACTAGCAGGAAAGCTGCACATAACCTGGATTACTGGAGTACCAAACAACACATGACTAAAAGATCAAAGCCAGATCGGTTTGGTTTGGGGAACCAGATATTTGGTCCTTTCCTTGGCACTTGGCACGTAACCTAAAAAGAGAACAAGAATGACAAATTGACAATTCATGAAAGACGCAACATTGTCTATTTAATCTTGTGCGACTTCGGTCCAACTACCATGCAGATGAAAAAGACGAC
Source organism: Elymus sibiricus (assembly GCA_039707655.1). Taxonomy (NCBI): domain Eukaryota; kingdom Viridiplantae; phylum Streptophyta; class Magnoliopsida; order Poales; family Poaceae; genus Elymus; species Elymus sibiricus. Next base: position 56,490,372 of record CM077665.1, read on the forward strand.
ACACAAACGGAAAGTTTTTGCTCGAATACAAAGGGTGAGAACACTTCCCCCGTCGCCCTCTCTGGAGCAAAGGTCGATGACCATCGCTGTCCCCGGCCTATAGAGCTCATATTGACGGCGCTCCTCTCAACGTGCTCCGGGTACTCCTCGTCGGCGCGCTCCGCATCGAGGTGCTCACGAACCTCCCGGTCTTCCGGCAGATTGCGTGCGGAGGTGACACGGGGGTCGACAGGGGTCAATCTGCAGTTCACGAGCAGGTTGAGAATGTACAAACTGCAGCAGAAGTGTAGAAGGAATTTGAACAACTCTTGGGGAAAACAAACATGATGCAAGTGACATGAGTGCTCCATGGGATGAGATGAAACAATGCGAGAGGTCTATAACTAACAAATGGAAGAAAATACATAGTCAAACGGTTCTATTTAACTGCCACTGAACATCCAAAACTACAGTGAGTATTGACGTGCAAATTAGCGGACTTAAAATTAACCAGTCATTCTAGAGCAACAGTCAGATAATAATTAAATTCATTATTTATAAAGTTTATAATGTTTTACCTCTTAAGAAAAATTCATATCATGGCCACTAACTTAAAACATTGGAGAACGAATAACAAGGTTTCCAGACTAAATGTCGGGGAAGTACACAATACGTCAGGTAGCCAAGATTGCTCTCTAGAGAAGTTTCCTCGTAGGTATTGTGATTCCTTTCAGGCCAATTTTAGCACCCGAGACACGAACAGCCTTTGAGTTGCTGCTCAGCTCCGTGTTCATTTGTACACGAGAGAGTGGGAGCAAAACAGTTCAAATGCATACAAAGAGTCTGTCAACTATCTCCCACAGAATAACTCGTGCTTTTATTAATTTCATTTGGGAATTCCTCTGAAGCATGGAATGTGCCAGTCGGCCAATCGGCTGAGCATAGAATTTGTATGACTGTTCTAGCTATATATGACTGTCCTGATCTGCATGATGAAGTTAGTTAGGCTCATCTAAATCATATGCCATATAGCAGTAATAGTAATCCTAGAAGTATAAATGCTGAGTGCTTCTTCACATTCAACCCGTTCTCAATTCTACTGCCATTTAAACTTAAGAAGTTGATGCATATATTTATCGATATTTAATAGTGTATGAGATATTGGAGTAAACCAAAAAGTAGAATGCTTGAGGTTCCGGTTGTCTCCTACAATAGCAGTGTCGTCTTGCCACCCTACTAATCTTGGTGTATCGCGGCTTCCATTGTCGTAGCCGGCAGCCCGCAGCTGTTATCGGCATCAAAATCTTGGGAGCAGCTAATGTTAGAAGGACTAGAATTGTGTAGACATATGTAGACTCATGTAGACATATGCAGATAGAGATAAAATAGTATAAATATACTACAATTTGTCTTTACTCTATTCGTAAATGATGGGGAATCTCGCCATCTTCTGTTAATTGTACCTACCAGCCGGAAATCACATGCGAGAGGGGATTGGATCGCCATTAAAAGAGTACTTCAGATTGGAAAAATTAGAGATGAGGAGAGAGGAGTGAAGCTCAAGTTGCCTTCGGGTGAGTCTTTGGGATAGGATACACGCAGGTACACAGGGGAGCTGTTACGTATAGTCACTAGTCACACAATATTCTTTTCTGTATAATATTGTGTAACATAAGGATGCCTATATTGCTACAATATTACAATTTGTCCATTTGAATATCCAGTTCAGAAGGTCCCTAGTAGGTGAATGATGGGACAACTGGTAACATCTCGTGCAGAGGTTTATAAATGTTCAACTCTCTGATGAGCTGGATACGACTCACTGAAAACTATCCGTCAATAGGATATTCTCTGTCAAGTCTATGTACTTAGACTACTTTGGTCCAATTCGAAATCAAATCACATTTGAAAGATAAAAGTACCTTTGAGATTCAAAGTATTCATGTGATTTGTGCACAAGAAAGTGATTTTAACTAAGAGTAAGGGCCTATTTGGATGGAGGTCATACATGCAGCTCCTTGCCCAGGCAGCAATCTCAGCCTCAGGCTTGAGAAATCCAACGCCTGAGATTCCTGCCTGAGTCAGGCAGCTTTCTCACGAAGCAAACCAAACATGCCTTAACTTAGCCAAGCAAAGATGGGAGGGTAGTAAACGACGTTGCTTCTATGATCAAGATGAAAATATAAAACAACTCTTTCTCAAATGTTCTCTCTCCAAACTGTTATAGCGTACGATTTATGTAGTCTTTAATGTTACCCCTCCAATTAGTACTAACACGTTATTTAGGATGTGGCTTGAAAGAGCTGTTTTATATTTTGAATAGGAGTATGTGCATTATTTGCGATATATGGAACTGCAGAAATGACATGATTTTTTTATGGACAAAATATTATATATTTTTTTGTAAGTTATTTACAGAGCCACTGTTTGGATCCGTACGTGGTCGTTACTCAGTCATGCGGAAGCCAAGAAGCATATGGCTATTAGGTGCAACCGGTGAGCAGATGCAGAGACCGGAGGAAATCCTCCTTTTCAAAAAATCATATAGCTCGTAACATTTTTTTAGGTAAATATATAGCTCTTTTTTTAGGCAAATTATAGCCCATAGCTAACAGATTCGCGTCGCCAGCAACACATGGTCCAGGCCCACCGAACACAGCCAGTGCTAACGACAAAAGTACATGCCTACTTTACTTTTTATTTTATTTATTTTGGTATGCTTATTTTAAGTTGAAAACAATTACGTATTCAGAAAATTGTTGTCAATTTATAATTGTTGCAAAAAAAAATGTGAATTCAAAATATGTTCATGAGTTCAAAATTCTTCATGGATTAAAAATGTTCGTGAACTCAAAAGATGTTCTCGAATTCAAAAATTGCTGGAGGGTTTAAAAAAAGATAATGAATAAAAACAATGTTCACGATTCAAAAAAAAAATTCAATTTGAAAAATGTCCATGAATTCAAATTTCTTTGCGGATTTGTAAAAATATTTACAAATTAAAAAAGATTCATGAATACAAAAAATGTTCACTATTTTAAAAAAAATCGAATTAAAAAACCGTTAATTTAAGAAAAAGTTCAGCAATGCAGAACACATATGTCAATGCAAATCTTGTTCATGGGTTCAAAAAGTGTTCATGAATCCAAAAACTATGGACGAATTCAAACATTGTTTGTGAATTCATAATGTTCTGAAAAATTCTCAATAATGTGAAGAATTTTTGAAATTCTGATTTTTTTAAAAGCTCCAACATTTTTCGAAAAACACGAACAATTTATGAAATTTGTAGTTTTTAAATGAGAAAAAACTGATAAAATAAAAGAAAAAAACGATCAATTTATTAAAATTTTAAATTAAAAAAAACTGAGAAACTGAAAACAAAAGTGGATAGAATAATAAACGATAAAAATAGACCCGTTTATTTAGCAAGGGCCTAGTGACATGCACCGGACGGTCAGTGCGGTTTGCTTGCTTCGCCTCGATTTATAAGCGAATGTACAATGGTGCTATCTTAGAAGTGCCATATAGGATAAACGCTGAGGTGGAAGAGAGAGAAATCATAAGAAAAGGCTTGTCTTCTCTTATTTAAGAGATGATCTCTTAGCACAATATGTCTCACCACATTTTTAGGAATAACTAGTACTGGAAGATAAAGGCTAAGAGATAACCCATCGTAGATATATTTTTTGTCATCTCTAAATTACATGCAAAGCTTAAGATATGACAATCTTATCAACCATTGTACATGCCCTAAAGGGCCAGTCCAGCTACCTACCGCTCGTGGGCGATTGATATTCAAACGATTGAATAGTAACTATTTAACGGTTATCCTCCACAGCAATCACTATCCCGGCGCGGATGCGCTCCTAGCGCGCCACGTGATGCATGTTGGGCGCACTCCACGGTTTTTTCAGTTTCGGCACATTTTTTGGGCGTTTTATATGTTTTTTTTTTTGCTTTTTTTGGCTCTTTAATTTTTTGTTTGGATTTTCCTAGGTTCCAATGATTTTTTTTCTTCTTCTGGGAAGCAACGCTTTTCTGCGAGAATCGTAGTTATCCTTCTTCAAAAGGTAAAACCATAACATGTGTTTCTTTAAGAAGCACAACCTAAAAAGCGCAACATGTGCTTTCACAAAAAGCGCAACTGTGCTTCTTGAAAAGGGAAAAGAACAACCCGTACTTAAAATATGTTAAAAAGGGCAAGTGTGCTTCTAGGTTTTTCTTCTTTCTTTTTCTTTTCAGTTTTTTTTTCGGGTTTCGGTTTTTTTATGCCTATTTTTTGTTTTTCTATTTTATTATTTTATTTTTATCTTTTTAAAGATAAAAAATATCATTGAAATCTATTAACATGAGATCTTGTTTCAAATATCTAAACGGGAGAAATCCAAATGTAAAAACGGTTCGAGATTTGGATGCACGATTAAAATAAACCATTTAAAAATATGAATGTATGAAATAAAGAGAAAACTCCAATGTTGCAACAAATTGTATACATACAATGCATCACTTATCAGCATCACATAAGGTGGGAAGGACCTTTACAAAAGATAACCCTAAACTAGTTATTTTGAAAGGATTGCTATAAGTGATATATTGCAGTTGTGATACACACATGCTCTCTAGACGCACTGAAACTAACTTGTGCTTTGGCGTTTCCTAATGGGATTTTACATAGTACATGCAGTGTATCAAGCATGGAGCAACTCTCGAGATAAGCATGGAGCAGCTAACCAACGGTTATTCGGTTATTCCAGGGATTCCTGCAAAGGTTAATTTTGTTGGCTGGAAGCACGTCAAGTGGTATGTCCAACCATTGTCATATGTGACGTGCTGGGCGCTCCCTTCAGGTTTTTATTTTTTATTTTTTCTATACACATTTTTGGGTTTTAGATTTTTTTCCTATGTTTGTTAGGCTTTTTGGTTTTTTCTAGGTTTGGAGGAATTGTTTTGTGAAGCACATCTGTATTTCTCGAAAAACAAATCCTGTGTATCCACGAGAAGCACGAGTGTGTTTCTCGTGGAAGCACATATTTGCTTCGTGAAGTATGACTCGTGATTCCATGTACTTCCACCAGAAGGAAAATATGTGCTTCTATGAGAAGCACATAATGTGGTTGTCCTTTGCAAAACCGCATGCTCTTTGAAACCATAGGGCCTACGAAAATATATGGAATTTTTCTTCCATGAGAAGAAAAATACGTGCTTCCAAACAAAAGTGAAAACTGCAACCATGCTATCGAGCTTCGTTTTTTTCCGGTTGCTGGTTTTCTTCGCTTTTAATTTGTTTTTCAAATTTTTTTTGGTATTCATTTTTTGTGAAGAAAATTTTGTTAAAACTATTTATATGTGCTCTAGTTTCAAAGAGTTCGACACGAGAAATCCAACTGTAAAAACAATTCTTTATTTGGAGGTACGGATCAAGAGATAAACTATTTTGAACAAACGAATATACGAAAAAAATCAAGTTGCGACAAGTGACACGGATGCAGTGCGTCACTTGTCAACACCCGAGAAGATGGGGGGTTACTTTTGCAAAGGGTAACCCTTAACTAGTGAGTTCATATTAATTATGGAGGCCCTATGTATGGCTCAAAGGAAAAAAAAGCAGGTTTATGTGATTAGTTGGGGAGCGGGGGGAGATTAAATGAATGGATTTGTCTCAGAAAAATAAATATAAATGAATGGATTTGTCTACAAAAAATATGAAATGAATTGAACAAGGACCACCACAGATGAATTCAGTACACATTAGACTGACATGCAGTATGGATTCAGTACACATTAGACTGACATGCAGTATGGATTCAGTACACATTAGACTGACATTTACTAGCCATTATTATTTTTTGCGCAGGACATGTACTAGCCATTGCAGGGAAAGAGATACATATATGTGATATCAAGAGTTTTTTTTTTGGCGGGAGGATATCAATAGTAAAAGACGGGCAAGACATATATAATTGGCATGTGCATGAAACGAATCGTTCCAAGAACCTTCACACAAAGTGTATCGACCACCACCATCATATTTCCTGACAAATGCTATGTATCGGCACCAACAACAATGTTGTTTTTTATACAGGTCAACAGTTACGTGTGTTGAAATTACCAATGTGATATGATTTTTTGTTTTTTGTTTTGCAAAAACCAATGTGATATGATAGCAATACATAATTATACTTTCGTAGCATCGATGTTAAAAATACACACGACGAAACTCTGGCACTGTTACATCTCAGTTGAACTTGGCCGTTGTGCCTTCGAATCACAAACTGGGGATATTCTTGCGGTCACAGAAAACATGGTGCCTATTCAAAGATTAAGTTTCAAACAGGATATGTAGGCTACAGAAAGGATTAGCATGTTCTGATGGAACATTTTTTAACAAGAGATGCATTACACCTTTGTGAATGATATCTAAAATTTAATGTGGAGGATATGCACATCCAAGTCCCCACGTACGTCTCACAGGCAAAGATCTTGTTAGAAATCAGCATGCCATTTATCGTGTCAGTATCAAGTTTATTTAATCCACGCAAGTCAGATAGAGCAAGAACCTTGTGTTTCTTCTGTCGATGTTGCCACGGCGGAGAGGACGAGTCGGTCTGGGATGGCGGAGAAGACGAAGCCAGTTTTATCTGCCGGCCGGCCGGCTGCTCCTCCCACCACCCGCTTGAACTCGATCGGCCGCCCACCAAACATACCCACCGGAACGCGTTTGATATCTGAAAAATCACCAGGAGAGGAAGGAAATGATGGCCGCGGTGGAAGTGAGCAACAAGATGGTGATCCTGAAGCGGCACGTGACGGGGTTCCCCACCGAGGACGACATGGAGCTCCTCACGGCGACGGCGCGCCTGGCCGTCCAGCCCGGGTCGACGACGGTGATCGTAAAGAACCTCTACCTCTCCTGCGATCCCTACATGCGCAGGCGGATGACCAAGCACCAGGAGCCTAGCTACCCGGAATTCGTCCTCGGGGAGGTACCGCGCGTATTTATTTTTGAAAAGCATATGGATGGTTTCAGCCTTTCTTTCCTGAATCTTGTTTCCCCGACATTTTTGTGCCTCCGTGAATCCTTCCTACCAGGTTATACCCACTTTTGGCGTGAGCAAGGTGGTTGCATGCATCTGGGCACCCGGATTACAAGGCAGGTGATCTGGTGTGGGGAATGACAGCGTGTGATGAATACACCTTGATCACTAACCTGGGGTTGATATTCAAGATCAAACATCCTGAATTACCGCCGTCGTACTACGCATGTGTTCTCGGTGAGTTCACATTTATTCGTCGCAAGCTAATTATACATTTTCGTTATTCTGAAACCGGATAGTTCATTGTTATACATCTTCGTTATTCTGAAACCGGATAGTTACGGTTTACTTTCTTGGTAGTAGATCATATATAGTCTTCTATAATCAATCACATAATTATGATCCTAGCCCATCCTAGAAGCTTGACAAATGACAATCACTCGTGTCTGCTACTTTTGGTCATATTTAACAGCTGGTACACTGGTATATTATTTCTCCCCTAACTGCAATTTTTGTAATTCAGGCATGCCTGGCCTTACTGCATATGCTGGATTCTTCAACGTAGCCAGGCCGAAAAAAGGAGACCATGTCTTTGTATCGGCGGCATCAGGGGCCGTCGGACATCTTGTTGGGCAGCTTGCCAAGATCACAGGCTGCTGTGGTTGGCAGTGCCAGTTCCGATGAGAAGGTTTGTACAATATCGTTTTTTCTTTTCCTCCGGTTGTGCACATCCCCAGCCAATGGACAGTTCTGTTCATACTGATTTTGTCACTGCCTTTGGCAGTTTCAATGATACCCAAAGTAAATATGTTTCACAAGATCAGTAATACACATCATTTTTCATGGGATAAATTTGTCTTCTCCTCAGGTCAACCTCCTGAAAACAAAGTTTGGATTCGACAAAGCCTTCAACTATAAGAAGGAGCAGGACCTCAATGCCGCACTAAAAAGGTTAATTGCAAGCCCCGTTCCTTGCCATGCAACTGTGTTCCACCTTCCAGTGCTTTGGGCCAGTTAACCAAGAGTAATTGTTGCCATAATGCTTTGTTCTCGCAGGTGCTTCCAGGAGGGCATCGACATCTACTTCGACAATGTGGGTGGCACGATGCTGGATGCGGCACTACTCAACATGAGGCTGCACGGGCGGGTGGTCGTGTGCGGGATGATCTCGCAGTACAACCTGGAGCGTCCCGAGGGTGTGCGCAACCTTGCATGCGTCGTCACCAAGCGCATCCGCATAGAGGGCTTCCGGGTGATAGAGTACTTTGGCACCTATCGCAATTTTGAAGAGGAGATGGTGGGTCACCTCAAGGAAGGGAACATTATATACATGGAGGATGTCGCCGAGGGGATCGAGAAGGTGCCGGCGGCGCTCGTCGGGCTCTTCTACGGGCGCAACATCGGAAAGCAGTTGGTGGCCGTTGCACAGGAGTGACATCACATGCTATAATGTTAATTTGGGGGAAAACAATGTCCTCAAACATTCCTTCGCTGAATTATGCAGTTCTGTTTTAGCAGAAAAAAATAAGTTGGTAAAAGTTAACTTGGGTGTTAATGACATGAATGTTTCTAAAAATACATAGTAGAATTAAGACTATTGAGTCCTCTAGGGTTCAAACTTTCCAAAATGAGGTTTCCTTCCTGCTAGTATTGATCTTACTACGAAAGATGTTTTAGAAGAGTATACAATGAACATTAACAACACTGAAACTAAAGCTGAATTTGGTAGCCTTTTTCAACATTCTTTATGTTCTATGCATAAGGATATTGTTGGTGATTGTGATCTAAGTGGTTATGAGTTCAGAAAAAGTGTTGGTTCGGAACATATATTGAACAAAATATATACAAAAAATGACTATAATGACATAAAACAGACAGAATATTAGATGGTTGAATAATGCCGACGAGCTTCAAATGGTTAGCGATACTTTAAAAGTTCATGATCCCTGCATTATTGTGTTGTCGGAGACAAAGAAAGAGGATTATAGTCTAGGTGTTCTTAATTTGCTGATAGACACTCTGGTTATTGACCAACATAGTTAATGAAAGAGGATTGCCAGTAGGCAGTTCACCTGGACCAATAACAAAAATAATTTGGTGATAGCCACTCGTGACAAAGTATTTATACCAACAAAAATAATTTGGTGATAGCCACCCCTTTTTCATTATCTACCATTTCTGCCTTTTTTAAGGAAAAGGCCTTCCATGGCCAGTTTTATTAATTTAAACAACGCTTACATCATCCGCTAAAAGACTAGAAATAAATTTCGGAGGTGAGTCCAACCACAAACTTGGTGGATCAACATGTCCATTTTGAGCTAGCGCATGAGCTACCATATTAGATTCGCGATTACAGTGCTGTAACAAGACCTTTTTTTAAATCACTTAGAAGTGAACGACAGACGTCCAGGATGGGGGCCACAATCATTGAGTGTCCTGAATTTCCCTGGAAGGCTTCCACAATGATCACATTATCAGTTTGTACCAAGATAAAGTTCACTCCAATATTGTTGGCTAATTGGAGACCTTCAACAAGGGCGCGGTTGCTTCGACCGATACCACATCCGTCACATGCTTTAATTTCATCGTTGCTGCTCCCACAAACATCCCACTACCATCTCTTAGGACTGCACCGCAGGCTCCTGTATTGTCTTCCTCCGAGAAGGAAGCATCAACATTAAGGACCAGTTGGCTTAGTAATGGTTTCCTCCATCGGTTCAAACGCGACGGTGTTGTAGGTTTGCTCGCAGCTCTTACAAAGTTAAGAAGTAAAGCCCAAATGGACTGGCAGGACCGAATCGGGTGTTGGACCTGTTGGGGAACGTTGCATGGGAAACAAAAATTTTCCTACGCACACACAAGATCTATCCATGGTGATGAGCATCTACGAGAGGGAGAGTGAATCTACATACCCTTGTAGATCGCTAAGCGGAAGCGTTTAAGAAACGCGGTTAATGTAGTCGAACGTCTCCGCGATCCAAATCGCAAGTCGTCCCTCGATCCGATCACGAACTAGCGCCGAACGGACGGCGCCTCCGCGTTCAACACACGTACGGCTTGATGACACCTTCACCTCCTCGATCCAGCGAGCGATGGTGAAGTAGTGGTTGAGTTCCAGCAGCACGACGGCGTGGTGATGGTGGTGAGGAACAATCTCTGCAGGGCTTCGCCAAGCGCTACGGAGATTATGACGGAGGAACTAGAGGGTTAGGGTTGCCGCACACGGCTTGGGGAAATCTTGATGTCTCCCGTGTGCTAGCCCTGCCCCTCTATTTATATGTTGAGCCTTGGGGTCTAAACTTGGAGTAAAAGCCTCCTCCAGGTCGGTTTTGCCCGCACAAGGTCGGTTTGGCCCGCAGGGAAAGAGTCCAACTCGGATCCCTGCCGAACCGTGCACAGCCGCGCACAAGCGGTAGTACCGCTCACAAGCGGTAGTACCGCTTGGGCGGTAGTACCGCTTCACACAAGCGGTAGTACCGCTCGGGCGGTAGTACCGCTTCACACAAGCGGTAGTACCGCTTACGCGGCAGCAAAACTATTTTTGCACTTTCCAATACCTCGTGGGCTTTTATCCCTTGGCCCATATAAAGTGTTCTCGCACCCGAACACTTCGGTAAACATCCGGAACCCCTTCCGGTGAACTCCGGAACTCTTCCGGAGATCAAAACACTATTATCACATATATCAATCTTTACCTCCGGACTATTCCGGAGATCCTCGTCATGTCCGGGATCTTATCCGGGACTCCGAACAACTTTCGGTCACCAACATAATAACTCAATTATACTAATCGTCACCAAACGTTAAGTGTGTAGACCCTGCGGGTTCGAGAACTATGTAGACATGACCGAGACACCTCTACGGCCAATAACCAATAGCGGGACCTGGATGCCCATATTGGCTCCTACATATTCTACGAAGATCTTTTATCGGTCGAACCTCTATGTCAAGGATTCAGTTAATCCCGTATGCTGTTCCCTTTGTTCTTCGGTATGTTACTTGCCCGAGATTCGATCGTCGGTATCACTATACCTAGTTCAATCTCGTTACCGGCAAGTCTCTTTACTCGTTCCGTAATACAAGATCTCGTGGCTAACACTTTAGTCACATTGCTTGCAAGGCTCATTGTGATGTTGTATTACCGAGTGGGCCCTGAGATACCTCTCCGTCATACGGAGTAACAAATCCCAGTCTTGATCCATGCCAACCCAACAAACACCCTCGGAGATACCTGTAGAGCACCTTTATAGTCGCCCAGTTACGTTGCGACGTTTGATACACACAAGGTATTCCTCCGGTGTCAGTGAGTTGCATGATCTCATGGTCAAAGGAACAGATACTTGACATGCAGAAAACAATAGCAATAAACTGACACGATCAAATGCTACGTTTATAGTTTGGGTCTTGTCCATCACATCATTCTCCTAATGATGTGATCCCGTTATCAAATGACATCTCATGTCAATGGCTAGGAAACCTTAACCATCTTTGATCAACGAGCTAGTCAACTAGAGGCTTACTAGGGACACAGTGTTGTCTATGTATCCACACATGTATTTGAGTTTCCAATCAATACAATTATAGCATGGATAATAAACGATTATCATGAACAAGGAAATATAATAATAACTAATTTATTATTGCCTCTAGGGCATATTTCCAACAGTCTCCCACTTGCACTAGAGTCAATAATCTAGTTCACATCACTATGTGATTTACATTGTAATGAATCGAACACCCATGCAGTTCTGGTGTTGTTCATGTTTAGCCCTTGGAAGAGGTTTAGTCATCGGATCTGCAACATTTAGATCCGTGTGTACTTTGCAAATATTTATGTCGTCCTCCTTGATGTAATCGCGGATGGAATTGAAACGTCGCTTTATGTGTCTGGTCCTCTTGTGAAATCTTGGTTCCTTGGCTAGAGCAATGGCACCAGTATTATCACAAAACAGAGTCATTGGGTTAAGTGCACTAGGCACTACTCCAAGATCTGTCATGAACTCCTTCATCCAGACACCTTCCTTCGCCGCCTCCGAGGCTGCGATGTACTCCGCTTCGCATGTAGAATCTGCTACCACGCTTTGCTTGGAACTGCACCAGCTAACCGCACCCCCATTAAGAATAAATACGTATCCGGTTTGCGACTTAGAGTCATCCGGATCAGTGTCAAAGCTTGCATCGACGTAACCCTTTACGACGAGCTCTTGATCACCTCCATAAACGAGAAACATGTCCTTAGTCCTTTTCAGGTACTTCAGGATATTCTTGACCGCCGTCCAGTGTTCCATTCCTGGATCACTTTGAAACCTTCCGACCATACTTATGGCAAGGCTGACATCGGGTCTTGTGCACAGCATTGCATACATGATAGAGCCTATGGCCGAAGCATAGGGGATGACACTCATCTTTTCTCTATCTTCTGCAGTCACTGGGCATTGAGTCTTACTCAACTTCACACCTTGCAAAACAGGCAAGAACCCCTTCTTGGACTGATCCATTTTGAACTTCTTCAAAATCTTATCAAGGTATGTGCTTTGTGAAAGTCCTATTAAGCGTCTTGATCTATCTCTATAGATCTTGATGCCTAATATGAAAGCAGCTTCTCCTAGGTCCTTCATTGAAAAACTCTTGTTCAAATATTCCTTCACGCTTTCCAACATTTCTATATTGTTTCCAATTAGCAATATGTCATCCACATATAATATTAGAAACGCTATAGAGCTCCCACTCACTTTCTTGTAAATACAAGCTTCTCCGTAAACTTGTATAAACTCGAACGCTTTGATCACTTCATCAAAGCGAAGATTCCAACTCCGAGATGCTTGCACCAGTCCATAAATGGATCGCTGGAGTTTGCAAACTTTGTCAGCATTCTCTGGATCGAAAAAACCTTCTGGTTGTATCATATACAACTCTTCCTTAAGGAAACCGTTAAGGAACGCTGTTTTGACATCCATCTGCCAAATTTCATAATCGAAAAAGGCAGCTATTGCTAACATGATTCTGACGGACTTAAGCATCGCTACGGGTGAGAAGGTCTCATCGTAGTCAACTCCTTGAACTTGTGAAAAACCCTTTGCCACAAGTCGAGCTTTATAGACGGTGACATTACCGTCCGCGTCTGTCTTCCTCTTAAAGATCCATTTGTTCTGAATGGCCTTACGCCCTTCAGGTAATACTTCCAAAGTCCATACTTTGTTTTCATACATGGATCCCATCTCGGATTTCATGGCCTCTAACCATTTCTCAGAATCCGGGCCCATCATCGCTTCTCCATAGCTCGTAGGTTCATCGTTGTCTAACAACATGACTTCTAAGACAGGGTTGCCGTACCACTCGGGAGCAGTACGCGTCCTTGTCGACCTACGAGGTTCGATAGCAACTTGATCCAAAGCTTCATGATCATCATCATTAACTTCCTCTTCAGCTAATGTAGGCTCCACAGAAACAACTTTCTGCGCTGCGCTACTCTCAGGTTGAAGTAAAGGTTCAACAACCTCATCAAGTTCTATTTTCCTCCCACTCAATTCTTTCGAGAGAAACTCTTTCTCAAGAAATGTTCCGTTTTTAGCGACAAACACTTTGCCCTCGGATCTGAGGTAGAAGGTATACCCAATTGTCTCTTTTGGGTATCCTATGAAGACGCATTTCTCCGCTTTGGGTTCCAGCTTTTCAGGCTGAAGCTTTTTGACATAAGCATCACATCCCCAAACTTTAAGAAACGACAGTTTTGGCTTCTTGCCAAACCAAAGTTCATATGGCGTCGTCTCAACGGATTTCGATGGTGCCCTATTTAAAGTGAATGCAGCTGTCTCTAATGCATAACCCCAAAACGATAGTGGCAAATCGGCAAGAGACATCATAGATCGCACCATATCCAATAAAGTTCGATTACGACGTTCGGACACACCATTACGCTGTGGTGTTCCAGGCGGTGTCAATTGTGAAACAATTCCACACTGTCTTAAGTGACTGCCAAACTCATAACTCAGATATTCTCCTCCTCGATCAGATCGTAGGAATTTAATCTTCTTGTTACGATGATTCTCAACTTCACTCTGAAATTGTTTGAACTTTTCAAATGTTTCAGACTTATGTTTCATTAAGTAAATATACCCATATCTACTTAAGTCATCAGTGAAGGTGAGAAAGTAACGATAACCACCGCGCGCCTCAATACTCATCGGACCACACACATCAGTATGTATGATTTCCAATAAGTCACTTGCCCGTTCCATTGTTCCAGAGAACGGCGTTTTAGTCATCTTGCCCATGAGGCATGGCTCACATGTGTCAAGTGATTCAAAATCAAGTGACTCCAAAAGTCCATCAGCATGGAGCTTCTTCATGCGTTTTACGCCAATATGACCTAAACGGCAGTGCCACAAGAAAGTGGTATTATCATTATCAATTCTACATCTTTTGGCATCAATGTTATGAACATGTGTATCATTACTATCGAGATTCAATAAGAATAAACCCCTCACATTGGGTGCATGACCATAAAAGATATTACTCATATAAATAGAACAACCATTATTCTCTGATTTAAATGAGTAACCGTCTCGCAATAAACAAGATCCAGATATAATGTTCATGCTTAACGCAGGCACCAAATAACACTTATTTAGGTTCATCACTAATCCCGACGGTAATCGAAGAGCGAGCGTGCCGACGACGATCACATCAACCTTGGAACCATTTCCCACGCGCATCGTCACTTCGTCCTTTGCCAGCCTCCGTCTATTCCGCAGTTCCTGTTTAGAGTTGCAAATATGAGCAACTGCACCGGTATCAAATACCCAGGCACTACAACGAGAGTTGGTAAGGTACACATCAATAACATGTATATCATATATACCTTGTTTGTTGTTGGCCGCCTTCTTGTCAGCCAAATACTTGGGGCAGTTCCGCTTCCAGTGTCCAGTTCCCTTGCAATGAAAACACACAGTTTCTGGTTTGGGTCCAGCCTTGGGTTTCTTCACGAGAGGAGCAACTGATTTGCCACTCTTCTTGGAGTTACCCTTCTTACCCTTGCCATTTTTCTTGAAACTAGTGGTTTTATTGACCATCAACACTTGATGCTCCTTCTGAATTTCAGACTCAGCGGCTTTCAGCATCGCAAACAGCTCGGCGACTGACTTGTTCATCCCGTGCATGTTATAGTTCAACACGAAGCTCTTGTAGCTAGGTGGCAATGATTGAAGAACTCTGTCAGTGATAGCCTCTGGCGGAAGGGGCATCCCCAATTCAGCCAGACGGGTGGAGTACCCAGACATTCTGAGCACGTGATCACTGATAGACCCGTTCTCCTCCATCTTGCAATCATAGAACTTATCGGAGATCTCATATCTCTCGATCCGGGCATTCTTCTGAAAGATAAACTTCAACTCCTGGAACATCTCATATGCTCCATGACGTTCAAAACGTCTTTGAAGTCCCGGTTCTAAGCCATACAACATTGCACATTGAACTATTGAGTAATCATCAGAACGAGCCTGCCAGGCGTTCACAACGTCTAGAGACTCAACTGGAGCGGGTGGATCACCAAGCGGTGCATCAAGGACATAAGCTTTCTTGGAAGCCGTAAGGATAATCCTTAGATTACGGGCCCAGTCCACAAAGTTACTTCCATCATCTTTCAACTTAGCTTTCTCTAGGAACGCATTAAAATTCAGGGGTGCTACTGCGCGAGCCATGATCTACAACATAAATATAGCAAAGACAACTTAGACTATTGTTCTTAGATAATGAGTTTAGTTAATCATATTACTTAAAAAACTCCCACTCAAATTGACATCCCTCCGGTCATTCGAGTGTAACATGATCCAAATCCACCAACTCAAGTCCGATCATCACGTGAGTCGAGGTGGTTTCAATGGTGAACATCTTCATGTTGATCATATCTACTATATGACTCATGTTCGACCTTTCGGTCTCTTGTGTTCCGAGGCCATGTCTGTACATGCTAGGCTCGTCAAGTTTAACCCAAGTGTTCCGCGTGTGCAACATGGCTTGCACCCGTTGTATGTGAACGTGGAGTCTATCACACCCGATCATCACGGCGTGTCTCGAAACGACGAACTTTCGCAACGGTGCACACTCGGGGAGAACACAATTTATCTTGAAATTTAAGTGAGGGATCACCTTATAATGCTACCGTCGTCCTAAGCAAAATAAGATGCATAAAAGGATTAACATCACATGCAAATCATAAGTGACATGATATGGCCATGAACTTGTGCTTTTGATCTCCATCTCCAAAGCACCGGCATGATCTCCATCGTCACCGGCATGACACCATGATCTCCATCATCTTGATCTCCATCATCTTGATCTCCATCAACGTGTCGCCATAAGGTTGTCGCGCCGACTGTTGCTTCTACGACTATTGCTAACGTTTAGCGATAAAGTAAAGCATTACATAGCGCTTAATGATTGACACGCAGGTCATACAATAATTAAAGACAACTCTATGGCTCCTGCCAGTTGCCGTACTCATCGACATGCAAGTCGTGATATTCTATACAACACATGATCATCTCATACATCACATATATCTCATCATGTAATTGGCCATATCACATCACAACATACCCTGCAAAAACAAGTTAGACGTCCTCTAATTGTTGTTGCAAATTTTACATGGCTGCTACGGGTTTGCAAGAACCGTTCTTACCTACGCAAAACCACAACGTGGTGTAGTGATTGCTTTTTGATCTTCTAAAAGAACCCTCTTCATTGAAATCGATTCAACTAAAGTGAGAGAGACAGACACCCGCTAGCCATCTTTATGCAACGAAGTTACATGTTAGTTGAAGGAACCTGTCTCGCGTAAGTGTACGCGTAATGTCGGTCCGGGCCGCTTCATCTCACAGTACCGCCGAATCAAATATCAACTAGTAACGGCAAGCAATATGTATACACCCACGCCCACAACTCGTTTGTGTTCTACTCGAGATCTCATCTACGCATAGACCTGGCTCATGATGCCACTGTTGGAACGTTGCATGGGAAACAAAAATTTTCCTACGCACACACAAGATCTATCCATGGTGATGAGCATCTACGAGAGGGAGAGTGAATCTACATACCCTTGTAGATCGCTAAGCGGAAGCGTTTAAGAAACGCGGTTGATGTAGTCGAACGTCTCCGCGATCCAAATCGCAAGTCGTCCCTCGATCCGATCACGAACTAGCGCCGAACGGACGGCGCCTCCGCGTTCAACACACGTACGGCTTGATGACGCCTTCACCTCCTCGATCCAGCGAGCGATGGTGAAGTAGTGGTTGAGTTCCAGCAGCACGACGGCGTGGTGATGGTGGTGAGGAACAATCTCTGCAGGGCTTCGCCAAGCGCTACGGAGATTATGACGGAGGAACTAGAGGGTTAGGGTTGCCGCACACGGCTTGGGGAAATCTTGATGTCTCCCGTGTGCTAGCCCTGCCCCTCTATTTATATGTTGAGCCTTGGGGTCTAAACTTGGAGTAAAAGCCTCCTCCAGGTCGGTTTTGCCCGCACAAGGTCGGTTTGGCCCGCAGGGAAAGAGTCCAACTCGGATCCCTGCCGAACCGTGCACAGCCGCGCACAAGCGGTAGTACCGCTCACAAGCGGTAGTACCGCTTGGGCGGTAGTACCGCTTCACACAAGCGGTAGTACCGCTCGGGCGGTAGTACCGCTTCACACAAGCGGTAGTACCGCTTACGCGGCAGCAAAACTATTTTTGCACTTTCCAATACCTCGTGGGCTTTTATCCCTTGGCCCATATAAAGTGTTCTCGCACCCGAACACTTCGGTAAACATCCGGAACCCCTTCCGGTGAACTCCGGAACTCTTCCGGAGATCAAAACACTATTATCACATATATCAATCTTTACCTCCGGACTATTCCGGAGATCCTCGTCATGTCCGGGATCTTATCCGGGACTCCGAACAACTTTCGGTCACCAACATAATAACTCAATTATACTAATCGTCACCAAACGTTAAGTGTGTAGACCCTGCGGGTTCGAGAACTATGTAGACATGACCGAGACACCTCTACGGCCAATAACCAATAGCGGGACCTGGATGCCCATATTGGCTCCTACATATTCTACGAAGATCTTTTATCGGTCGAACCTCTATGTCAAGGATTCAGTTAATCCCGTATGCTGTTCCCTTTGTTCTTCGGTATGTTACTTGCCCGAGATTCGATCGTCGGTATCACTATACCTAGTTCAATCTCGTTACCGGCAAGTCTCTTTACTCGTTCCGTAATACAAGATCTCGTGGCTAACACTTTAGTCACATTGCTTGCAAGGCTCATTGTGATGTTGTATTACCGAGTGGGCCCTGAGATACCTCTCCGTCATACGGAGTAACAAATCCCAGTCTTGATCCATGCCAACCCAACAAACACCCTCGGAGATACCTGTAGAGCACCTTTATAGTCGCCCAGTTACGTTGCGACGTTTGATACACACAAGGTATTCCTCCGGTGTCAGTGAGTTGCATGATCTCATGGTCAAAGGAACAGATACTTGACATGCAGAAAACAATAGCAATAAACTGACACGATCAAATGCTACGTTTATAGTTTGGGTCTTGTCCATCACATCATTCTCCTAATGATGTGATCCCGTTATCAAATGACATCTCATGTCAATGGCTAGGAAACCTTAACCATCTTTGATCAACGAGCTAGTCAACTAGAGGCTTACTAGGGACACAGTGTTGTCTATGTATCCACACATGTATTTGAGTTTCCAATCAATACAATTATAGCATGGATAATAAACGATTATCATGAACAAGGAAATATAATAATAACTAATTTATTATTGCCTCTAGGGCATATTTCCAACAGGACCTCCTCATGTCACACTATTTGTAGCCTTTGCCACCATATGTACCAGCTAGCAACAACAATCAGCTCTGGTAATTCGACAACATCCATATATTGCGTATGGTGCGCCAGATCATATAGAAAAGTTTCAACTATCTCAGCTCCTGATCTCCCTTGTATAGCTACTCTTTCTATTATTTCATGCAGTCCCAGGTTTCTCCAAATCTACCGAACTCGGTTGCATTTGAAAGCCATGTGAGCAATAACTTCAACCTTTAAGTTCCAAAGTTTGCTACTATTTCGCCTTAACACGGATTGGTAGTGACCATACCCCCCTTTTACTTCATTTTCAACAAAACCCCGCTTCCCTGAAAAAATCTTTAGGTTTGAGAAATAGTGGTTGGATATTGATGACTGTACTCTGGTGGTTACTAGATCCTGGAATTCTTTTTGCCATTTGAGAGACCCTGTAGATGTTTGGAACTTCAAGATTAGAAGGTTAAAGAAAACTTTAAGAGGTTAGAATATTAATGGGTAGACTACTTAATCGTCGGTGACGCGATATGATGTTTAATTAGAGTTTTAAATGTTTAGGGAGAGTCCCCGACGATATCAAGGAGTCCCCGACGATCGTCGGTGACGCGATATGATGTTTAATTAGAGTTTTAAATGTTTAGTTGCATAGCGTAGCCGTTGAGTCGACGATGCCCGGCCAGCATCCTCGTCGTCGACTCGGTGGCAACCACCTGCTTGAGAGGCGCCATGTCCGGGACTGGGCTCCGCCGGGCTGGCACTGGGAGGTGCTGCCTTCCGGGGCGCCCAGCTTGGTGAGGAATTAGGGTCCCGTCGTCGACCCGGAGGTTCTTTGGTGGCGGTCGCGTGGACCACTGTCGGTGCAGAGGGAGCTGCCCCCCGCGGAGGTGGTACGTCGCCGTGTCAGGAAGGAGGACGAGCACGTCCGACGCTACATGGCTGCGTTGGACGCTAGGTTCTCCAATACCTGGCAGGTTCTTCAGGTATCTCACCCGAGCTATCATCCTGTCATAGTTCCTTCTCTTTGGGTGTCCACCGCCTGTGCCGCGAGACGTCAACTATATCTGTATTAGTGATATTATATAATAATATTCGAGATGTATTAATGATAATAGATATATTAGCGATACTATTCGATGATGTATTAGTGATATTATATGATCGTATTGTTGCATTGCCTTGTATTGATTTGCATATCTCATGTTTGTATATGCCATGTTGTAATATTTGCAGAAACTATGGATCAGAGAGACTTAGAAAAAGAACAGTTGTTGGGGGATATAATCCTCGCCGGAGGTGATCCCTTGTCGTATCTCAATGACACCGATGGTCAGGAAGGAGAGGATGACGGCTCCGGTGATCCAACAATGGAGGAGGAAGGAGATCATGACGGCTCCGGTGACCGAATGGCGGAGGAAGGAGATCATGATCACGACTTCGGTAACCGAACAGAGGAGGGAGCCTCAACTGTTGCAAAGTCCGACGAGGTAAGGAGACGAGGCCCGAAGAAAAGGTTGCGCCCGGATGAAAGGTTCACGATCACAGAAGTCGTGAAAGATGGCCAACCGATTGCTCCCAAGCGGACCAAGGACGCATTTGTACATCAGTGTGGAGTTGTTGTTAGGGACTATGTCTCGATCAAGACCCAGCAATGGAATAAGAATAATAAGGACCCTGAAGTTTCTTATGTCCATGATAGACTGAAAGATGATCTTTGGACCGAGCTGATGACAAATTTCAGCCTACCGCGAGAGGAGGATCCGAATAACCCAGTTATAGAGCGAAAGGTCAAGGCGTTTGCTCTTAAGAAGATGACAGAACTATTCAGGAACTGGAAGAAAGAGTTGAACACAAAGTTTGTCGAGAAAGAGGAGACTCCGAAATTCATCGGTCGATATGAGAAGATAAGAGATCAATGGCCCGAATTTGTGAAGATCCTTCCTTCGACGCTACCCCACCATCTCAGCGGAGAAGCAGCGTGGCTTCCATGGAGCTCGTTCAGCCTGATTTCACGGCTCTCGCTACCCCATGGATAGTATCACGGAGGCTGAACATTGCGAGCTAATGACGAAATGCCAGAACCTGACCTTCAAGGCGGCGGTCGGCTCTGTTGTACCTCCTCGAGCTGAGGGAACTTTCCATTGCCGTCCGATTCCACATGGCTATGCTGTTGTGACGGTGGATGAAATAATGGATGGATTTGAGGGGCTGGAGTTTGACAACCCTACAGGTGAAGAGGATATTATTCTTCTGGAAAATGCGTTGAGGAGTACCTGTCTATGGAGAAAGGAGTACATCAAGCTTCCAAACTGGACGCCTCAGCAGACTCAGCCTCCTCCGGCGCGTCAGGGCACTCCGCCTCCTCCTCCTCCTCCGGCGCGTCAGGGCACTCCGCCTCCTCCTTCTCCTCCTCCGGCGCGTCAGGGCACTCCGCCTCCTCCTTCGCCTCCTCCGGCGCGTTAGGGCAATCTGCCTCCTCCTCCTCCTCCTCCTCCTCCTCTGACGCGTCAGGGCACTCCGCCTCCTCCGGCGCGTCAGCAACGGCGGAAGAGAGTCGACGCCGCCGCTCCGGCGGCTAGCAGTACAATAGGCGGGAAGAAATACAAATTTGGTCCAAGCCTCAAGCCTCTTCCAAAGTTACCATATGAGAGGACTGACAAGGAACGCGCTGAAATCAGTGCAGCCGAAGTGAAGGCCCATTTTGCACGGAAACATCCACCTCCGAAGGAAACGGTAGATCCGGTGAAAGCGAAGCGCACTCTGCATGCCCTGAAGCGACCACCACCGCCTCGGCTATCCAACTATGACTGCATAATTACAAAGACACATGATGAAGCGCTGTGGTCGGGAAGTACTTCCAGTGCTGCAAGAGACAAAAAACGAAGAAGTGGGAAAACAATTCCCCAGCTCGGCGAACAGGAGAAGCAATCGTGCCCCCCGCTCAAGGTGTCTAGCGATATCGCTAATCATCCGGTGCTACTGCCCGGTACCACTCTTGGTGATTACGTGGGCGATGATGTACAGTTTGAAACGGCTGAGGTAGTAGCAGCAGAGGACGTCTCTAGATACGAGCACGGGAAGCCTCTCGTCAAACCTGATCATCCTCATCTAACAACGATGATGCAAAAATTGCATGAGTGGTACATGGAAACCTGCAGGAAGTCTGGGACCGACAGTTTGATGATCAGAATTAAAAAAGAGCACGACTTCATTGGAGTCGACCTGATGCATGTTGAATTTGTGGAGTTATTTCAGTTATACAATCAAGAGGCCCTCGACAAACAACTCATGACTTGCTACTGTCTGTAAGTATTACTTCTATAATTAAGTCTCTAGCTCAGCTCGTTCATTGCATGTATATATAATTATCCTCACTATATTATGCATATTGAAGATGGTCGAATGCAAAAAAGAACAAATCTATGACATTGGGTTCATTAGCCCAAATACCGTAAATGAATGGTCGGTACAAAAGAGAGCCAAAGTTACTGAGGACAACTTGCTACAAGCATTCCTTAGACATTAAAACAAAAGGGAAATACTCTTTCCTTACAACTTCAAGTGAGTGTTACTGTCTTGTGCATATTCGGTTTCGCTTACTCGAGGTTAAGTAATGTAATTGATGAGTTATGCGTGCGCAGGTTCCACTTTATTCTGCTATCCATTAAGCTTGACGGGGCATTAGTAACTATCTTAGACTCGAGACGTAAAGATCCCGAGAATTATGCGGACATGACTGCAATGCTCCAGAAGTAAGTTCAATCAATACCGGGACCATATCGGCAACTTTCGTTCATTTCCTGATATCAAGTAATCATTTTCTTTGCCTACCAGGGTTTGGAAAAAGTTCACCGGAATGGTTCCCGGTCTAAACAACGAGCTGCGATTTACACACCCCAAAGTAAGTAGTACTAGCTAGTTCCGCGCATCTCCCATTGATTCTAGTTTCATCAATACCATTATCATGCTTGCTTGTCAGTTTGATTGAACTTTATTCTCGTAAAGTGCTTGTACCAGGCACCCGAGAATCATTTATGTGGATACTACGTATGCGAGTTCATTCGCCACTCGACCTCTGAGCGGGGCTTCTCTGAGAAATAATTTGAAGTACGTAAACAATATTCACAATTTTATTTTATATATTACCATCAATTGTGTTGAGTTTCATTCATATATATGTATTGACTCCCCTTCTTTAAATTAGATCTGGCAGATGCGGGATGAAGTCCTACCACATGATCGCATACGAGCAATTCAAGAGGAATTGGCGGGATTCTTTCTTGACCACGTCATACCTGAACACGAAGAATACCATGTGGAATTGCAATGGTCTTAGGTAGATGATGTTAGGGATTGTAAGAGATGTTATATTGTACATATGTAGTAGCGTCGGATAGATATATGAAAACTTGTTGTTCGACCAAGCACGGAGAAAGAGATGTCACTTCTCTCTATATATGTTCATGACGATCTTGTGTAATTAATGGTTTCCTTCATTTGCTTACTAGCTAGCGTCGAGTTCTCTCTATATGTATAGTAGCTAGCGTCGACCAAGCACGGAGAAAGAGAGGTCACTTCTCTCTATTAGCTAGCTAACACAATATGAAACCCCTAAATTAACCTCCAAAACCCCAAACCCCCCCTTCCAAAAAAAACCCCAGCGCCTGCGAGCTCCTGACGCATGGCTACCTTTTGGTCCCGGTTGGTGTTACCAACCGGGACTAAAGGTCCTCCTGCCTGGGCGCCCCGCAGCGGCCACGTGGAGCCCCTTTGGTCCCGGTTCATAAGCAAACCGGGACTAAAGGTTTTGGGTATTAGTCCCGTTTGTTTTGTCCCGGTTCCAGAACCGGGACTAAAGGCCCTCTGGAACCGGGACTAGTACCTTGTTCTCTACTAGTGTGCTCAAGTAATCACTATCCACAAAATTTGATCTTTATCTAGTAATCTATGTGAGCTCATTATCCAATCTTTTATTCTGGTCATATTTTCAGTTTATGAAGCAACTACACTTTATATTGCTTAATTATTGCTGAAACTTTACGAGGGCATGTACCTACCTATATAACTTCCCTCCACCAAATTTGGGCTCATTTCCTTCAGCCAAATTTCTCTCAATAATTTTCCCAAGTTTCTGTCCAAAGAAGAGCATTGTGAAGGAAGTACCATTTTTACAGTGCTTTCCTATGCCCAAATTACCATCCTCAACCAAATTTCAGCTTAATCCATTCATTCATTTGAGCCTAGCTTCAACATCCATACTTATGTCCAGTGTGGTACTTTGCAAAGCAAGTGCCACCTAGGCACCTTCATTTGAGCTGCAAATTTGCCAAGACGGTCTCCTTAGTAGATGATCATCCTCAGCCAAAACTCAGGCCCATTGGCCATGTGCATTTCTCTCACCGCTAATCAAACACTTGGCTCTTAATTCATGTTTGAGCTTAGTTCTGTCTCCTCGTAAGATTCTTATGTTGTATTTTTCTTCCTAACACCTACGCGGGGGGGGGGGGGGGGGGGGGGGGGTTGCCCAACCCATCAGACATACCTAGGCCGCCCAGAACGCGTGGCAACGCCAAGGTCACGCGGTGACCACGCGGCTGGCACGCTAGTTTGCGCGCTCTGGAGTTGGGGCCATCAGCCACCATCCAAACCTCAATGTCTCACCACCAAACCATGTATCTCTGATTAAATAAATTCTTATGTACCTAAAAATGATTTTTGGAAAAAATCATGAGCAAACTATGAGGCAGCTGCAGTTCAAACTTGACCCACTTCCTACCGAATCAGCGGAAATTTGTTTTTTTACGAGAGGTGGCTCAAAGCTTTTGACACTCAACCATTTGGTCAATTGTACATTAAATATGACCTAATATTTTAAAAAATTGATTCGGTCCAATTTTGCAACACATCTATGGTAGATCCTTCACAAAAAAACTCATTTTGGGCACTCGAAAAATGGAAAATGAATTTTCCGTCCAAAAAAAATGAAAACTTCCTTAGGCAACATTGTTTGTCATTCCAAGATTCACCCTTTTTCACAATATGAGATCATTTGAACAAACTATGCCATGAATGTGGCCATAAGATTGATCATTTGACATGAAAGCCATGAATCTTCACACACGATAGTTCATTTCTGAAAACATTTTTTTAAAATAATTGTCGTATTACAAGTTTCTTATTTTTCCTGGTAACTTGGTCACATATAATGACACAATACGAAGGTTTTCCAATTTCTTGATTTTTTTTTTAAATTTGTCATGCCCATTTAAAAATGCGGTCAAAACGGCGGGGATGACCGTTCCTAGCTAGGTGTTGAATCTTGAAAAACATTTGGTATTTCTTTGATTAAATAGATACTTATGTACCTAAAAATGATTTTTGGAAAAATTAAAGAGCAAACTATGAGGGAGCTGCAGTCAAAATTTGACCCACTTCCTACTAAATCGGCGGAAATTTGTCTTTTTCATGAGAGATGGATGAAATCTTTTGACACCCAACCATTTGGTCAATTGTACATTAAATATGGTCTAATATTTTAGAAAATTGATTCGGTCCAATTTTGCAACAAATATGGTAGGTCCTTCACAAAAAAACTTATTTTGGGCACTCGAAAAATGGAAAATGAAATTTTCGTCCAAAGAAAATGAAAACTTCTTTAGGCAACATTGTTTGTCATTCCAAGATGCAGCCTTGTGCACAAAATTAGATTATTTGAACAAACTATGTCATGAATGTTGCCATAAGATTGATCATTTGACTTGAAAGCCATGAATCTTTACACATGATAGCTCATTTCTGAGAATACTTTTTTAAAATAATTGTCGTATTACAAGTTTATTATTTTTCCTGTTAACTTGGTCACATATAATGACACAATGCGAAGGTTTTTCAATTTTTTTATACCTTTTGAATTTTTAATGCTCATTTCAAAATGTTGTCAAAACGGCGGGCATGAACGTTCCTAGCTAGTGGTTGAATCTTGGAAAACTTTTGTGTTTCTCTAGTTAAATAGATATTTTTGTACCTAGAAATTATTTTTTCAAAAAATCATGAGCAAACTATGAGGCAGCCGTAGTTGAAACTTAACACCCTTCCAACTGAATCGGCAGAAATTTGTCTTTTTCATTAGAGCTGGATCAAAGATTTTTACACGCAACCATTTGGTTAATTCTACATTAAATATGACCTAGTATTTTATAAAATTGGTTTGGTATAATTTTGCAACAAATATATGGTAGGTCCTTCACAAAAAAACTCATTTTCGGCACTCGAAAAATGGAAAATGAAATTTTCGTCCAAAGAAAATGAAAACTTCCTTTGGCAACATTGTTTGTCATTACAAGATGCAGCCTTGTGCACTATATGAGATCATTTGAACAAACTATGCCATGAAAGTGGCCACAACACTGGTCATTTGGCTTGAAGGCCATGATGATAGCTCATTTCTGAAAGTGGCCACAACTTTGGTTGGATCACTGATGAAATAGCTACTTGTGTGCCTAGAAATGATTTTTAGAAAAAAATAAATAACAAATTATCAAGCACTTGCAGTTCAAATTTGACCCAGTTCCTTCTGAATCGACGTAAATTTGTCTTTTTGATAAGAGGTGGATCGAAAACATTTGACATACAACTATTTTGCCAATTGTATATAAAATGTGGTCTAATATTTTTGATGAATGGAGTGGCGCCATTTCGCAACAATTATTTGGTAGGATCTTCATAATAATATATCTTTTTTTGGCAAACCGAAAATAGAAAATGTTTTTTTAACTCATTTTGAGAGCACTTTTTTAAAGATATTTGTCATATTTCAAATTTGTTATTTTACAAAAAACTAGGTCACATTTGGTGACACAATGAGTAGGTTTTCTATTTATTTTTTATTTTTTCATGTCACACTATAGTTGACATGATTTAGCACCTTATTTTTAGTCGATTATGACCAATTCAAATGGTCACACGTGTGTACTGTGTTTTGATTGGTCCATGAACATCTCACGCGGATCGTGCATCAAACACCGTCGGATGTCCTCGGATCCAACGGCAGTCCTCACCCCTCACCCATTCACCCTACTTAGCCCAATCCATACTTCCGCACTCCTTCTCCCTCGTCCCCATCTCTCTCCTGCACGACTCTCCTCGCCGCCGCCGCCAACGGCGACCGATCCAGGCGACCTCTGGCAAGAATCGACGGTGCCAAGCGAGATCCGCCGACAGGAATACAACAGGGATACCCTCGCTCCACTCCTACCTCCTCTCCTGCGAGATCCGCCGCGCGCGTCCTCCAGCACCACCAGCGAACGTCTCCCGTCGCTAGGGTTTCGGCCGGCGTGGCTCCAGCGACTCAGGTGTGTCCCTCTACTCCATCTCCTCCTCCTCATACCCTTCCCTCACTTCCTCAGTTTTTGTTCTCTCACTCCCAGATCCAGGATGCCGTCCTCACTCGAGCACCGGTACGCCATGGGCGCAGATCGGGATGGGGACGGGAGGTGGCACCTCTGCAGCAGGACCAGCTTGAGCATCGGGGCGTCGAGGCCGACGAGGCACCGCGACGAGGAGCAGCAGGACCAGTCCGACGCCTGCGGCTCCGGATCCGGCGAGGATTGGGGATTGGGCGAGGTGGACGAAGAGGAGACCGAGGCCGTCACAACCAGTCCGACGCCTGCGGCTACTACGCGCTGCAGTGGTCGATTTTAACTTAGGTGTCACGGATGTGCTGCCGTTCGTGGAAGCGGATCTGAAGCGGAGCTCACTGCACGTCATCGACAAGGCCATGGATCTCTGCACGCAGGTAGATTTCTGATGAGTATATAATATTCCCGGTAACTGTTTCCCGTGCTTCATCGAAACAACGTTTTTTTGTCTGTACTACTCTGGTCGTAGTATGACGCTAGACCTAAAAATTGCTAAAATCGATATCACATCAAGATTAGAACGAACCATATGGTCTTGAACATTGCTTTATTTTTTGCACTCCCCAAACATACTGCTCTGTCCATCCTCATTTCCTGTCTTCCCTATAACTCTTGTTAAGTTATAAGGGTTGCTAACAGCAGCTTGTGGTCTCTTTTCCCATTGAGCTCCACCACTTCAGCAGCAGCAGCGTGTCACTGTACAGTGACTGCAGTGCAGATGCACATGCGTTAAAGGGTCAGTGTCCATCTTCTTCAATCATATTGCTGTGTATGCAATTACGGATGGAAGAGTAGATGATGGCGAGTAGCCGATATGACTCCTGCAACAAGTATGATAAGTAAGATCATAAGAATCAAGTCGAAAACTGCGCGCAAGCACAACCGGATATACTCCTGCTAGCTAGTGTATAATTAGCTTTACAAGGATACATGTTCCTCATGCTTTTTTTCGCGAATACGCAAAGCTTGCGTATCATTCCATTGATAGAAGAAGGTAGAGTGAATACAAGGGATGGTACAACCCATGGCACGAACGCAAGAGGCGTGAACATGGTTACCGAAGCAGAGAGACACGAGAAGCTCGACCCAAATAAAGAAAACATAGCTAAACTCGTCAACGAGGGAAGCAGCCCAAGCAACAACTAGACGACCAATGTCTCCACAACTAGCACCGAGGACGCCTCGAGCAAACAAAACAACGCCTTCACGAAGGAGAACGACACCAAGACGTCGTCGTCGTCCGATTCGAAGAGGGGCACGGAAAACGGCCATAGCAACTTCATGTAACATCTAGCTTATGTGTGTGCAGGCGCAACTACATGGGAGCCCTCCACTCCCTAGGCAGCGCCACCCGACGCCTTCCACCTCGACGGAAGCTGCCCGCTTCCTCCCGGCGCTCGCCGACTGGGAACTGCCAGCCCCGCGCCGCCGCTGTCCAAGAAGGTGCTATTCCTACGCTTCTCGAGCTCGCCAGAGGCACAGGTTAGTACGTGGGTAGGTCCTACTCCTCAAATCCCCAGGCAACACCTTGTATAGTGTGTAGTATGTATGTTTCGTCCCCTGTCCATTGATCTTGTCGTGCAAATCTTCAGAATTATATGTATGTACCTTGTGTTTCTCAATGTTGTTGTGTTCTGGTCTAAATACCGATTCTTATCTTACAGCAATTACGTTTGATTTGATTGCGCGATTGTGTCGTGGTCTCAATCTTCATAGGGATTTTGGTATGGTTCTGAGTAGCAAATTTGCAGAGTACTGTAAATCAGTTTTTGGAGATCTTGAAACTAATTAAAAATTGCTAAGTTGAAGTTCATTTCATTTGGAAACGAGGATACTGTGATGTATATGCTCATTGCTCAAGTCCTTGCTGCTTCACACATAAGCAAAACTAAGTGCTACTGTACTTTTATTATTCCTCACTTTAAAGCAAATAAATATATGCAAAGGATGCTCTTTCTTTCTCTTTGCCTAAAGGAATTACAAATATCATAACACGATGCAGAGGCTGCACTCTCTGTATTTGCCTTAAGTACTAAACATCGAGTGATTCATTTTGTGTCAAAAATATATTAATCTTCAGATCTGAGTTGTACTGTACAGTGTACACCCAACTCTGAATTTTTGATGGCACTTGCAAATGTACGGACACACATTTTTTGGTCCGTTTATGTGCATCCTTAAATTTTGACTAAAACCTGAGCATTCACACATTTTTTGGTCCACCCCTCTTGGATTTTTGTTTCCTGTAAAAAACGAACATGCAACACATTCTAGGATTGAACCAATGTATACACGCAGATTGACATCTTTCTGTCTCAGGCACAAGTATATGCAGCAAATTGGTATCTTTCCGGCTCAGAACTAGATTTACTTTCAACATCCACAAAAAACCAACTCATAGATGGTGTGGTGTGTGCAATCAGTCCTCTTCTTAGTTTTAGTCCAAAGGCCACGTTATAAGCGTGTGCAGGCAGTTGAAAGGACCAAGATGTCGCCTAGAGGGGGAGTGAATAGGCGTTTTAAAATCTTTTATGGATTTGGCTATATCCTAATGCGGAACTAAATTAAGCGGATATGTTTCAAGCACAAATCCTAAATATAGTAGGCTCAACTAAGTGCACCAACAACTTGTTCTAATAAGATGAGCACAAAAGGATACTAACAATCACAAGTAAGTTACATGAACATACTTGAGCAATATCACAAGATATGGAAGTGTATGACACAAGTTAGCAATTCACACTAAAAACAAGATATATCTATAGTAGCAAAGTATGAATTGCGGGATATAAAGTGTAGGCCTAAATAATTAATCTTTACAAGGAAATAGTCAACACAATATAATGAGGACAACAATATATAGTGAATGTATGCTCAAGTAGCCAAGGTAAACCACAAGTAAGGAGTTAGGGTTAGGGATAACCAAAGTGACGGAGACGAGGATGTATCCCGATGTTCACTTACTTGAAGGGAAGCTAGTCACCGTTAGAGAGGTGGATGTTACCACGAAGGCACACCAACGCCACGAAGGCTCACCCTATTCTCCTTGAGACATCACCACGAAAGCGACTCCCAACCACTAGTGGTAGGCCTTGAGGCGGCCTCCAAACCTTCACAAACTTTCCGGGGGACAAATCACAAGTTGATTCCTCACCGGAGCACTCCTACTGCCTAGGAGTCTCCAAACTCCAAGAGTAACAAGATCAAGGGGGAAATGCTCAAGACTTGCTTAAATCACAAATTCCTTTGGTCACGAGTCGGAGAGGGAGTGGATCTATCACGTGATTGGAAAATCTCTCAAGAACTCTCACTAATCTCTCCGGGATCTGAGATTTGGTGTAGGAGAAGTGAGAGGGAGCCACTTTGGTGTTCTAGGATTCTTTTGGATTGAGTGGTCAACCCCTCTACGAAGTGGTGAAGGGGTATATGTATTGTGGGTGAAAATATGGCCGTTGTAGTGTAAGTGGCTGTGTCGGGTCGGACATCCGGGCCAAGGGCCGGACATCCGGCGGCTGTGAAGTGTGCACACGAACAGATAGATATGGTGTCAATGTACAGGGCCCGGACATCTGGCCAAGGCCCCGGACATCTGGCCAAAGTTGGGGCCCCGGACATCCAGCCAAGTACCGGACATCTGGGGGACACAACCAGCATTTCGACATGGTTTCTGGACATCGGTGGCCGGATATCCGGGGCATCCTCCTGGAAATCCGGCCCTCACAAAAACTGCAGGCGCCCCAATAGTAAAACATGCATAACTTTCTCATACGGACTCCGATTTTGATGATCTTGGGCTCATTTTGAAGCTAGTGAAAAACTCCAGGTCCTCGCATAGAGAACCACCCAAGCTAAGACAAAATGGAAGGTGCAAAGTATGCACATGTTAGATCATATACTTTGGGGAACCTAGTTGGCTATGTATTTCTTTGGTGTATAGGATAGGAGTGGAATTGTGCATGGAAGATGTTGACTTGAGCAAATCCATCATGAACCCCTTTGGCCCCCTCTTAATAGTGGGGGATCCCTATAACTCAAGAATCGTAAAAGAGCTACACTACATAGCTATCGAGAATTCATTCTTGAGTGTATATGTTTCTTCGGTGGTCATCACCCCACACCACTAACGCCAAAGGAACTAATACCTTTGACTCGAGACATTCACTTGAGCTTGGTGTTATTGTTTCTTATTGGCTCAAGTTGAAGGCAAGACATTGGTGAAGTCTTCAAGTAGCTCTCCCATACACGATGTGGGAAGCCTTGCTTTGTATTCATCTTCACTTGTCCATCATGTGAACATCCACAAGCTTCAAGCATGTAATCCTTCGGGATGGTTATCTTGAACTTGCTCTTGTCAACCATGATCATGAACACTTGATGTCATCCTCTCATGGACACTTGGAATCTCTCTTGATACGAGCCCATGAGAATTACCTAACCCTCGTAAACACAGACAACGTATAATATGGGTTAGTACACAAGGTGCAATTGACAATTACTTACCATACCATAAGATCCCATGCGGTACATCATTTGCGCTTGTGTGATGACCAACTTTGAGTTAAATCTTTGGTCTTCATCTTGGTCAACATTTATCTTTGATCCATGATTAATCTTGATGTCTTGAAGGCCCTATTAATTTCTTACTATGCTTCATTGCTTCAAGCCATTATTACTAATATCTCAATTCACCATGATCATATCAAGTTTCTCCATGAATCTCATATTGGCTATAACTAGCTCGTCTTCATGATCCAACATAGTCTCTTGAGAGGCACAATGAATTCTTCACTTGAATTACTTGCTTGAAGACATAATCATACATGACTCAACATATGAGCTCATCATGATCCTATTTTCAAGAGATATATATAATTCTTCTTTTTAATTGTTCTCTCAAGATCTTGATTCATCATGGTTCAAACCATAATCCAAAGCATGAGAACGTCTGAGATCCTTAATGAACTCCACATAGATCACATCTTGTTCATCACATGGAATTCATCTTGATCATATCATATTTGATTCAATCATTGAGCTCATCCTTGATGCATGCACAACAATATCTATATGACATTCATTTAGAATTCATTCGAGCTCCTTCTTGCATCATCATGGAACATACATCCTTCAATTTATCCAATATTCTTCATGCATTGCAAATAGAACATTCCTTCAAATGTATAACTCGATGCAAACATTAGTCCATTAGGATTGTCATCAATTATCAAAACCATACATGGGGACTACATGCACTTTCAGCAGTGCTCTTCTTAACTGAATATGGGCATTTTTTCCTGCTAACTAAAAAATAGCAAGCTATCTATGCACGTACATACAGTACCTCTTTGGTTCATTTTGTAGCTACCTATGTGGATGCTTGAATTTTTACTAAAACAGAGCATCCATCAAACCCTTTTGGATTTCAATTTTTTTCCATCGAGAAACAAGCATCACTTTGTAAGGTCTCGCCCCAACTAGATTTGCACCAATGGACACCCACAGAGACTGAACTGTTTTTGGTTCCATTTGTATCAACTTTTATTAAAACTTCGACACCCTGTTTGGTTTAGTTTGTATGAATGCAGTCACCGTGAGATGTTTGACTTGCAGCCTACACACCTCACTGGTCTCACCTGCCTCAACTGTATCACTGCTCAGAACAGAGCAAAGTACCGATGTGGAGTAGCTTAATTTTCCTTTTCATGTATTTGTTCAATCTACAATCTGTATTTATATGCTTAGGGTATGCATGATGCCTTTGCTGTGTGTAAGATCAATACATTGATAGTAGTAGGCATGTATCCATGTATGAGCAGTGCATAGTGCATTTGACTTTATTCTAGCTCATATAGTATTTCCTGTGATTTTACTGGTACATTTATGTTTTGTTTCATTGATTGCTTTTATATTGTCCCTAAGCATTTTGTTTTATAACATGCAGATGCTAGCATACGTTTGTTGGGGAACGTTGTATGGGAAACAAAAATTTTCCTACGCACACGCAAGATCTATCCATGGTGATGAGCATCTATGAGAGGGAGAGTGGATCTATAAACCCTTGTAGATCGCTAAGCGGAAGCGTTAAGAAACGCGGTTGATGTAGTCGAACGTCTTCGTGATCCAAATCGCAAGCCGTCCCGCGATCCCATCACGATCCGTCTCGCGATCCAATCACGATTCGTCCCGCGATCCAATCATAGTCCTTCCAATCTAGTGCCGAACGGACGACACCTCCGCGTTCAGCACACGTACAGCTCGATAACGATCTCCGCCTTCTTGATCCAGCAAGAGAGAGCGGAGATGTAGATGAGTTCTCCGGCAGCGCGACGGCGTGGCGGCGGCGGTGGTGGAACTATTCCAGTAGGGCTTCGCCTAAGCACTACTGAAAACTAGAGGATTTGATCTATCGGGGAGAGAGGGCTGCACCGTGGCTTAGGGGTTTTTGGTGTGGCTGCCCTCTCTCCCCTCCAGTATATATAGGAGGAAGGGGAGGGAGGCCGGCGCCCTTAGGGCTGCCCCTAGGAGTCGGCCGAAGTGGGAGAGGTGGAGGAGTCCTACTCCAATCCTACTAAGAGTAGGATTCCTCCCCCACTTGGAAACCTTTTCCACCTCTTGGGTTTTTCCACCCCTAGCTGTATGGGCTTTACTGGGGGCTTCGGCCAGCCCACTAGGGGCTGGTTTGCCTCCTCCCACAGCCCATGAGGCCCTTTGGGGCGAGAGGCCCCTCCCGATGGTCCCCCGGTACCTTCCTGACTCTCCCGGTACACTACCGAGGTACCCGAAACTTTTCCGGTGACCAAAACGGGACTTCCTATATATCAATCTTGACCTCCGAACCATTCCGGAGCTCCTCGTGACGTCCGGGATCTCATCCGGGACTCCGAACAACCTTCGGTCACCATCATACATAACTCAATACTACCGAAACGTCACCGAACGTTAAGTGTGCAGATCCTGCAGGTTCGAGAACTATGTAGACATGACCGAGACACCTCTACAGTCAATAACCAATAGCGGGACCAGGATGCCCATATTGGTTCTTACATATTCTACGAAGATCTTTTATCGGTTGAACCTTTATGTCAACGATTCAATTAATCCCGCATGCTGTTCCCTTTGTTTCTTCAGTATGAGCTAGTCTATTAGAGGCATACTAGGGACACAGTGTTGTCTATGTACCAACACATGTATTTGAGTTTCCAATCAATATAATTATAGCATGGATAATAAACGATTATCATGAACAAGGAAATATGATAATAACTAAATTATTATTGCCTGTAGGGCATATTTCCAACAGTCTCCCACTTGCACTAGAGTCAATAATCTAGCTCACATCACCATGTGATTAACATTGTAATGAATCTAACACCAATGAGTTCTGGGGTTCGATCATGTTTTGCATGTGAGAGAGGTTCTAGTCAACGGTCTGCAACATTCAGATCCGTGTGTTCTTTGCAAATTTATATGTCATACTGCAGATGCTACCACGCTTCACTTGGAGCTATTCCAAATGACTGCTCCACTATACGTATCCGGACTGCTACTCAGAGTCGTCCGGATAGGTGTCAAAGCTTGCATCGACGTAACCCTTTACGACGAACTCTTTATCACCTTCGCAATCGAGAAACATTTCCTTAGTTCTCTAGTTACTAAGGATAATCTTGACCGCAGTCCAGTGATCCACTCCTGGACCACTCTTGTACCCCTTGACAGACTCATGGCAAGGCACACACCAGGTGCGGTACATAGCATGACATACTATATAGAGCCTATGGATAAGGCATAGGGGCCGACCTTCGTCCTTTCTCTTTCTTCTGCCGTGGTCGAGCTTTGAGTCTCACTCAACTCCACACCTTACAAATCAGGCAAGAACTCTTTCTTTTACTAATCCATTTTGAACTCTTTCAAAATCTTGTCAAGGTATGTACTCATTGAAAGTTTTATCAGACGTCTTGATCTATCTCTATAGATCCTGATGCCCAATATTTAAGTAGCTTCATTCCAGGTTTTCCTTTGAAAAACTCCTTTTCAAACAACCCTTTATGCTTTCCAGAAAATCTACATCATTTCCGATCAACAATATGTCATCCACATATACTTATCAGAAATTCTATAGTGCTCCCACTCATTTTATTGTAAATACAAGTTTCTCATAAACTTTGTATAGACCCAAAAACTTTGATCATCTCATCAAAGCGTATATTCCAACTCCGAGATGCTTGCTACTGTCCATAGAAGGATCGCTAGAGCTTGCATACATTTTAGCATCCTTAGGACTGACAAAACCTTCCGCTTGTATCACATACAACCTCTCCTCACGGATACTGTCGGGGATATTACCCCGCGGGATAACCCGGCCTGGAGTATGACCCGACCGGGACTCGACGACTCACTGCTGCACCAGCCGAGCTTGGCGATTCATTGGTAACCCGGCTGGAGGTATGACCCGGCAGGAGGTATGACCCGGCCCATTGTATGGCGGCTCAAAGGTCACCTCTATTACCGGGTCACAGGACGACCAGGCCCAAGGCCCAACGTGTAAGCCGGCGCAGGCGGCTCACAAGAGAAGGCCCAAAGGAGAGAAAGGATTCCCTCACTAAGGAAACAAGACCCGGATTAGGATTCAAGAGAGACTAGTCCTAATCCTACTCCCAGTAGGACTCTACATGTAAACCTACCCCTTCCACCTATATAAGGAGGGGTAAGGCGCCCCTAGAGGGACAGGTAAACAAGACTCAAGTCATTAGAGATAGACAGATTAGAGGCTCTCGAAATTAGAGGTAGCAAGACAGCACCCTTGTAATCGAGATCGTCGTCATCATCAATATAGACACAAAGCAGGACGTAGGCTTTTACCTCCATCGGAGGGGCCGAACTTGGGTAAACTCACGTCTCTCGATTCCGACCAACCCCTTTCAAGCCGCCACATAGTTGCGATGGCCTCACACCTAAGTTCTCTCATGAGGACATCATGCCGTGACAAAACCACGACAGTTGGCGCCCACCGTGGGGCTTAGCAAGGTGGTGCTGAGTTCTTGAAGGGAGCTCCCAAGGGATCGAGAAGCTCAATTGATCCGATGAAGAAGAGCTGGCACGGACGTCGATTCTGAGTTTGTTAGTCAAGATGGAAAAGTTTCAGCGGTAGCAATAAACTTAGATCAGAGTCAAAAAGTAACTTCGGCGTCGACCGGCCGCAAGCTTCTATCCAGCGACGAAATTCACCGAACCCAGAAGATGCCTGCCTCGTCTGCAACATTGATGAAAGCAAAGGGAAGATCAAGAAAAAAAATGAGAGAGGGACACGTCTGTACGCGCAGTCGTCGCTGCGATCGGAAAAAATCACAGATCTCGCCGAGACCGACAGAAGTTCAAGGCAATCCCGTTTTCGTCACACAACCGCAAATTCATCTACAATCCGCGTGAAGGTCAAGGTAAACCCAACCACGGACTCAGCTGGCTCAGCCTCCGCTCGACCGCGCCGTATCGGCCGCCCTGCGCCCGTGCCGGGTCTGCTCTGCCCTGCGCTGCTGCTTCAGCCACGCCCGCCTCCACGCGCAGCTCCGGGCCGCTCCCGCCTCCATCCGTTCCACCTCGCCCCGCCCGACGCCACGGCCGTGTCCGAGCCGGCCCTGTCAAGACCTGCTCCCATGGCCGTGTCCGAGCCGGCCTCCCGCCTTCGCCGCGCCACGTTGGCCTTGCCTTGAGCCGCCTCGCCGCCTCGGCCGGCTCCATTGCACCGCGCCTGCCTCCCTATCGCGGTTTCGACTCCGGGTCGGCCTCGCCTCGCCTGCCGCCGCTGCCGCGTCCGAGCCGGGCTCGCGCTGAGCCGCCCACACCGTGGCGGTGCTTCGCATCGGCCAGCTGAGCCGCCGGGCTACGCCGCGATCTCACCTCGCCACCGCCGCAACCTCGAGCCGTCGCCACCGCCTCGCCTAGTTGCTTCGCTGCCGCCACGCTGGTCCCGACCACCTCGCCACTTCACGCCGGCCGGCTCCCGCTCGCCTTGCCCCGCTGTGCCGGCTTCGGCACCCAGCTTCCACCTCCGCTGCGCGCCGCGTTGCTCCGAGTCCGCCTCGACTCGCCTCGACCCACCGCGCCGCTCCGGCCTGGCTCGACTCTGCCGCCATGGCCTCGCTGCGCCGCGTTCGGCCTCCGTTGCCTCAAGCCGCCCACACCATGGCCTCGCCTGCCGGCTCTCCCGCGGCCGGCTCCGTTCATACGGCCGGGTCTGCCCGCCGCTGCCGCGCCTCCACACCGGTGACCGCCGCATCTGCGTGCCGCGTCGCGTCGCTCCGCCGCGCCGTGTCGGGCCTCCGCGCCTCCAAGACGCCACCCATCCACAGCTCACACGCGCATGCATCCATCAATTCAGCCGTCCACCCATCCACAGCTCACGCATGTACGCATCCATCACGTCCTCACGCAACGCACCAGCATGCACGGCCGGAGAAGGAACGGGCGCTGCAAACCAGCCGCTCCTCTTACACCTGCTCCGCCACCTGCGCTCGCTGCACCACGCATCAGCCGGCTCCGCCGCGCAGCGCGAGCCTTCCCTCGTACCGGCTCCACCTCGCCCCGTCTTGCTCGCTGCGCGGCGCCGCCTCAGCTCCGCCTCGACTCGCCATGGCTGCTCACCTTGCCGCTGCTCCTATCAGCCGCCCACGCACACGCCTGCGCCGGGCCAGATCCGCCTCCGCGCACCATTGCCGCCGAGCCGGCCAGCTGCTCACATCCACCTCGCCTTCGGCCTCCATCCTTGCCTGGCTCCGAGCCGGCCCGCCTCAGCCGGCGCGGCCTGGTCTCGAGTCGCCGTGCTCGCCTCCATCACGTGCCCAGCTCCCGCTGCGCCTACGAGCCGCCCGGGCCGTGAGTCGCCGTGACTGCTCCGCCTCTCCCTTGTGCTGGCCTCGCCCGCCGGCTAGTCGCTCCTCGCCGCCTTTCCCGGGCCCCGTCGGCTCGCTGCACCTTGCGCGCCCGCTGGCTCACCGCTGCTCTTGCGCCCGCCGGCTCGCCTCACCTCGCGCGCCCACCGGCTCGCCGCTCCTCGCGCCTAGCCGGCCCTCTGCGCCTCTGAGCCGACCTCGCCCGCCTCACATCGCCTCCACCTGCGCGCGCTGTGAGCCGCCGCCGCTGCCGCACCTCTGCGGCCGTCGCCTCGCCTCACTCGCCCGTGGGTGCCTCCGTGCTGTGCTACTATGGCCGTTCCCGCCCGCTCACCGAGCCGGCCGCCGAGCCGGCCGCAGCCGTGGCCGCCGCTCCCGTCTCACCCGCTCGCCGAGCCGGCAGCTGCCGTGGCCGCCTCCCGCCTCGCCCGCTCGTCGAGCCGGCCGCCGCCAGAGATGAGATCCTGAAGGCACTGCCTCCCGGGAGAAGCCTTATGCCGCTCATGACACTCTACCTCACGGATAGCACTGGCCCGGGAGAAATTAAGATCGCAAGAAAAAGTCTTCATTGAGAGAATATTAGCACTACTGGGTGGTTTATAGCCTCACCAACATTATTCCACACCAGCGTATGCGATTCCTCCAGCAAAAATTATCAGGTGCTATCTACCCTATTTATTTCGTAAGTACACTTTAAATTATTTTGGAAACAATTACTTCGTCCTATGGTATTTTTTGTACGCAGGACAATTACTCAGTACAAAGGCGGCGACATATTGTGAGAACGGAGCTCATGCCAGTATCATCAGTCTGCGCCACCCCGCGTGCTGCTCTGTCCCGCCACCTGCCCAACAGAAGCGCGTGAGCCGCCGCCACCACGGTCCGGTTTACAATGACACGCCGGCGTTGTGGCTGCTGACTTGAGCCGCCCAACGGACGCGCGCAAGCCGCCGGCCCCGCGGTCCAGTCTACACC
The DNA here is from genome assembly GCA_039707655.1 of Elymus sibiricus. Taxonomy (NCBI): domain Eukaryota; kingdom Viridiplantae; phylum Streptophyta; class Magnoliopsida; order Poales; family Poaceae; genus Elymus; species Elymus sibiricus. Next base: position 56,529,526 of record CM077665.1, read on the forward strand.
AACACGCTGGTGTCGCGCATGCTCACTCAAACCGCCCAATGGACATTCGTGAGCCGCCGCCCCGCGGTCCAGGCTACATCAACATGCCACAAATGACCCGCGCGTCTGCGCTGGTTTATAAATACCACGGGCGACTCACCGACCGCGCCGGCTTAACAACGCCACGACGACTCGCCGTCCGTGCTAGTTTCGAACGCCACGGGCGACTCGCCGTTTGCACCGGCCTACAACGCCGCGGCCGTCTCTCGCGACCGCACCGGCTTACAACGCCGCGGTCGTCTTTCGTGACCGCGCCGTCTTCAAATGCCGCGGTTGACTTCTACGTCTACATCAAACACGCCAGGGGCCGCATACACCAGTACGAGCCACCCAACGGACGGTTCTGAATCGTCGCCCTACGGTCCAAATTACATTGACATATCAGGTGCGGTGTTTGCTTGTACGAGCCCGATGGACAGGCGCACAAGTCGCCGCCACTGCAGTTTGGTTAACTTCAACAACCAGCCGGGACGAACCATCGACCGGATTACTGACACAACTCATACGGGATCATTTATAACCCGCCACAGTCAAGGTCAACCTTTCACGGATTCACATCGCGTTCTCAACGCAAAGGATATACAATGAGTGCCGCGAAGATCATCAACTCGCCACCTCACCTTCAGCTTCAATACATTCCAGCGTTTCCGCTGTGAACTATATGCCTGGTTATGCCACAGCCAAGTATGAAGAATCTCAAGCCAACTCCTCGAGTCGACTTAAGACTCGGGGGCTGCACCGACATGACTCGGCAGAATTGATTATTACCACATTGGTGAAAATTTCCGTTTCAGCGTCCGGTTCAAGAGAAATCTATCTCTGACATGGTTCGGGGCTCTCAATATCCGGCTCAACGTCCGGTTCAAAAGGAGTCTATCTCTCGCAAAGTTCAAGTTTCATTAAATTAAAAGTTGCCCAAGAGGACGAGCCGCCATGATGCACCGTTCAAACATGGGTGTCCTGATTCATTGGATCATTATAAAGTCACTTGGAGGCTTCTGCCGTTTCTTCATACAAGATGGCGGCTTACAAGATGGTGCAAAAAGTTGACTCCGTCGACAAGGTCATTTGGGGGCTTCCAACCCACCGGGTTTAGCTTACACGCCCTCTTGATCGGCTCTTCAGCCACCGCAAGTTCGAGTTAAACCTGCCTGTATGCTGCTGCTGCTCCGCTAGGTGACCCGCCGAACTCTTGCCAGTTAATCTCGATTAGAGACCCTGAGCTATTCAAGGTATTTGACAGTCACTCTCACTAGAGACCCTGTACTGGTCAAGGTTAAACCGGCGGCTCTTGTCACGTGAGGGCCAGCTTACGGAAAGCGAGGATAAACTCACCCATCTGCTGCATACTCTCCGCTATGTGGCCCGTTCGTACTCTTAAATAATTACTCTTTTAAAGACCCTGCACTGTTTAAGGTTCAAACGACAGATTTATGTCACGTGAGAGGTAGCTTATGGGCCCTGGGGGCATGACCCGCCGTTTGCTGCGTCTCTCTCTGGTTCGTTGCGCTCTTATCAGTTAATCTCGCCTAGAGACCCTGAGCCGCTCAAAGGAATTGACGGTCACTCTCACTAGAGACCCTGTACTGTTAAGAGTTCAAGCAGCGAGTCCACCCAGAAGAACCGGCATATGAGTTTTCGAAAAAGAAAGCAAGAACATACACAAGAGTTGATCTCTTCTGGTCGTGCCTTCAAAGCAAGAACATCATACATTGCATCATTATTGCATCATCTTACCATGCATCATATATGCATGGGTATCCTGGTCTACATTGCAGGAACCGTTTTTTTTCAAACCGGGTTATATTATTCAAATCTTAAATAGCCAACATGGCTGTATTTTTCATTATGGTTGTCATAACCAGCATTGGATGATTGAGGTTTTCAAAGCCCCTTCAGAGTAATGGCTATAATTCCTTCGTCCAAGAAATACCAGCTTACAGCAAGGAGCATGATTCAACATTGATATGCCAAGCATTCAGCAATATCGTCCATATAATGGATATGATTTATTCTGCAATGGAAAGAATAGTTCTGAGTCGCTGCAGGCATACGACCCAGCACTTGGGGGCTACATTATTCAAATCAAGGATTATATCAAGTATGCAAGTCCCATGTCGCTGCAAGCATGCACCACGGCACTTGGGGGCTAATGCAAGTTGCTTTTTCAACTTATCACATTATCAACGAACCCGGTTATCTCAGGGAGATGAGACGGCTTTCAATCATTTTCTAAAGTTTCAGCCCAGTATTATTTTACTGAGCCGACCCTTGGGGGCTACAGTATTCAGCTGTCTAAACAGATTATGAGGTCCAAATTGAAGACCCGGCCCATCACACACTGATGAGCCGGCCCTTGGAGGCTATACATGTGAAATTCAAGTCATTCAACCACATCGGGCGACTTAGATGACAACCCGGATTTTCTCCAAAGCTATATATCTACAACATTCAACACCAAGTTCAAAGCCCCACGCTGTTGCAAGCAAAGCAACCCGGCACTTGGGGGCTACACTGGCTGAAGTTTTATAAGTATAAGATAATTACAAGTCCCAGGCTGCTGTAGGCAAGACAACCCGGAACTTGGGGGCTACACAGACCAATATATTATTTCAAAGCACCAAGTCATCATGGATAAACTTGGAGCTTGGGGGCTACAGGTAATATGAAGATACAAAAATAGAAGAACATCTTCAAGCTATCAATTTTGAGTGAGCTAGGTCTCATGTTTTGGTGGAGCTGAAGCATTGAAAGCCGGCTCAGCATCACCCGAGTTTCTTTATTCCCAATAATTTCATTTTGTCAACTGGAGTCCGCTTGTTTTGACTCGGCGTCACCAACGATCATGACCCGGCATTGTCAAAAATCATGACCCGGCAGATTCTATATAAACAACCCGGCTTCACAGGTTGAAGTGGTTTAACAATGGATGAAATTCTATTTCCCAAAGCCGAAGCAATGGAAGCCGGCTCAACTTCATATGGTTTTCTTATCTCCAATAATTTCATCAAAGCCAAAGCATTGGCGGCCAACTCAACGGCATATGGGTGTTTATTCTCAATATTTTGCAAAGGACATGGACGTGCAATATGATTGTGAAGATGGCTCGTTAATATGAAGAAACCGGGATCTTCAAGGAGCTACTTCATTAAGCCGGCCAGTGGAGCAAGCCGGTCCTTTAACATATTTGTTATTCTTATTTCAGGAGCTTACCATGAATAAATTCAAGCTAACCTGGGGGCTAATGTCGGGGATATTACCCCGCGGTATAACCCGGCCTGGAGTATGACCCGGCCGGGACTCGGCGACTCACTGCTGCGCCAGCCGAGCTTGGCGACTCATTGGTAACCCGGCTGGAGGTATGACCCGGCAGGAGGTATGACCCGGCCCATTGTATGGCGGCTCAAAGGTCACCTCTATTACCGGGTCACAGGACGACCAGGCCCAAGGCCCAACGTGTAATCCGGCGCAGGCGGCTCACAAGAGAAGGCCCAAAGGAGAGAAAGGATTCCCTCACTAAGGAAACAAGACTCGGATTAGGATTCAAGAGAGACTAGTCCTAATCCTACTCCCAGTAGGACTCTACATGTAAACCTACCCCTTCCACCTATATAAGGAGGGGTAAGGCGCCCCTAGAGGGACAGGTAAACAAGACTCAAGTCATTAGAGATAGACAGATTAGAGGCTCTCGAAATTAGAGGTAGCAAGACAGCACCCTTGTAACCGAGATCGTCGTCATCATCAATATAGACACAAAGCAGGACGTAGGCTTTTACCTCCATCGGAGGGGCCGAACCTGGGTAAACTCGCGTCTCTCGACTCCGACCAACCCCTTTCAAGCCGCCACATAGTTGCGATGGCTTCACACCTAAGTTCTTTCACGAGGACATCATGCCATGGCAAAACCACGACAGATACCATTAAGGAAACTGTCGTGGATTTGTCACGGCAGATGTCCTAGTGTGAGGACTTAGTCGTGAGGCCAACGCAATTAAGTGGTAGCTTGAACGGGGTTGAGCGGGATGAGAGACGCGTATTTTACCCAGGTTCGGCCCCTCCGATGGAGGTAAAAGCCTACGTCCTGCTTGTCTTGTATTGATGATGATGACGATCTCGGTTACAAGGGTGCGGAATCGCTACCTCTAATCCCAAGAGTCTCTAATTTGTCTATCTCTCATGACTTGTCTATCTAAGACCTGTCTATTGAGACGTCTAAAAACTTGACTCTCTTGGGGTGACCCGCCCCTCCTTATATAAGCTGAAGGGGCGGTTTACATGTAGAGTCGAAGTCGGATTGAGACTTAACTTATTATGACTTCCCATCGCGGGCTTCTCCTCATGAGCTTCTGAGTCCCGGGCTTCTTATCTCCGACGGGCGGCTTATAACCGGGCGGCTTACAACCGAGCGGCTTACAACCGGGCTTATCTTCAAGACTCATCTTCAGGGACTCGTCTCCGGGACTTAACTGTATGCCGGGTCATAACTGTCTGACGGGTCATAACTGTCTGCCGGGTCATAACTGTCTGCCAGGTCATAACTGTCTGCCGGGTCATAACTGCCTGCCTGCTTACAACTGTCACCCGGCTTACAACTGTCTGCCGGGTCATACCGCGGGGTATATCCCCGATATTAGTCCCCAGGTTAGCTTGAATTTATTCATGGTAACCTCCTGAAATAAGAATATGTAAAGGGACCGGTTTACTAAAAAATACCAGTTGACCAACTCCTGAAAATTCTAAAACTCTGTCATATCAATACACTGACGCTGACTCCTTGTAGAAAAAATAACCCTTATTATCAACTGCCTTGGTTTGATAAATTCGTCTGGTTCCCTCATAACTGAGAATTTGAAGACATATCTTCCTCATATCCATATTACCTGTAGCCCCCAAGTCTTAAGAAGGGAAACGTAGTGATAGCCTTAAGACTTGTTTCAACATAGTGCAAACCTAGAGAAATCCAGATTTTTTATCTGAGTCACCAGTCATAAGTTGAATGTTCCACATATGTATCCCCCAAGTACCGGCTTGTCTTGCCTGCAGCAACCTAGGACTTGTAAATGTCTTATGCTCATAAAACTTCAGCCAGTGTAGCCCCAAGGGTCGGGTCATTATGCAATAATGAGCAGGAACTTGTTGTAGATCTGATCATACAGACTTGAGGAGCAATGTGTAGCTCCCAAGGGCCGGCTCAGTAAGACAATACTGGGCTGGGACTTTAGAAAAAGATATAAAGGCCGGCTCATCTCCTTGAGATAATGGGGTCTGTTGACAACATAATGACTTGAAAAATAGCTTGTATTAGCCCCCAAGTGCCGTGGTGCATGCTTGCAGTGACATGGGACTTGCATACTTGATATAAACATGACTTGAATAATGTAGCCCCCAAGTGCCGGTCGTATGCCTGCAACGATTCGGGACTATTCCTTCCATTGTAGCATAAAACCTTGCATATCAATGTTGAACCATGCTCCTTGCTGTAAGCTGGTATTTTTGGATGAAGGAATAATAGCCATTACCCTGAAGGGGCTTTGAAAACCTCAACCATCCAATGCTGGTTATGACAACCATAATGAAAAATCCAGCCATGTTGGCTATTTGAGATTTGAATAATATAATCCGGTTTGAAAGAACCGGTTCCTGCAATGTAGACCAGGATATCCATGCATATATGATGCATGGTAAGATGATGCAATGATGATGCAATGTATGATGCAATGTATGATGTTCTTGCTTTGAAGGCACAACCAGAAGAGATCAACTCTTGTATATGTTCTTGCTTTTTCTTTTTCGAAAACTCATATGCCAGCTCTCCTGGCATGAACTCGTTGTTTGAACTCTTAACAGTACATGGTCTCTAGTGAGAGTGACCGTCAACTCCTTTGAGCGGCTCAGGGTCTCTAGGCGAGATTAACTGGTAAGAGCACAACGAACCATAGAGAGGCACAACAGGGCATGAGTACCCCCCGGGCCCATAAGCTATTTCTCACGTGACATAAATCCGTCGTTTGAACCTTAAACAGTGCAGGGTCTTTAAAAGAGTAACTTTTTAAGAGTACGAACGGGCCACATAGCGGAGAGTATGCAGCAGATGGGTGAGTTTATCCTCGCTTTCCGTAAGCCGGCCCTCACGTGACAAGAGCCGCCGGTTTAACCATGACCAGTACAGGGTCTCTAGTGAGAGTGACTGTCAAATACTTTGAACAACTCAGGGTCTCTAGCCGAGATTAACTGGTAAGAGTTCGGCGGGTCACCTAGCGGAGTAGCAGCAGCATACAGGCAGGTTTAACTCGAACTTGCGGTGGCTGAAGAGCCGATCAAGAGGGTGTGTAAGCTAAACCCGGTGGGTTGGAAGCCCTCAAATGACCTTGTTGACGGAGTCAACTTTTTGGGTATACAACCCGGCCTTACGGTGGTTGAAGAGCCGATCAAGAGGGTGTGTAAGCTAAACCCGGCGGGTTGGAAGCCCCCAAATGACCTTGTTGAAGTATCCACCTTTACACCATCTTTTTGAAGAAACGGCAGAAACTCCAATGAATCAGGGCACCCATGTTTGAACGGTGCATCATGGCGGCTCGTCCTCTTGGGCAACTTTTAATTTTCTAAAAACTCGAACTTGCGAGAGATGAATTCCTTTTGAACTGGATGCTGAGCCGGATATCGAGATCTCAAAACTTTGTGAAAGATAGATTTCTCTTGAACCGGGACTCCCAAATTGCTTGGCACTTTTTCAGCTGAAAATTTTCTAACAGCCTTTAAACCTGCACCAATGTGGCAGTAGTCTCCAGGACCGGGTTGTCTTCCCTTTAATAACCGGGGCTCTTGAATTGTTGAAACCGGCTGAATTTGTCGAGTAATGTCTGTGTAGCCCCCAAGTCTTAAGACGACTTGAGGAGTTGGCTTGAGATTCTTCACACTTGGCTGTTGTATAAGCCGGCATATAATTGACAGTTGAAAGCTGAATTTATTGAAACAAGAGGCGTGTGGCGAGTTGATGATCTTCGCGACGCTCATTGTATGTCCTTGGCGTTGATAACGCTTTGTTAACCTGCTGAAGGTTGAGGTCAACCGTGGCGGGTTATAAATGATCCCGTATGAGCTGTGTCAGTAATCCGGTCAACGGCTCATCCCAGCTGGCTGTTGAAGTTAACCAAAGCCGCAGTGACAGCGACTTGTGCACCTATCCATTGAGCCATCCGGTGGAGGCTGATAATATGTTATGATCTGCTCCAGAGTTGTTGGAACAAACCGGGCCGCATGAGTAGCGTCTGCGCATGTCCACTGAATAGCTCGTGCCGACGGGCGCGGCCCCTGGCGTGTTGATGTGGACCGGACCACGAGGGCGGACGGTAGAGACGGCCGCGGCGTTGGAATCGGCGCGGACGTGGGTGAATTGGCCGCGGGTGCGGACAGATGAGTCAGTCGCGAGGTTGTAAACTTGCACAGTCATGCGAGTCGACCACAGGCACGGTCCCGGTGAGTTGATGTAGATCGAGCCGCAGGGGCGGCGACTTGCGCACGTCCATTGAACAGCGAGCAAGCGCGATCCCGGCAAGTTGATGTAAATCAGGCCGCAAGGGCGGCGGCTTGTGCGCGTCCATTCATAGGGTAATGTGGCACGGACGAACGCTGGTGCGGAATATTGCCAACGCGTGCTCCGTACCCATGGTATAAACCACATTTGTAGTAAATACCATCCTGCATATAAAAATATACAGACCAAAGTAATTGTTCTTTGACAAAAACAATATGTGCTAATAAAATAGATTTAGACGGATATCACCTGATTTGTTCGGACGACCGATAATCTGTAAGTAGCGTCCGTAGATAACTTTTTAATACAGTCACTGAATCTCATTAGATCTTTATATGCCCGCAAAGGAAATTTGCGTTTTATCCCCTCAAGTACACTGCCAGATGCTGCCACACCCCCTTTTTGCATCACCTGACCACTTTGACTTTTCTTTCTCAATCCTCAACCGGCTCCCCACCGTCCCTTTCTTCAGTTAGCAAACGGCAGGGGAGTGCGCGAGCAACTTGGCTCGGGGCGGGGCTGAGCCAGTTGCGGGCTCGCAGGGGGTGCCCGGCGGCTTAAGGCAGAGACGACTCAGAGTAGTGACGAGGCAGCCGGCGGCTCAGGCCAGAGGCGACTCAAAGGCGGCCGGGTTGGCCCGCAGCGGCTCAGACCAGCGATGACTCGGAGGCGGCCGGTTTTGACGGAGCTAGGAGGCAAGCCGGCGAGGCGGCTCGGCCGCAGCAGAGGGGTGGGGTGAGGCAGCCTGCGGCGGGCGGCGTGAAGAAGACGCGGCCGACGGGGGCGGCTCAAGGCCACAACAGCGGGTAATGGCGTGGACTGCCGCCGGGAGAGGCGGCCAGTGGCTTGCAAGGGGGCGCTGGCGGCTCAGAACCGCGACAGAGGGCCGGCCCGAGGTTTTGCAAAGGCGGCGGCTCGGTGCCACACCCGATGGACAGAGGAGAGGCGCGGGGAGCGGCTTCCCGACGGCGGCTCGGCAAGCAGCGCGGGGCGGCTCTCCGGCAGCGGCTCGGTAAGTGGCGGCTCTCCCCTGCCACGGTTGAGGCGGAACGACGGATGCGCGCCGTGGAAGCAGCCGGCAACTTGGTGAAAGCCGCGCCGGAGGAACGGGGCCGAGGCGACGAAGGCCTGGGCGGCTCACATAACGGAGATGGCATCTCAGGCCCGGAGCGAGACGGAGCCGGCCCGCGCGGTAGGGAGGAGCCAGCAGGGCCAGCGCGGTCGTGGGGGCGCGGAGGAGAGGAAACGCAGGCGCGCACGTTCGGCTGTGGGTCGGCGGTTTGAGGAAGAACGGCGCGAGGCGTGGAGGTGCGTCAGCTGTAGATGGCGGAGGCAGAGCTCGAGGGGACATAATCGTCTCAAAGCGACAATGAGGCCGCCCACGACGAAGAGCTACAAGAGCGGTTTGGCGCACCGGCGAGGCCGTGGGGGCGGCTTCAGAGCTGCGAGGCAACCCACGGCTGTAGATGCGGCGGCGAAGGCCGGCGAAGGTAGGGCGGACTCAAGGTACGGCAGCTCAGGGCGCAGAGTGGCCGCAGACATGGCGGCTTAAAGGCAGCTGTGGCCCAAGGCGCAACGGCGGAGCAAGGCGGCTCGGGGAGGCCCGCGGCAAGGCGGCTCGATGGTGGCTCAAAGGTTGGCGGAGACCACGCTAGAGCGGCAGCTGGTGAAGCGCGTCACGGCAGCAGCGGGCTGACGGTAAGCGGGCGGGGCAAGGCCTGACGCAACGGAGAAGAGCCGGCGCGGCGGCTGGCCGTGGAAACGGGCAGGGCGGATCGAGGTGGCCGGTGACTTGAAGCGCGGCTGAGGCGGCAGTGAGGGGCAGAGGCCGGCGGATCCTTAACAGCAGTGGCCCGAACGGCGGCTGAAGCGGGCGCCGTGAGGCGAGCTCGGAACCTTGGTCGCGGCGGCTCTGTCTCCGGGTCAAAGTACTACTTGAGATTTCCTTGTATTTGACTCGGTCTTCACTTTAGGAAAAAGGCGTGACTATGGTTGATTTCTTTCAAGCGCCGTATATCAACAGGATGACACGGGTTCGATTCCCAGCGGATGCAATCCCTTTTTCGGGTCAAGGTTGGTTTGACCATCCACCTTCGTATGTACTCTTGTTGATGTATGACTTCCCGTGGTATACTCTTATCTCTGTTCCCTTTTTTGCTTGGTCATGGCTGGTTAAACTGTTCGGTTTCAGAACCGTCTTTGAATGCTACTTGCCCTCGATTGTTTATGTAGATGAACGGAGGCCGGCGACGGCGACTTAGAAGCGCGGTCGCAAGGCAGAACGGTCTCGAGGCGGTAGGTCCGCGGGGGTCCCTAATGTTTTGACCATAGTCTCCGCGTGGAAAAAACGATCACCGGTCCGTGACTGCTTCCTCGGCGACTTGTGGTGGTTCTTGTTGATCTCGGCGACTCGTGGTGGTGCACAGACGCCGCCTTAACCTTCTTGAACTTAAACTTCGCAGATTGTAACTCTGGACCGATGATCATAAAGCTGATGCAGATCCTTCCAAGCCAAGTCTTTCTTCATCCGGAAAATTGCGAATTTCTCGGTCCCTGAGAGAGAACCCTTCAAGAACTCAACACCACCATGTGCGGGCCCCACGGTGGGCGCCAACTGTCGTGGATTTGTCACGGCAGATGTCCTAGTGTGAGGACTTAGTCGTGAGGCCAACGCAATTAAGTGGTAGCTTGAACGGGGTTGAGCGGGATGAGAGACGCGTATTTTACCCAGGTTCGGCCCCTCTGATGGAGGTAAAAGCCTACGTCCTGCTTGTCTTGTATTGATGATGATGACGATCTCGGCTATAAGGGTGCGGAATCGCTACCTCTAATCCCGAGAGTCTCTAATTTGTCTATCTCTCATGACTTGTCTATCTAAGACCTGTCTATTGAGACGTCTAAAAACTTGACTCTCTTGGGGTGACCCGCCCCTCCTTATATAAGCTGAAGGGGCGGTTTACATGTAGAGTCTAAGTCGGATTGAGACATAACTTATTATGACTTCCCATCGCGGGCTTCTCCTCATGGGCTTTTGAGTCCCGGGCTTCTTATCTCCGATGGGCGGCTTATAACCGGGCGGCTTACAACCGAGCGGCTTACAACCGGGCTTATCTTCAAGACTCATCTTCAGGGACTCGTCTCCGGGACTTAACTGTCCGCCGGGTCATAACTGTCTGCTGGGTCATAACTGTCTGCCAGGTCATAACTGTCTGCCGGGTCATAACTGCTTGCCGGCTTACAATTGTCACCCGGCTTACAACTGTCTGCCGGGTCATACCGCGGGGTATATCCCCGACAGAAACGATGTTTTGACATCCATCTGCCAAATTTCATAATCGAAAAATGCTGCAACTGCTAACATATTTCCAACAGACTTTAGCATCGCTATGGGTGAGAAAGTCTCATCGTAGTCAACTCCTTGAACTTGTCGGAAACTTCTTTGCGACAAGTCGGGCTTTATAAATGGTGACATTTACCATCAGTGTCTGCCTTCTTCTTAAAGGTCCATTTGTACTCAACGGCCTGCCGTTCAATGGGCAAGTCTACCAAAGTCCATACTTGGTTTTCATATATGTATCATTTCTCAGATTTCATGGCTCCTAGCCATTTGTTGGAATCTGGGCCCACCATCGCTTCTTCATAGCTCGTAGGTTCACTGTTGTCTAACAACATGACCTCCAAGACAGGATTGAAGTACCACTCAGAGGCGGTACGATTTCTTGTCGGCCTACAAGGTTCGGTAGTAACTTGACCCGAAGTGTCATGATCATCATCATTAACTTCCTCTTCATTCGGTGTAGGTGCCACAGAAACATCTTTCTGCGTCGTGCTACTATCCAACTGAAGTGACGGTTCAATAACCTCATCAAGTTCTACCTTCCTCCCACTCAATTCTTTCGAGAGAAACTCTTTCTCGAGAAAGGACCCGTTTTTAGCAACAAACACTTTGCCCTTGGATCTGAGATAGAAGGTATACCCAACTGTTTCCTTAGGGTAGTCTATGAAGATGCACCTTTTCGCTTTGGGATCGAGCTTATCAGACATAAGCGTCGTATTCCCAAACTCTGAGAAATGACAGCTTAGGTTTCTGTCAAACCAAAATTCATACGGTGTCATCTCAACGGACTTAGATGGTGCCCTATTTAAAGTGAATGTAGTTGTCTCTAATGCATAACCCCATAACGATAGTGGCAAATCGATAAGAGACATCATAGCACGTACCATTTCAATAGAGCACTACTACGACGTTCGAACACACCATCACACTATGGTGTTCCAGGCGGCGTGAGTTGTGAAACAACTTCCACATTGTCTTAAGTTGCATACCAAACTCGTAACTCAGATATTCACTTCCATGATCATATCGTAGACATTTTATCTTCTTGTCACGATGATCTCAAAGTTCACTCTGAATTTGTTTGAACTTTTCAAACATTTCAGACTTGTGTTTCATTAAGTAAATATACCCATATCTACTCAAATCATCAATGAAGGTAGGAAAATAATGATATCCACCGCACGCTACAACACTCATTGGACCGAATACATCAACATGTATCATTTCCAATAAGTCACTTGCCCGCTCCATCATACCGAAAAAGGGGGTCTTAGTCATCTTGCCCATGAGGCATGGTCCGCATGTCTCAACCGATTCGAAATCGAATGAGTCCAAAGATCCATCAGCATGGAGTTTCTTCATGCGCTTTACACCAATATGACATTTAGCGGCAGTGCCACAAGTATGTGGTACTATCATTATTAACTTTGTATCTTTTGGCATCAATATTATGAACATGTGTATCACTACGATCCAGATTCAATAAACCATTCTCATTGGGTGCATGACCATTGAAGGTTTTGTTCATGTAAACAGAATAACCATTATTCTCTAACTTAAATGAATAACCGTATTGCAATAAACATGATCTAATCACGTTGCAAACACCAAATAATATTTATTTAGGTTCATCACAAATCCCGAAGGTAGAGAGAGCGTGCGATGGTGATCACATCAACCTTGGAAACACTTCCAACACTCATCGTCACCTCACCCTTAGCTAGCCTCCGTTTATTCCATAGCTTTTATTTCAAGTTACTAACATTTAGCAACCGAACCGGTATCCAATACCCAGGTGCTACTAGGAGTACTAGTAAGGTACACATCAATAACACGTATATCAAATATACTTCTGTCGACGTTGCCAGCCTTCTTATCTACCAAGTATCTAGGGTTGTTCCGCTTCAGGGACCGCTCTCCTCATAATAAAAGCACTTAGTCTCGGGTTTGGGTTCAACCTTGGGTTTCTTCACTGGAACAGCAACTGGCTTGCCATCCATGAAGTTTCCCTCCTTGCCCTTGCCCTTCTCGAAACTAGTGATTTTACTAACCATCAACACTTGATGCTCCATCTTGATTTCTACCTTCGCGGTGTCAAAGATCGCGAATAGCTCAGGGATCATTATTTCCATTCCTGGCATTTTATAGTTCATCACGAAGCTCTAGTAGCTTAGTGGCAGTGACTCGGAGAACTATATCAATCACTATCTTATCTGGAAGATCAACTCCCACTCGATTCAAGCGATTGTAGCACCCAGACAATCTGAGCACATGCTCACCGATTGATCTATTCTCCTTCATCTTGCAGGCAAAGAATCTTGTTGGAGGTCTCATACCTCTCAACATGGGCATGAGCCCGAGATCCCAATTTCAGCTCTTAGAACATCTCATATGTTCCGTGACGTTCAAAACGTTTTGGAGCCTCAATTCTAAGCCGTAATGCATGACGCACTGAACTATCAAGTAGTCATCAGAACGTACCTGTCAGATGTTCACAACATCTACAGACGACGCTTGAGGGGGTGGCGCACTGAGCGGTGCATTAAGGACATAAGCCTTCTGTGCAGCAATGAGGGCAATGCTCAGATCACGGACCCAGTCCGCATTATTGCTACCATCATCTTTCAACTCTATTTCTCTAGGAACATATAAAAATACAAGGGAGCTACAGCGCGAGATAGTAATCTACAACATAATTTGCAAAGACATTTTGACTATGTTCATGATAATGAGTTTAGTTAATCATATTACTTAAAAACTCCCACTCAAATTGACGTCCCTGTGGTCATTCGAGTGTCACATGATCCAAATTCACCAATCCAAGTCCGATCATCACGTGAGATGAGGTGGTTACAATGGTGAACATCTTCATGTTGATCATATCTACTATATGACTCATGTTCGACCTTTCGGTCTCTTGTGTTCTGAGGCCATGTCTGTACATGCTAGGCTCGTCAAGTTTAACCCGAGTGTTCCGCACGTGCAACACTCGGGGAGAACACAATTTTATCTTGAATTTTTAGTGAGGGATCACCTTATAATGCTACTGTCGTCCTAAGCATAATAAGATGCATAAAAGGATTAACATCACATGCAAATCATAAGTGACATGATATGGCCATGATCTTGTGCTTTTGATCTCCATCTCCAAAGCACCGGCATGATCTCCATCGTCACCGGCATGACACCATGATCTCCATCATCTTGATCTCCATCAACGTGTCGCCATGAGGTTGTTGCGCCAACTGTTGCTTCTACGACTATTGCTAACTCATAGCGATAAAGTAAAGCAAAAACGGCGAAAATAAATTAAAGACAACCCTATGGCTCCTGCCGGTTGCCGTACTCATCGACATGCAAGTCGTGATATTCTATACAAAACATGATCATCTCATACATCACATATATCTCATCATGTAATTGGCCATATCACATCACAACATACCCTGCAAAAACAAGTTAGACGTCCTCTAATTGTTGTTGCATGTTTTACGTGGCTGCTACGGGTATCTAGCAAGAACGATTCTTACCTACGCAAAACCACAACGGTGATACACAAATTGCTATTCAACCTTCTCAAGGACCGCCTTTGTCGAATCCGATCCAACTAGAGTGGGAGAGACAGACACCCGCCAGCCATCTTTATGCAACAAAGTCACATGTCAGTTGATGGAACCGGTCTCTCGTAAGCGTACGAGTAAGGTTGGTCCGGGCCGCTTCATCCGACAATACCGCTGAATCAAGAAAAGACCAAGGGAGGAAGCAATCTGAGCATCAACGCCCATAAACTCCTTTGTGTTCTACTCGTGATCTCATCTACACATAGACCTAGCTCTGATGCCACTGTTGGGGAACGTTGCATGGGAAACAAAAATTTTCCTACGCACACGCAAGATCTATCCATGGTGATGAGCATCTACGAGAGGGAGAGTGGATCTACATACCCTTGTAGATCGCTAAGCGGAAGCGTTAAGAAACACGGTTGATGTAGTCGAACATCTTCGCGATCCAAATCGCAAGCCGTCCCGTGATCCCATCATGATCCGTCTCGCGATCCAATCACGATCCGTCCCGCGATCCAATCACGGTCCTTCCAATCTAGTGCCGAACGGACGGCACCTCCGCGTTCAGCACATGTACAGCTCGATGACGATCTCCGCCTTCTTGATGCAGCAAGAGGGAGCGGAGAGGTAGATGAGTTCTCCGGCAGCGCGACGGCGCGGCGGCGGCGGCGGTGGAACTATTCCAGCAGGGCTTCGCCTAAGCACTACTAAAAACTAGAGGAATTGTTCTATCGGGGAGAGAGGGCTGCACCGCGGCTTAGGTTTTTTTGGTGTGGCTGCCCTCTCTCCCCTCCAGTATATATAGGAGGAAGGGGAGGGAGGCCGGAGCCCCTAGGGCTGCCCCTAGGAGTCGGCCAAAGTGGGAGAGGTGGAGGAGTCCTACTCCAATCCTACTAGGAGTAGGATTCCTCCCCCACTTGGAAACCTTTTCCACCTCTTGGGTTTTTCCACCCCTAGCCGTATGGGCTTTACTGGGGGCTTCGGCCAGCCCACTAGGGGCTGGTTTGCCTCCTCCCACAGCCCATGAGGCCCTTTGGGGCGAGAGGCCCCTCCCGATGGTCCCCCGGTACCTTCCCGACACTCCCGGTACACTACCGAGGTACCCGAAACTTTTCCGGTGACCAAAACGGGACTTCCTATATATCAATCTTGACCTCCGGACCATTCCGGAGCTCCTCGTGACGTCCGGGATCTCATCCGGGACTCCGAACAACCTTCGGTCACCATCATACATAACTCAATACTACCTAAACGTCACCGAACGTTAAGTGTGCAGACCCTGCAGGTTCGAGAACTATGTAGACATGACCGAGACACCTCTACAGTCAATAACCAATAGCGGGACCTGGATGTCCATATTGGTTCTTACATATTCTACGAAGATCTTTTATCGGTTGAACCTTTATGTCAAGGATTCAGTTAATCCCGCATGCTGTTCCCTTTGTTTCTTCGGTATGTTACTTGCCCGAGATTCGATCGTCGGTATCTCTATACTTAGTTCAATATCGTTACCGGCAAGTCTCTTTACTCGTTCCGTAATAAAAGATCCCGTGGCTAACTCTTTAGTCACTTTGCTTGCAAGGCTCATTGTGATGTTGTATTACCGAGTGGGCCCTGAGATACCTCTCCGTCACACGGAGTAACAAATCCCAGTCTTGATCCATGCCAACTCAACAGACACCCTCTGAGATACCTGTAGAGCATCTTTATAGTCACCCAGTTACGTTGCGACGTTTGATACACACAAGGTATTCCTCCGGTGTTAGTGAGTTGCATGATCTCATGGTCATAGGAACAGATACTTGACATGTAGAAAACAATAGCAATAAACTGACACGATCATATGCTATGTTCATAGTTTGGGTCTTGTCCATCACATCTTTCTCCTAATGATGTGATCCCGTTATCAAATGACATCTCATGTATATGGCTAGGAAACCTTGACCATCTTTGATCAACGAGCTAGTCAATTAGAGGCATACTAGGGACACAATGTTGTCTATGTACCCACAGATGTATTTGAGTTTCCAATCAATACAATTATAACATGGATAATAAACGATTATCATGAACAAGGAAATATGATAATAAGTAAATTATTATTGCCTTTAGGGCATATTTCCAACAACGTTGTTGTTCCATCGTGAGGTCCAGGACAAAGAAGTGAAGAAGCATAGTGTTCTAGCTCACTGGACCCCGCGAGCAACTCTAAGGTACCTACCGTCCCACCGGCCTCGATCGTTTCCCGGAGTCTCATCTCTTTTACAAGCGCTACATTCTGGAACAACAATGCCTGGTTAGTACCAGTTCGCCTGTGCAATCCCTCTCTTATTTATTTTACTGAATGTCTTGAACTGTCAAACATTCTTCTTTAATTGTGTGATGTTATGTACGGTGGTATCTAAATGTTGGGATTAAATGATTAATTGAGCATTCTTATGAGGAATGTTGAATATTTTTGTGCATTAGCTTTTGCTGGGATTTTTTTGGTCGACTTGTACCCATTGGTCCATTATGGCGGCGATCCTCTTTACTTTATTGGCTGAATAAGCTTGATCTTGGAGTGATTGTGTATATTGGAACGTTCAAGACTCATGTTGAATTAGTTAAGTTGATATAAAATACATTTGTTGTATGCTCCATTAGTGGTTTATACTTGAAACCTGGCGTGTCAATTTTAGTAAATATTACATCATCAAAGTTGTTTTATGCATGCTGTTGGTGACTGTATACTCTCTCCTAATAGTTTTATTACTTGTTGTATGCAGGCTGATTGGAGCCTATTTTTTCCCTTTAAAAGCCTATTTTTTGATATCAGGTGCTCATTGAGCTGACTAAGAACAAGCAGATCATCATTTCGCCATCTTCGGCCGCCCCAGGGTATGTCATCTCTTTGGCCTGTTCCAGCACTGTCTTCTTTGTTCCTGCTATAAAAATTGATGCATGTGTCCTGTTCTAAAGTGGAAAATCACTTATAGCTTGTACTCTCCATCTCTTGTGTTAACTTACACTGTGCTGGTACTTATCATTTGCAAAATATATCTCAGTTTTCGCTATTATGAGAATGTTATATGCATGGTTTCCTGTTAAATCTAAAGTTCTGCAACAATTTTTCATCATTATGAGAATTTATATTCAAGGATTCACTTGATTATGTTTCTAACTTTTCATAATTTATTATTTGCAGATGTTGGCCTTCATTCTTCAAAAGTTGGGTGTACAGGAGCTCTAGGAAGAAGAATCCCGAATAAAACCCACACCCAGCAATGCGTTTTAGCTCACTGGAGCTACTTATGTGTATATTTAGTTGTATTTTATAGCTGAATACCAGATTTGTAAGATGTATGATTGTAATGTACTTTGCTTGGATGTTGTATGAAATATTATGCCTTATTGGCTCTTTTTGAATCAAATTATCTAATTGCACAAATATAGAACTGATGTGTGGTACCCAAACCGCAATCCTGGTAATTGGTTCCCATTTGACTAGTGGGTCCTACTTTAAAATGGAAAAGAAACAAAAAAAAACTGACAAGTGGGCTGGAAAAAGGCTGTGGCCCAAAAAATATGAACTGTTAAAGGCTGTGGCCCAAAAAATAAAAGGCTGTTGGGCTTGGCCCATGTAGCTGACCAAAATTGTAAGGAAAAACAAAAATAGGCTGAATTAATGGGCTTGGCCCATATAGACACCTTTTCATTTGGTCGCAATTTTGCCATGTCAGCTTGCCACGTCGGATCCGACGTGGTGCGGGTAGATTGCGAGTGACCAAAACAATTGGTCGTAGAACCAACGACCTTTTGTTTTGGTCATTACCTTCTACGACCATTTCACAGTGAAGATCGTTAAGTTTCATTAAAGACGGTGAGCTTTTGACCAACTTTTTTTGGTCACAACAAGGTCACAAGTGAAAAACAACGACCATTCAGTGACCAATATTGATGGTCGCAAGTTGCCATATTTCTTGTAGTGTTGGTTCAACTCCACAAAATTTGGAGGCTCCCAAGCGGCACCTAATCAATCTAGAAGATACCACTCTCCAAAAGGTAATAGATGTCGTTATTCATGATGAATTCCATGGTCTTATGTTTCAAAAGATAGTCTCCTCAACACTCAATCACTATCTCATAAATTTGGCATGGTAGTAGGAGAAGGATTGGAGTGGAAAGCAACTTGAGGCGGCTAGAAATCAAGGATCAAAGGTTGGAGTGAAATCCCCTTGATTTCAACACAAGTGTAGGGGATTCTCTCTTAGAAAATGGATATGGGAAGTGGTAGCTTCATCCCGATTGCCCTCTCTGAGCTGATGGAGTTGGTGAGAGTATATATAGCCATTACCAAAAATCCAACTGTTACACACTTTTATGCACAACTCGGTGGGACCGGATGAAGTCAGTCGGTGAGACCGACTAGTGCAAAAGGTCTGAACTTTAGGCTTTTCGATGAGACAGGATGAAACAACTCGGTTGGACTGATGCGTGATGACATAATCACATTCCACATTTCGGTGAGACTAAGTGAAACCACTCGGATATTCCGAGATGAGATCAATAGGTAACAGAAAGTTGGCAGGTGCTCTTCGGTGGGACCGAATGGTCATCTCGGTGAGACCGAGGTGCTAGGGTTAATACACATTAATGCACACTGTCTCTCTCGGGCTGCCTTACACCACAAGTTAATGTCGGAACTTAAGCTTGAAAGATGGTAAGTTCATCCACTTTTTTACCAGCATAATTAAACATACATTAGGATGGATCTACTAGGGAATCAATGACACATTCTGAACCCTAAAACATGACTTGGACATGGATGAGAACAACATGCACATTCACATACCCACCCACGCTCAACTGTAACATTACATATAACAACATGGAGAAGAAAACGACCACCCAAAATTGAGAAACATGGTCACTGCCTCACTGGAGCAATGTTGTGTTGTGATGTAATCTACGAGGTTAATTAGTAGTTAATGCACACCTATTTTTGTGATGTAATCTACGAGGTTAATTCGTAGTTTAGTGCACACCTAATTTTTTGATGTAATCGACGAGGTTAACTAGTAGTTAATGCACACCTATTTTACTCACCTAGCATTTTGCCAAGCTCATTGAGCAAACTGTGGTTATGCTTCCCCCTATCGGATTTGTGAACCATCCTCGGGGCCTTCTTCTTGGACTTGCTTTCAGTGACAAGCCTGCGAATAAAAAACTATTGGTACTACTACGTGAGCAACAACGGAACACTTGTATTCCCCCATCGTTCAGAAAATGAAAAAGAATAGAAGAATCGCTTGAATGAAATCCCCAAACAGAACGAGATCTAGAACCGCTCCAATAGGTCTTACCAATATACGATCTTCTTCTCTACGGCGGCGGTGTTGGTGCCTTGGGCAACATTTCCCCTCTTGGCGACCATATTTTGCCCCCCTGTCCTATGTTCGCGCAAGGGCAGAGAGTAAAGAGGAAGAAGAAAAGAAGACCGAGTGGGTGGGGGCCTTGGGGGTGCGGAAGGTTGTGTGGCGTGGCGCCTGCACGTGCTGCCGCATGGGCTTCCTCCACCCCACCCATGCTTTGTCTTTACATCGTCTCAACGATTTCCATAAAACATAAAAACATTCGAACCAACCCGTTGTTGGATGGTGGTATCCTTAGTCGACGAGAGTTCAAGTCCTATACTTGACATTGATGCTCGTATTTTTTGATTTATTACAAGCCTTCCGACGATGTGCGTTTAGTGCTCATAGGGGTAGGATGTGCGTACATATGTTCATAGGGATGAGTGTATGCTCGTATATGTGAGCGACTTCGATTATTATTTAAAAAATGATTTTCGCAAAATTGTTTTTTAGACAAACCACAAAACAGCTACTATTTCAATATTTTCTTCATTTTTTTTCACCCACCACTTTAGACGAGTTTACTTGATGTTATATATAAGAAATGACCAAGCGACCAGTTTGATATGCTACCAACAGAAATCTGTAATATATGATACAGAAAAAAATAGCGTAAAATTTGGTCTATGTTTACTGTGTTTGTATCCTTTTGATGCTCTATTTGAGTCAATAAAATACATCCTTTATAAAAATAATGATACATAATTAATGGTGTTGAGAATGCCTAGTGGCCTAATAACTCTTTGGAAAAACAGGCGTATATGGACGAATCAACCAGTGGTTGGAGGGTTAGGAGGATAGTGATATCCCCTGTCCACCAGGGTTCAAATCCTAGACTTAACATTGATGCTCGCATTATTCCTAGATTTATTTCAGACTATCGGCGACATTCGTTCACTTAGAGGAGATGTTCTCGTCGATTGCGAGACGCCTATGGATATTTTATAAAATCTCAAGATGTTATGCCGACTCAGTCTTTTGAAATTGCTCATAGAGATAGGATATACGTACGTGTGTTTATAGTGACGAATGTATGCTCGTCTATGTGAGCGAATTTACTTTAACTGTGTTAAGAAAAGGTGTATATGGATGAAATGTGGCAAGTGCACCTAAAATAACAACCACAAAGGAAGAAAACTGATCTGACCTACGAGCACGCACAATCTCAATTTTATGTGCTGGCGGCTGGCGCGTGGCCATGATCATTTCTTTATTGGACGCAGCCACACGGGAAACAAGGAGTGTGGTGCACGCGCGTCAAAGTCCGGACGCACTGGGCAACCTGGCTCGGCCGACCCATGTACCTGGCGGACAGTTGAGGCGCAATCATTGCTTCCAGTCGGGTTACTGTAGCGCGCATGCATAGGTACTGTAACACTTTCTTTTTTTGCTTTTCGTTCGTTTTTTGAAAAATCATGAAACAATATATCTATTTTTGAAACTTTTTGAACTTTCTATGAAAATCGGAATGTTTTTGAAATACCTAACTTTTTATGAAAACATGATTTTTTTTCATAAATTATTATGTTTCTAAATGCCAACGCTTTTTACAAGTTGTGAACTTCTTCTCAAAATTATGAACAATTTTTCAAAATCGCGAGCATTTATTGAAATTCCTGACCATTTATTGAAATGTTTGAATATTTTTAAGCAAAGGGAACCTTTTGATAACATAACATTCTTTCAAATTTGCAAACATTTTTTAAAATTGGAAAATTAAAAAAGATCACACAATAAAAAAGAAGCAGAAAAAATGAGAAAGAAAACTGATTAGGAAACCTTCGAGAAGGTTTCCAAAACCGGTTGGCTCTCACTGTCTAAACGCTCAAACTCAATCGGCCCATCTCTTGTCGCTCGGGTTGTTCACCTATGTGATGTGCCAACAATCCAGGGCAAATACTGGCGAATAGGTATTACTATGCATGCACGACAAGCACCGGAAAATGAGACCACAATTTGTTTGAATCATGCAGGTGCATGCTTTAAGGGTGGCCCAATAAGGGTGGCCCAATCGGTTTTTGTTGTCGTTTTATGTCCTTAAGGGAGACCCAATCGAGTCTTGTGGTCTGTCGAAGTTGCTCATAAGGGGTAGGATGTCCGTGCGTGCCTTCGCATGGGTGAGAGTATGCTCCTATTTTTGAGAGATTTCGATTGTACTGTGTTAAAAAATGCTAAACATTTTCTAATACATGTTGAGAAAATTCGCAATTACGTGATTAGTTTACACCGTATTAATATTTTCTAAAACGTCATGGAAATATTATTTCAAAATTTGAGATTGCTTCTTTGAAAATATCACGAACAGTTCTGAGTCATACGCATTTATTTTAATATTACACGTTCATTTTATTAGATTGCACAAATTGCTTTTTAAATGTCGTGACCATTTTTTGGAACGTTTAATTTTTTTTAATATGTCACGCAAATTTTGTTGAACATTTTTGTACATTATATAAACATAGTTAAAAATGTGACGACTTGTATTGTAATACATTAACATTTATTAATAGTATGAATTTTTTACTATGAATTGCATGATCATATTCTTTTTACAGTATGTAAATAGTATGAAGAAATGCCACATTTTTTTTATGAAACATGTGACATTTATTAAATGTCACAAACATTGATATTTGAATTTTATCAACATTTTTAAATTTTGTGCAAAAATATTTGTAGACTAATGAATATTTTTTCATTGTGGGAGGAACGCTTTTCAAAATTTATGTCAATTTATTTTAGATACCAGTTTTTAAATACAAACAATATAAAAATAAAATAAAAAACAAACAAACATTTAAAAAAAGAATGAATGAACAAATACGTACGTACCAACTAACGGGCCGGCCAAGTAGTGCATAGCACAGAGGCGGTCGGATGCTCACGCTCTGCGGGCGAGCTATAGATGAGAAATTAATTAGATAGAAAGAAGTACAACGCGTACCCCTTCGCTGCTCTCGTGAGCCAAAGCGATTAGAGTTTTCTTTGCCTCGCGCAGCGCACCCGCCGTGCTGCCTCGTCTTTGTATCCTTAGGGCCCTGGAGGCCCGGTGGATCCCGGTCTTTGCCGGCGGAAGGGCTCTCTTTTCAGATGTTGTTTTGAGTTTTGTTAGGGTTTGTGCACTGCTTAAGAAGACGAGGCGACGACGGTTCTCTGAAGATGGAATAAGTTTCTCCCCGTCTACCCCATGTTCCCGGGGTGGAGAACAAGGGCTGGTGGGAGTATTGCACCCGCTTGGGAAGATGATAGGGGTGGAGAACAAGGGCTGTTGCGATTATTGCACTCTTCCGTGAATCAATAAAAAAAAACGACCAACAACCGATGGAGCCTCGCGGCACCACCGTCGATGAGCGGATGGAAGCATGAGAGGTGTGGTTTGGAGATGGTAGACGTCCGGGCCGTTGCCATCAGCCGCACGGGCCTTGCTCCGCGGCGACAAAAATGGTGGGGGCTGGGGGTGGGGACGAGACCATACTTTCAAATTGCTATTTTTTTATCCTTTTGGTTATTACAGTACACATGTTATTTTTAATTAGATAATGATGTTACGAATACATGTTTCAGACAAGAATATATGCGTGTACGCAATACTCGAAAAGTGTATGTATAGTCTGCAAGTTAGCATTTTAATTTTAGAGCTTGTGGTGTGCTAATCTCATGAGTTGGTTGAACATATGATCGCCCTTTTGCATGACAAATTCAGGTAGGTTCACCAAAGTTTTATGACCGTTCCAGCCATACTAGTCATCATAGTAGTATAAATGCTAAACTTCACTGGTTCAACCCATTCTATCTTAGCTACTGTTATTGAGAACTATGAAGTTGATACATGTATTTCCTTTCAATATTATACTCCTAGAGTATGCACAAGATATTGGAGTACAACAAAATACAGCTTCTGTGAGGAAATTGCGTTGAAGGTTGATCGAGGGAGCCTTCGTTGGTTGTAACGGGATTCTTAATTACCAGTCTGATTTTTGACCGCAAATAAGGCTGATCCTGCTGTGGAGGCTGATCTTGAGACTACCAGCCGACGAGTTATTTTTGTCGGTGCTCGGAGACACGACGCTGGACCAAGCTGTTGGATGGGTTTGGCTGGAGATCCTCACGTAAGGGAAGCTAGCTAATTCACGCGGTAACACACACGCAAACAAGCGATTGCTGGCAAGATACACGTGTCGTCACTGTTTTTTTACTGCTTTTCTTCTGTCTGAGTAGTTTACGCACGTAAGGTGTTTTTGAGGACTCATCACGTTCCATACATTAACTGTTAATATGATTATATTATTACATCAATATTAACCACCCCAGGTGGGTGGTTAAGCCAAACATGCCGGCCAACTGCGAACTGTCTCATACAGGCAGCTGCGAGGCATGGGGCAAGGATTGAGTTTCACCATTCGCTCAAGAACGACTTTTACAGTCACGACGCTGCAGGACCGCTCGCCTGCAACCCGAACGTGAACGTCCCCGACTCTCTTCGGACGGGAAGACACTTTGGACCGTTGGATGACGAGCACACGCTACGTGTGAAGACATACACTTCATTTTCTGCGTTTCTGTCAACGCTATTTACAACTCGAGCCGATATTTGAGAGCGCCTGGGCGGGTAATTGTGTGCCCACCTCCACAACTATATTATACGTATTCTCGCAAAAAACTGTACTCCGTGTATATGTATTTACCAGCTGAGTGTCCGTGCGTTGCCATTGAATAATAAACTTGTGTGGTAGTACTCATTATCATTGGTTGCCGCGGACTTTGATCCAAATACCTGCATGCGCTCCTCTAGCCTGTTGCCCCCCCCCCCCCCCCCCCCCTCATTAAAATATTGGATTTTACCTTTTTCTCCTATATGAAGTGATAATTAAATTCTAGTGGAATATATTTGTCATAATGAATTAATGAAAATTGTCTATGTCATGTTCTTGATCGAATTTCATACGACCAGAGGGATATTGGCCATCAAAACAAATTCTCAGTGGCACATAATAGTAAAGATACCCATGCATAGAATAGACCAACCCCACCCTTGTTAATAACTACATGCATCATTAGGGTTTAGGGTCAATAACTACATGTGCCTCTGCTCTTCCTCCAACCCCACCCTTGTTATTTTTTTCTCTGTCACAGTCCCTGAGTATCAAACAATACACAACAAGACATTAACCATAACACTTAAAATAAAGTAAACAGAAGGACAGCAAGCAAGATACATTTTAGGCAATTGGGAAGGGACGTGAAAGTGTGAAATGGCTTGTTCTTCTAGCAAGCAAGATACTAGTGTAGACTGTAGGGTCGCCATTGTTACAACATCGCTCCATGAAGCTCAACCTATGTCTCAGTATCATTTTGTCGTGCCAATAATAATCTCAAACCGCGGATTTCAACTAACTTTGTTCTCTCCAAATATCTAAAGACAAAAAAGCTTTACGTACTTACAGAGCAGCAATGTAATATAACTCATTTTTATCAATAAATCAAACAGAGGAATCATTTTTTAAAAGCAGATGCTACATGTTAGTCTAATCTCAAACAAACTATGATGTGCAGATACGCAAAAGGGCCGTGCACGTGAAACTTTTTTTACATGATTTCATGTTTGATCTAGAACCAAAAAAAAGAGTGCATTCGATCATTTTGATACTATAACATTCAATAAATTATCATATTTTTAGTACATTATTTTTCAGCACCATGTTTCATTGGTTCTCTCATAGAGAAGCCATGTATCAAGCAATAACATATATAGTCGCTCTCCTCACCTACAAGACACCAAGTGATCATATTTGGTACCTTCACTACAATGACCTGTGCAGACAAGTTCATCTTCAGAACTATATCCCAGATGCAAATTTCCTAGTTGAAGATTAGACAGCACATGCCTGAGTGCTATAATAAAGTTTTATGAATTCGTGCCGAAAGAAAGTACTCACAGAATTAAAAAAATACAATCATCAGAATTCTTAGTCCGCATCCTTCCAACCTAAAGCAGAAGGAACAAAATCAGTTATTATGTCACCACTAAAATTAGTACCAAAGAGAAAGAGTATGGTTTCAAATGGGAATTGGTGTAGTAAGTGAGCATTTTCCATTGACATACAAATCACATGAGTGCAATTGGATGTCACAAGTGTTAAAGCTAGAACTGAGCATAGTATCTAATTTTTCAAACAACAAACTTGACACATTCTTTGTTTTTAAGACAATTCATGCAAATCACCTCGTTGAGTAAGAACTATCTTGTGGAACAGGATTTGAAAACAAGCAGGAATGATAAAATCACAATAAATGGCAAGTCCGAACCTCAGGGGCAATTAGCCCAAAACAACAGGTAATCAGGAGATTGGACGATGCCGCTCCTCTTTGCAGCAATATGAGGGTTTAGTCTGCCTAAGAGGTCCTCCGGCATGGAATAAGCTCATGATTAATGTGTGCTTGGTAATACTTTTGGAACTAAAGTTAAATAAATGGCAACCAGAATAGTAGGTTGCAAGTTTTCATGCAGTTCACCTGTGATATAGCAAACTTACATATATCTGCATCGTTAAAAATACTTCTCACTGCACTCCACAATTGTTTGTTCTGATATTATTTTTAACTCTCACGAGGCCTTTGCAGAAAGGTGAGTCCGTTGGTTTTGGCTGAACCTCGAAGAGGGTTTTAGCATGAAGGTACTTATTCCTAAGTAATTCTTGCCAAACCCCGTCCTCGGTAAGTATCTTGTATAGCTATTTGCTCAGAGGACATTTATTTTCAATTCAAGGTCTTCCATCCCTAGACCTCCTTGGTCTTTAGGGCGGCAGGTCGCATCCCACCTTGTTAGGTGGTATTTACACTTATGTTCATTAGACTGCTAGAAAAATGGATCTGTAGTAATCCAACCTTTTTCTTACCTCTTTAGGTATTTGAAAGAATGAAAATACGAACATAGGTAAACTTGTGAGAACTTTTTTGATTAGGGTGAGCCTTGCCCCATAAGACATAAGCTTACCAATCCAACAACTCAACTTTCTCTTAAAGGGCTCCTCAATGCTTTTCCATTCCTTATTAAGAAGTTTACGGAAATTCATTGGGATACCAAGGTATCTAATGGGGAAAGAGCCTGACTGATCACAACCAAACAATTGTTTGTAGTGATCCTCTTTTACTTTGGCCTTTCCAAAGCAAAATAGTTGGCTCTTGTGGAAGTTACCCCTGAAGACTTTTCTGTGTCAAAGCAAGAACCTTGTGTTTACATAGTATAAGTGTGCATGTCACTAAGCTGATACATAGATCTTGTTAGAAATCAGCTTGCCAAGTATCTAGTTTATTTTAATTCACACAAGTCGACAGAGCAATAACCTTGTGTTTCTTCTGTCGATGATGCCGCGGCTGAGAGGACGAGTTTGTCTAGCCTGGCGGAGAAGACAAAGCCAGTTTTATCCGCCGGTCGGCCGGCTGCTCCTCCCACCGCCCACTTGAACCACTAGTAGAAAACAGGCCATTAGTCCCGGTTGGGAAGGGCCTTTAGTCCCGATTCCCCAACCGGGACTAAAGTATAGAGACTAAAGGGTCCAAGCCTTTAGTCCCGGTTGGCTACGAACTGGGACTAAACCCTGGCCACGTGGTCGGTAGCGCGCGCCAGGGCATGGGGACCTTTGGTCCCGGTTGGTAACACCAACCGGGACTAAAGGTTTAGGGGTTTAGGGGTTTAGGTGTTTAGGGGTTTAGTGTTTATTGTTTATTTTTCCTTTTCATTTTGTGTTTTCCATTTAATTCTTTTTCTTTTCAAACATATTTTACGCTACTACATACTGTACACGTTATGCATATATAATAGAATACTTCGTAGAACCGATCATATATCATAAAATTTCTCGTACAAGCAATCATATATCATAGAATTTCTCGTACGATCACATGCATACACACATATATATATATATATATATACAATTTGGTATATACAATTTCTCGTACAATTTGCAGATCATTTGGGGATCGGGTAATGGTATTCTCCATTGGGAGATATGACCTGCTCAAGCAAAAATCCCGCAATTTCCTCTTGAATTGCTCGTATGCGGTCCATTGGTAGGAGCTTATTCCGCATCTCGTGCATCTTTAAAGAAGGTGATCAATATGAACATGTTAGTTGTGTGTATATGTATTAGATCATGATAAAAAAATATGAATGGTGTTTACGTACCCAAAGATCTCTTGCACTCCTATTGCTTTCGGTCATAAAGAGAATGTTCTCGCAAACGTAATATGCACATAGTTCAGTCCCCTGTGCCTGCCTCATGCACTTTACGAGAATAGAATTCAATTAGATAATAATGAAGCATGACAATGGTATTGAAACTAAAATTAGAAAGATGCGCGGACGTAGCTAGTACTACTTAATTACCCTGGGCTTTCGCCATCTCAGCTCCTCTTTCCATTCACCTCTAACATCTTTGGTGAACTTTTTCCAAACCCTACCCGGCAAACAAAATGAATAAAGGAGTTATTAATTACTTGATATCAGGAAATGAACTAATAAAGAAGCCGACATAGTGCGTCAATGATTGAAATTACCTTTGGAGCAACAAATGCAAGCTTTTGTAATCTTCAGGGTCTTTACTTAGCGAGTCCAGTACTTCAACAGTTCCATCGTCAACTCTAATGATTAGAAGGATCCAGTGGTAGCTGCGCACACGATTTGTATAAGCGGGCATGCATAACTCATCAACTACACTTAACACCAAGTATATATATATATATATATATATATATATATATATATATATATATATATATATATATATATATATATATATATAAGCAAAAATAGAATTTGTAGTACAAGAAAGTAACACTCACTGGAAGTTCCAAGGTAAAAGTATTTCTGCTTTGTACTTTAGGGCCTTCAAAAACCTTAGAAGCATTTTCTCCGTGTCTTTAGGGTCCCTTCTCAACACTTCTTCATTGACGGTATTTCGGTCAATGAACCCAATGCCATAGACTCCAGCTCTTTTCAATTCAAAAATCTTCATTCTGCATAATACCACACAAAAGAATATAGTGAGTATAATAACAGGCAATGAACGAGCTGAGCTAGAGACTTAAATTACAGAAAGAAATCACTTACAGACAATAGCAACCGACGATAGATTTGTCGAGTGCTTTTTGATTGAATAACTGAAAAAATTCCGAGTTTTCAATCCACAAAGCATTTTTATGGACGTAATGCTCTTTCTCGACTTTCACCATGAGGCTCTCCATCCCGTTCTTTATTTCTCTCATGTACCAGTCATGCAATTTGTACATTTGCGTTGTTAGAAGCTTCTCGTCGTCAGGACTAACCAGAGGTTTCCCGAGGACATATTGCCGTTCTATTTCCTTCGGATCTAATGGTGGAAATTCCTCGATCTCTAGGAATTGTTCAACGGTGATACCGAGCATTCTAGCAGTCTCTCTATCAGCGTCGGTTATTACCACGTTATTGGCACTCACCTTGAGCGGGCTGATCGATTGTACTGCCTGTTCTCCGAGCTGGGGAACAGTTTTCCCGCATTTGCTGCTACCGCTCGACTTCTGTCTTTTCTGGGATGATGCATAGGACTTGGTAATACAGCGTTCATAGTCTGATACCGGTCTTTTCTCCGCCGGTTTAGCTGCATCAATAAAGTGTTGTACGACCTCCTCGGGTATTTTCTCCTTTGGCGGCGGGGGCGATTTCGGTCCAAAACAGGCCCGCAAAGCAAGCTTCACTGATTCATCGAGTTCCTCGTCAGTCTTCTCGTAAGATAACTTCTTTTTGGCAGGAGGCTCGGGTTTCTTCTTTTGTGTTCTCTTCCGCTTTGGAGACGCTGTTTTTTGATATCGCGGACGTCTCGTGCTAGGCTCCGTCTCGGGGTGGGATGGACTCTGCTGACGTGGCGGAGCTTGATATCGCGGACTCGCTATGCGCTCCGTCTCGGGGTGGGATGGATTCGGCTGGCGCGGCGGAGATGGATTCGAAGGACTCACCCTGCGCTCCGTCTCGGGAAGGGTTGGAGTCTGCTGACGCGGCGGACTTGGAGGAGGAGTCGGTGGCCTTGGCACCGAGTTTGGAAACACGATGCATTCCTTTTTCCATAAAATGACACAACGCCTGGCTTCTCCCAGTGTCCGCTCCCCTTCACCTCCAGGGTAGTCAAGATCTAGTGTTTCATATGCCGGCACAACTTGATCCACCCCGACACGAGCATAGCCAGGTGTAATCGGATTGCCGTGGAAAGTTGCTTCATGTCCACTCGGTAAAGCAAAGCCGTCCGCCGCCTTCATGGATATGTTCTTCAGTTTCACGTGTAGCTCACAAGGTGTCGACTCTAAGATATCATCCATGGGGTAGCGAGCCAGCAGTGCATCATCGGCCGGGACCTCCGTGGAACCCACGCTGCTTTTCGGCATAGATGATGGAATGGTACCATCCAATGCTGGATCTGGTTGCTGCTGCTGCTGAGACATGCTTTGCTGGCTAAGTTTGTTGATTTGCTCCTGCTGCATGTTATATTTGCGTTCCAAGTCCTGGATCCGACCTACTTCATGCTTCTTCTTTCTGTCACGACTTCTGTAGCTGTCGTTCCAATCCGCAAACCCCATAAACCACGGAACCATGCCTTTGCCTCGTGTTCGTCCTGGGTGTTCAGGATTCTTGAGGGCGCGGGAAAGCTCGTCGTTCTCTCTCTCCGGCTGGTACACACCCGCTCGAGCTTCTTCTATTGCTTTAATTATCTCGTCCGTGGCATCTTTAAGACTGGCCTGTTCAAGAACCTGGCCTGTCTTTGGGTCCAACTTTCCCCCATGTGCATTAAACCAAGTCCTGCACCTCTCGGGCCAAGTATCTGTTACTGGAGAGACCCCTGCAGCCCTCATGTTTCGCTCAGATTCATCCCACTTAGGCAACCCAGACTTGTAGCCGCCTGGCCCCAGACGATGGTGCCACGTTTTTTGTCGGCATTTTTCTTGTTTATTCTCGACCGTTTCTTAGCTTCTTCTGATTCCTTGAACTTCACAAATTCGTCCCAGTCATCTGCTAACTTCACATATTCTCCTTTGAATTCTGGAGTCTTCCTTTTGTTTTCCACGTAACTTTCCATAATCTTTTCTTCCAAGACTGGAATTGTGTGGCCATCTTCTTAAGAGCACACTTCTTGACTTTCTCCCGTTGGAGATCTATGAGAGCCTCTGGTAGGGTGAAATGTTTCATTAGCTCCTCCCAAAGCAGATCTTTTGCTCTTTGGCTGACAAAAGAAACTGCTTGGGTATTTTTTGGCTGATTCCATTCTTGAACGGTGATTGGGATTTGGTCCCTAACGATAACTCCGCATTGACGTATAAATTTGTCCGCATTCTCTTTAGGAGCAGTCGGTTCGCCATCTACTCAGATTTGATCGATGTTAAACTTTACGCCTTGTTTCAACTTTTTTGTCGGGCCACGTTTAACCCCTGTAGAAGATTTGCTCGATCCGGAGGGCTAAAAGGAAGAAAGATTCGTTAATATATACAAATCAATCAATACATCTGATGATCACCAGAGGGCAAATTAATACCTCGCCGGACTCTGTTAAATGGACAAAAATTTCTTCGCCATCGTCATTGTCAGCTGGTTCGCTTTCGTCTCTTGGTTGTTCTTCCTCAATTCCCTCACCGGATGGGTTAAGGTATTGTGAGCCATCATCTACTTCATTCTCTTCGTTTCCGGAGCGTATCAGGTCATACATGGCATTCTCTTGATCACGGTCGTCCATAGCTTAACTAATCCAGAACAAATATAAAACAATTAGAATGCATTCAATAAGCAGAACCGGAGATATGCAAATCAATACAAGGCTTATGGTCCACATTCATTCTCATGGGATGTGCATTAGTATGAAGGACACACACATATATGCTAAGTTTAGGTAGTCTGTACAACTGCAAAATATTTGTAGCCTTGTGATAAGACATCATATTTCACATGCAGGATTTAGCAGGTAAGACTGACTTCTCGCTTGAATGCACCTAAAAATAAACCTTGACATCTGACTGTTGCAACAAATTAAGCTACATTTTAAGTGCAGTACATATCAAGCATAAAATGAAAGAGATCACTTAAGAGGAGAAAAATGTCCAACATTGTAGTAATTTTGTAGTTTGAAAAATGTCCAATTTTGTCTGTTTAAGGAATTATAGGAAGACATGTTAGTTTTGTCCCTTGTCACTCATCTATCTTCTGCATTTTCATGATTATATATACACTGTAGTTTCTGAAGTCAAAGCTGAGTTTACAGGACACTAAGAACCATGTATGTTCTTGCAGATTGTTGTCTGAGCTTACACCCTACAGAAAATTTGAAAGAATGAGGTCTTCCACTCAACATATAAACCCAACATTTTTTTTATTTTTTGCTTTTCAGTTTCTCATGTTCTACCATAAAGCACTAAGTGTCCATATATGTATTGAATTTAACTTGACTCTTTTCATTTGTTATCAACTTTTGCTAATGCCCTTCACTGAATATTCCTTTTTAGGAAATTTTGCAAGTGGAGATTAGAAGGATGGTTCAAAACTGATGGATGAAGCAAGGTGTCCTTTTAGCAGACTTTTATATGTTTGCATAATTTTTGCTCTTCAAAATGAAGCTTGGAATATTTTAGGAATTTTTAGCGGACTTAAGTTTCATGTATGACAGATTTTTATTGGAAATAGATACATTTTTGTTGTATAAGTTTTATGTCAGACTTACTATCTTGTAAACTAAGCTTGCGTATGTTCGAACTTAAACCTGGATGGCTCATTCAACATTTTCTTCTTTGTCGTCGTGAAACAACCTTTGCGTGTATAATTCAACATGTTTTTTTGGTGATTTTATAGTTAATCAAACAGGAAAATAAACACTAGCATAGAGTAGAGGATTCGGCCATCACACACATCTCATGCATCAGATCAAATTCACTAGTAACTCACAAGTTGTCTCATACAAATTTAACTACTATCTCAATTTTTAGCAAAGGTTAACAGTAACAAGAGAAGAGAGAGATTCAGAGATTCAGAGATCGGGCTTACGGCGTGGAGGAGGAGAGCGGCGCCGGCGGAGCTGACGGCGACGGTGTGGAGGAGTGGCGCCGGCGGAGCTGAGGGCGCCGGTGTGGAGGAGGAGAGCGGCGGCGGAGTCGGCGGAGGTGAGGGAGGATCAGGGGAGCTGAGGGCGACGGCCGGCGGCTGGGAGGAGCGGCGCCGGCGGAGCTGAGGGCGACGACGTGGAGGAAGAGAGCGGCGGCGGCGCGTGGACGGACGGCGCCGTCGATCGAGGGCGCGGGCGGGGCAGCCTGGCGGCGGCGTCGAAGCGAGTGAAGACGGAGTGAATTTGGGGGAGGAAGAAGCCGTTGCTAATATAGGGAGGACCTTTAGTCCCGGTTGGTATCACCAACCGGGACTAAAGACCCTTTAGTCCCGGTTGGTATAACCAACCGGGACTAAAGGCCCCCCTTTAGTCCCGGGCCTAAAGAGGCCTTTTCGGCGGCCCAAATTCGCGCGGGAAGGGACCTTTAGTCCCGGTTGGTGGCTCCAACCGGGACTAAAGGTCCATTTTCTCTTTTTTTGTTTTTTTGTTTTTATATTTGGAATAACTGTTTTTATAGTTTTTTAATGAATCTTTTTGCTTTAGGTCAAAACAATTACAAACTTTTTGTTAGTGCCGGTATTTTTCAAATTTAAATAGTTTAAATTTGAATTCTTTTGAATATTTTGAGAATCACTAGTTTG
This sequence comes from Elymus sibiricus, assembly GCA_039707655.1. Taxonomy (NCBI): domain Eukaryota; kingdom Viridiplantae; phylum Streptophyta; class Magnoliopsida; order Poales; family Poaceae; genus Elymus; species Elymus sibiricus. The sequence continues at coordinate 56,563,148 of CM077665.1, forward strand.
TGAATAACTTTAGTTTAAAAATAGATTTTTGATTGATTTTTTTTGCTGTTGTTTAATACTAGTATGTTTTATCATTATGTTAAATTTTGGAATTTTTAGGATATTTTAAATAGGTGTTTTAATCAAAACCAGATTCTGTTTAACTCTTTTTAGTTTTATACCTTCATTTGTTTTAATCAAAATCACTATTAATGAACTCTGAAAAGGTTGAAACTTGGCATGGTATCATAATTTCACCCACATAGCATGTGCTAAAAAGTTGAGAGGGTTACGGCAAAAACTGGATGCACTTCGTGTGCAAAATGGACAATCTCTTTCGAAGTATCAGGGTTTCGGACGAAAACTCGTCTGTTACAAAAGGATTTCAATTTTATTAACTTATTTCAACTCCAGACTTTTTGTGCATTCAATATGAACCATTAGAAGCCACATCATAAAATTTCAACCCTATCTAACTTCATTTGCTATTTTTCATGCATTTAATGAATTGTTTTGAGCTAAATGACCCTGAAATTAAAAAGCACCACAAATGAACTCTGAAATAGTTGAAACTTGGCATGGTATCATCATTTCACCCACATAGCATGTGCTAAAAAGTTGAGAGGGTTACGGCAAAAACTGGATGCACTTCGTGTACACAATGGACAATCTCTTTCGAAGTATCAGGGTTTCGGACGAAAACTCGTCTCTTACAAAAGGATTTCAATTTTTTTAACTTATTTCAACTCCAGACTTTTTGTGCATTCAATATGAACCATTAGAAGCCACATCCTAAAATTTCAACCCTATCTAACTTCATTTGCTATTTTTCATGCATTAATGAATTGTTTTGCTAAATGACCCTGAAATTAAAAAGCATCACAAATGAACTCTGAAATGGTTGAAACTTGGCATGGTATCATCATTTCACCCACATAGCATGTGCTAAAAAGTTGAAAGGGTTACGGCAAAAAACTGGATGCATTTCGTGTACAAAATGGACAATCTCTTTCGAAGTATCAGGGTTTCGGACGAAAACTCGTCTGTTACAAAAGGATTTCAATTTTTTTAACTTATTTCAACTCCAGACTTTTTGTGCATTCAATATGAACCATTAGAAGCCACATCCTAAAATTTCAACCCTATCTAACTTCATTTGCTATTTTTCATGCATTTAATTAATTGTTTTGAGCTAAATGACCCTGAAAATAAAAAGCATCACAAATGAACTCTTAAAAGGTTGAAACTTGGTATGCTATCATCATTTCACCCAAATAGCATGTGCTAAAAAGTTGAGAGAGTTACGGCAAAAACTGGATGCACTTCGTGTACAAAATGGACAATCTCTTTCGAAGTCTCAGGGTTTCGGACGAAAACTCGTCTGTTACAAAAGGATTTCAATTTTTTAACTTATTTCAACTCCAGACTGTTTGTGCATTCAATATGAACCATTAGAAGCCACATCCTAAAATTTCAACCCTATCTAACTTCATTTGCTATTTTTCATGCATTTAATGAATTGTTTTGAGCTAAATGACCCTGAAATTAAAAAGCACCACAAATGAACTCTGAAATGGTTGAAACTTGGCATGGTATCATCATTTCACACACATAGCATGTGCTAAAAAGTTGAGAGGGTTACGACAAAAACTGGATGCACTTCGTGTACAAAATGGACAATCTCTTTCGAAGTATCAGAGTTTCGAACGAAAACTCGTCTGTTATAAAAGGATTTTATTTTTTTAACTTATTTCAACTCCAGACTTTTTGTGCATTCAATATGAACCATTAGAAGCCACATCCTAAAATTTCAACCCTATCTAACTTCATTTGCTATTTTTCATGCATTTTATGAATTGTTTTGAGCTAAATGACCTTGAAATTAAAAAGCACCACAAATGAACTCTGAAATGGTTGAAACTTGGCATGGTATCATCATTTCGCCCATATAGCATGTGCTAAAAAGTTGAGAGGGTTACGGCAAAAACTGGATGCACTTCGTGATATTCTAGTTAATATTATATTTAACTGCAGTGATATTCTAAATATTCTAGCTAATATTTTAGTTGATTCTTTTTAGATAAAAGTGTTCGCCATTGCAAACACTACTCGTCATCCGGATCAGAATACCCCCAAGCAGCAGACCCATGGGGCACTAGTGGTGGTACTAGCGGTACAATCTTCATCACATACATCACAATGCTTCAGAAAGCTTGCTCACATCATACTAAATATTCTTACACACAAACCGTACTTAAACAGGGACATAATAGAAATAATAGTTCAGATATCCATTACAGAAAGTACTGCATAATTGAAGATACCAATCCTACTCTTCCGGATTGCAAACCTACTCATCCGAATAAGGAGACCCCCAAGCACTACATAATAGAGATAAAAGTATTCGCCATTGCAAACACTACTCGTCGTCCGGATCAGAATACCCCCAAGCAGGAGATACTAGCGGTACGAGGTGACGCTGCACATAATTGAAGATTCCAATCATGCGGTACAACTCGTATGCAACGTACCCATCTATTGCTGCATACTCAATGTTGATAGGGTCAAGTGGGGTCTTCTCCCAATGTTGGTGCCCTGACTTGGGGAATTTTGTCTTCATATCAGCGTAGTCCTCGTCGATCAGGGCGGCTGCCATATCAGCCATTGAAGTCTTGTCATGCTCAAGCCTGAACCGGCCCTGAAGATCAATGTGGCATTCAGCTGGTATCTCAATACCCCAGGTGCGCCTCGTCTTGATCTTGTCATTCGTTATATCAACGCTAGCAAAATATATGTCGCTGCGAAGGAACTCCATGAGTTTTGGACAGTGCTTGTCACTACTGCAACAACAAAATGGAACAAATGTGTTAAATACTGCTGCAACAAGTATATTTTAGAACAAGTATAATAAGAATCATAACAAGTATATTTTAGAACAACTATAATAAGAATCATAACAAGTATATTTCGGCACAAGTATAATAAGAATCATAACAAGTATAATAAGAATAACCATAACAAGTATAATTTAGAACAAGTATATAATAAGAATCATAACAAGTATAATTCGGAACAAGTATAATAAGAATCATAACAAAGGAAAATTCCTATGCATTTCCTATCCTATGAATCAAAAGAAGCCCCTAAACTATGACATGTTCTCCCACGATGGCCAATATATATATATAACTACAAGGAAAATTCTTATGCAATTTTCCTATCCTATTCCTATCCTCCTATTCCTATTCCTATGCAATTTTCCTAATCCTCCTATTCCTATGCAATTTTCTATTCCTTTGCAATTTTCCTATGAATCAAAGAAAAAGCCCCAATTTTCCTATGAATCAAAGAGAAGCCCCAATTTTCCTATGAATCAAAGAAAAGCCCCCATTTTCCTATGCATTTTTCCTATGAATCAAGGAAACTATGACATGTTCTCGACATTCCCAATCCTCCTATTCCTATATGCAATTTTCCTATCCTATGAATCAAAGAAAAGCCCCGATTAAAACTATGACAAGTTCCATATTACTTTGCCCACTGGAAGACCATGACATGTTGCTTCAAACAAAGTTGGACGACGGCAACATTGCGACCATCGGCCGTGTACTCGAGATCGAGGCCCATGAACTTGTGTTTTTCCTCTTGAAGCCATTCCTCGAACATGGAAAGAAAACCCTCGACTTTGGCGCTGTCGTTCGTGTAGACGACATGGAGATTGGTCGTGCCATGTGCGAGCACGTTCCTGTAGCGAGTTCGTGGATTCACGTTACTTTAGCGTTTCCGGTGTATATGATCTTGCGCGGAACAACTTTCAAGGCGCGAGATTTGAACGGTTGGGACCTTTAGTCCCGATTGGTGACACCAACCGAGACTAAAAGGGCTCGCGCCAGGCGAACGGTTGCCACCACCCCTTTAGTCCCGATTGGTGACACCAACCGGGACTAAAGGGTCCTCATGAACCGGGACTAATGCTTATCCTCACGAACCGGGACTAATGGAGGCATTAATCCCGGTCCAAAATGCGACCGGGACTAATGCTCCGGTCGAAAGGCCTGATTTCTACTAGTGAACTCGACCCACCACGCACGAAACATCCCTTCCGGAACGCGTTCGATATCTGAAAAATCACCAGGCCATCGGTGTGTTGCGTACGTCCAGGAAAGGAAGGAAACATCAATGGCCGCGGTGGTGGTGGTGGATGTGAGCAACAAGAGGGTGATCCTGAAGCAGCACATGATGGGGTTCCCCACCGAGGACGATATGGAGCTCCTCACAGCGACGGTGCGCCTGGCCGCCCCGCCCGGGTCGACAGCGGTGATGGTGAAGAACCTCTAACTCTCCTGCGATCCCTACATGCACAGACGAATGGCCAAGCACCTGGAGCCCAGCTACGCCCCGGGCTTCGTCCCCGGGGAGGTACCGTATTTAATTTGAAGCAGTTCTGGATATGCATGGTTTCAGCCTTTTTTTCTGAATCTTGTTTCCCCACCGGAACCCTTGACATTTTTTGTGCTTCCGTGAATCAATCCTTCCCAGCAGGTTATACCTACTTTTGTCGTGAGCAAGGTGTTTAAATCCGGGCACCCGGATTACAGGGCCGGTGATCTCGTGTCGGGAATGACAGCGTGTGAAGAATACACCTTGATCACTAATACGGGGTTGATTTTCAGATCAAACATCCTGAATTACCGTTGTCGGTGAGTTCACGTTCGTCACAAGCTAATCTAGTCATTATTATACATTTTCGTTTTTCTTTACTTTCTTGGTACACCATTGTCGTCCGCTATAATCAATCACATAATTAAGGTACTAACCCGTCCTAGAAGCTTGATAATCACTTGTGTCTGCTACTTTCGGTCGTATTTAACAGCTGATACACTGTTAGAATGTTTTCCCATCTTTTAATTAGGCATGCCTGGTCTTATTGCATTTGCTGGATTCTCTTCAACGTGACCAAGCCAAAAAAAGGCGACTATGTCTTTGTCTCGGCAGCATCAGGCGCCGTTGGACAGCTTGCCAAGATCATGGGCTTCTATGTGGTTGGCAGTGCCTGTTCTGATGAGAAGGTTTGTACATGTTCACTTTTTCTTCTCCTTTGGTTGTGGATATCCCCAACTAATGGATAGTTCTGTTCATACTGATTTTGTCGCAGCCCTTGGCAATTTCTCAATGATCCCTCGGAATGAATATGTTTCACAACATCCATCACTAATACAACATTTTTATTGGATAAAATTGTCGTCTCCTCAGGTCAACCTCCTGAAAACAAAGTTTGGATTTGACGATGCCTTCAACTACAAGAAGGAGCAGGACCTCAACGCCGCACTAAAGAGGTTAATTGCAAGCCCCTTTCCTTGCCTTACAACTGTGTTCCACCTTCCGATGCTTTGGGCCAATTAACCAATAGTTATTGATGCCAAGCCACTTTTTTATCTCATAGGTGCTTTCTGGAGGGCATCGTCATCTACTTCGACAATGTGGGTGGCGCGATGCTGGAGTGGCACTACTCAATATGTCCTGAGGTTGTGCGCAACCTTGCATGCATCTTCACCAAGCGCATCCGCATGAAGGGGTTCCAGGTTGTTAAAGTATTTCCTTTTGTTCATATCACATGTAATAGGAATGTAATCCTACCGAATATTTGTTGTATATTTCGGTTAGGATCTCCCTGATTCACCTTGATTAGCAAGGCATGTAATCCCATATATATGTGAATACAAGGCGCCCATCATGTGGCGTGATACACACAGAATATACTTGTCTTCTTGGTATCAGATAGCAACACCCCGATCCTGCCTTTTCCCACCACCGATCCAATCTCGCCGCCGCCCTCCCTGTCAACCAACCCAGGCGCCACGTCCAGCACCTCCTCCTCCCTCACCTCACCCACCCTGCCAGCCACCATGAACTCCCACTCGTTCAGCCACAACCGCGGCGGCTCGGACCGCGGCGACGGCAACCGCAGTGGCGGCAACTCCAGCAGCGGCCGCCAGGGCGGCACTTGGAGCAAGAAGAAAGGCAACGGCGGCACCAACGTGGGTAGCAACTCGGCTGGTCATCGTCCTGGCACCTCTGCATCTTCTGTTGGTCCGTGGGTGTGCTTTAACCCATACACGGGCCAACAACTTCAGGCGTCTCCAGCCATGCGGCAGAACACCGGGGCTGGCCTGCTAGGTGCACGGCCACATGCGCTACCACCCGCACAAGCCTTCACCTCTCTGGCTCCCCTGCATGGGCAGGCGTTCAGCATCAACCCGCCACCGATTCCCGGCTACGGCAGCGCTCCCTCGGTTCCCGGTCAAGGCGGCGCCCCATCTTGGGATTGCACCGCACTCATGGCCGCCCTCAACAACGCTGCAACCCCCTCGACCGTCAGTGAGTGGGTCATGGATTCCGGAGCCACCGCACATATGGCCTCCGACCCCGGTATGCTCCACACTCTCATTCCTTCCTCCTCTTCTTCTACCGTCACCGTGGGTAATGGCTCCACCTTGCCCATCTCTCACACCGGCGACACATTTCTCCCTACTTCCGCTCGCTCTCTTCTTCTTCGCAATGTCTTAGTTGTTCCAACTATTGTCAAAAATTTACTTTCCGTTCGTCGTTTCACTATTGATAATCTTTGCTCAATTGAATTTGACCCGTTCGGCTTTTCTGTGAAAGACCTTCGCACCAAGGCCGTGATTCTTCGCTGCAATAGCCTCGGCGATCTCTACGTCTTCCCATCCGCGGTCATCAACCACCACGCCCATGGACTCCTTGCCACCACCACCACCGAGCTATGGAATCGCCGCTTAGGTCACCCGGGACGCGACGCCATGTCCCACCTTCATAAGAACTCTTTTATCTCATGTAATAAAGCAGCCACGCATGTCTGTCATGCTTGTCAACTCGGCAAACACGTGCGCTTGCCCTTCACTAGGTCTACTTCCATAAGCGTTGAACCTTTTAAGTTGATTCATTGTGATCTTTGGACTTCACCGATTTTGAGCAATTCTGGTTTCAAATATTACCTCATCATTGTAGACGATTTTTCCCACTTCATGTGGGCGTTTCCCCTTCGCAACAAATCTGAAACCGCCAACACTTTACTCAACTTTGTTGCTTATATCCGCACACAGTTTTCCCGACCTCTTGTTGCTATGCAAGCCGACAACGGGACCGAGTTTCTCAACTCCACGGTCACCAACTTCTTCTCCACCCACGGCATTCACCTTCGTCTCTCATGCCCTTACACGTCCGCCCAAAACGGCAAGGCCGAACGTGCCATCCGCACAATCAACGACGTAGTTCGTACACTTCTTTTCCAATCTTCTATGCCACCCTCCTACTGGGCCGAAGCCCTTGCTACGGCCACGTATCTTGTCAACATCCGCCCCTCACAATCCATTGGCTTTGCGGTACCCTACATACGCCTCCATGGCACTTCCCCGAACTACGCCGCCCTCCGTGTTTTTGGTTGCCTATGTTATCCCAACCAGTCTGCTACAGCCACAAATAAACTCTCCCCACGATCCACCGCTTGTGTCTTTTTAGGATACCCAAGCAACCACAAAGGCTATAGATGCCTTGATATTAGCACTCGTCGAGTCATCCTATCTCGCCATGTGGTATTTGACGAGACCATATTTCCTTTCTCCTATTCCCAAGAGCGTCCAGCTGACCCCATAGCCACACTTGATTTCCTACTAGACCTTGCAGTCACGCAGCACACACCAAACCTGCATGCACACTCGCCTCCTGCCATGCATGGCAACAGTAGTCCTACACCCATGCACAGCCCTACGTCCAGCGACGCTGCACCCAACCCCATGCCTGGCAGCACCCCACTCAGCTCCCCTGCACGCATGCAACCCACCCACCCACCCGGGTTTCCTGTGCGCCCGCAACCCGCCATGCATGCGCACCCGCGTCCCACCATGCATGGCGGCTCTCCGCCTACCTCCACGTCCGACCGTCGGAGCACACCTCCTGGCCCGCTCTCTCCTCTTTCGCCCATGGTTTCACCCTCACCCGTGGTCTCTACCCCGCCAGGCCCACCACTTTCTCTCTCTAGTGACCCATCTCCTCCGGTTGTAGTCCACCGGCCCCCATCTCCATCTAACACCCACACCATGGTCACTCGAAACGTGGTCTCTTTCAGCCCGTTGACCGTCTCAACCTTCATGTTTCCCATTCCACTCCTTCTCCTATTCCTAAAACATACCGGGGAGCACTACATGACCCGCACTGGCGTCGTGCTATGAACGAGGAATTTGATGCTCTTGTTGCTAACCGGACGTGGTCTCTTGTTCCACGTCCTCCTCGTGCTCATGTTGTTTCAGGGAAGTGGATCTTCAAACATAAGTTTCACTCGGATGGCAGCCTTGCTCGGTACAAGGCGCGATGGGTCGTACGTGGCTACTCTCAACAACAGGGCATTGACTTCGACGAGACTTTTAGCCCTGTTGTGAAGCCCGCAACGATCCGTATTGTTCTCAGCCTTGCTGTCTCCCGGTCCTGGCCGATCCACCAGCTCGACGTCAAGAACGCCTTTCTCCATGGCAATCTTGACGAGGAGGTTTACTGCCAGCAGCCCCCAGGCTTCGTCGATGCTCGCTGCCCAGAGTATGTGTGCCGCCTACACAAATCTCTTTACGGTCTCAAGCAGGCGCCGCGTGCTTGGTACCAAAGGTTCGCACTGTTTGCACATCGCCTTGGCTTCATCGCTTCCAAGTCGGATGTCTCTTTGTTCATCTACAGGCATGGACACGATCTGGCCTACATCCTCTTGTATGTGGACGACATTGTCATCACCGCGTCCTCGGATCAGCTCCTTCGACGTGTCACACAACAGCTTCATGCAGAGTTTGCCATGACAGACCTCGGCACCCTATCATTTTTCCTCGGCATCTCCGTCAGTCGGACCTCCTCCGGCATGGTCCTCTCTCAGTGACAGTACGCGCTGGATCTTCTACAGCGCGCTGGCATGGTTGACTGTAACCCATCGGCCACCCCTATCGACACTAAGTGCAAGCTCTCTGCTCAGGATGGTCCTCTTCTCTCTGATCCCACGGAGTATCGGAGTTACGCAGGTGCTTTGCAGTACCTCACCCTGACACGTCCAGACATCGCGCACGCGGTTCAGCAGGCTTGTCTGTACATGCATGCGCCCAGAGAGCCTCACATGCACTTGGTCAGGCACATTCTCCGCTACATCAAGGGCACCCTTGATCTCAGCTTGCATCTCTCTAGCTCATCCTCCGTGACACTTACTGCATATTCTGACGCTGATTGGGCTGGGTGCCCTGACACTAGGCGTTCCACGTCTGGCTACTGCGTATATCTTGGTGATAACCTCGTCTCTTGGTCGTCTAAACGACAGACCACCGTGTCTCGCTCCAGTGCTGAGGCGGAGTATCGCGCAGTTGCTCATGTTGTGGCCGAGTGTTGCTGGATTCGCCAGCTCCTTGGTGAGCTTCATCACCCCCTGACGACGGCCACTGTTGTTTTTTGTGACAACGTCAGTACTGTCTACATGGCCTCTAATCCGGTCCAGCATCGTCGCACCAAGCACATTGAGATTGACATCCACTTTGTGCGAGAGAAGGTGTCACTTGGAGAGGTCCGGGTTCTACATGTGCCATCCTCGCATCAGTACGCTGACATTATGACAAAGGGATTATCCTCACAGCTCTTCTGCGAGTTTCGTTCCAGCTTATGCTTGCTACCATACGACGCACAAGCTGAGGGGGGATGTTAAAGTATTTCCTTTTGTTCATATCACATGTAATAGGAATGTAATCCTACCGAATATTTGTTGTATATTTCGGTTAGGATCTCCCTGATTCACCTTGATTAGCAAGGCATGTAATCCCATATATATGTGAATACAAGGCGCCCATCATGTGGCGTGATACACACAGAATATACTTGTCTTCTCAGGTGATAGAGTACTTCGGCACCTACCGCAAGTTCAAAGAGGAGATGGTGAGTCACTTCAAGGAAGGGAACATTACATACATGGAGGATGTTGCCGAGGGGATCAAGAACGTGCTGGCGGTGCTTGTTGGGCTCTTCTACAGGCGTAACATAGGAAAGCAGTTGGTGGCAGTTGCACAGGAGTGACATCACATGCTAGAATGTTACTTTGGGGGAACACAATGTCTTGAAACATTCCATCATTGAAATATGTAGTTCTGTTTTAGCAAAAAAAAAAAGCTAAGTTGGCAAATGGGTGTCCTAGTATTGATCTTACTACTGAATATGTTTTAGAAGAGAATACAATGAACATTAACAACATTGAAACTGAAGTTGAATTAGATAGCCTTTTTCAAATGAGGATATTGTTGGTGATTGTGATATAAATGGTTATGAGTTCGGAAAAAGTGTTGGTTCGGAACATATGTTCAACAAAATATGTATGAAAAATGACTATAATGACATCCATCATACAAAACATTATATGGTTGAATAACGCCAACGAGCTTCAAATGTTTAGCGATACTTTCAAAATTCATGATCCCTTCATTATTGTGTTGTCGGAGACAAAGAAAGAGGATTTTAGTCTTGGAATTCTTAATTGTCCAATATATTTGATGAAAGAGGATTGCCAGTAGGCAATTCACCTGGGCCAATAACAAAAATAATTTGGTGATAGCCGCTCGTGACAAAGTGTTTATGCCAACATACTAGGACACCCATTTGTCATTAGCTACTATTTCTGCCTTAACAAGGATTGGTAGTCACCATAGCCCCCTTCTACTCCATTTTGGAGAAAACCCTGCTTCCCTAGAAAAATCTTTAGGTTTGAGAAATGGTGGTTGGATATTGAGGAGTGTACTCCTGTCACCACTAGATACTAGAATTCTTTGTGCCATTTGAGAGACCTATAGATGTTTGTAACTTCAAGATTAGAGGGTTAAAGAAAACTTTAAAAGGTTGGAATATTAATGGGGAGACTGCTTAAAACAATAGATTAAAAGAGATATCACTGTTGAGTAAGTCGCTTGGATATTCTTTCTAAAACACAACCTCTGCTTCAAGATGACAAAAATGAGAATGCGATATATTGGTGGGGAGATTATCAAGATTTGGAAGATGGGAGAGAGAGAGAGAGAGAGAGAGAGAGAGAGAGAGAGAGAGAGAGAGAGAGAGAGAGATTTTGGAAGGAGATAGAATAAAACTTACTTTCATGATGTAGCCAATCAAAAAGAATAAAAAAGAGGACAACCTCTCTAGAGGGACCTAATGGAATAGTTTGTAACACTGATGTAACATTGAGTTAATATAAAAATCATTTTGGCAAAGAGAAAAAATCCTAATACATAGCGAATGGTTTTTGGTCTGTGGAAAATATGGCCAATAGGGATGAGAGTTGAGCAATGGGACCGATCTCCGGGAGAAACTTGTCGTGAACCATGTGTTCCGTCAAGATTCCCCATTCCCTCCCTGGGGAGGGAACATGGTGATATGGACCACCCGGTCTTTGTAGTCCTTCATCCTCTCGCGAAGAAGCCATAGCCTCAGCAACATGGACCACCTGGTCTCAGCGTGTTCATCCTCCAGCAGATCAGCCATAGCCTGAGCTGCTCCGCCATCTCCTGATAATCCTCCTTAGTGCATGCATGCTTGCTCGATGATGACCTAATGTTCTCCATGTGACCCCCACACTGCACTCTTTACGCGGGACAGAGTCGATGGCCAACACCCAGCAGGCAACAGGTACGTGAAGGGCCCGCCAGTGCCTCGCTGCTCAATTGTGTCCGCCATGCGGTGCACAGTCAGGTAGTGTGGCGCGAAGCAGGTTTTTGACGGCAAAACATGGTTTAACTTATTTGGCTTGTAGCGATTCATACAACACAAAAATTATTGTATCCATCTGTGTTGCTCGCTCTTCGGTTCGCTCCGGCCAACTGTATGCTTGCTTGCTTTGTGACACAAGATACTATGTATGGCGTAATTAAGGTATTTTAGTGCATTTGTGATATATGTTGAAACCACAACTATTATCTCATAACTCTACATGCTACACTCGCATGAATTCTCTTTTTATTTGTGGAACCTCGCTTGAAACATGGTGAAATAGGTGATTACTTTTGGTACATATAGTTGGAAGTAAAGGCACATGCATTGCCTGATTAACAAGAAACATGTACAACTTGCATCATGGCATTTGGTTTGACCCATGCAGATCTTCGCCGGCTTTTCTCCAACTAGATGTATGACTGCTCATCACCTTCATGCTCATTTGTTCAACATGCGCATGATGACTTTGTTACTATATTACGAGCCTTCTAAACTATATGTTTAACACAATTTATTGGTGGGCATTTTGTCATGCATAAATGTGCTCGTCTGCCAACTGGTTGAGCATAGAAGCCATGATGATTTGAGATGTATGACTGCCCTTCGGGATGACAAAGTTAGGAAGGTTCACCAAAGTCATATGACTATATATAGCTACAATAGTTAGTGTGCTAGCTAGTATAAATACGAAGAACTTCTCCACATTTAACCCATTCGTAATCCCAAAGACGTTCAGAATTAAGAAGAGGCTACATATATTTCATGATATTTTATGAAGTATGAGATATTGGAGTAGACCAAAAGATAAAAGGTTTGGGGTTGGAGTTGTCTCCTGCGGTTGCATGAGTGACTCCTCTTCCCAATGTGCTTTGGCTCACCGGAAAACCTAATCTTAGGATGTCCGTTTCCTTGATTTTAAACGGATTCTATTATGTCGATGTCTTGAGTAAAATAAGGAAAATAGCCTTCCCAATACTTGGCGAAGATCACTATGTCCTACAATTACAAGGCTAGTTACTGGTTCTCCAGAGTTGTACAATCTGGAAGCTGGTGGAAGGGCTTCAATCCAGATCCTGATAAGTTTCAAACAGAAAAACGTTCTCAGATCCAAGATGGAGTCTGATGTTTACATGCACAAGCTCAACTGTGTACATTCACTGTGCTCAAAGAGAAACTTCCTAATTTGTTGGAACTGATCTACTCAATCTCTATCGGATGTAGAGCTACTACTTTCCTTACTACTGCCGGTTGTGCTACTGCTACATTGTTCATTTTCCATGCTAGGGAGGCCCATGCTTATAGGCCACGAGGCTGATTGTGTTGGGTACCTTGCTTGGGGTCGCGCAATATGGTTGGGGCCCCACCTGGTATTTTGATGGTTTAAGGCGTTAGATATCACATGCCACATCTGGGAAGAGCTAAGTTCCCGTGGTGCTGTTGCATAAGAGTGCTCCATGACTGTTGGATGCTGAAAAGAGCATACTGCACTTGTGATGGTCGGTGCCCTTGCCCTTCTCGAAACTAGTGATTTTACTAACCATCAACACTTGATGCTCCATCTTGATTTCTACCTTCGCGGTGTCAAAGATCGCGAATAGCTCAGGGATCATTATTTCCATTCCTGGCATTTTATAGTTCATCACGAAGCTCTAGTAGCTTAGTGGCAGTGACTCGGAGAACTATATCAATCACTATCTTATCTGGAAGATCAACTCCCACTCGATTCAAGCGATTGTAGCACCCAGACAATCTGAGCACATGCTCACCGATTGATCTATTCTCCTTCATCTTGCAGGCAAAGAATCTTGTTGGAGGTCTCATACCTCTCAACATGGGCACGAGCCCGAGATCCCAATTTCAGCTCTTAGAACATCTCATATGTTCCGTGACGTTCAAAACGTTTTGGAGCCTCAATTCTAAGCCGTAATGCATGACGCACTGAACTATCAAGTAGTCATCAGAACGTACCTGTCAGATGTTCACAACATCTACAGACGACGCTTGAGGGGGTGGCGCACTGAGCGGTGCATTAAGGACATAAGCCTTCTGTGCAGCAATGAGGGCAATGCTCAGATCACGGACCCAGTCCGCATTATTGCTACCATCATCTTTCAACTCTATTTCTCTAGGAACATATAAAAATACAAGGGAGCTACAGCGCGAGATAGTAATCTACAACATAATTTGCAAAGACATTTTGACTATGTTCATGATAATGAGTTTAGTTAATCATATTACTTAAAAACTCCCACTCAAATTGACGTCCCTGTGGTCATTCGAGTGTCACATGATCCAAATTCACCAATCCAAGTCCGATCATCACGTGAGATGAGGTGGTTACAATGGTGAACATCTTCATGTTGATCATATCTACTATATGACTCATGTTCGACCTTTCGGTCTCTTGTGTTCTGAGGCCATGTCTGTACATGCTAGGCTCGTCAAGTTTAACCCGAGTGTTCCGCACGTGCAACACTCGGGGAGAACACAATTTTATCTTGAATTTTTAGTGAGGGATCACCTTATAATGCTACTGTCGTCCTAAGCATAATAAGATGCATAAAAGGATTAACATCACATGCAAATCATAAGTGACATGATATGGCCATGATCTTGTGCTTTTGATCTCCATCTCCAAAGCACCGGCATGATCTCCATCGTCACCGGCATGACACCATGATCTCCATCATCTTGATCTCCATCAACGTGTCGCCATGAGGTTGTTGCGCCAACTGTTGCTTCTACGACTATTGCTAACTCATAGCGATAAAGTAAAGCAAAAACGGCGAAAATAAATTAAAGACAACCCTATGGCTCCTGCCGGTTGCCGTACTCATCGACATGCAAGTCGTGATATTCTATACAAAACATGATCATCTCATACATCACATATATCTCATCATGTAATTGGCCATATCACATCACAACATACCCTGCAAAAACAAGTTAGACGTCCTCTAATTGTTGTTGCATGTTTTACGTGGCTGCTACGGGTATCTAGCAAGAACGATTCTTACCTACGCAAAACCACAACGGTGATACACAAATTGCTATTCAACCTTCTCAAGGACCGCCTTTGTCGAATCCGATCCAACTAGAGTGGGAGAGACAGACACCCGCCAGCCATCTTTATGCAACAAAGTCACATGTCAGTTGATGGAACCGGTCTCTCGTAAGCGTACGAGTAAGGTTGGTCCGGGCCGCTTCATCCGACAATACCGCTGAATCAAGAAAAGACCAAGGGAGGAAGCAATCTGAGCATCAACGCCCATAAACTCCTTTGTGTTCTACTCGTGATCTCATCTACACATAGACCTAGCTCTGATGCCACTGTTGGGGAACGTTGCATGGGAAACAAAAATTTTCCTACGCACACGCAAGATCTATCCATGGTGATGAGCATCTACGAGAGGGAGAGTGGATCTACATACCCTTGTAGATCGCTAAGCGGAAGCGTTAAGAAACACGGTTGATGTAGTCGAACATCTTCGCGATCCAAATCGCAAGCCGTCCCGTGATCCCATCATGATCCGTCTCGCGATCCAATCACGATCCGTCCCGCGATCCAATCACGGTCCTTCCAATCTAGTGCCGAACGGACGGCACCTCCGCGTTCAGCACATGTACAGCTCGATGACGATCTCCGCCTTCTTGATGCAGCAAGAGGGAGCGGAGAGGTAGATGAGTTCTCCGGCAGCGCGACGGCGCGGCGGCGGCGGCGGTGGAACTATTCCAGCAGGGCTTCGCCTAAGCACTACTAAAAACTAGAGGAATTGTTCTATCGGGGAGAGAGGGCTGCACCGCGGCTTAGGTTTTTTTGGTGTGGCTGCCCTCTCTCCCCTCCAGTATATATAGGAGGAAGGGGAGGGAGGCCGGAGCCCCTAGGGCTGCCCCTAGGAGTCGGCCAAAGTGGGAGAGGTGGAGGAGTCCTACTCCAATCCTACTAGGAGTAGGATTCCTCCCCCACTTGGAAACCTTTTCCACCTCTTGGGTTTTTCCACCCCTAGCCGTATGGGCTTTACTGGGGGCTTCGGCCAGCCCACTAGGGGCTGGTTTGCCTCCTCCCACAGCCCATGAGGCCCTTTGGGGCGAGAGGCCCCTCCCGATGGTCCCCCGGTACCTTCCCGACACTCCCGGTACACTACCGAGGTACCCGAAACTTTTCCGGTGACCAAAACGGGACTTCCTATATATCAATCTTGACCTCCGGACCATTCCGGAGCTCCTCGTGACGTCCGGGATCTCATCCGGGACTCCGAACAACCTTCGGTCACCATCATACATAACTCAATACTACCTAAACGTCACCGAACGTTAAGTGTGCAGACCCTGCAGGTTCGAGAACTATGTAGACATGACCGAGACACCTCTACAGTCAATAACCAATAGCGGGACCTGGATGTCCATATTGGTTCTTACATATTCTACGAAGATCTTTTATCGGTTGAACCTTTATGTCAAGGATTCAGTTAATCCCGCATGCTGTTCCCTTTGTTTCTTCGGTATGTTACTTGCCCGAGATTCGATCGTCGGTATCTCTATACTTAGTTCAATATCGTTACCGGCAAGTCTCTTTACTCGTTCCGTAATAAAAGATCCCGTGGCTAACTCTTTAGTCACTTTGCTTGCAAGGCTCATTGTGATGTTGTATTACCGAGTGGGCCCTGAGATACCTCTCCGTCACACGGAGTAACAAATCCCAGTCTTGATCCATGCCAACTCAACAGACACCCTCGGAGATACCTGTAGAGCATCTTTATAGTCACCCAGTTACGTTGCGACGTTTGATACACACAAGGTATTCCTCCGGTGTTAGTGAGTTGCATGATCTCATGGTCATAGGAACAGATACTTGACATGTAGAAAACAATAGCAATAAACTGACACGATCATATGCTATGTTCATAGTTTGGGTCTTGTCCATCACATCTTTCTCCTAATGATGTGATCCCGTTATCAAATGACATCTCATGTATATGGCTAGGAAACCTTGACCATCTTTGATCAACGAGCTAGTCAATTAGAGGCATACTAGGGACACAATGTTGTCTATGTACCCACAGATGTATTTGAGTTTCCAATCAATACAATTATAACATGGATAATAAACGATTATCATGAACAAGGAAATATGATAATAAGTAAATTATTATTGCCTTTAGGGCATATTTCCAACAACGTTGTTGTTCCATCGTGAGGTCCAGGACAAAGAAGTGAAGAAGCATAGTGTTCTAGCTCACTGGACCCCGCGAGCAACTCTAAGGTACCTACCGTCCCACCGGCCTCGATCGTTTCCCGGAGTCTCATCTCTTTTACAAGCGCTACATTCTGGAACAACAATGCCTGGTTAGTACCAGTTCGCCTGTGCAATCCCTCTCTTATTTATTTTACTGAATGTCTTGAACTGTCAAACATTCTTCTTTAATTGTGTGATGTTATGTACGGTGGTATCTAAATGTTGGGATTAAATGATTAATTGAGCATTCTTATGAGGAATGTTGAATATTTTTGTGCATTAGCTTTTGCTGGGATTTTTTTGGTCGACTTGTACCCATTGGTCCATTATGGCGGCGATCCTCTTTACTTTATTGGCTGAATAAGCTTGATCTTGGAGTGATTGTGTATATTGGAACGTTCAAGACTCATGTTGAATTAGTTAAGTTGATATAAAATACATTTGTTGTATGCTCCATTAGTGGTTTATACTTGAAACCTGGCGTGTCAATTTTAGTAAATATTACATCATCAAAGTTGTTTTATGCATGCTGTTGGTGACTGTATACTCTCTCCTAATAGTTTTATTACTTGTTGTATGCAGGCTGATTGGAGCCTATTTTTTTCCTTTAAAAGCCTATTTTTTGATATCAGGTGCTCATTGAGCTGACTAAGAACAAGCAGATCATCATTTCGCCATCTTCGGCCGCCCCAGGGTATGTCATCTCTTTGGCCTGTTCCAGCACTGTCTTCTTTGTTCCTGACTATAAAAATTGATGCATGTGTCCTGTTCTAAAGTGGAAAATCACTTATAGCTTGTACTCTCCATCTCTTGTGTTAACTTACACTGTGCTGGTACTTATCATTTGCAAAATATATCTCAGTTTTCGCTATTATGAGAATGTTATATGCATGGTTTCCTGTTAAATCTAAAGTTCTGCAACAATTTTTCATCGTTATGAGAATTTATATTCAAGGATTCACTTGATTATGTTTCTAACTTTTCATAATTTATTATTTGCAGATGTTGGCCTTCATTCTTCAAAAGTTGGGTGTACAGGAGCTCTAGGAAGAAGAATCCCGAATAAAACCCACACCCAGCAATGCGTTTTAGCTCACTGGAGCTACTTATGTGTATATTTAGTTGTATTTTATAGCTGAATACCAGATTTGTAAGATGTATGATTGTAATGTACTTTGCTTGGATGTTGTATGAAATATTATGCCTTATTGGCTCTTTTTGAATCAAATTATCTAATTGCACAAATATAGAACTGATGTGTGGTACCCAAACCGCAATCCTGGTAATTGGTTCCCATTTGACTAGTGGGTCCTACTTTAAAATGGAAAAGAAACAAAAAAAAACTGACAAGTGGGCTGGAAAAAGGCTGTGGCCCAAAAAATATGAACTGTTAAAGGCTGTGGCCCAAAAAATAAAAGGCTGTTGGGCTTGGCCCATGTAGCTGACCAAAATTGTAAGGAAAAACAAAAATAGGCTGAATTAATGGGCTTGGCCCATATAGACACCTTTTCATTTGGTCGCAATTTTGCCATGTCAGCTTGCCACGTCGGATCCGACGTGGTGCGGGTAGATTGCAAGTGACCAAAACAATTGGTCGTAGAACCAACGACCTTTTGTTTTGGTCATTACCTTCTACGACCATTTCACAGTGAAGATCGTTAAGTTTCATTAAAGACGGTGAGCTTTTGACCAACTTTTTTTGGTCACAACAAGGTCACAAGTGAAAAACAACGACCATTCAGTGACCAATATTGATGGTCGCAAGTTGCCATATTTCTTGTAGTGTTGGTTCAACTCCACAAAATTTGGAGGCTCCCAAGCGGCACCTAATCAATCTAGAAGATACCACTCTCCAAAAGGTAATAGATGTCGTTATTCATGATGAATTCCATGGTCTTATGTTTCAAAAGATAGTCTCCTCAACACTCAATCACTATCTCATAAATTTGGCATGGTAGTAGGAGAAGGATTGGAGTGGAAAGCAACTTGAGGCGGCTAGAAATCAAGGATCAAATGTTGGAGTGAAATCCCCTTGATTTCAACACAAGTGTAGGGGATTCTCTCTTAGAAAATGGATATGGGAAGTGGTAGCTTCATCCCGATTGCCCTCTCTGAGCTGATGGAGTTGGTGAGAGTATATATAGCCATTACCAAAAATCCAACTGTTACACACTTTTATGCACAACTCGGTGGGACCGGATGAAGTCAGTCGGTGAGACCGACTAGTGCAAAAGGTCTGAACTTTAGGCTTTTCGATGAGACAGGATGAAACAACTCGGTTGGACTGATGCGTGATGACATAATCACATTCCACATTTCGGTGAGACTAAGTGAAACCACTCGGATATTCCGAGATGAGATCAATAGGTAACAGAAAGTTGGCAGGTGCTCTTCGGTGGGACCGAATGGTCATCTCGGTGAGACCGAGGTGCTAGGGTTAATACACATTAATGCACACTGTCTCTCTCGGGCTGCCTTACACCACAAGTTAATGTCGGAACTTAAGCTTGAAAGATGGTAAGTTCATCCACTTTTTTACCAGCATAATTAAACATACATTAGGATGGATCTACTAGGGAATCAATGACACATTCTGAACCCTAAAACATGACTTGGACATGGATGAGAACAACATGCACATTCACATACCCACCCACGCTCAACTGTAACATTACATATAACAACATGGAGAAGAAAACGACCACCCAAAATTGAGAAACATGGTCACTGCCTCACTGGAGCAATGTTGTGTTGTGATGTAATCTACGAGGTTAATTAGTAGTTAATGCACACCTATTTTTGTGATGTAATCTACGAGGTTAATTCGTAGTTTAGTGCACACCTAATTTTTTGATGTAATCGACGAGGTTAACTAGTAGTTAATGCACACCTATTTTACTCACCTAGCATTTTGCCAAGCTCATTGAGCAAACTGTGGTTATGCTTCCCCCTATCGGATTTGTGAACCATCCTCGGGGCCTTCTTCTTGGACTTGCTTTCAGTGACAAGCCTGCGAATAAAAAACTATTGGTACTACTACGTGAGCAACAACGGAACACTTGTATTCCCCCATCGTTCAGAAAATGAAAAAGAATAGAAGAATCGCTTGAATGAAATCCCCAAACAGAACGAGATCTAGAACCGCTCCAATAGGTCTTACCAATATACGATCTTCTTCTCTACGGCGGCGGTGTTGGTGCCTTGGGCAACATTTCCCCTCTTGGCGACCATATTTTGCCCCCCTGTCCTATGTTCGCGCAAGGGCAGAGAGTAAAGAGGAAGAAGAAAAGAAGACCGAGTGGGTGGGGGCCTTGGGGGTGCGGAAGGTTGTGTGGCGTGGCGCCTGCACGTGCTGCCGCATGGGCTTCCTCCACCCCACCCATGCTTTGTCTTTACATCGTCTCAACGATTTCCATAAAACATAAAAACATTCGAACCAACCCGTTGTTGGATGGTGGTATCCTTAGTCGACGAGAGTTCAAGTCCTATACTTGACATTGATGCTCGTATTTTTTGATTTATTACAAGCCTTCCGACGATGTGCGTTTAGTGCTCATAGGGGTAGGATGTGCGTACATATGTTCATAGGGATGAGTGTATGCTCGTATATGTGAGCGACTTCGATTATTATTTAAAAAATGATTTTCGCAAAATTGTTTTTTAGACAAACCACAAAACAGCTACTATTTCAATATTTTCTTCATTTTTTTTCACCCACCACTTTAGACGAGTTTACTTGATGTTATATATAAGAAATGACCAAGCGACCAGTTTGATATGCTACCAACAGAAATCTGTAATATATGATACAGAAAAAAATAGCGTAAAATTTGGTCTATGTTTACTGTGTTTGTATCCTTTTGATGCTCTATTTGAGTCAATAAAATACATCCTTTATAAAAATAATGATACATAATTAATGGTGTTGAGAATGCCTAGTGGCCTAATAACTCTTTGGAAAAACAGGCGTATATGGACGAATCAACCAGTGGTTGGAGGGTTAGGAGGATAGTGATATCCCCTGTCCACCAGGGTTCAAATCCTAGACTTAACATTGATGCTCGCATTATTCCTAGATTTATTTCAGACTATCGGCGACATTCGTTCACTTAGAGGAGATGTTCTCGTCGATTGCGAGACTCCTATGGATATTTTATAAAATCTCAAGATGTTATGCCGACTCAGTCTTTTGAAATTGCTCATAGAGATAGGATATACGTACGTGTGTTTATAGTGACGAATGTATGCTCGTCTATGTGAGCGAATTTACTTTAACTGTGTTAAGAAAAGGTGTATATGGATGAAATGTGGCAAGTGCACCTAAAATAACAACCACAAAGGAAGAAAACTGATCTGACCTACGAGCACGCACAATCTCAATTTTATGTGCTGGCGGCTGGCGCGTGGCCATGATCATTTCTTTATTGGACGCAGCCACACGGGAAACAAGGAGTGTGGTGCACGCGCGTCAAAGTCCGGACGCACTGGGCAACCTGGCTCGGCCGACCCATGTACCTGGCGGACAGTTGAGGCGCAATCATTGCTTCCAGTCGGGTTACTGTAGCGCGCATGCATAGGTACTGTAACACTTTCTTTTTTTGCTTTTCGTTCGTTTTTTGAAAAATCATGAAACAATATATCTATTTTTGAAACTTTTTGAACTTTCTATGAAAATCGGAATGTTTTTGAAATACCTAACTTTTTATGAAAACATGATTTTTTTTCATAAATTATTATGTTTCTAAATGCCAACGCTTTTTACAAGTTGTGAACTTCTTCTCAAAATTATGAACAATTTTTCAAAATCGCGAGCATTTATTGAAATTCCTGACCATTTATTGAAATGTTTTAATATTTTTAAGCAAAGGGAACCTTTTGATAACATAACATTCTTTCAAATTTGCAAACATTTTTTAAAATTGGAAAATTAAAAAAGATCACACAATAAAAAAGAAGCAGAAAAAATGAGAAAGAAAACTGATTAGGAAACCTTCGAGAAGGTTTCCAAAACCGGTTGGCTCTCACTGTCTAAACGCTCAAACTCAATCGGCCCATCTCTTGTCGCTCGGGTTGTTCACCTATGTGATGTGCCAACAATCCAGGGCAAATACTGGCGAATAGGTATTACTATGCATGCACGACAAGCACCGGAAAATGAGACCACAATTTGTTTGAATCATGCAGGTGCATGCTTTAAGGGTGGCCCAATAAGGGTGGCCCAATCGGTTTTTGTTGTCGTTTTATGTCCTTAAGGGAGACCCAATCGAGTCTTGTGGTCTGTCGAAGTTGCTCATAAGGGGTAGGATGTCCGTGCGTGCCTTCGCATGGGTGAGAGTATGCTCCTATTTTTGAGAGATTTCGATTGTACTGTGTTAAAAAATGCTAAACATTTTCTAATACATGTTGAGAAAATTCGCAATTACGTGATTAGTTTACACCGTATTAATATTTTCTAAAACGTCATGGAAATATTATTTCAAAATTTGAGATTGCTTCTTTGAAAATATCACGAACAGTTCTGAGTCATACGCATTTATTTTAATATTACACGTTCATTTTATTAGATTGCACAAATTGCTTTTTAAATGTCGTGACCATTTTTTGGAACGTTTAATTTTTTTTAATATGTCACGCAAATTTTGTTGAACATTTTTGTACATTATATAAACATAGTTAAAAATGTGACGACTTGTATTGTAATACATTAACATTTATTAATAGTATGAATTTTTTACTATGAATTGCATGATCATATTTTTTTTACAGTATGTAAATAGTATGAAGAAATGCCACATTTTTTTGATGAAACATGTGACATTTATTAAATGTCACAAACATTGATATTTGAATTTTATCAACATTTTTAAATTTTGTGCAAAAATATTTGTAGACTAATGAATATTTTTTCATTGTGGGAGGAACGCTTTTCAAAATTTATGTCAATTTATTTTAGATACCAGTTTTTAAATACAAACAATATAAAAATAAAATAAAAAACAAACAAACATTTAAAAAAAGAATGAATGAACAAATACGTACGTACCAACTAACGGGCCGGCCAAGTAGTGCATAGCACAGAGGCGGTCGGATGCTCACGCTCTGCGGGCGAGCTATAGATGAGAAATTAATTAGATAGAAAGAAGTACAACGCGTACCCCTTCGCTGCTCTCGTGAGCCAAAGCGATTAGAGTTTTCTTTGCCTCGCGCAGCGCACCCGCCGTGCTGCCTCGTCTTTGTATCCTTAGGGCCCTGGAGGCCCGGTGGATCCCGGTCTTTGCCGGCGGAAGGGCTCTCTTTTCAGATGTTGTTTTGAGTTTTGTTAGGGTTTGTGCACTGCTTAAGAAGACGAGGCGACGACGGTTCTCTGAAGATGGAATAAGTTTCTCCCCGTCTACCCCATGTTCCCGGGGTGGAGAACAAGGGCTGGTGGGAGTATTGCACCCGCTTGGGAAGATGATAGGGGTGGAGAACAAGGGCTGGTGCGATTATTGCACTCTTCCGTGAATCAATAAAAAAAACGACCAACAACCGATGGAGCCTCGCGGCACCACCGTCGATGAGCGGATGGAAGCATGAGAGGTGTGGTTTGGAGATGGTAGACGTCCGGGCCGTTGCCATCAGCCGCACGGGCCTTGCTCCGCGGCGACAAAAATGGTGGGGGCTGGGGGTGGGGACGAGACCATACTTTCAAATTGCTATTTTTTTATCCTTTTGGTTATTACAGTACACATGTGTATTTTTAATTAGATAATGATGTTACGAATACATGTTTCAGACAAGAATATATGCGTGTACGCAATACTCGAAAAGTGTATGTATAGTCTGCAAGTTAGCATTTTAATTTTAGAGCTTGTGGTGTGCTAATCTCATGAGTTGGTTGAACATATGATCGCCCTTTTGCATGACAAATTCAGGTAGGTTCACCAAAGTTTTATGACCGTTCCAGCCATACTAGTCATCATAGTAGTATAAATGCTAAACTTCACTGGTTCAACCCATTCTATCTTAGCTACTGTTATTGAGAACTATGAAGTTGATACATGTATTTCCTTTCAATATTATACTCCTAGAGTATGCACAAGATATTGGAGTACAACAAAATACAGCTTCTGTGAGGAAATTGCGTTGAAGGTTGATCGAGGGAGCCTTCGTTGGTTGTAACGGGATTCTTAATTACCAGTCTGATTTTTGACCGCAAATAAGGCTGATCCTGCTGTGGAGGCTGATCTTGAGACTACCAGCCGACGAGTTATTTTTGTCGGTGCTCGGAGACACGACGCTGGACCAAGCTGTTGGATGGGTTTGGCTGGAGATCCTCACGTAAGGGAAGCTAGCTAATTCACGCGGTAACACACACGCAAACAAGCGATTGCTGGCAAGATACACGTGTCGTCACTGTTTTTTTACTGCTTTTCTTCTGTCTGAGTAGTTTACGCACGTAAGGTGTTTTTGAGGACTCATCACGTTCCATACATTAACTGTTAATATGATTATATTATTACATCAATATTAACCACCCCAGGTGGGTGGTTAAGCCAAACATGCCGGCCAACTGCGAACTGTCTCATACAGGCAGCTGCGAGGCATGGGGCAAGGATTGAGTTTCACCATTCGCTCAAGAACGACTTTTACAGTCACGACGCTGCAGGACCGCTCGCCTGCAACCCGAACGTGAACGTCCCCGACTCTCTTCGGACGGGAAGACACTTTGGACCGTTGGATGACGAGCACACGCTACGTGTGAAGACATACACTTCATTTTCTGCGTTTCTGTCAACGCTATTTACAACTCGAGCCGATATTTGAGAGCGCCTGGGCGGGTAATTGTGTGCCCACCTCCACAACTATATTATACGTATTCTCGCAAAAAACTGTACTCCGTGTATATGTATTTACCAGTTGAGTGTCCGTGCGTTGCCATTGAATAATAAACTTGTGTGGTAGTACTCATTATCATTGGTTGCCGCGGACTTTGATCCAAATACCTGCATGCGCTCCTCTAGCCTGTTGCCCCCCCCCCCCCCCCCCCCCCTCATTAAAATATTGGATTTTACCTTTTTCTCCTATATGAAGTGATAATTAAATTCTAGTGGAATATATTTGTCATAATGAATTAATGAAAATTGTCTATGTCATGTTCTTGATCGAATTTCATACGACCAGAGGGATATTGGCCATCAAAACAAATTCTCAGTGGCACATAATAGTAAAGATACCCATGCATAGAATAGACCAACCCCACCCTTGTTAATAACTACATGCATCATTAGGGTTTAGGGTCAATAACTACATGTGCCTCTGCTCTTCCTCCAACCCCACCCTTGTTATTTTTTTCTCTGTCACAGTCCCTGAGTATCAAACAATACACAACAAGACATTAACCATAACACTTAAAATAAAGTAAACAGAAGGACAGCAAGCAAGATACATTTTAGGCAATTGGGAAGGGACGTGAAAGTGTGAAATGGCTTGTTCTTCTAGCAAGCAAGATACTAGTGTAGACTGTAGGGTCGCCATTGTTACAACATCGCTCCATGAAGCTCAACCTACGTCTCAGTATCATTTTGTCGTGCCAATAATAATCTCAAACCGCGGATTTCAACTAACTTTGTTCTCTCCAAATATCTAAAGACAAAAAAGCTTTACGTACTTACAGAGCAGCAATGTAATATAACTCATTTTTATCAATAAATCAAACAGAGGAATCATTTTTTAAAAGCAGATGCTACATGTTAGTCTAATCTCAAACAAACTATGATGTGCAGATACGCAAAAGGGCCGTGCACGTGAAACTTTTTTTACATGATTTCATGTTTGATCTAGAACCAAAAAAAAGAGTGCATTCGATCATTTTGATACTATAACATTCAATAAATTATCATATTTTTAGTACATTATTTTTCAGCACCATGTTTCATTGGTTCTCTCATAGAGAAGCCATGTATCAAGCAATAACATATATAGTCGCTCTCCTTACCTACAAGACACCAAGTGATCATATTTGGTACCTTCACTACAATGACCTGTGCAGACAAGTTCATCTTCAGAACTATATCCCAGATGCAAATTTCCTAGTTGAAGATTAGACAGCACATGCCTGAGTGCTATAATAAAGTTTTATGAATTCGTGCCGAAAGAAAGTACTCACAGAATTAAAAAAATACAATCATCAGAATTCTTAGTCCGCATCCTTCCAACCTAAAGCAGAAGGAACAAAATCAGTTATTATGTCACCACTAAAATTAGTACCAAAGAGAAAGAGTATGGTTTCAAATGGGAATTGGTGTAGTAAGTGAGCATTTTCCATTGACATACAAATCACATGAGTGCAATTGGATGTCACAAGTGTTAAAGCTAGAACTGAGCATAGTATCTAATTTTTCAAACAACAAACTTGACACATTCTTTGTTTTTAAGACAATTCATGCAAATCACCTCGTTGAGTAAGAACTATCTTGTGGAACAGGATTTGAAAACAAGCAGGAATGATAAAATCACAATAAATGGCAAGTCCGAACCTCAGGGGCAATTAGCCCAAAACAACAGGTAATCAGGAGATTGGACGATGCCGCTCCTCTTTGCAGCAATATGAGGGTTTAGTCTGCCTAAGAGGTCCTCCGGCATGGAATAAGCTCATGATTAATGTGTGCTTGGTAATACTTTTGGAACTAAAGTTAAATAAATGGCAACCAGAATAGTAGGTTGCAAGTTTTCATGCAGTTCACCTGTGATATAGCAAACTTACATATATCTGCATCGTTAAAAATACTTCTCACTGCACTCCACAATTGTTTGTTCTGATATTATTTTTAACTCTCACGAGGCCTTTGCAGAAAGGTGAGTCCGTTGGTTTTGGCTGAACCTCGAAGAGGGTTTTAGCATGAAGGTACTTATTCCTAAGTAATTCTTGCCAAACCCCGTCCTCGGTAAGTATCTTGTATAGCTATTTGCTCAGAGGACATTTATTTTCAATTCAAGGTCTTCCATCCCTAGACCTCCTTGGTCTTTAGGGCGGCAGGTCGCATCCCACCTTGTTAGGTGGTATTTACACTTATGTTCATTAGACTGCTAGAAAAATGGATCTGTAGTAATCCAACCTTTTTCTTACCTCTTTAGGTATTTGAAAGAATGAAAATACGAACATAGGTAAACTTGTGAGAACTTTTTTGATTAGGGTGAGCCTTGCCCCATAAGACATAAGCTTACCAATCCAACAACTCAACTTTCTCTTAAAGGGCTCCTCAATGCTTTTCCATTCCTTATTAAGAAGTTTACGGAAATTCATTGGGATACCAAGGTATCTAATGGGGAAAGAGCCTGACTGATCACAACCAAACAATTGTTTGTAGTGATCCTCTTTTACTTTGGCCTTTCCAAAGCAAAATAGTTGGCTCTTGTGGAAGTTACCCCTGAAGACTTTTCTGTGTCAAAGCAAGAACCTTGTGTTTACATAGTATAAGTGTGCATGTCACTAAGCTGATACATAGATCTTGTTAGAAATCAGCTTGCCAAGTATCTAGTTTATTTTAATTCACACAAGTCGACAGAGCAATAACCTTGTGTTTCTTCTGTCGATGATGCCGCGGCTGAGAGGACGAGTTTGTCTAGCCTGGCGGAGAAGACAAAGCCAGTTTTATCCGCCGGTCGGCCGGCTGCTCCTCCCACCGCCCACTTGAACCACTAGTAGAAAACAGGCCATTAGTCCCGGTTGGGAAGGGCCTTTAGTCCCGATTCCCCAACCGGGACTAAAGTATAGAGACTAAAGGGTCCAAGCCTTTAGTCCCGGTTGGCTACGAACTGGGACTAAACCCTGGCCACGTGGTCGGTAGCGCGCGCCAGGGCATGGGGACCTTTGGTCCCGGTTGGTGTTACCAACCGGGACTAAAGGTTTAGGGGTTTAGGGGTTTAGGTGTTTAGGGGTTTAGTGTTTATTGTTTATTTTTCCTTTTCATTTTGTGTTTTCCATTTAATTCTTTTTCTTTTCAAACATATTTTACGCTACTACATATTGTACACGTTATGCATATATAATAGAATACTTCGTAGAACCGATCATATATCATAAAATTTCTCGTACAAGCAATCATATATCATAGAATTTCTCGTACGATCACATGCATACACACACATATATATATATATATATATATATATACAATTTGGTATATACAATTTCTCGTACAATTTGCAGATCATTTGGGGATCGGGTAATGGTATTCTCCATTGGGAGATATGACCTGCTCAAGCAAAAATCCCGCAATTTCCTCTTGAATTGCTCGTATGCGGTCCATTGGTAGGAGCTTATTCCGCATCTCGTGCATCTTTAAAGAAGGTGATCAATATGAACATGTTAGTTGTGTGTATATGTATTAGATCATGATAAAAAAATATGAATGGTGTTTACGTACCCAAAGATCTCTTGCACTCCTATTGCTTTCGGTCATAAAGAGAATGTTCTCGCAAACGTAATATGCACATAGTTCAGTCCCCTGTGCCTGCCTCATGCACTTTACGAGAATAGAATTCAATTAGATAATAATGAAGCATGACAATGGTATTGAAACTAAAATTAGAAAGATGCGCGGACGTAGCTAGTACTACTTAATTACCCTGGGCTTTCGCCATCTCAGCTCCTCTTTCCATTCACCTCTAACATCTTTGGTGAACTTTTTCCAAACCCTACCCGGCAAACAAAATGAATAAAGGAGTTATTAATTACTTGATATCAGGAAATGAACTAATAAAGAAGCCGACATAGTGCGTCAATGATTGAAATTACCTTTGGAGCAACAAATGCAAGCTTTTGTAATCTTCAGGGTCTTTACTTAGCGAGTCCAGTACTTCAACAGTTCCATCATCAACTCTAATGATTAGAAGGATCCAGTGGTAGCTGCGCACACGATTTGTATAAGCGGGCATGCATAACTCATCAACTACACTTAACACCAAGTATATATATATATATATATATAAGCAAAAATAGAATTTGTAGTACAAGAAAGTAACACTCACTGGAAGTTCCAAGGTAAAAGTATTTCTGCTTTGTACTTTAGGGCCTTCAAAAACCTTAGAAGCATTTTCTCCGTGTCTTTAGGGTCCCTTCTCAACACTTCTTCATTGACGGTATTTCGGTCAATGAACCCAATGCCATAGACTCCAGCTCTTTTCAATTCAAAAATCTTCATTCTGCATAATACCACACAAAAGAATATAGTGAGTATAATAATAGGCAATGAACGAGCTGAGCTAGAGACTTAAATTACAGAAAGAAATCACTTACAGACAATAGCAACCGACGATAGATTTGTCGAGTGCTTTTTGATTGAATAACTGAAAAAATTCCGAGTTTTCAATCCACAAAGCATTTTTATGGACGTAATGCTCTTTCTCGACTTTCACCATGAGGCTCTCCATCCCGTTCTTTATTTCTCTCATGTACCAGTCATGCAATTTGTACATTTGCGTTGTTAGAAGCTTCTCGTCGTCAGGACTAACCAGAGGTTTCCCGAGGACATATTGCCGTTCTATTTCCTTCGGATCTAATGGTGGAAATTCCTCGATCTCTAGGAATTGTTCAACGGTGATACCGAGCATTCTAGCAGTCTCTCTATCAGCGTCGGTTATTACCACGTTATTGGCACTCACCTTGAGCGGGCTGATCGATTGTACTGCCTGTTCTCCGAGCTGGGGAACAGTTTTCCCGCATTTGCTGCTACCGCTCGACTTCTGTCTTTTCTGGGATGATGCATAGGACTTGGTAATACAGCGTTCATAGTCTGATACCGGTCTTTTCTCCGCCGGTTTAGCTGCATCAATAAAGTGTTGTACGACCTCCTCGGGTATTTTCTCCTTTGGCGGCGGGGGCGATTTCGGTCCAAAACAGGCCCGCAAAGCAAGCTTCACTGATTCATCGAGTTCCTCGTCAGTCTTCTCGTAAGATAACTTCTTTTTGGCAGGAGGCTCGGGTTTCTTCTTTTGTGTTCTCTTCCGCTTTGGAGACGCTGTTTTTTGATATCGCGGACGTCTCGTGCTAGGCTCCGTCTCGGGGTGGGATGGACTCTGCTGACGTGGCGGAGCTTGATATCGCGGACTCGCCATGCGCTCCGTCTCGGGGTGGGATGGATTCGGCTGGCGCGGCAGAGATGGATTCGAAGGACTCACCCTGCGCTTCGGGAAGGGTTGGAGTCTGCTGACGCGGCGGACTTGGAGGAGGAGTCGGTGGCCTTGGCACCGAGTTTGGAAACACGATGCATTCCTTTTTCCATAAAATGACACAACGCCTGGCTTCTCCCAGTGTCCGCTCCCCTTCACCTCCAGGGTAGTCAAGATCTAGTGTTTCATATGCCGGCACAACTTGATCCACCCCGACACGAGCATAGCCAGGTGTAATCGGATTGCCGTGGAAAGTTGCTTCATGTCCACTCGGTAAAGCAAAGCCGTCCGCCGCCTTCATGGATATGTTCTTCAGTTTCACGTGTAGCTCACAAGGTGTCGACTCTAAGATATCATCCATGGGGTAGCGAGCCAGCAGTGCATCATCGGCCGGGACCTCCGTGGAACCCACGCTGCTTTTCGGCATAGATGATGGAATGGTACCATCCAATGCTGGATCTAGTTGCTGCTGCTGCTGAGACACGCTTTGCTGGCTAAGTTTGTTGATTTGCTCCTGCTGCATGTTATATTTGCGTTCCAAGTCCTGGATCCGACCTACTTCATGCTTCTTCTTTCTGTCACGACTTCTGTAGCTGTCGTTCCAATCCGCAAACCCCATAAACCACGGAACCATGCCTTTGCCTCGTGTTCGTCCTGGGTGTTCAGGATTCTTGAGGGCGCGGGAAAGCTCGTCGTTCTCTCTCTCCGGCTGGTACACACCCGCTCGAGCTTCTTCTATTGCTTTAATTATCTCGTCCGTGGCATCTTTAAGACTGGCCTGTTCAAGAACCTGGCCTGTCTTTGGGTCCAACTTTCCCCCATGTGCATTAAACCAAGTCCTGCACCTCTCGGGCCAAGTATCTGTTACTGGAGAGACCCCTGCAGCCCTCATGTTTCGCTCAGATTCATCCCACTTAGGCAACCCAGACTTGTAGCCGCCTGGCCCCAGACGATGGTGCCACGTTTTTTGTCGGCATTTTTCTTGTTTATTCTCGACCGTTTCTTAGCTTCTTCTGATTCCTTGAACTTCACAAATTCGTCCCAGTCATCTGCTAACTTCACATATTCTCCTTTGAATTCTGGAGTCTTCCTTTTGTTTTCCACGTAACTTTCCATAATCTTTTCTTCCAAGACTGGAATTGTGTGGCCATCTTCTTAAGAGCACACTTCTTGACTTTCTCCCGTTGGAGATCTATGAGAGCCTCTGGTAGGGTGAAATGTTTCATTAGCTCCTCCCAAAGCAGATCTTTTGCTCTTTGGCTGACAAAAGAAACTGCTTGGGTATTTTTTGGCTGATTCCATTCTTGAACGGTGATTGGGATTTGGTCCCTAACGATAACTCCGCATTGACGTATAAATTTGTCCGCATTCTCTTTAGGAGCAATCGGTTCGCCATCTACTCAGATTTGATCGATGTTAAACTTTACGCCTTGTTTCAACTTTTTTGTCGGGCCACGTTTAACCCCTGTAGAAGATTTGCTCGATCCGGAGGGCTAAAAGGAAGAAAGATTCGTTAATATATACAAATCAATCAATACATCTGATGATCACCAGAGGGCAAATTAATACCTCGCCGGACTCTGTTAAATGGACAAAAATTTCTTCGCCATCGTCATTGTCAGCTGGTTCGCTTTCGTCTCTTGGTTGTTCTTCCTCAATTCCCTCACCGGATGGGTTAAGGTATTGTGAGCCATCATCTACTTCATTCTCTTCGTTTCCGGAGCGTATCAGGTCATACATGGCATTCTCTTGATCACGATCGTCCATAGCTTAACTAATCCAGAACAAATATAAAACAATTAGAATGCATTCAATAAGCAGAACCGGAGATATGCAAATCAATACAAGGCTTATGGTCCACATTCATTCTCATGGGATGTGCATTAGTATGAAGGACACACACATATATGCTAAGTTTAGGTAGTCTGTACAACTGCAAAATATTTGTAGCCTTGTGATAAGACATCATATTTCACATGCAGGATTTAGCAGGTAAGACTGACTTCTCGCTTGAATGCACCTAAAAATAAACCTTGACATCTGACTGTTGCAACAAATTAAGCTACATTTTAAGTGCAGTACATATCAAGCATAAAATGAAAGAGATCACTTAAGAGGAGAAAAATGTCCAACATTGTAGTAATTTTGTAGTTTGAAAAATGTCCAATTTTGTCTGTTTAAGGAATTATAGGAAGACATGTTAGTTTTGTCCCTTGTCACTCATCTATCTTCTGCATTTTCATGATTATATATACACTGTAGTTTCTGAAGTCAAAGCTGAGTTTACAGGACACTAAGAACCATGTATGTTCTTGCAGATTGTTGTCTGAGCTTACACCCTACAGAAAATTTGAAAGAATGAGGTCTTCCACTCAACATATAAACCCAACATTTTTTTTATTTTTTGCTTTTCAGTTTCTCATGTTCTACCATAAAGCACTAAGTGTCCATATATGTATTGAATTTAACTTGACTCTTTTCATTTGTTATCAACTTTTGCTAATGCCCTTCACTGAATATTCCTTTTTAGGAAATTTTGCAAGTGGAGATTAGAAGGATGGTTCAAAACTGATGGATGAAGCAATGTGTCCTTTTAGCAGACTTTTATATGTTTGCATAATTTTTGCTCTTCAAAATGAAGCTTGGAATATTTTAGGAATTTTTAGCGGACTTAAGTTTCATGTATGACAGATTTTTATTGGAAATAGATACATTTTTGTTGTATAAGTTTTATGTCAGACTTACTATCTTGTAAACTAAGCTTGCGTATGTTCGAACTTAAACCTGGATGGCTCATTCAACATTTTCTTCTTTGTCGTCGTGAAACAACCTTTGCGTGTATAATTCAACATGTTTTTTTGGTGATTTTATAGTTAATCAAACAGGAAAATAAACACTAGCATAGAGTAGAGGATTCGGCCATCACACACATCTCATGCATCAGATCAAATTCACTAGTAACTCACAAGTTGTCTCATACAAATTTAACTACTATCTCAATTTTTAGCAAAGGTTAACAGTAACAAGAGAAGAGAGAGATTCAGAGATTCAGAGATCGGGCTTACGGCGTGGAGGAGGAGAGCGGCGCCGGCGGAGCTGACGGCGACGGTGTGGAGGAGTGGCGCCGGCGGAGCTGAGGGCGCCGGTGTGGAGGAGGAGAGCGGCGGCGGAGTCGGCGGAGGTGAGGGAGGATCAGGGGAGCTGAGGGCGACGGCCGGCGGCTGGGAGGAGCGGCGCCGGCGGAGCTGAGGGCGACGACGTGGAGGAAGAGAGCGGCGGCGGCGCGTGGACGGACGGCGCCGTCGATCGAGGGCGCGGGCGGGGCAGCCTGGCGGCGGCGTCGAAGCGAGTGAAGACGGAGTGAATTTGGGGGAGGAAGAAGCCGTTGCTAATATAGGGAGGACCTTTAGTCCCGGTTGGTATCACCAACCGGGACTAAAGACCCTTTAGTCCCGGTTGGTATAACCAACCGGGACTAAAGGCCCCCCTTTAGTCCCGGGCCTAAAGAGGCCTTTTCGGCGGCCCAAATTCGCGCGGGAAGGGACCTTTAGTCCCGGTTGGTGGCTCCAACCGGGACTAAAGGTCCATTTTCTCTTTTTTTGTTTTTTTGTTTTTATATTTGGAATAACTGTTTTTATAGTTTTTTAATGAATCTTTTTGCTTTAGGTCAAAACAATTACAAACTTTTTGTTAGTGCCGGTATTTTTCAAATTTAAATAGTTTAAATTTGAATTCTTTTGAATATTTTGAGAATCACTAGTTTGTGAATAACTTTAGTTTAAAAATAGATTTTTGATTGATTTTTTTTGCTGTTGTTTAATATTAGTATGTTTTATCATTATGTTAAATTTTGGAATTTTTAGGATATTTTAAATAGGTGTTTTAATCAAAACCAGATTCTGTTTAACTCTTTTTAGTTTTATACCTTCATTTGTTTTAATCAAAATCACTATTAATGAACTCTGAAAAGGTTGAAACTTGGCATGGTATCATAATTTCACCCACATAGCATGTGCTAAAAAGTTGAGAGGGTTACGGCAAAAACTGGATGCACTTCGTGTGCAAAATGGACAATCTCTTTCGAAGTATCAGGGTTTCGGACGAAAACTCGTCTGTTACAAAAGGATTTCAATTTTATTAACTTATTTCAACTCCAGACTTTTTGTGCATTCAATATGAACCATTAGAAGCCACATCATAAAATTTCAACCCTATCTAACTTCATTTGCTATTTTTCATGCATTTAATGAATTGTTTTGAGCTAAATGACCCTGAAATTAAAAAGCACCACAAATGAACTCTGAAATAGTTGAAACTTGGCATGGTATCATCATTTCACCCACATAGCATGTGCTAAAAAGTTGAGAGGGTTACGGCAAAAACTGGATGCACTTCGTGTACACAATGGACAATCTCTTTCGAAGTATCAGGGTTTCGGACGAAAACTCGTCTCTTACAAAAGGATTTCAATTTTTTTAACTTATTTCAACTCCAGACTTTTTGTGCATTCAATATGAACCATTAGAAGCCACATCCTAAAATTTCAACCCTATCTAACTTCATTTGCTATTTTTCATGCATTAATGAATTGTTTTGCTAAATGACCCTGAAATTAAAAAGCATCACAAATGAACTCTGAAATGGTTGAAACTTGGCATGGTATCATCATTTCACCCACATAGCATGTGCTAAAAAGTTGAAAGGGTTACGGCAAAAAACTGGATGCATTTCGTGTACAAAATGGACAATCTCTTTCGAAGTATCAGGGTTTCGGACGAAAACTCGTCTGTTACAAAAGGATTTCAATTTTTTTAACTTATTTCAACTCCAGACTTTTTGTGCATTCAATATGAACCATTAGAAGCCACATCCTAAAATTTCAACCCTATCTAACTTCATTTGCTATTTTTCATGCATTTAATTAATTGTTTTGAGCTAAATGACCCTGAAAATAAAAAGCATCACAAATGAACTCTTAAAAGGTTGAAACTTGGTATGCTATCATCATTTCACCCAAATAGCATGTGCTAAAAAGTTGAGAGAGTTACGGCAAAAACTGGATGCACTTCGTGTACAAAATGGACAATCTCTTTCGAAGTCTCAGGGTTTCGGACGAAAACTCGTCTGTTACAAAAGGATTTCAATTTTTTAACTTATTTCAACTCCAGACTGTTTGTGCATTCAATATGAACCATTAGAAGCCACATCCTAAAATTTCAACCCTATCTAACTTCATTTGCTATTTTTCATGCATTTAATGAATTGTTTTGAGCTAAATGACCCTGAAATTAAAAAGCACCACAAATGAACTCTGAAATGGTTGAAACTTGGCATGGTATCATCATTTCACACACATAGCATGTGCTAAAAAGTTGAGAGGGTTACGGCAAAAACTGGATGCACTTCGTGTACAAAATGGACAATCTCTTTCGAAGTATCAGAGTTTCGAACGAAAACTCGTCTGTTATAAAAGGATTTTATTTTTTTAACTTATTTCAACTCCAGACTTTTTGTGCATTCAATATGAACCATTAGAAGCCACATCCTAAAATTTCAACCCTATCTAACTTCATTTGCTATTTTTCATGCATTTTATGAATTGTTTTGAGCTAAATGACCTTGAAATTAAAAAGCACCACAAATGAACTCTGAAATGGTTGAAACTTGGCATGGTATCATCATTTCGCCCATATAGCATGTGCTAAAAAGTTGAGAGGGTTACGGCAAAAACTGGATGCACTTCGTGATATTCTAGTTAATATTATATTTAACTGCAGTGATATTCTAAATATTCTAGCTAATATTTTAGTTGATTCTTTTTAGATAAAAGTGTTCGCCATTGCAAACACTACTCGTCATCCGGATCAGAATACCCCCAAGCAGCAGACCCATGGGGCACTAGTGGTGGTACTAGCGGTACAATCTTCATCACATACATCATAATGCTTCAGAAAGCTTGCTCACATCATACTAAATATTCTTACACACAAACCGTACTTAAACAGGGACATAATAGAAATAATAGTTCAGATATCCATTACAGAAAGTACTGCATAATTGAAGATACCAATCCTACTCTTCCGGATTGCAAACCTACTCATCCGAATAAGGAGACCCCCAAGCACTACATAATAGAGATAAAAGTATTCGCCATTGCAAACACTACTCGTCGTCCGGATCAGAATACCCCCAAGCAGGAGATACTAGCGGTACGAGGTGACGCTGCACATAATTGAAGATTCCAATCATGCGGTACAACTCGTATGCAACGTACCCATCTATTGCTGCATACTCAATGTTGATAGGGTCAAGTGGGGTCTTCTCCCAATGTTGGTGCCCTGACTTGGGGAATTTTGTCTTCATATCAGCGTAGTCCTCGTCGATCAGGGCGGCTGCCATATCAGCCATTGAAGTCTTGTCATGCTCAAGCCTGAACCGGCCCTGAAGATCAATGTGGCATTCAGCTGGTATCTCAATACCCCAGGTGCGCCTCGTCTTGATCTTGTCATTCGTTATATCAACGCTAGCAAAATATATGTCGCTGCGAAGGAACTCCATGAGTTTTGGACAGTGCTTGTCACTACTGCAACAACAAAATGGAACAAATGTGTTAAATACTGCTGCAACAAGTATATTTTAGAACAAGTATAATAAGAATCATAACAAGTATATTTTAGAACAACTATAATAAGAATCATAACAAGTATATTTCGGCACAAGTATAATAAGAATCATAACAAGTATAATAAGAATAACCATAACAAGTATAATTTAGAACAAGTATATAATAAGAATCATAACAAGTATAATTCGGAACAAGTATAATAAGAATCATAACAAAGGAAAATTCCTATGCATTTCCTATCCTATGAATCAAAAGAAGCCCCTAAACTATGACATGTTCTCCCACGATGGCCAATATATATATATAACTACAAGGAAAATTCTTATGCAATTTTCCTATCCTATTCCTATCCTCCTATTCCTATTCCTATGCAATTTTCCTAATCCTCCTATTCCTATGCAATTTTCTATTCCTTTGCAATTTTCCTATGAATCAAAGAAAAAGCCCCAATTTTCCTATGAATCAAAGAGAAGCCCCAATTTTCCTATGCATTTTTCCTATGAATCAAGGAAACTATGACATGTTCTCGACATTCCCAATCCTCCTATTCCTATATGCAATTTTCCTATCCTATGAATCAAAGAAAAGCCCCGATTAAAACTATGACAAGTTCCGTATTACTTTGCCCACTGGAAGACCATGACATGTTGCTTCAAACAAAGTTGGACGACGGCAACATTGCGACCATCGGCCGTGTACTCGAGATCGAGGCCCATGAACTTGTGTTTTTCCTCTTGAAGCCATTCCTCGAACATGGAAAGAAAACCCTCGACTTTGGCGCTGTCGTTCGTGTAGACGACATGGAGATTGGTCGTGCCATGTGCGAGCACGTTCCTGTAGCGAGTTCGTGGATTCACGTTACTTTAGCGTTTCCGGTGTATATGATCTTGCGCGGAACAACTTTCAAGGCGCGAGATTTGAACGGTTGGGACCTTTAGTCCCGATTGGTGACACCAACCGAGACTAAAAGGGCTCGCGCCAGGCGAACGGTTGCCACCACCCCTTTAGTCCCGATTGGTGACACCAACCGGGACTAAAGGGTCCTCATGAACCGGGACTAATGCTTATCCTCACGAACCGGGACTAATGGAGGCATTAATCCCGGTCCAAAATGCGACCGGGACTAATGCTCCGGTCGAAAGGCCTGATTTCTACTAGTGAACTCGACCCACCACGCACGAAACATCCCTTCCGGAACGCGTTCGATATCTGAAAAATCACCAGGCCATCGGTGTGTTGCGTACGTCCAGGAAAGGAAGGAAACATCAATGGCCGCGGTGGTGGTGGTGGATGTGAGCAACAAGAGGGTGATCCTGAAGCAGCACATGATGGGGTTCCCCACCGAGGACGATATGGAGCTCCTCACAGCGACGGTGCGCCTGGCCGCCCCGCCCGGGTCGACAGCGGTGATGGTGAAGAACCTCTAACTCTCCTGCGATCCCTACATGCACAGACGAATGGCCAAGCACCTGGAGCCCAGCTACGCCCCGGGCTTCGTCCCCGGGGAGGTACCGTATTTAATTTGAAGCAGTTCTGGATATGCATGGTTTCAGCCTTTTTTTCTGAATCTTGTTTCCCCACCGGAACCCTTGACATTTTTTGTGCTTCCGTGAATCAATCCTTCCCAGCAGGTTATACCTACTTTTGTCGTGAGCAAGGTGTTTAAATCCGGGCACCCGGATTACAGGGCCGGTGATCTCGTGTCGGGAATGACAGCGTGTGAAGAATACACCTTGATCACTAATACGGGGTTGATTTTCAGATCAAACATCCTGAATTACCGTTGTCGGTGAGTTCACGTTCGTCACAAGCTAATCTAGTCATTATTATACATTTTCGTTTTTCTTTACTTTCTTGGTACACCATTGTCGTCCGCTATAATCAATCACATAATTAAGGTACTAACCCGTCCTAGAAGCTTGATAATCACTTGTGTCTGCTACTTTCGGTCGTATTTAACAGCTGATACACTGTTAGAATGTTTTCCCATCTTTTAATTAGGCATGCCTGGTCTTATTGCATTTGCTGGATTCTCTTCAACGTGACCAAGCCAAAAAAAGGCGACTATGTCTTTGTCTCGGCAGCATCAGGCGCCGTTGGACAGCTTGCCAAGATCATGGGCTTCTATGTGGTTGGCAGTGCCTGTTCTGATGAGAAGGTTTGTACATGTTCACTTTTTCTTCTCCTTTGGTTGTGGATATCCCCAACTAATGGATAGTTCTGTTCATACTGATTTTGTCGCAGCCCTTGGCAATTTCTCAATGATCCCTCGGAATGAATATGTTTCACAACATCCATCACTAATACAACATTTTTATTGGATAAAATTGTCGTCTCCTCAGGTCAACCTCCTGAAAACAAAGTTTGGATTTGACGATGCCTTCAACTACAAGAAGGAGCAGGACCTCAACGCCGCACTAAAGAGGTTAATTGCAAGCCCCTTTCCTTGCCTTACAACTGTGTTCCACCTTCCGATGCTTTGGGCCAATTAACCAATAGTTATTGATGCCAAGCCACTTTTTTATCTCATAGGTGCTTTCTGGAGGGCATCGTCATCTACTTCGACAATGTGGGTGGCGCGATGCTGGAGTGGCACTACTCAATATGTCCTGAGGTTGTGCGCAACCTTGCATGCATCTTCACCAAGCGCATCCGCATGAAGGGGTTCCAGGTTGTTAAAGTATTTCCTTTTGTTCATATCACATGTAATAGGAATGTAATCCTACCGAATATTTGTTGTATATTTCGGTTAGGATCTCCCTGATTCACCTTGATTAGCAAGGCATGTAATCCCATATATATGTGAATACAAGGCGCCCATCATGTGGCGTGATACACACAGAATATACTTGTCTTCTTGGTATCAGATAGCAACACCCCGATCCTGCCTTTTCCCACCACCGATCCAATCTCGCCGCCGCCCTCCCTGTCAACCAACCCAGGCGCCACGTCCAGCACCTCCTCCTCCCTCACCTCACCCACCCTGCCAGCCACCATGAACTCCCACTCGTTCAGCCACAACCGCGGCGGCTCGGACCGCGGCGACGGCAACCGCAGTGGCGGCAACTCCAGCAGCGGCCGCCAGGGCGGCACTTGGAGCAAGAAGAAAGGCAACGGCGGCACCAACGTGGGTAGCAACTCGGCTGGTCATCGTCCTGGCACCTCTGCATCTTCTGTTGGTCCGTGGGTGTGCTTTAACCCATACACGGGCCAACAACTTCAGGCGTCTCCAGCCATGCGGCAGAACACCGGGGCTGGCCTGCTAGGTGCACGGCCACATGCGCTACCACCCGCACAAGCCTTCACCTCTCTGGCTCCCCTGCATGGGCAGGCGTTCAGCATCAACCCGCCACC
The DNA here is from genome assembly GCA_039707655.1 of Elymus sibiricus. NCBI lineage: Eukaryota > Viridiplantae > Streptophyta > Magnoliopsida > Poales > Poaceae > Elymus > Elymus sibiricus. Next base: position 56,603,284 of record CM077665.1, read on the forward strand.
GATTCCCGGCTACGGCAGCGCTCCCTCGGTTCCCGGTCAAGGCGGCGCCCCATCTTGGGATTGCACCGCACTCATGGCCGCCCTCAACAACGCTGCAACCCCCTCGACCGTCAGTGAGTGGGTCATGGATTCCGGAGCCACCGCACATATGGCCTCCGACCCCGGTATGCTCCACACTCTCATTCCTTCCTCCTCTTCTTCTACCGTCACCGTGGGTAATGGCTCCACCTTGCCCATCTCTCACACCGGCGACACATTTCTCCCTACTTCCGCTCGCTCTCTTCTTCTTCGCAATGTCTTAGTTGTTCCAACTATTGTCAAAAATTTACTTTCCGTTCGTCGTTTCACTATTGATAATCTTTGCTCAATTGAATTTGACCCGTTCGGCTTTTCTGTGAAAGACCTTCGCACCAAGGCCGTGATTCTTCGCTGCAATAGCCTCGGCGATCTCTACGTCTTCCCATCCGCGGTCATCAACCACCACGCCCATGGACTCCTTGCCACCACCACCACCGAGCTATGGAATCGCCGCTTAGGTCACCCGGGACGCGACGCCATGTCCCACCTTCATAAGAACTCTTTTATCTCATGTAATAAAGCAGCCACGCATGTCTGTCATGCTTGTCAACTCGGCAAACACGTGCGCTTGCCCTTCACTAGGTCTACTTCCATAAGCGTTGAACCTTTTAAGTTGATTCATTGTGATCTTTGGACTTCACCGATTTTGAGCAATTCTGGTTTCAAATATTACCTCATCATTGTAGACGATTTTTCCCACTTCATGTGGGCGTTTCCCCTTCGCAACAAATCTGAAACCGCCAACACTTTACTCAACTTTGTTGCTTATATCCGCACACAGTTTTCCCGACCTCTTGTTGCTATGCAAGCCGACAACGGGACCGAGTTTCTCAACTCCACGGTCACCAACTTCTTCTCCACCCACGGCATTCACCTTCGTCTCTCATGCCCTTACACGTCCGCCCAAAACGGCAAGGCCGAACGTGCCATCCGCACAATCAACGACGTAGTTCGTACACTTCTTTTCCAATCTTCTATGCCACCCTCCTACTGGGCCGAAGCCCTTGCTACGGCCACGTATCTTGTCAACATCCGCCCCTCACAATCCATTGGCTTTGCGGTACCCTACATACGCCTCCATGGCACTTCCCCGAACTACGCCGCCCTCCGTGTTTTTGGTTGCCTATGTTATCCCAACCAGTCTGCTACAGCCACAAATAAACTCTCCCCACGATCCACCGCTTGTGTCTTTTTAGGATACCCAAGCAACCACAAAGGCTATAGATGCCTTGATATTAGCACTCGTCGAGTCATCCTATCTCGCCATGTGGTATTTGACGAGACCATATTTCCTTTCTCCTATTCCCAAGAGCGTCCAGCTGACCCCATAGCCACACTTGATTTCCTACTAGACCTTGCAGTCACGCAGCACACACCAAACCTGCATGCACACTCGCCTCCTGCCATGCATGGCAACAGTAGTCCTACACCCATGCACAGCCCTACGTCCAGCGACGCTGCACCCAACCCCATGCCTGGCAGCACCCCACTCAGCTCCCCTGCACGCATGCAACCCACCCACCCACCCGGGTTTCCTGTGCGCCCGCAACCCGCCATGCATGCGCACCCGCGTCCCACCATGCATGGCGGCTCTCCGCCTACCTCCACGTCCGACCGTCGGAGCACACCTCCTGGCCCGCTCTCTCCTCTTTCGCCCATGGTTTCACCCTCACCCGTGGTCTCTACCCCGCCAGGCCCACCACTTTCTCTCTCTAGTGACCCATCTCCTCCGGTTGTAGTCCACCGGCCCCATCTCCATCTAACACCCACACCATGGTCACTCGAAACGTGGTCTCTTTCAGCCCGTTGACCGTCTCAACCTTCATGTTTCCCATTCCACTCCTTCTCCTATTCCTAAAACATACCGGGGAGCACTACATGACCCGCACTGGCGTCGTGCTATGAACGAGGAATTTGATGCTCTTGTTGCTAACCGGACGTGGTCTCTTGTTCCACGTCCTCCTCGTGCTCATGTTGTTTCAGGGAAGTGGATCTTCAAACATAAGTTTCACTCGGATGGCAGCCTTGCTCGGTACAAGGCGCGATGGGTCGTACGTGGCTACTCTCAACAACAGGGCATTGACTTCGACGAGACTTTTAGCCCTGTTGTGAAGCCCGCAACGATCCGTATTGTTCTCAGCCTTGCTGTCTCCCGGTCCTGGCCGATCCACCAGCTCGACGTCAAGAACGCCTTTCTCCATGGCAATCTTGACGAGGAGGTTTACTGCCAGCAGCCCCCAGGCTTCGTCGATGCTCGCTGCCCAGAGTATGTGTGCCGCCTACACAAATCTCTTTACGGTCTCAAGCAGGCGCCGCGTGCTTGGTACCAAAGGTTCGCACTGTTTGCACATCGCCTTGGCTTCATCGCTTCCAAGTCGGATGTCTCTTTGTTCATCTACAGGCATGGACACGATCTGGCCTACATCCTCTTGTATGTGGACAACATTGTCATCACCGCGTCCTCGGATCAGCTCCTTCGACGTGTCACACAACAGCTTCATGCAGAGTTTGCCATGACAGACCTCGGCACCCTATCATTTTTCCTCGGCATCTCCGTCAGTCGGACCTCCTCCGGCATGGTCCTCTCTCAGTGACAGTACGCGCTGGATCTTCTACAGCGCGCTGGCATGGTTGACTGTAACCCATCGGCCACCCCTATCGACACTAAGTGCAAGCTCTCTGCTCAGGATGGTCCTCTTCTCTCTGATCCCACGGAGTATCGGAGTTACGCAGGTGCTTTGCAGTACCTCACCCTGACACGTCCAGACATCGCGCACGCGGTTCAGCAGGCTTGTCTGTACATGCATGCGCCCAGAGAGCCTCACATGCACTTGGTCAGGCACATTCTCCGCTACATCAAGGGCACCCTTGATCTCAGCTTGCATCTCTCCAGCTCATCCTCCGTGACACTTACTGCATATTCTGACGCTGATTGGGCTGGGTGCCCTGACACTAGGCGTTCCACGTCTGGCTACTGCGTATATCTTGGTGATAACCTCGTCTCTTGGTCGTCTAAACGACAGACCACCGTGTCTCGCTCCAGTGCTAAGGCGGAGTATCGCGCAGTTGCTCATGTTGTGGCCGAGTGTTGCTGGATTCGCCAGCTCCTTGGTGAGCTTCATCACCCCCTGACGACGGCCACTGTTGTTTTTTGTGACAACGTCAGTACTGTCTACATGGCCTCTAATCCGGTCCAGCATCGTCGCACCAAGCACATTGAGATTGACATCCACTTTGTGCGAGAGAAGGTGTCACTTGGAGAGGTCCGGGTTCTACATGTGCCATCCTCGCATCAGTACGCTGACATTATGACAAAGGGATTATCCTCACAGCTCTTCTGCGAGTTTCGTTCCAGCTTATGCTTGCTACCATACGACGCACAAGCTGAGGGGGGATGTTAAAGTATTTCCTTTTGTTCATATCACATGTAATAGGAATGTAATCCTACCGAATATTTGTTGTATATTTCGGTTAGGATCTCCCTGATTCACCTTGATTAGCAAGGCATGTAATCCCATATATATGTGAATACAAGGCGCCCATCATGTGGCGTGATACACACAGAATATACTTGTCTTCTCAGGTGATAGAGTACTTCGGCACCTACCGCAAGTTCAAAGAGGAGATGGTGAGTCACTTCAAGGAAGGGAACATTACATACATGGAGGATGTTGCCGAGGGGATCAAGAACGTGCTGGCGGTGCTTGTTGGGCTCTTCTACAGGCGTAACATAGGAAAGCAGTTGGTGGCAGTTGCACAGGAGTGACATCACATGCTAGAATGTTACTTTGGGGGAACACAATGTCTTGAAACATTCCATCATTGAAATATGTAGTTCTGTTTTAGCAAAAAAAAAAAGCTAAGTTGGCAAATGGGTGTCCTAGTATTGATCTTACTACTGAATATGTTTTAGAAGAGAATACAATGAACATTAACAACATTGAAACTGAAGTTGAATTAGATAGCCTTTTTCAAATGAGGATATTGTTGGTGATTGTGATATAAATGGTTATGAGTTCGGAAAAAGTGTTGGTTCGGAACATATGTTCAACAAAATATGTATGAAAAATGACTATAATGACATCCATCATACAAAACATTATATGGTTGAATAACGCCAACGAGCTTCAAATGTTTAGCGATACTTTCAAAATTCATGATCCCTTCATTATTGTGTTGTCGGAGACAAAGAAAGAGGATTTTAGTCTTGGAATTCTTAATTGTCCAATATATTTGATGAAAGAGGATTGCCAGTAGGCAATTCACCTGGGCCAATAACAAAAATAATTTGGTGATAGCCGCTCGTGACAAAGTGTTTATGCCAACATACTAGGACACCCATTTGTCATTAGCTACTATTTCTGCCTTAACAAGGATTGGTAGTCACCATAGCCCCCTTCTACTCCATTTTGGAGAAAACCCTGCTTCCCTAGAAAAATCTTTAGGTTTGAGAAATGGTGGTTGGATATTGAGGAGTGTACTCCTGTCACCACTAGATACTAGAATTCTTTGTGCCATTTGAGAGACCTATAGATGTTTGTAACTTCAAGATTAGAGGGTTAAAGAAAACTTTAAAAGGTTGGAATATTAATGGGGAGACTGCTTAAAACAACAGATTAAAAGAGATATCACTGTTGAGTAAGTCGCTTGGATATTCTTTCTAAAACACAACCTCTGCTTCAAGATGACAAAAATGAGAATGCGATATATTGGTGGGGAGATTATCAAGATTTGGAAGATGGGAGAGAGAGAGAGAGAGAGAGAGAGAGAGAGAGAGAGAGAGAGAGAGAGAGAGAGAGAGAGAGAGAGAGAGAGAGAGAGAGAGATTTTGGAAGGAGATAGAATAAAACTTACTTTCATGATGTAGCCAATCAAAAAGAATAAAAAAGAGGACAACCTCTCTAGAGGGACCTAATGGAATAGTTTGTAACACTGATGTAACATTGAGTTAATATAAAAATCATTTTGGCAAAGAGAAAAAATCCTAATACATAGCGAATGGTTTTTGGTCTGTGGAAAATATGGCCAATAGGGATGAGAGTTGAGCAATGGGACCGATCTCCGGGAGAAACTTGTCGTGAACCATGTGTTCCGTCAAGATTCCCCATTCCCTCCCTGGGGAGGGAACATGGTGATATGGACCACCCGGTCTTTGTAGTCCTTCATCCTCTCGCGAAGAAGCCATAGCCTCAGCAACATGGACCACCTGGTCTCAGCGTGTTCATCCTCCAGCAGATCAGCCATAGCCTGAGCTGCTCCGCCATCTCCTGATAATCCTCCTTAGTGCATGCATGCTTGCTCGATGATGACCTAATGTTCTCCATGTGACCCCCACACTGCACTCTTTACGCGGGACAGAGTCGATGGCCAACACCCAGCAGGCAACAGGTACGTGAAGGGCCCGCCAGTGCCTCGCTGCTCAATTGTGTCCGCCATGCGGTGCACAGTCAGGTAGTGTGGCGCGAAGCAGGTTTTTGACGGCAAAACATGGTTTAACTTATTTGGCTTGTAGCGATTCATACAACACAAAAATTATTGTATCCATCTGTGTTGCTCGCTCTTCGGTTCGCTCCGGCCAACTGTATGCTTGCTTGCTTTGTGACACAAGATACTATGTATGGCGTAATTAAGGTATTTTAGTGCATTTGTGATATATGTTGAAACCACAACTATTATCTCATAACTCTACATGCTACACTCGCATGAATTCTCTTTTTATTTGTGGAACCTCGCTTGAAACATGGTGAAATAGATGATTACTTTTGGTACATATAGTTGGAAGTAAAGGCACATGCATTGCCTGATTAACAAGAAACATGTACAACTTGCATCATGGCATTTGGTTTGACCCATGCAGATCTTCGCCGGCTTTTCTCCAACTAGATGTATGACTGCTCATCACCTTCATGCTCATTTGTTCAACATGCGCATGATGACTTTGTTACTATATTACGAGCCTTCTAAACTATATGTTTAACACAATTTATTGGTGGGCATTTTGTCATGCATAAATGTGCTCGTCTGCCAACTGGTTGAGCATAGAAGCCATGATGATTTGAGATGTATGACTGCCCTTCGGGATGACAAAGTTAGGAAGGTTCACCAAAGTCATATGACTATATATAGCTACAATAGTTAGTGTGCTAGCTAGTATAAATACGAAGAACTTCTCCACATTTAACCCATTCGTAATCCCAAAGACGTTCAGAATTAAGAAGAGGCTACATATATTTCATGATATTTTATGAAGTATGAGATATTGGAGTAGACCAAAAGATAAAAGGTTTGGGGTTGGAGTTGTCTCCTGCGGTTGCATGAGTGACTCCTCTTCCCAATGTGCTTTGGCTCACCGGAAAACCTAATCTTAGGATGTCCGTTTCCTTGATTTTAAACGGATTCTATCATGTCGATGTCTTGAGTAAAATAAGGAAAATAGCCTTCCCAATACTTGGCGAAGATCACTATGTCCTACAATTACAAGGCTAGTTACTGGTTCTCCAGAGTTGTACAATCTGGAAGCTGGTGGAAGGGCTTCAATCCAGATCCTGATAAGTTTCAAACAGAAAAACGTTCTCAGATCCAAGATGGAGTCTGATGTTTACATGCACAAGCTCAACTGTGTACATTCACTGTGCTCAAAGAGAAACTTCCTAATTTGTTGGAACTGATCTACTCAATCTCTATCGGATGTAGAGCTACTACTTTCCTTACTACTGCCGGTTGTGCTACTGCTACATTGTTCATTTTCCATGCTAGGGAGGCCCATGCTTATAGGCCACGAGGCTGATTGTGTTGGGTACCTTGCTTGGGGTCGCGCAATATGGTTGGGGCCCCACCTGGTATTTTGATGGTTTAAGGCGTTAGATATCACATGCCACATCTGGGAAGAGCTAAGTTCCCGTGGTGCTGTTGCATAAGAGTGCTCCATGACTGTTGGATGCTGAAAAGAGCATACTGCACTTGTGATGGTCGGTGGCTGTTGTTAGAAATAAACCACGCTTCCGTGGTGACCTGCGTGTACATGACTAGGTCAAGTTCGAGTTTGGCCGCGTTCGTGCGCGTGTGTATCGCATCAACTAACTAGACGGACGTGCATGCATGTGTTAGTTGCGGTGCAGTGGCTAGGCCGTTGGCGATAGCTGTGGAAGAGGCCGTTGGCGTTCTGTTGAGGGAGGCCCGCGGCATGCGCGTGTGGGGCGCGTCGAGGGCGCGGACCGGGCCAAGCGGATCGTGGCATGCGAGCAGCGTCGTGTGTATATGGGCACCGGTGTTAGCCGGGTATAAAAACCCCCTATGTATTCTTGTAAGCTGAGCCGAGTGGAATACAAGAGAGAAAAAAGTCTGGGCGTTCGTCACCGGGAGGGCATCTGTCGCCGCGGGCATTTGTCGCCCGACAAAATTCATCTCTTCGTGTTCTTGTCTAATCGTTCGTCGATCCTCGGTTCCAACAGCTGTGCTGGGAAAATTGTGCCGACAGTGTGAGAAACAGGGTGAGGTGACCCAGCGGTACCATGGCCCCAACCTGGGTTCCCCGCGACCCGGCATCATCAGCTCATTTTTTTAGCTCCATAACTTGGTTGCGGAGCACACTGTTCTCATCCTGCAGCTCATTCCTCTCCACTGTAACCTGTTTATGGAAGAACGAACCAACTGTGCAGCAATGTTGTTATCATGTGATAAAACGCAGTGCAAAAATATAAAGATGTTCTGGAATGATGATTTTGGCATGAGTCTTGCCTAGTTATCCTATGCATCGTAAATGAAATAATTTGTAGTCCATAGGGTCATATACCAATTCAAAACCATCAAGCCTTGTAACACAATTTTTCCTTCTTTTACAAACAAGGAAACTGCAACGAAGGAAATGCAATTCTAGATAGAAACAACCTACATAATGAGATTCATTCTTCAGGGTGATGTCCTCCTTTACCGAAAAAGGCTTTCGCCCCGCTTTATATATAAAGCAACGACCAACAACAATCCGGTACAACGCACGCCACCATCACACACGCACACACCCAAGGCAAGATACACAAGCGCTGAGCGCAGCAACACCACCCCAAGCACTACAAGAGCAGCCGGGTCTTCGACCGTGAACACGTCACCGTGAGGAGATGAGGCCGCATACGACGAACCATGGGCTCCAAGGCGGCGGCTTTAGGAAGGATACGACACCAGAGCGCCGCCACCGCCCGAACCGAGGGTCAGGGTTTCCCCTGGAGCACCAAGACGGGCAATGATGGCCGCGACGACGCCTTCAAGAAGGGAACGAGTTTCGCCGCCGCCGGTCCGTCCGTGGATAGAGCAGGTTTTCACCCCGGCCAATACTCACCGCCATCGAACGTCACACCCCGGCAACCATGCCGCCCACACGACCATGGTCACCGGGCAGCACCAAGTCACGGGCTTTGCCCAAGCGCACAGCGATACCACCACCAGGGCCGCCGCCCCGGCATCCAAGACCTTGACGCCACCTCACCCACCGCCCACCGCTACCCCAACCAAAGAGACGAGTGAAAAGGCCCCGCCTTTAACACCCCTGAGCTGCCCCCAGCGCCGAGACGCAATAGGCCGGCCAACACTAGCCTCCATGGGCTCATCCTGCCGCCGGGCGCGAGACGAGCTCGGTCCTGCTGCCGAGCGTGAGACGAGTCTGGTCCTGCTGCTGGGCGCAAGACGAGCTCGGTCCTGCCACCGGGCGCGAGACGAGCGATGGACCGCGGCTGGGAGAGGGGCAACCCATCGATGGAGGTAGCGCCCGAACGATGAGGAGAGGAATCGAAGGTCGACAAGGTCGCTCACCGACCGGCCGACGCCGAAGAAGTCCAACCGCCGCCGTGACACGACCCAGACCACCGCCATGAACCACCACCACGCCGTGGCGACCCACATCCACCGGGACCCCGAGGGGCAGCCCCGAGCCGTCCTGCAACAGGAACACCACCACCCCCGCCGCCGAAGGTCGCCGCAAGCAAAGCTGGCCGAAGCCCACACCGCCGCCAGCGCCACCCCAGCACGAACCACCACCAGCACCACTGCGCCGCCACCCCCCACCAGCCGACCACCACGGCAGGGGGCGGCCGCCCGCAACCGAGGCCGGCCGAGACCCACACCTCGCGAGGGCCAGATCCGCCACGACCAGGATCCGGTCGGGCCCGTGCCGGATCTGTCCACCGCGGCCGCGACGGCCGACGGGCCACACCGCCGCCCAGCAGCCCACCACGCAACACCAGCAGCCGCCGCCGTCGCCGGGACGGCCGTCAACGCCGCGCCCTGCCAGCGCCGCGCAAGCACGCGAGGAGGCTGCCCCGCGCAAGCCCTCCCCGGGCGAAGGGTGACAGGACCCGCCGCCACCGCCACCGGCCGAGCTTTGCCCGGCGGCGCTCTCCGGCGGCGGCGGGGGGGGGGGGGGGGAGGAGATCGAGGAGGGGAGGGAGCTGACGGCGGCCGGTCAAGGGTTTCGCCCCCCGCTCGCGGGAGCGGGTCGGGCGAGTTCCGTCGTTTTCGTTTCCTAGGCCAAGTTACGCGAGTCTCCGGTGATGTCCTCCTTTCGGAGAGACTCTAATTGTGAAAGTAAATCTCGAAGTATTCGAGTGGTGTCAGTCAATATGCATGTTTTACCATTGCTCTGCAAAATGATGTGCATTGGATCGATCCGAATAAAATGTATGTTTAATAGCAGATTTGACTGATATCAGAAATACTTTTTTTATTTTGACCCACCACTTTGAAAAAAATAATTATAGGTATGCAAAAAGTTCACGAAAAATGAAAATGTTCAAAGATTTGAAAAAAAAGATCATGCAAATTTGAAAACATGTTCATACACTTTGAAAAAAGGTTAAAATAATAATCAATTTTGAAAAATAAGTTCATAGATTTGAAAAGAAAATAGTTCACGAAAAATGGAAAAAGCTCAAAATTTTGAAAGAAAGTTCAGCATTTCGAAAAATATAATGATTATTTGAAAAAGGTTAGCAAATTTAAAAACAATTCATTAATATTTGAAACAAAGTCCATGAATTTGAAGAAGCAAATTGGAAAAGGAAGTCTTTGGAATTGGAGAAAGTTTCCCACATTTCAAAATATAAATATATAGAAAAAGAATGAAAGAAACGAAATAAACCGGTCCATAAAACCTAAAATAAAAAATAGAATGGCTAGGAAGCTCCTCAAAACAGGACCGGCTCCTCCCATTGCAACCTTAGAAGAGCCAGCCCATTCTGAATGGCTTCAGACGTCAGCTAACGAAATGCACGTTAACTGACACATAGAAGGCTCCGACTAGGGATTTGGGTGTGGTGCATGCCCATCAAATAGGTGGCGGACGCACAGGGCGCCCCCACTGGGATGGTCATGTACCTGACGTACTGTAGAGATGTAGTTATGGTTTTCGACCAGGTAACTTTAGCACGAGTACAGAGGTGCAACAATTTTTTTATCATTCGATTAAAAAATTAACATTAAATTTACAATTTTTTTAAAAAATCGCCAACATTTCTTGAAAATCTGAACATTTTATAAAATTCCAAACCTTCCATGAAAACTTGATTTTTCAAAATTATGAACATTTTTTTAAATGCCAAACATTTAAAGAATAATAACATAAAAACAAAGCAGAAATAGCGAGAAAGAAAAATACTAATGCGAAAAACAAGTAACACAACAAACTGAAAGAAGAAAACCGATTCAGGGAAACCTTTACAATGTTACCAAAACCGGTTGGCTCGCGCTGCGAAGACACTCAAAGTTGGTCGGCCCATGTCTCGTCGCTATGGTTGCTCGCCTTTGTGACGCCGACAATGAGCGACAAATAGGAATCACCGTGCATGCTCGGCTGGCACGTGTTATCTACAGCTCAAGGTCGACTCGTGCCACTGGCCGGCCTACCTCATGCCACCCGGTGCTCTCCAACCATGCTTCATCTCGCCTGATCTAACCGCTGTGATGCCGTGGTATAATGAGATTATATTTTTCGGATTATGCAGAAGAGCTGCATGAATTAAGGGTCGAATACGGTCCTTGGGGGAGTGGTTTTTAGGGAAGCTTTTATGACCGGCTATTGTGTGGTTTTCTGTGGTGGTTTTCGTCAGGTTTTTTGTGGTATTTTTGTTTGTTTACATTTTTATTTTCACTATTTCTTTTGTTTTTGTTTTCATTGTTCGTTTTTCTATGTGTCTTTACATTTTTCTTTGTTTTTTTTCAAATACATGTCGAGTTTTCACAATACATGTTATAAATTTTCCTTATACACGTGTAACATTTTTTTATATACGTTGCATATTTTAAAATTCGTCATTAATATCTTTTTCTCAATTATATGTTTTGAAGATTTTTTTTCGAAATATGCTAAACATTCTCTAATACACACTGAACATTTTTTCCGATATTACATGAACATTTGTTTATAGCGACACGAAAATGATTGGACGAAGGGGACATATCAAGACGCAAGGGACGGCTGAGCACCAGATCCGGCGATGAGGCACGCAAATCCAGCCTAAAATGACCGGTTGAGGATGGTGCACGATATCGAGGTCATGATCCCGCAACAACTGAGGAGGACCGGGCATGCGGAGGCCACAGGAAATGTGAATCACATATCCGATTGAGAACGTCCAAGGGAGGGACAAAGGAGGAGGTGTCGGGCGCACCACCACGACGACTGGGGCCTTGCGACAACACCGGCGATTTGGGGACGGAAGCGTGAGAGGTGTGGCTTGGATATGGAAGGCACCCCCGCCGACGCCTTCAGCAGCACGGGGCTTGCCCTGCGGCGGCACCAAGAGGGCAAGGAGGCGCTGGTGTCTACTGTTTTGGGTGGAGCGTTTTTCCACAAGACCTCCACAAGACCATACTTTCAAATTGCCAATTTTTATACTTTGGGTCACACGTGTATTTTTGAATTTGATAATGATGTTATAGATACTTGTTTAAGACTAAAATATACTTTTATACACAATACTCAAAAGGTGTATGCACAGTCTGCCAATTTGATGCTAATTGCCGATATCCCGGCAAACCTGCGGCATGTGATGATGAGAGAATGTATCAGGAAGCCTGAGTAATTTGCTTATTTCGTAATCTTAAAAAAAAAAAAAGGTGCTGGATCGATTTGGCTGGAGACCCTCACGTACCGAAAGCTAGCTAACTCATGCAGAAATACGCACGCGAACAAGCGATTGATGACAGCATGACCGTGTTCACCGGGGTTTTTATTGCTTTTCTTTCGTCTGAGTTGCTTAGAGCATCTCCAACCACGACTTGCAAATCCGGCCCCTCAAACGCCCGCGGCGTGTCCGTTTTGAACCCCTACTTTTTCATCCGTGCAACCGCATCTCTCATATTTTTTCTCGTATGTCCGGTCACTTGCACGTGATTGGTGGAGAAGAAGAGAAAGAAAAGAATGAATAAAGAAAGAGAAAAAGGTGGTCCGGGGTGGGGTCACGTTCTACATGGCGGACTGACCGGGCACGCCCGGGCTCGTCTGCGACCCCTCATATCGTCCTCATATTTGAGATGGATATGAGGGGTGCCGGTCAGTCCGGGCGTTTGAGATGGGTATGAGCATAGGCGGATTTGGGCCCTAGGCAGCCCAGGCCACTGCCTGGGGCGTTGGAAAATTTCCCGGCCCATATTTAGAAGAAAAAAACCTTTGGCCTGGGGCGCAGCCCAGTTCCAAGCCCAGGCCGACTGGCCCAGCCCCGCGGGCCGACGCACCTACTCTGCTGCTCACCGAGAGGTCATATAGGACGCTCGTGAGCGGGAAGGATGCGCAAAACGGGCCGGCCCGTTCGGATGCGTAAAACCTTAAAAACAAGGATGGCTTGAGGAGTCGAAATACGCACGAGCTAACTCATGCAGAAATACGCACGCGAACAAGCGATTGATGACAGCATGACCGTGTTCACCGGGGTTTTTATTGCTTTTCTTTCGTCTGAGTTGCTTAGAGCATCTCCAACCACGACTTGCAAATCCGGCCCCTCAAACGCCCGCGGCGTGTCCGTTTTGAACCCCTACTTTTTCATCCGTGCAGCCGCATCTCTCATATTTTTTCTTGTATGTCCGGTCACTTGCACGTGATTGGTGGAGAAGAAGAGAAAGAAAGAAAAGAATGAATAAAGAAAGAGAAAAAGGTGGTCCGGGGTGGGGTCACGTTCTACATGGCGGACTGACCGGGCACGCCCGGGCTCGTCTGCGACCCCTCATATCGTCCTCATATTTGAGATGGATATGAGGGGTGCCGGTCAGTCCGGGCGTTTGAGATGGGTATGAGCATAGGCGAATTTGGGCCCTAGGCAGCCCAGGCCATTGCCTGGGGCGTTGGAAAATTTCCCGGCCCATATTTAGAAGAAAAAAACCTTTGGCCTGGGGCGCAGCCCAGTTCCAAGCCCAGGCCGACTGGCCCAGCCCCACGGGCCGACGCACCTACTCTGCTGCTCACCGAGAGGTCATATAGGACGCTTGTGAGCGGGAAGGATGCGCAAAACGGGCCGGCCCGTTCGGATGCGTAAAACCTTAAAAACAAAGATGGCTTGAGGAGTCGAAATACGCACGAGCTAACTCATGCAGAAATACGCACGCGAACAAGCGATTGATGACAGCATGACCGTGTTCACCGGGGTTTTTATTGCTTTTCTTTCGTCTGAGTTGCTTAGAGCATCTTCAACCACGACTTGCAAATCCGGCCCCTCAAACGCCCGCGGCGTGTCCGTTTTGATCCCCTAATTTTTCATCCGTGCAGCCGCATCTCTCATATTTTTTCTCGTATGTCCGGTCACTTGCACGTGATTGGTGGAGAAGAAGAGAGAGAAAGAAAAGAATGAATAAAGAAAGAGAAAAATGTGGTCCGGGGTGAGGTCACGTCCTACATGGCGGACTGACCGGGCACGCCCGGGCTCGTCTGCGACCCCTCATATCGTCTTCATATTTGAGATGGATATGAGGGGTGCCGGTCAGTCCGGACGTTTGAGATGGGTATGAGCATAGGCGGATTTGGGCTCAGGCAGCCCAGGCCACTGCCTGGGGCGTTGGAAAATTTCCCGGCCCATATTTAGAAGAAAAAAACCTTTGGCCTGGGGCGTAGCCCAGTTCCAAGCCCAGTCCGACTGGCCCAGCCCCGCGGGCCGACACACCTACTCTGCTGCTCACCGAGAGGTCATATAGGACGCTCGTGAGCGGGAAGGATGCGCAAAACGGGCCGGCCCGTTCCGATGCATAAAACCTTAAAAACAAAGATGGCTTGAGGAGTCGAACTCCGACCGCAAGTTATAAAACCTACGTTCACTGCCGCTGGAGCTACAAGCTGTTCTTAGCTAACTTACAACACGTATTCTTAGTTACTGGCAACAGCAGCCTCCTTTAAAAAAAAACTTTCCAATATTTCTTGGAAATAATGTGAACAAATTTCTTAAAAGTACGAATAATGTTTGAAAATTCGAATAATCTTTAAAAAGCGTTTTTGTTTTGAAAAAGTTCAATAAAATTGAAAAACGTGAACAATTTCTTATATAAGCCGAACAATTTTTAAATTCCCACTGAACATTTTCATGATATACGCTGAAGAATTTTTTAATATCCATTAAACATTTTTGTTATATACACTGAACAATTTTCAAATACACACTAAAAAATTTGTGGTATACGTTAATATTTTAATACACATTGCACATTTTTGTGATATATGTTGAACAAATTTTGATTTGTGAACAAATTTGTTAAAGTGAACACAATTTTAAAACATGAACAATTTTGGAAATCATGAACGGATTTTGGACAATCAACCTTTTTGAAAACAAAGGGCTACCCCCGTCCGCGTCGGCTCCCTCCCTTCCAGCGCCCCCAGTTCCAGCCCCCTCCCCCTGGTTGCTGCTGCCCTGTCCACCCTGCCGTCGGCGTGGTGCCTGGCTAGGGCGCGAGGCTGTGGACGGGGACTGCGTGTTTGGCATCTATCTTTTGTATCATCTATCTATGCTACATATTTTCTTTTAATTTATTTTGCTTTATTAGTTGATCCATCATGAAACAAATGCTGTCATTGAATATTATGTTTGGTTTCTTATTAGTTATGCAATATAGATTGACTTTTGTATGCCTTGAAACTGGAGTTTTTTCTGGGTAGTTTTTAGCCCTTAGTTTCTCGCCTGGGGCGTCAGTCAATCCTGGATCCGCCACTCGGTATGAGGGGTCCGTCTGGATCGATTTTTTGTGACCGGACAGTGACCGGGCGGCCTGTCCGGGCGTTTGAGGAGGGTACGAGGAGTCCGGCTGTAGATGCTCTTACACGGGGTTACAGTCTCCGCGCGTAACGTGTTCTTTCTTTCAGAACTCACCTTGTTCTGTTTCTGATTATATTACCTGAATATTAACCACCTCAGGTGGGTGGTTAAGCCAAATATGCCGACCAACTGTCTCATACAGGCAGCTGCGAGCTCAACACTACAGGAAAAACACACGTTGTCTAGTACGATACAGTAAGCCGAGTACTAAACCACGGGCTCACTGTTTATGTCAACTTTTTAATAATTAAATAAAAAGTCAAAATAGTTCAGAAGTATTTTTAGATTAAACTTGACTTTGTTTTGCACTAGTATATAAATTTTCACGATAAAACAAACATTGACTTTATGGCAAAAAAGATAAAATTTATTTGCTATTATAGATAAATTTAAATTATTCAAAAATTATAAAAACAATGTTCCCAAATTTTATAAACTTCATGATTTTAAAGCATGTTCGCGAATTAAGGAAAATGTTCGCTTTTCTTTAAATGTTCGTGAATTTTAAAATGTTCCGAAATTTTTAATAAATTCACTAAATGAAAACCTGTTCACTACTTACAAATGTAGTTAAAAGAGCATTAAGAAAAGAATGAATTAAAAAATCAACCAAAGACAAAGAAACTGAAGAAAAACAAAAAGAAAGAATTACTTTTACAGAAAAGGATCAAAGCAAATCGGTTGGATTAAAAAATGGGCCAACTTATTAATATCACCCCCTTGATTGTCCGTACGTCGGGAACCCTATTTAACAGGAGCAACTTGCACCCCCGTGTGCAAGGGCTTGTCCCATTGATAGGCCTAACTGACGACGACTATCTGAGAGACAACTCATGTGCCCACGGTGTCAATAGTGAACGTGAGCCATAGGGACCAAATCTGAGTCGGTGACTATGAACAACGGCGGGTGTCAACCAAATAGGTGCAAGCGCAACCGAAACTTGAGGAGGAAAGTGCGGGTCATCGGCGGCGAAGGTCGGAAGGAAGGCGAGGAAGGGACTGGCCAATCGAGGCGGTGGCTCAGGAGGGCTGGTGTGGTAGTGACACCATGGTGGTTGGGTCCAATGTCGATCGACGATGGCGACTATGGCGGCAGGAAAATTGAGGAAAACAATTTTTTTAGGAATTTAAAAATGTTATCTTATTCAAGAAAAAATTCATGCATTGTTTTAAATTATTCAAAAATTAGAAAAACAATGTTCCCAAATTTTATAAATTTCACGATTTTAAAGTATGTTCGCAAATTAAGAAAAATGTTCACTTTTCTTTAAATGTTCGTGAATTTTAAAATGTTCGGATTTTTTTAAATAAATTCACTAAATGAAAACCTGTTCACTACTTATAAATGTAGTTAAAAGAGCATTAGGAAAAGAATGAATTAAAAAATCAACCAAAGACAAAGAAACTGAAGAAAAAAAAGAATTCTATTTACAAAAAAGGATCAAAGCAAATTGGTTGCATTAAAAAATGGGCCAACTTATTAATATCACCCCCATGATTGTCCGTACGTCGGGAATCCTATTTAACACTAGCAACATGCACCCCCGTGTGCAAGGGCTTGGCCCATTGATAGGCCTAAGTGACAATGACTATCTGAGAGACAACTCATGTGCCCACGGTGTCAATAGTGTACGTGAGCCCTAGGGACCAAGTCTGAGTCAGTAACTATGAACAACGGCGGGTGTCAACAAAATAGGTGCAAGCGCAAACGAAACTTGAGGAGGAAGGTGCGGGTCATCGGCGCCGAGAGGGAGGGAGGGGGGGGGGGGGGGGGGGGGGGGGGAGGGTCAGAAGGAAGGCGAGGAAGGGACTGGCCAATCGAGGCGGTGGCTCGGGAGGGCTAGTGTGGTAGTGACACCATGGTGGTTGGGTCCAGTGCCGATGGACGATGGCGACTATGGCGGCAGGAAAATTGAGGAAAACAAAAGTGTGGGGTGAGATGGGTTCGGCTAGATCGATTTTCTTCATGGGCGTAAGGAGGTCCAGAGAAGGTACCACTGTATGTACACCATCGAGCCATTTTCTTCTCTTGATCACATTCATTCGCGTTTTTTACGCACCGTGCGCGAGAGTACAACCATAATGTTTTTTCTTGGAAACTATAATCAGATTAGATTGGCAAATAACTATTTTTTTCATATGATTTGTCAGAAAAATATATTTATGGCCTAGTGACGTGATATTATTTACAAATTATCAAAACAGTTTTACTTGCACAAACAAGCAATTGTAATTATAGCACAAAATTAGGACATTTTAGATTAATCGATTTTCATGTGTTCATGTACACCTAAGAAGCATTTCAATTGTGAATGAAATTATTTCTAATTTTCAAAGCGTGAGAAAATGAAGGCTTAAACTATCGTAACTTTTGAGTACTTGCAAGGCAAACATGTACGTGTAGACAAAAAGCATTCATTCCCCAAGTCCAAAAGAAAAGAAGCATTCGATGACACTGAGATGGCCTGGGCTGTTGGGTTTTCTTTCGGCCCCCTGGCAACGTGGCGAGAGGCATAAACTCCAGTGAGAGGGACAAGTCGAACTTACATCGTCTTCGTGCATTTTCAGGTGGGCAACGTGAGAAACTTGGCCGGCACTAGAGTAAATAGAACAAAACTATCTCAATTCAGGCTAAGGTTCCAAAGACTATCATTTTCTTAAAAAAAATCCTAAAACCGATCACAAATTGAATTTTGATTTCAAAAATCTAACGTGTTGCACCAATGACTGCGTTGATAACTTTTAATCGTGATTATGACAGATCGGGTCCACTCGTCAGGTCTGACATGCCATAAAGGTCAACATTATTAGCTTTGACCGTTATGATAGGTGGGTCCCACATGTTAGTCCTTCTTATAGAACAACCCCTGACAATACTTTTAGAAAGCAATCGGTCCCTGCAAATATTTTTAGAAAGCAATCAGGTCCCTGATTTTTTTTGAAAATGCAATCAGCTCCGGGTGAAAACACCTGTCTGTATGATTTGGCATGCCAGCGGTGGCGCTTGGCGTCATCACCCTCCCAAGTGCATTGTCGTGGAGCTCATGCTTCTTCGGTCAGACGTCGGCGAGGCGTTAGGCTAGTTCCATGCTTAATGTTGTATTTGTAGATCTGCTTTGTAAGATGACATCCTCATCACATTGTATCGTTTAACGATGTCCTTTGATATGTTGCTTTACCTATAAAATGGGGTGAAAATCTGTTTTGTGAAACGAATCATACTGAGAACCTTCACACAAAGTGTATCGACCACGACCATCCTATGTCCGGGCAAATGCTATGTATCACACCCGCAAGAATGTTGTTTTTCATACAGGTTAACAGTTATATGTGTTCCCTGGAAAAAAAACTATTACATTTGTTGAAATTACCAATGTGATATGCTAGCAATAGATTTTTTTTCAGAAGTATGACTAAATTTATAGCAAATTTGAAAACTATATGGCGAAATGCAAGAAAACCAAAAATATGTCCCCGTCGGCCTGCGGTGGGCCGAAGGGAAGCCTGTCGGCCAGTAGTGGGCCGAAGGGGTCCTGTCGGCCAGCAGTGGGCCGAAGGGAGGCCTGTCGGCCAGCAGTGGGCCGACTAGTGGCTGTCGGCCTCTAGCCGGCCGAGGGGGGCCTGTCGACCTCTGGTAAGCCGAGAGGTGTGTAGATAAGGCCAGCCGCTCGTTTTCTTCTTCCTCTCTCTCTCTCTCTCTCGTTCGTTCCTGGTCGCTGGCACTTCTCTCTCTCTCTCGTTTCCTCTCTGTACTCTCCACCCCCTCATCGATCTACTCATTCTTCCACCCATTTTCCCTTCCAAGCGGCAGAATCAATAGATCATAGCATTCTCCAGCGGCCTACGGTCATTTTTTTTGCTATGGGGTAGTTATTTGTGCGTAAGTGAGGAGGAGCCATGGTGAGGTGGAGGAGGTGAGGAGGTGGTGGGGTGGAGGAGGTGTGGCTGGTGAGGAGGTGGTGGTGTGGAGAGGAAGAAGAAGGGGACACACGTGTCGAAGGTATATTTTTGTTAGTGTAGTTAGTGTAGTTTTAGTGTACAGTTTATTTAGTATACATAGTCATTTTAGTGTACATAGTCATTTTAGCGGATAGGTAGTGTAGCCGGTAATAATTTTCTATGAGTTGTACAATTTATTTAGTGTATATTGTCATTTTAGCGGATAGTTAGTGTAGCCGGTAATAATTTTGTTCATTGCGATTAATGAGAATGTGGCAATGTATGACAGGTGAAAATGTCTGAATCAGTAAATTTGACTGTTTACTACGGCCCTGGTAATGTTCGATATAATGAGTTGGGGGTTGATCTTAGCGAGTTTAAAAATGGCGTCATGACACTTTCAGACCCTGACAGACTGGACATTAGACAGTTGAAGCACTGGTTGACTACTAGTTTTAGGCTGGATCCTGAAGTATGTTCCGTCAGTATTCATGCATTGTGGACCAAATCCTGTAAAAATGTCAAGTGGGAGTTGATGCCGCTAGATAGGAGCCAGCATTGGGTGACCCTGTTAAGTCGTTGCCGAGACCGAAGAATCCACCCATATGCCCTAGTGCAACCAGTGGCGAAGGAGGAGAATACCGTACAACTCCACGTGGGGTATGAACCAGGCCAGGGTAGTCAAGTGGCTAACGATATTTATTTATCCGGGTCACAGCCACCGGATGTGGATGCTAGCCAAGCCGAGAAAGAGTCAGACTACGTGCCACACAATGTTTGTGGTCATGATACTGGGCAGAGTATCCAGTCGATAATATTAGCTGGTTCTGGTGTTGCTGATGGGGATGAGGAAGGCGATGAAATGTAGAGGGTGATGGAGGAAGAGGACGAGGATGGATTTGCGGAGGATCTGGATTCTGAAAATTCCGAGGATGAAGTGGAGGTACCGATTCCTTCTGCATGGGATCAGGACATATCCACCGGCCTTACTGTCAACGATGGCCATGAGACTCCATGGCAATATAATCAGAACCAAGTACAGATAGGGGCTATGTTTGATACAAAGAAAAAATCGAAGTATGCGGTGATAAAGTGGGCTATGTCTACGCAGAGGGTTTTCCGGACACACATATCGAGTCCAACCGTGAAGTGTGTTGAAGCAGGTTGTCCTGGGAAGGTGCACGGGCACGTGCCGAAGTATGACATCCACTGGGTTGTCACCAATGTGGTCCCACATAATTGTGTGAGGAAAAACCTGTTGGTTCATCATCCAAACCCGACTTCAACTCTCATTGCGCAACTCATGTATACTGAAATAGTGGAGAAGAAAGATATGGAAGCAAAACACATCCAGACAGCAGTGAAGGTCAGATGGAATTATGACATTCCTTATGGGAAGGCTTGGAGGGCTAAGCAAAAGGCTTTGGAGGAAAGGTTTGGGACGTTCTTCGACTCATATGATAATGTTGTCCGTCTCCTTGACATACTGAAGGAGAGGAATCCTGACACTTATGTTAACATACAACACACGAGGTTGGAGAGTATACCATATTTCAAGGTGTTGAAACGAGTATTCTTCTCTTTCGCTATATGCATCGAAGCTTTCCGGCATTGTCCTCCTGTGATGTTTGTGGATGGTACATTCCTGACTGGTCAGTACAAAGGGCAAATCCTGACTGCTATTGGTGTGGACGGGAACAATCAAATCATCCTACTAGCCATGGCATTTGTGGAGGGTGAGAACTTTCCGAGCTGGGTATGGTTCTTCCGGCAAGTTAAAATTGCGATCGTGAAGGACTGACCAAACGTGTGTGTCATTCATGACAGACATGCTGGTATATTTGTGACGCCCCCGACTTAATCGTGCACTAATCATACACGCAAACGTGCACGATCAAGCACAGGGACTCACGGGAAGATATCACAACACAACTCTAAACTCAAATAATAAGCATAAATCATCATCTAATAAGCCAGGGGTCACGAGGACCCGAATACATAAATCATACACACAAATGATATCTGAGTACAGACATAGTTAGTCACGGGTGCCATAAGATGGCTAGCACAAACAACGATACAGATCGAAAAGGCGCAGGCCTCCTGCCTGGGAACCTCCTAACTACTCCTGGTCGGCTGGATCAACCCAGTAGTAAGTGCCGTCGGGACCCTCCTGGTAGTAAGCTCCGGCAGTGGCATCTGGCTCCTGGGCTCCATCGTCTGATGTATCAACAATTGGATATGGGGAAAAAAGAATAGCAGAGCAACCGTGAGTACTCATCCAAAGTACTCGCAAGACTGATATCAGAACTATGCTAAACATGCAATGGTATCAAATGAGAAGGCTGTATTTGTGGACTGTATTGCAGAAATGCCAGAGGAGAGAGAAAGGCCTAGCCTATCGAAGACTAGCATCTTCAAGCAGTCTTGCAGCATCAGAAGAGAATAGATAGCAGTAGCATACATATTGTCATACAGTAGCAATGCCCTGAGATCCTTTCTCGACTCCCTGCGAGAAAGCGGTCCCGAGAGCATTATTAACAGTTTAATATGAATCATCATCAATTTGTAGTTGTCATAGATCCGGGCACAACTCCAAGCGTCCTGTTACCGTGGACATGGCTATTCGAATAGATATCTTCCCTGCAGGGGTGCACTACTGTTACCCAACACGCTCGATTACCTCCGGCCGGATACACTTGCTGGGTAATACCCGGCCTCTGGTGATCGACACAACGCAGCCCGACCTAGAGCTCAGCAGAGAGGTCAACACGCCGGTCTAAATCCTAAGCACGGAGAGGTCTTGGGCCATCGCCCTCCGCACTCCTGCACGTTGCGTGGGTGGTCGGGGTGCAGGCGCGACACTGAACAACCCAGTGAAGTACCAGCCCAATCCCGACGATCAGCCCGCAAGGTAACCTGTGACGTCTGAAGAGCTTTCGGCTGATACTACGCTGCAGAGGGCCCCATTAAACCATTATCCCACGTGGTGGTAGTGCGAAATGGGCACGACGACCCACTCAGATCAAATACCCAGTTCCGTTAGGCGTATTTAGTATCGCGCGAGTGCTCTTGGAGCTGACCCGTCTTTAATGATATTCGCTCGCGGGCACCCTTGGGGCCAGCCCGACTTTACATTTCCCCGCGGGTACCTCTCGAGGTGGACCCGCCTGTAACAAAGGTCAAAGTAACCGTGTGTCCAAGTATCCAGGAGGAATCCGAGGAGTCACCCTCGATGGATTCCCACTCGAGGAGTTGCGCGATGGTAGCTTAGCGGAGGTGATGTAAGAGGAATCACCCTCGATAACACACATCCGGGAAGCTATTCTACAGAGGCACCATCGAAAGTGAGCTAAGAGGTATCACCCTCGGCACTCGATGCCAGCTCTGCAGTGTCGAGCAATTTAGGGGGTGTGCTGTGATGTGCGGTTCTCAGCCCGTCGATCATTCGAACGGGGCACAGGTACTAAAGCGGAGCAACTACAGCAAGGGAGAGGGGCCACAGATGGTTTTCCATCCAACCTATACTAAGCAGTTTGGATAATAAGGCAGGTATCAATAGCAGTTATCAAAAACAGGCTATGCATCAGAAATAGGATAAAACAGTAGCAGCGGCAATTTCTAATGCAAGCAGGAGTGAGAAAGGAATGGGTGATATAGGCATGCGTCAAGGGGGTTTGCTTGCCTGGTTGCTCTGCGGCAAAGGCGGGGTCGTCAGACGGCTGGTCGTCGGGGGTGTAGTCGAACCCGGCAGCAACAGCGTCGGTCTCGGCGTCTAACGAGAGAGAGGGAGGGGAAGAAACAATAAATATAAAGCAAACAAATGCAATCACTGATGCATGACATGCTAAAAGATATGCAAATGTGCTTTACTGTCTAACTAAACGATTTAGTTAATTTAGGAATTTATCTGGATTTATCTAATTAAAGTTGCGCACTATTCATTTATCGAAAACAGTCAAAAAGTTCCATGTTCAGCTAGCTAGGAGTGTTGGACAGGTGTTTTGTTCACATATTCAGAATCTTCGTATTTTTCTGATCATTTTACATATATAAATTATTTTCATCTGACTTACGGTTTAAAAGATATGATTTTCTAAAGTTTTATTAATTTTCTGGAATTATTTTAATCAATTAATTCGAATTATCCAGAACAGTGTTGGGATGACGTCATCATGATGCAATGCTGACGTCAGCAGTCAACAGGGGCTGACCAGGGTCAAACTGACCAGTGGGTCCAGTGGGACCCACATGTCAGCCTCACATTAAGCTAATCAGGGTTTAAACTTAACTAAATTAGGTTAATTAGGGGTGGGACCTACTGTCAGCGAGCAATTAGTGTTTTAATTATCTAATTAAATTAATTAACACATTTTCTATTTATTAAAAATCGTTTTAGCTGGCGGGACCCGCATGTCAGCGACAGGAGGGGCCACGTCAGCGTTGACCGGGTCAACAGGTCAACGGGACCCACCCGTCAGCGACACAGGGGGTCCCAGCGGTCAGGCCACGTCGGCGGCCACCGGCGACTCGCCGGAATCACGCCGGCGAGCGCGAAACGCGGCGGCGCGGCACGGGAGGTGCCCAGAAATCGCGCAGGGGGCACCGTTTGCAGCGGGGTTGGGCTCGTTCGAAAGCTGGCGACGAGCCGGAGCGAATGGCGGCGGTCTCGCGGGCTGCGGCGGCCGGAGCCGAGCGGTATGAGCTCGCCGGCGGCGAAGCTTTCGGGCGAGCGATGGGAACGCAGCTGCGGCGCGCGTTCGGGCGAAAGGAATAGCTGGGGAGGATCTACGCGGCACGACGAGGCGAACGGGCATGAGCCCGAGACCAAATGGTCGTCGGAGCCTCGCCGGCGACGTGCTACACGGCGGCGGGTTTCGGGCTCAGGCGAATCGGCGGCTACAGGCGGCTAGGAGCAGCGCTAGGAGAGGGGAAAGGAGGGGAGGCTCACCGGGGAGGCACACGAAGGCCCGGTGGGAGCTTAGGAGCAGCAGGGCGGCGGCATTCGCCGGAGAAGCGCCGGCGACCGTGCGGCGATGAAGAGCTCGGGGAGGTCGCAGCAGGGGCTCCGGAGCTCGGGGTCGTGGTCGAGGAGGACGGGGTGGTCGCGGCGGTGCTTGTGAGCGTCTCAGCGGGGCTCGAGGTCGTCGGTGGCCGCGGGATCGAGCGCGGCAGCGACGGCGACGTTGCGGGAGAGGTGGGGATCGAGAGGGAGGAGGCGTGCGGGGGCGACTGAGGGGGGCTAGGGTTCGGGGCGGTCGAGAGGGGCACGGGCGAGGCCTTAACGGCGTCGGGGACGGGGCGGATGGCCGGCGCGTGGCGAGACGACGACGCTGTCGCGCGCGCCAGGCGACAGCGCGACGAAGATGATGATGGCGCTGGTGGGCTGGGCCGGCTACTGTGCACTTGCAGCCCAAGTGCACAGTAGGCCTTTGCCCCTTTTCTTTTTCTTTTTCCAATTCTTTTCTTTTCCACTGCTTTGCAAATTGTTCGAGTACTTAATGACTTTTATAAAATATGTGGATTGACCCATAATTATCAGTGTGTTATTCTCATTCACCAGAAATTGGTTTGATTAAATTATGAATTTACTTTAAATCCTATTAAACAATTTAGTGTTAATTTGTGCTGTTTAGTTACTGTTTTAATTAGCTAGGGGCAAATTTTGGAATTATGGTGATGTTGTTTTCCCCAACATAATTAGTTATGAATTATGTGCTATTTAATGAACATTTTAGTTACTGGTTTGAACAACTTTTATTTTCACTTAATATTTGAATTGCAAGTTTAAATTGGAATTTGAAATGAGATATGATGCAATGATGCTCAAGCATGGTTAATCATAATGACATGGCATTATCAAAGGGGTGATTACTGTAGCTATTACGTGGGGGCGTTACAATTCTCCTCATCTAACAAGAATTCTCGTCCCGAGAATTAAGAGGAAGACTGAAAAAAAACAGGGTATTCTTCACGAAGACGGTCCTCGCGTTCCCAAGTGGCTTCATCCACAGAATGATTTGACCACTGAACCTTGAGGAACTTGATCGACTTTTGACGAGTCCGACGTTCAGTTTGATCTAGAACGCGGATCGGATATTCTGGATAAGACAGATCTTCTCGAAATTCATGTACCTCATGATCCACGGCTCGGATAGGATCCTTAAAACAGCGACGAAGTTGCGACACATGAAAGACATCATGCACTTGAGAAAGGTTTGGCGGCAATTCTAATTGATATGCCACTTCTCCTCGACGAGCGAGAATGCGGAACGGGCCAATATAGCGAGGAGCTAACTTGCCCTTGATTCCGAACCGATGAGTGCCCTTCATCGGAGTGACACGAAGGTAAGCTTGCTCACCAGGCTGATAGACCATTACCTTGTGCTTTCGGTCATAATTACTCTTCTGACGAGACTGGGCAGTTTTCAGATGTTCACGGACAATGCGGACTTGTTCTTCAGCTTGCTGAATAATGTCCGGTCCGACGAGTGAACGTTCCCCAGTTTCTGACCAATTCAGAGGGGTTCGACACTTACGTCCATAAAGAACTTCAAACGGTGCCATCTTCAGACTAGCTTGATAGCCATTGTTGTAAGAGAATTCGGCATATGGGAGAGATTCTTCCCATTTCTTACCGAATGAGATGACGCAAGCTCGAAGCATATCTTCAAGCACTTGGTTAACTCTTTCGACTTGACCCTGAGACTGAGGGGGATAAGCAGTGCTAAAAGACAGATGGGTTCCCATGGCTTCTTGGAAACTACTCCAAAACCTGGAAGTAAAGAGGCTGCCACGATCTGAACTGATCTCCAACGGAACACCGTGGAGTGACACAATTCTGGAAACATACAAGTCTGCTAACTGACTAGCAGTGATTGTCTCCTTGACAGGCAGAAAGTGAGCAACCTTTGAGAATCGGTCGATGACGACAAAGATAGCATCATGACCCTTCTGCGATCTGGGAAAACCAGTAATGAAGTCCATTTGGACTTTGTCCCATTTCCATTCCGGAATTTCAAGGGGTTGCAGAGTTCCAGCAGGCCTTTGATGTTCTGCTTTGATGCGACGGCAAACGTCACACTCAGCAACATACTTAGCAATATCATGTTTCATATCAGGCCACCAGTACCGCTGACGAATGTCTTGGTACATTTTGGTACTACCAGGGTGAATAGACAAGGGCGTGTCATGCGCTTCCTTCATAACATCCGAACGAGAGTCCAGGTTATGCCTTCTGGGGACCACTAGGCGGCCTTTGAAAAACAAGGCACCATCCGCACCAACATGGTAGAAAGAAGGATTACCCTTGGAGAGGAATTTCTTGATCTTCTCGACTTCAGAGTCATAATTCTGTCTGGTCTTGATGTTGCGCTCGAGGTCTGGCTCAACCTCCAGGGTATTGAGATAACCCTGAGGAACAATGTGAAGGTTCAATTTGCGAAGCTCTTCATAAAGCATAGGTTGTGCTTCCTGAACCATGAGGTTGTTGCAATAAGCCTTGCGGCTCAAAGCATCGGCCATTACATTAGCCTTGCCAGGGGTATAGGAGATATTCATATCATAATCGGCTACTGTCTCAAGCCATCTTTGTTGACGAAGGTTCAAGTCTGGCTGGGTATACAGATACTTCAAACTCTTATGATCCGTGTATATCTCGAAACGATTACCGAGGAGGTAATGTCGCCATAGCTTCAGAGCATAAATAACTGCAGCAAGCTCGAAATCATGTACCGGATAATTTTCCTCGTGAGGACGCAATTGACGAGAGCCATAAGCAACTACTCTGCGTTCTTGCATTAGGACACAGCCTAATCCTTGACGAGACGCATCACAGTAAATCTCGAAGTCCTTTTGAGAATCCGTGGGTGCTAACACTGGGGCAGATGTCAACTTATCTTTAAGCATCTGAAAGCTTTCTTGACATTTTTCTGTCCATTCAAATTTAACACCCTTGTGGAGCAGGTCAGTCAATGGCTTGGCAATCTTCGAGAAGTTCTCGACGAATCGGCGGCAATAACTAGCGAGTCCGAGAAAACTCCTGACTTGCTTGACGTTCTTCGGAGGAGTCCAGTCAAGAATAGCCTGAACTCGCTCGGGGTTAACGGCAATGCCATCTTTGGAAATCACGTGACCAAGATAAGTCACCTCGGATAACCAAAATTCACACTTAGAGTACTTGGCATATAACTGGTGTTCTCGTAGCTTCTCCAATACAAGCCGAAGATGTTTGGCGTGTTCTTCTTCATTCTTGGAATATATCAGGATATCATCCAAGTAGACCACGACGAACTTGTCGAGGTAGTCCATGAAGATATAATTCATCAATCGGGAGAAGGTTGCCGGAGCATTAGTTAATCCGAAGGACATAACAGTGTACTCGTATGATCCATAGTGAGTAACGAAAGCAGTCTTCGGAATATCCTCCTTTCTAACTCGGATCTGATGATAACCCAACCTCAAATCGAGTTTCGAGAACACAAAGGATCCAGCAAGCTGATCATAAAGATCGTTAATCCGGGGCAGTGGATATTTGTTCTGGATTGTGGCTTGGTTAATGGGCCGATAGTCCTGGACCAATCGGTTAGTTCTATCCTTCTTCTTAACAAAGAGAGAAGGTGCTCCCCAAGCAGAGGAACTGGGGCGGATGAAACCCTTTTTCAGTGACTTGTCGATTTCTTCCTTAAGCTCGAGAAGTTCATGCGGAGGCATCTTATAAGGACGCTTCGCAATAGGGGAAGTGCCAGGCTTCAAGTCGATGACGAACTCGACGGCTCTAACCGGGGGTATTCCTGGAAGTTCCTCCGGAAAGACGTCCGGAAAGTCACGGACGACCGGAACGTTCTCAATCCCTTCCAGAGGTGAGGTATTCAAAGCATTCAGAGCATATATCTGAGCTTCGGCATTCCGGGTAATCCGGGCGGTGTAGATCACTATCTCATCCGAGGGGTGCAAGAGTTGGACGACTTTAGTGGCACATTTGATGTTAGCAATATGAGCTTTCAACCAATCCATTCCCAAAATGAGGTCTATGGTGGAAGACTTCAGGATAATAGGTGAAACAAGGAATTCCAACCCTTCAATTTCAACAGGGACATTGTGTGCCATCATGGAGGTTTGACAACGGCCTCCAGGGGTACGGACGACCATTTGTAGGTTCATTTTATCAAACGCAATGTCATGTGATAATGCAAATGCTTCAGACATGAATGAATGCGATGCTCCTGAATCAAATAAAACAGAAGCGGGTACTGAATTAACGAGAAGGGTACCCATCACAGTAGCAGGCTGATCCTGAACTTGTTCAATGTCAATATTGAAAGCATGTCCACGACCATAAGCAGCAGACCCAGTATTATAGTTGCGGGTCTGATTGTTGCCACGACCATTACCACGGCCATTACGAGGAAAAGCCAGCTGATTGTGATTCTGGCTGCAGTCCTTAGCAAGGTGACCTGGTTTGCGGCACTTGAAGCATAGACCATCTTCAGGACGAAGAGGAGCAACACGCGGTGGAGCAGCTTGAACTCTTGGTTGCCTCGGTGGTGGAGGAGGCAGACGGGGTGCAGCATAAGAGGGTCTTGACGCAGGGGCAGCTGGACGGTACACACTGTTGGGAATCCAGATACGACGCTTCTGTGCTGAGCTCGAAGATGAGCCCATATCACGATAACGCTTCTGTGACTCCTTGTGCTTGATCTGAGCGGTCTCAACCAGAATAGCCTTGTTCACGAGAGTGGCAAAGTCGGTGACGTCTTGAGCAGCAAGGGCAAGCTCGAGGTCTGGATGGAGTCCACTACGGAACTTCTCCTGTTTACGAGCATCAGTTGGAATGTCTTCTTCAGCATAACGAGATAAGTTAAGGAACTCCCGCTGATAGGCTTCGACGGTCTTGTTGCCCTGAACGAGGTTGCGGAACTCGGTCTTTTTCCGATCTATGATCCCCTGAGGAATATAGTGAGCACGGAAGGCAGTCTGAAACTCATCCCAAGTAACGATTGTCCCAGCAGGCAGTGTACGCTTGTGAGTGGACCACCATTGAGCAGCGGGGCCCTTCAGGAAGTAGGTCGCGAAGGCGACAAGGCTTTCAGGGGCGACACTGGCAGACTCCATCTCAAAAGCGATGTCGCGGAGCCAGTCATCGGCATCCAGTGGCTGATCAGAGTTGCGGAAAATAGTGGGGTTGAGACGCACAAACTCTGACAGTGTTATTGAAGCTGGGTTGTGGTTCTGATTGTTCTGATGCGGAAACCGAGCCATAATATTAGTCATAAACTGACGGTTCAGCTCGAATTGTTGCATCATTGCGTCCATGTAGTCGGGCGGTGGTGGCTGCTCAGGGGCACGACCACGACCACCTGGTCTAACCATCCTGCTAAAATTTCAACAGGGGGTAGTTTAGAAAAAGCACTTGCGAGTGTTTAGCGACAAACATGATGTAACACGACAATGAATGAGTAGTGCATCATTACATAGTAATAGTCAATTACGACATACAGATCCATACACAGAGTCGGTTACATGCGGACAGCATAACGGCGTAAAATTAAGAAAAAAGACATACTAGGCGGCGCGCAGGCACGCGGTGAGGAACTACACAACGAGACATAGCAAAGGCTACATCAACGTCGGGGAAAACCTCTGAAATGGGGTAACTGCAAGTGCAAGTGCGGACGATGAATCTCTGTAGCAGAAAGGTCATGCTCTCCGTGTGCACTCTGATGCAGAACCCGGTCTCGAACTGAAAGAAGAGGTCCACGCGCAGGCCTGTGACCTCCAACAGCAGGCCAATCGATACCTGCCGGCATCTGAGTCCTGCGCGGGTAAAGGATATACTCCGGATGTATCCCTGCTCGAACAGCTGGTAGCAACTGTGTCATAGCATCGTAGAGACGTGCTCGAGTGGCAAACAGCTCAACTGTAAGAGCCCGGTTAGTGCGATCCAGAGCCTGAGTGCACTGAATCAACACGTGCGGGTCGTATCGACGACGCTCGTAAGGGGCACAGATAGCTGTGTAGTATCCAGTAGCATCTCCAGTAGGCGCATACGGAATGTATCGGAACTCAGAGGCATCCAAGCTACGATGCTCTCCACGGAGTCGTGCGACAGCAGAATAGGCAGCATCATGGACTGCCATCTCAATCGTCACACCGATACCGTGAAAAAGGTGCAACTCGGTGTCTGAGTCATCTCGCTGATCATAGATACGAACATCAGCATGGTACTGTTCCTGGTTGAACTCGCGGTAATCCTCGTAAACCATATACTCGGGGTACCAGCGGTAGCCAAGTCTGGTCAGGAGGGCGATCAGGACAGCTGGAAAACCAGGGGCATCACGAGCCCAAGTGCGAAGCACAAGCTGCGTCGTAGGGTGTGGTGGAAACAAGCGATCCATCTGAAACAGAGGAAATTCAGGATTTGTCAAATGACAATGGGAAGCATAATATAACTTGGAAAGAAAGGTTAAACAGACCAATGAAAAGGAAAATGTGATTATCAGATTAATCAGATCAATGATAGGGAAACAAGCACTGATAATCCAGCTCTCCGGGTGGACGAGATTACGAGATCCTAGTGTCAGCGTTAGTAAAATTCATTTAACCCGAAAGGAAGAGAGTTCAGAGTCCCAGAGTATAGAAGAGAAATAAAAGATCCTAATACCACCCAGTTGGCGACGTGGGCCCGTAAGCCACACAACCATGTTAGTAAAATAGTTTTCGGAAACACTAGACTCAACTACGGCCAAGGAGTTGGATAGGGGCTTCCTACAGGTAGTCGGCTCTGACACCAACTTGTGACGCCCCCGACTTAATCGTGCACTAATCATACACGCAAACGTGAACGATCAAGCACAGGGACTCACGGGAAGATATCACAACACAACTCTAAACTCAAATAATAAGCATAAATCATCATCTAATAAGCCAGGGGTCACGAGGACCCGAATACATAAATCATACACACAAATGATATCTGAGTACAGACATAGTTAGTCACGGGTGCCATAAGATGGCTAGCACAAACAACGATACAGATCGAAAAGGCGCAGGCCTCCTGCCTGGGAACCTCCTAACTACTCCTGGTCGGCTGGATCAACCCAGTAGTAAGTGCCGTCGGGACCCTCCTGGTAGTAAGCTCCGGCAGTGGCATCTGGCTCCTGGGCTCCATCGTCTGATGTATCAACAATTGGATATGGGGGAAAAAGAATAGCAGAGCAACCGTGAGTACTCATCCAAAGTACTCGCAAGACTGACATCAGAACTATGCTAAACATGCAATGGTATCAAATGAGAAGGCTGTATTTGTGGACTGTATTGCAGAAATGCCAGAGGAGAGAGAAAGGCCTAGCCTATCGAAGACTAGCATCTTCAAGCAGTCTTGCAGCATCAGAAGAGAATAGATAGCAGTAGCATACATATTGTCATACAGTAGCAATGCCCTGAGATCCTTTCTCGACTCCCTGCGAGAAAGCGGTCCCGAGAGCATTATTAACAGTTTAATATGAATCATCATCAATTTGTAGTTGTCATAGATCCGGGCACAACTCCAAGCGTCCTGTTACCGTGGACACGGCTATTCGAATAGATATCTTCCCTGCAGGGGTGCACTACTGTTACCCAACACGCTCAATTACCTCCGGCCGGATACACTTGCTGGGTAATACCCAGCCTCGGGTGATCGACACAACGCAGCCCGACCTAGAGCTCAGCAGAGAGGTCAACACGCCGGTCTAAATCCTAAGCACGGAGAGGTCTTGGGCCATCGCCCTCCGCACTCCTGCACGTTGCGTGGGTGGTCGGGGTGCAGGCGCGACACTGAACAACCCAGTGAAGTACCAGCCCAATCCCGACGATCAGCCCGCAAGGTAACCTGTGACGTCTGAAGAGCTTTCGGCTGATACTACGCTGCAGAGGGCCCCATTAAACCATTATCCCACGTGGTGGTAGTGCGAAATGGGCACGACGACCCACTCAGATCAAATACCCAGTTCCGTTAGGCGTATTTAGTATCGCGCGAGTGCTCTTGGAGCCGACCCGTCTTTAATGATATTCGCTCGCGGGCACCCTTGGGGCCAGCCCGACTTTACATTTCCCCGCGGGTACCTCTCAAGGTGGACCCGCATGTAACAAAGGTCAAAGTAACCGTGTGTCCAAGTATCGAGGAGGAATCCGAGGAGTCACCCTCGATGGATTCCCACTCGAGGAGTTGCGCGACGGTAGCTTAGCGGAGGTGATGTAAGAGGAATCACCCTCGATAACACACATCCGGGAAGCTATTCTACAGAGGCACCATCGAAAGTGAGCTAAGAGGTATCACCCTCGGCACTCGATGCCAGCTCTGCAGTGTCGAGCAATTTAGGGGGTGTGCTGTGATGTGCGGTTCTCAGCCCGTCGATCATTCGAACGGGGCACAGGTACTAAAGCAGAGCAACTACAGCAAGGGAGAGGGGCCACAGATGGTTTTCCATCCAACCTATACTAAGCAGTTTGGATAATAAGGTAGGTATCAATAGCAGTTATCAAAAACAGGCTATGCATCAGAAATAGGATAAAACAGTAGCAGCGGAAATTTCTAATGCAAGCAGGAGTGAGAAAAGAATGGGTGATATAGGCATGCGTCAAGGGGGTTTGCTTGCCTGGTTGCTCTGCGGCAAAGGCGGGGTCGTCAGACGGCTGGTCGTCGGGGGTGTAGTCGAACCCGGCAGCAACAGCGTTGGTCTCGGCGTCTAACGAGAGAGAGGGAGGGGAAGAAACAATAAATATAAAGCAAACAAATGCAATCACTGATGCATGACATGCTAAAAGATATGCAAATGTGCTTTACTGTCTAACTAAACGATTTAGTTAATTTAGGAATTTATCTGGATTTATCTAATTAAAGTTGCGCACTATTCATTTATCGAAAACAGTCAAAAAGTTCCATGTTCAGCTAGCTAGGAGTGTTGGACAGGTGTTTTGTTCACATATTCAGAATCTTCGTATTTTTCTGATCATTTTACATATATAAATTATTTTCATCTGACTTACGGTTTAAAAGATATGATTTTCTAAAGTTTTATTAATTTTCTGGAATTATTTTAATCAATTAATTCGAATTATCCAGAACAGTGTTGGGATGACGTCAGCATGATGCAATGCTGACGTCAGCAGTCAACAGGGGCTGACCAGGGTCAAACTGACCAGTGGGTCCAGTGGGACCCACATGTCAGCCTCACATTAAGCTAATCAGGGTTTAAACTTAACTAAATTAGGTTAATTAGGGGTGGGACCTACTGTCAGCGAGCAATTAGTGTTTTAATTATCTAATTAAATTAATTAACACATTTTCTATTTATTAAAAATCGTTTTAGCTGGCGGGACCCGCATGTCAGCGACAGGAGGGGCCACGTCAGCGTTGACCGGGTCAACAGGTCAACGGGACCCACCCGTCAGCGACACAGGGGGTCCCAGCGGTCAGGCCACGTCGGCGGCCACCGGCGACTCGCCGGAATCACGCCGGCGAGCGCGAAACGCGGCGGCGCGGCACGGGAGGTGCCCGGAAATCGCGCAGGGGGCACCGTTTGCAGCGGGGTTGGGCTCGTTCGAAAGCTGGCGACGAGCCGGAGTGAATGGCGGCGGTCTCGCGGGCTGCGGCGGCCGGAGCCGAGCGGTATGAGCTCGCCGGCGGCGAAGCTTTCGGGCGAGCGATGGGAACGCAGCTGCGGCGCGCGTTCGGGCGAAAGGAATAGCTGGGGAGGATCTACGCGGCACGACGAGGCGAACGGGCACGAGCCCGAGACCAAATGGTCGTCGGAGCCTCGCCGGCGACGTGCTACACGGCGGCGGGTTTCGGGCTCAGGCGAATCGGCGGCTACAGGCGGCTAGGAGCAGCGCTAGGAGAGGGGAAAGGAGGGGAGGCTCACCGGGGAGGCACACGAAGGCCCGGTGGGAGCTTAGGAGCAGCAGGGCGGCGGCATTCGCCGGAGAAGCGCCGGCGACCGTGCGGCGATGAAGAGCTCGGGGAGGTCGCAGCAGGGGCTCCGGAGCTCGGGTTCGTTGTCGAGGAGGACGGGGTGGTCGCGGCGGTGCTTGTGAGCGTCTCAGCGGGGCTCGAGGTCGTCGGTGGCCGCGGGATCGAGCGCGGCAGCGACGGCGACGTTGCGGGAGAGGTGGGGATCGAGAGGGAGGAGGCGTGCGGGGGCGACTGAGGGGGGCTAGGGTTCGGGGCGGTCGAGAGGGGCACGGGCGAGGCCTTAACGGCGTCGGGGACGGCGCGGATGGCCGGCGCGTGGCGAGACGACGACGCTGTCGCGCGCGCCAGGCGACAGCGCGACGAAGACGATGATGGCGCTGGTGGGCTGGGCTGGCTACTGTGCACTTGCAGCCCAAGTGCACAGTAGGCCTTTGCCCCTTTTCTTTTTCTTTTTCCAATTCTTTTCTTTTCCACTGCTTTGCAAATTGTTCGAGTACTTAATGACTTTTATAAAATATGTGGATTGACCCATAATTATCAGTGTGTTATTCTCATTCACCAGATATTGGTTTGATTAAATTATGAATTTACTTTAAATCCTATTAAACAATTTAGTGTTAATTTGTGCTGTTTAGTTACTGTTTTAATTAGCTAGGGGCAAATTTTGGAATTATGGTGATGTTGTTTTCCCCAACATAATTAGTTATGAATTATGTGCTATTTAATGAACATTTTAGTTACTGGTTTGAACAACTTTTATTTTCACTTAATATTTGAATTGCAAGTTTAAATTGGAATTTGAAATGAGATATGATGCAATGATGCTCAAGCATGGTTAATCATAATGACATGGCATTATCAAAGGGGTGATTACTGTAGCTATTACGTGGGGGCGTTACAATATTGAAGGCCGTGAAGACACTAAGGAATCCAACAGCTGACGAACCAACACCTTGGAAGGACTTGCAGAGCCGGTGGTGCATGCGCCATCTTGGGGCTAATTTTTTCTCACAGTTCAAGAACAAACGGTTGATGAACTTGTTCAAAAAATTATGCAAGCAGAACCAGCAGCGCAAATACGAATTTATTTGGTCAAAACTAGATGAGTTTACTAAGAAGCAGGTCCGTGCCAGGAAGAAAATGGAAAAAGACCAGGTTAAATTAGCAGCACTCATCGCGGAGCTAGAGGAGCCAGTAGCTCTTTGTGACTTGCTGGCAATTGACCCTCCTAATACTCAGAGAAAGAAGGGCAGGGCAATAAAGAATTTTTCTGAGTGGATAGAGAAAGAGCCTCCAGTGAATTGGTCTTTGCTGCATGACACCCATGGAGCTAGGTATGGCCACATGACAACCAATCTTGCAGAGGTGTATAACTTTGTACTCAGAGGGAATAGAGCATTGCCACTCACAGCTATTGTGGAGGCTGTATTCCATGGCACTTTGAGATATTTTAGAGAAAGGCACGAGTTAGCAAAGAAGCATATTGCAAATAATCAGAACACACCTTATTGTAGCTATGTCATGGAGTACATGGCAAAGAAGATAGAGAAAGCAAAGAAGCACACTGTCAGACTCATAGGTAATCAGGAAAGGAGGTATGAAGTTCAGCTTCCTACTTATGGTTTTGGTTCTGCAAATGAGGTGAAGACGCACGAGGTAAAAATTGGAACGGAATTTTATCCAACTTGTGAGTGTACA
This sequence comes from Elymus sibiricus, assembly GCA_039707655.1. Classification (NCBI taxonomy): domain Eukaryota; kingdom Viridiplantae; phylum Streptophyta; class Magnoliopsida; order Poales; family Poaceae; genus Elymus; species Elymus sibiricus. The sequence goes on from CM077665.1 coordinate 56,639,230, forward strand.
TGCAACAAACCGAAGTTGTTGCACCTGCCTTGCTCACATGTGTTGGCTGCCTGTGGCCAGATTGAGTTGGACGCTATCTCCTTCGTGTCCCCGTACTATTTAAAAGATGCAGTACTCAATGTCTGGACAGGTGAGATGACAGGGTTTAGAGTCGTCGGCAATTTCAACAAGGTAAACGATGGGGAAAGAGTATACATCCTGGATCCAGAACTTCGGCGAAAAAGCAGGGGCAGACGCAAGGTAAAGCGCATCCGTAATGATATGGACCAATCTAAAGCTGGTGGAGCAACCAGACAATGTTTGTTATGCGCGGCTTATGGGCATAGGATGAAATATTGTCCCGACCTGAACAAAGACGGTGCTTCTACATCGACGACTGCGACAACAGTAGCAAGAGGCGGACGTGGTCGTGGCAGTCGTGGTGGTCGTGGAAGTCGAGGCCGAAGGGGCGGACAAGGAAGAAATAACTCACAAGCTATATAATGTGTCGGACTATGTTTTAATTTGTAATATGTTTGGACTATGTTTTAATGTGTAATATGTCAGACTATGTTTTATTCTGTAATATGTCTGGACTATGTTATAATTTGTAATATGTCTGGACTATGTTTTAATTTGTAATATGTCTGGACTATGTTATAATTTGTAATATGTCTGGACTATGTTTTAATTCGAAATATGTCTGGGCTATGTTTTAATTGCAGATATGGCTTTGTATCCGTTGCTTAATGGTAATATCGATAGAGGGCACCGGGCCGCACTTATGGAAGCGGGCAAGAACTTAGACGTGTTGATCACTCGCACCCAAAGTCTAACTGGATGATACACCCTTTATGGGTTGATAGGTATGTGTCGGTATAATGACTTACTATGTTTGACATCCTTTTGATAGCCGCTAACTGTATGCTACATTCTCTTTATTTTGTAGGTTAAGTTGGGCTGGACTTCTACCGTTGGCACGGCTGATTCAGGGTACATTGGATGAGTGGGTTGACCTTCCGGAATTGGATGAGGCAGGTGAACCAATGCAGTTACACAAGAGGCAAGTGACATGTTTCTCTTACGACATGTCACTCCTTACCTGCTTAGTAGATAGATGGAGACCAGAGACACATACGTTTCACTTTCCCTGGGGAGAGATGGCGCCTAGTTTACAGGATGTGTCTTACTTGTTGGGATTACCTCTGGCCGGTGCTGCCATAGGTCCTTTAGAGGTAGAACCTGGTTGGCTAGCATCGATGCAGGCCCATTTTTTGGCTGCGGTGCCAACTGCATCAGTCCTAGACAACCATCGTCACGGGCCTCGTTTTAGGTGGTTGAGCCAGTTTCAGGTAACCTTCACCACATGTTTAAAAAATGTTCTTTTCATTGTTGTCCTCAGTGCATAGTTCATACAATCGTTTTCTATGTAGATTGTCTCCTTAGGATATCTCGATGTTCCGTTGTCAGAGGCACAGATTGACCGATCCCTAGAGGCATATATTATGTGGTTGTTCGGCAAGATGATGTTCACGGAGAACCACGTGACCACTGTCGATGCACGACTCATCGGCATTGCACGAGAGATAGCTGACGCACGTTGCCCGGGGGACATTCTGCAGAGGAGTTTTGGTTCTGCTGTGTTAGCGGCTACGTACATTCTGCAGACAAAGCTTGCGTGTTGAAGTCTAGAAAATCAGCTCTTGTTGGATGTCCACTATTGTTGCAGCTCTGGTCATACGAGAGATTCCCTATTGGTCGACCCTATGTCTGCGTTGATAAACCTTTTGGTTCTGAGGACATGGCTGGGACTTATGTGCCTACTATCGGCGACTTGCCTACTATGGGATCTGTGTGGACACGGAGAGAGGTATTTTCATATTAAGTAACAATATGAATTACTAATGTTTATTTCTTGCCATTCAATAGAATTACCAATGCTTATTTGTTGTCATGCACAGAGACAGTTTGTGCATAGCCAGGTGAGGGGCTGCTACCCCTCCTTCACGGCGCAGTTTGATAGTTTGCACGAGGATCAAGTTATCTGGGAGCCATACTCCGTCCATGCTATATTATCCAGGTGTCCAGCTGAGATTTTTGGATTGTGCACTAGAGATCAGCACTATTGGATGACCAAGGCCAAGTTGGTGTTCGACGTGACGGTTGAGGAGATGGCTCTTCATAGGGTGATGAGACAGTTCGGTCTATGCCAAGAGCCTGACATTCCAGTTATTCCACACTTACCAGATCACGTGGACAAGTAAGTAATACTATTTTAGTACTCATGTCTGCATTCAGAATATAACATTTCAATCTCAGGTACAGTCACGCAGGAGGAAACAAGTACCAGGATTCTTGGCTTCGCGACATTAGCCCTTACGTGGACGAATGGACTACTGCGCCGACAAATATCTGGGATGAAGTTCGGCCCTTTGACTGGGACAAGTTCGGGTTGTATCTGCAGTGTTACCGGCATAGCACGAGGATCTACTTCGTTCCATGAACAGCTCCTCATCAGACCGAAGCCCCTCTCACCAGTGATCTGTTCCCAACCGCCTCTGTTGTGGGGACCAGACACCACGCGGTACGTGCTATGGTTCTCACATGTTAAGTTTTTTCTTAACCTGAACATATACAATTGGTTAACTATTCGTGTTGTCTGCCATACAACGATGATCTAATTGGTTAACTCTTCGTGTACAGGGTGACTTGGCATGCGAGGTGCTAGAGGAGGTTTCCTCTTTAATGCAACGCTTTGAGAGGGGAGATAATATCCCACCGCGAGAGCACGTCTCATGGTTGAGGGGTCTTCATGAGAAGGTACGCGGGATTTACGCAGCTGTTACATGTAGACGATCTTCGGATGTTGCTATTCCTGGTCCAGCACATCGTCCGCCACGCCCCTCTCTGCAGCGTTCAGAACCTCGACCCTCTGTGCACCGTTCGGAACCACGACCTTCACAACCAGGGAGCTCTTCCTGGCAGCAGACACCTCCTTCACAACCAGGGAGCTCTTCCTGGCAGCAGACACCTCCTTCACAACCAAGGAGCTCTTCCTGGCAGCAGACACCTCCTTCACAACCAGGGAGCTATTTCTACCAGCAGCCACCTCCTTCACAACCAGGGAGCTCTTCCTGGCATAATCAGATGGACCTAGGTAACACTACTTTGTACATTCTTTTAAACATTGCAGCCAGTCGCAACCGTTCATGTATTTAGTCCAGTCACCAATGCTTAGTGGTGCTGGTTCGTTCTTAGACGACGACGGCGACGACGATGACCGAGCTGCAAACACCTATGAGTTCTCGCAGACAGTTCTTTGACACTCCACCATCACCATGGACACAGGAGACACAGACACTGACATACGAGGTGGTCTATGGTCGTGGTCGTCGTGAGACTCGTCTACCGCCTGAGCGCTTATCGCCTTCCGGTCCTCGTCCGAGGAAGACCAAGATTCGTCGCCGTCCCCAATAGTGATATGGTTATCTATGTATGAGACATGACTATCTAATTATGTATGTGAGACATATGTCTATTTTATTTATGGGACAAAGTACTATCTACTTATGTATGAGACATATTCATGTTCTATGTGTAGGAGGTATGCCCTAGAGGCAATAATAAATGTTATTGATTATCTCCCTGTTCATAATTAGGTTTATGTTCCATGCTATAACTGCTATGGTTCTCGAGTCTGCAATAACCACGAGGCTCGGAGGAAGACTCATATGCACGTGTGGAATAATAAACGGTAAAATGTATTCCTAGTCTGGCCTCTAAGACTGGCTCAAGTATTGCATGATGATCCTGTTTTCCTGATCATGGGCATGGCTATGCCGGCAATTTTGAGGGCACAATGTTAGAAGAACATTTGTGGTTGAATCGACCCGAATTGATGTTATGCTATGAGATTCATTCGTCATAAGTTAATGGTTAATAACACAGAGATGGTTAACGTTTGCATAATTCCTTAGACCATGAGAGTATCGAGTTACTTCATGCTTGCTTCATGAACTTTGGGGTTTGTTAAACGTCATCCGTAAATGGGTGGCTATTACGGCGGCTTACGGGTTCATGGAAAAGTATGTCAAGTAACTTGATAGCTCAAGATTGGGATTTGCTCCTCCGATGATGGAGAGATATCTCTGGGCCCTCTCGGTGTTACGGTATCCATCATCGTCTGGCCAGACACTTTGTGATTTGATCACGGGGATGCCGGAACACGGGAACGAGAAAAGAGAACAATACCGGTAACGAGGTAACTGGCATAGTGGACACGTTGTTGATCCGCGGGGATGCCAACATGTCTCACCTCGGGTATTTGTAACATATCGCGAAGCAACAGGAATAGCACACGGCAACTGGAGGTTCACTCGAATATTCATTCGTGTGGGTATAGGGGTCAATATGGGTGTCCACGGCTCCGATGTTGATCATTGATCGGAAGGGGTTCCGGGTCATGTCTATACTTCACCGAACCTATAGGGTCACACGCTTAAGGGTCATCTATCTGCTGAATACTAGACGGGGAGTCTGAGAGAAAACCACCGAAAAAGTTTCGGACGAAACGGAAACGTTCCGGAGAGGATATCGGAATAGTTCCGGTGAAACCGAAAAGTTGTTTTGGAGTACACCATAAAGTCAAAATGGTTTCGGCACATGCCTGATAATTCTTGGAGGGTGCCAGAATCGTTCTGGAAACTTTCTGGAATTTTCCGGGATGAAAACCGGAAATGTTCTGGAGCTGCCGGAACCGCTTCAGATGCTTTTCGCAGATGAAAATCACTAAACCGGAATTGTTTCGGATCGCGTTGAAAATTATTTTAGTGGGTACTGGAAATGTTCTAAGCCCACATGAATATTTTCAGTTCGAACGGACGCTGAAATATGTCGTCGTGAATAGTGAAAGTGCTTTTTGGATTACTTTTTGGAAAGCCACCTTTTTGGGCTTTTGCTCCAAAATATCTTGGAGATGACATGGATGGATGTGGCTGAAATTTCAGCCCCTCCACCCCTCCTTCTCCTATAAATAGAGGTGGAGGGGGCAGCCCAAAACTCATCCCTTCTCACATACAAGTGCCATGCATGATCTGGCTTTCTCTCTCCCTCCCAGCGAAATAGTTTCGTAGAACCGAAAGGCTATCTGGGTTCCGGTGGGAACTAGTTCTGGACGGCGAAGCCCTGCCGGATAGATGACACCGTATGTGTGCAACTCTGTAGAGAGATCGTAGTTTCGGTCTTAGTTCGAGAGTGCCTCCCGAAGGGCTGTCCGAGTGACCCGCCCGAAGGGCTGTCCGTGAGGCCTCCCAGAGGGCTGTCCGAGGATCCGTCCAGTGGGACTATTCGAAGGACTGTCCAGAGGCCTCCCGGAGGGCTGTCCGAGGATCCGTCCGGTGGGACTATCCGAGGGATTGTCCAGAGGCCTCCCGAAGGGCTGTCCGAGGATCCGTCCGGTGGGACTATCCGAGGGACTGTCCTGAGGCCTCCCGAAGGGCTGCCCGAAGATCCGTCCGGTGAGCTGACGAGGGAGTACATCCTCGCGGTTGGGAGGTTGTAAAATCCTAGCTGCAGGGATCTGCACCGCCGATCGTCATCGACTCTACTTCCGCTGCGCTACGAGTCGGTAACGAAAAAGATCAAACCTTGTATGCAGTCTCCATAGTGATCCTGGGCTGGTACGTAGGTCGGAAAATTTTTGTTTTCTGCTGCGTTACCCTACACTATGTAAGTGGTCAATTGGTTTAGAGGGATAACACTTGTACTGCAAACTAAATGCATCCAAACTAAACGCCGCGCTTTACATAAAACATATTGCCCACAAAACAAGAATATAAAATACAGCTGAATTACAATACAACTGAAATTACAAATTATAGCTAAAAAACTACATGAATGCATCATCGTCCTCGTCCGTCCATGCAGAGCTCTTGCCCTTTGTCGATGCAGAGCTCTTGCCCTTTATCGATGCAGAGCTCCTGCCCTTCGTCGATGCAGAACTCTTGCCCTTCGACGATGTGGTACTCTTGACCGTGGTGCTCGGCATGAAGAGGTCATCTTCGTCCTCCGTCGATGCAGATTTCTTGCCCTTCGTCGATGTAGAGCTCTTGCCCTTCGACGATGCGGTAGTCTTGACCTTTATGCAGTTGCTTCTGCCATCTGCCATGCAACCTGAGAAGTTCTTTCCATATCTCCTCAAATGTCCTGGGAGGCCACCCACTCCTAGCTAATGAGTGAGCCAACTAATTCATTATGGTGTCACTACTGATGAGTTCCTCCCATGGAACTACTCTATCGTCGATCTTGAAATTGGCGGCTAGACGGAGAAGACGATCGGACATACCAGAGTGAAAACTACGATCAAATGGATAATGGGACATCTCCACGAAACTACACTTGCCTGCTCACACACCTTACTGCGGAGGGGGTTATATAGGTTCAGAAGAGAAGATGGCGGGAAAGAATGGCGGGAGAGAAAGGCGGGAAAGAAAATGGCGGGAAAGAAAATGGCGGGAGAGAATGGCGGGAAAGAAAATGGCGGGAAAGAAGGGCGGGAAAGAAAATGGCGGGATAGTAGGGCGGGAAAAGAAAATGACGATCACTGCGGCAGAGGGCTGAAAACAACAACAAGCTCCTGATCACGCTCCTTGAAGGTTATGAGCACCAAATTGTTTACTTCAATAGACGATGCCCGAAGAAAATTACCGAAACCTTCCTTGTTGAACACCATTCTACCACCCAAGCCAATAAAGTAGGAACAAGGAATGCTCACAGATATATCATCATCTTCAGAATCCAAAGTAATTTCAAGAGTTAAAGAACCAGTCCTAGGAATTGACAAAAAATCCTTCAAACTCCTCACAACCATGCTCGGAATAACCTGACAAAAAACATCTAGTTATATGATGTTCAGCTTACAAATTTAAAACAATATACTACAGCAAAGAACAAATAAATAAACAGTAGCCAAAAACAAAGCTCACCATATGTTGACCATTAACATTCATGGAATCAATCCTATGAACAAAAGGAGTACACAATATGGAGTTGTCATCAAAGAGCTGTCGCGACATGACATACATTTGGTGATAATTCAGACTGAAGACACCACGACTATAAAAACAACTGTCAACAAGTTCCCTCTGAGTTTCACTCAGATCCTCAAGAGCTACAAAAAAATAATTTCACAAATTGAGCAGAACAGCAAAACGTATAAGCTGAAACAAAACTTAAAATCATTCAAAAAAAAACTTACCAACGCAAGGTAAAGGGAACAACATAACACCATCCCGATGAAAATCAACACCAATGATAGTTCCATAGTGCTCAAGCCTAACAGTCATCATGTCACGATGACGGAGACCATAATCATTCACAAGTTCCTCCCAGGAAGGATCATGGAATTTACTGCTCACCCGACCATGACTAAACAGAACACCATATAAGTTACTCTCACTGCTGTGAAGAGCAAGATCAATATCTGTGTCACCCCTCCGAATAGCTAAAGCTCTGCACTCCTCAATGTATCGAGCAAGATGTGATCTAACACTGCAGGGAACATACTACAAAAAAAAATGGAAGCAAACATCATAATCATATAAACAAAGGCATTAGAATACATTCCAACCAAAACAATATCAACCATATGCCATAATCAGATAAACAAGATATAGAATCTTATAACACGCCTTGAACAGCGACGATCCAGCACCACAGTGAAGACAGACGCACAAGAATCAAAGGAAGAACAAGGGCCACCTGGAGCTCGGCAAAAGGGGCAAGCCATTACCACCTCGCGGACTCCTTGCACCACCAGACAACACCACCGGAACTCCTCCTCCTCACGCACAGAAAACTACCCCGTAGCAAAAAAAAATACCATAGGCCGGCGGAGAATGCTATGATCTATTGTTTCTGCGGGTTGGATAGGAAAATGGGTGGACGAGGGAAGAGATCGGCGCGGGGGTGGAAGCACCAGAGAGCAACGGGAGAAAGAGGAGGAGCTAGCGAGCAGAGGAGGAAGAAAGGAGTGGCTCGGTCGGCCTTATCCAGGGACACTAGGGCCCCTCGGCTTACCAGAGGCCGACAGGCCCCCCTCGGCCGGCTGGAGGCCGACAGGCCCCCCTCGGCCGCTTGGAGGCCGACAGGCCACTAATCGGCCCACTGCTGGCCGACAGGCCTCCCTTTGGCCCATTGCTGGCCGACAGGCCCCCCTTCGGCCCACCGCAGGCCGACGGGGACATATTTTCGGTTTTCTTGCATTGCGCCATATAGTTTTCAAATTTGCTATAAATTTAATGATACTTCTGAAAAAAATCCTAGCAATATACAATTATGTTTTGCTAATTTCTGATGATAAGTTTATCTATTTTTTATCTGAAAAAAATACACACGACAAAACAACATATCCAAGCAATTGAATGGATTTGCATGCTCTGATGGAATAACTTTTAACAAGAGATACATTACACCTTTTTTTTTAATTTCCAAGGAGTTGCTACATTTGCAGGCCGCACATGCACAAGCGTACCCGTGGGGAAGGATGTGCTCTCTTCTGGCATACATTACACCTTTGTGAATGTTGTCTCAAATTTCTTGCCATTAGATTTTTTATTTGGGTGCAAAAGTTGCATGGAACTCTCTGACCTCAGAACACTACATGAGAAATACTTTAAGCCGAGTGTGCTAACCAGTCGGCGAAGGCTGAATACACCTCGCCAACGGCTACGCCGAATGTCGACTCGGTGACAAGCACTCGGCGTATATCCCGTCGGCATACAAATCGTAAGCGGAATGTTTTTGTAAGGAGCTTGGCAACACTATCTCTACTTTTAAAAAGGGACTTAATAGCTTTCGTTCCGGATTTTTTTCATCTTTCCTTCCACCTTCATCTGGTTTTTTTAGTCTCCACTCCCATCTCCTACAAACCAGGGTGTACGCACGTAATCCCTTGCACTCCCAACTGGTAAACCGAACGAAGGGAACTCCCACGTACGTAACGAGAAGAAAAATGGAAGAAAAAAGGCGAATGACGCTCCCACGTACGTAACGAGAAAAAAAATCGAAAGAAAAAACCCCGTCGCTGGACGCGCCAGCCGTGCAGCCATTCCATAGCTTCCATCGCAAACCCCAGATCGCCCCCGTCCACCTTCCCCATCCTTGTTGTGGAGGAGCACAAGATCGCATCTCGACCAGCCAGAAGCTCCAGGCCTCGCGCCGCTCAAGGCCTCCCTCGCAAGGTGCAGGCCCCGACGTGCGCATGGTGCAGTCCCCGGCACAACGCAGTTCGGCGGCGAAGACAAGGAGCCACGCGGGATTCCTCGAAGGCCTGCACTGCCATCCCGGATCCCTTCGTCGCCATCCCGGATCCCTTCGTCCATGGCCTAGAGGAGCCGCCGCCGCCTTCAGTGTGGACCTCCAGGTCGCCGAGGACCACAGTTGCCTTCCTGACCTTCGAGTTGAGACTCGAAGGCCGCCTCTCGCCGGTGATGAGGACGGCTCCGTCCTGATGCGGACACCGCCTGTCGCCACGGGGCGCTGCCACGTGCCCCAGAGCATGATGTCTTGTACGTCGTGCGCAGCATGGTGCATGCCCAGGGACGATTCTAAGGGGGGACGAGGGGGGGGGGGCTAGACCCCCCTCAACGATCTCGTTACCCGTTAATAGCGATTAGGTATCACGTATATTTTCCTTCATACGCACAGAATTCTGGTTGTCTCGCCCCCCCCCCCCCCCCCCCCCCCCCGTGATCCATCCGGCCATCCCACAGCGAGAGGCCTAGAGCCTATGTACGTACACAACCTGATGTGTGTGATTGCAGGAAGCAGGCCAAGTGGCCAACGACCCTAATATGAGGAAAAAGAAAAAGAAAAACAGCCCACGTGGAAGACAAGGAGTCTGGAAGCAATACGCACGACCACGAGCGAGTCCACGACGTACGCACGGTCGTTTCGTTTCCACAATCTGCTCGTTCGTCGTTCCTCAGTTCCTGCGATTGGAAAAACTTCGCTGCCGCCGCCGCTCGCCTAGTAGATCGTCCATCCTCTCCATCGAATCTCTCCATCCGCCGAGGAGGGAAGGCCTCCGTCCGACCGGCCCCGACGCGCAACTCCCGTCGTGCCGATCCGCAGACCGCAAGTGCATTCCGGCCGGCCGCACACACGGATGAGCGACCAGACGATCAACAAAAGGTTAGCTTATTTTCAGCATTATATTAGTCTGTGTCCTAGAATCTAATTGTAGAAATATAGACATTAAAAACTTAGAAATTCTTGTATTGTTCAATTATGTGTGTGTAGACATAAAGAGGAAGAGAACTCAGCCAATTCATATTTTTTCAAGCAAATTGGTTCAAGCTCTCAGTCATGTGAACATGATGCTAATTCAAATGATGTGAACATGATTTCTAACTTCCTCTTTCAATCTACATTTTATTTTGATGTGTGCCTTAAAAACAATAGAACTAGAAACTAGAACAATAAAAAATCAGGAAAAAAAATTGACTGTCAAATTATGGGTTTGTTGGCATGAAGAGGAAGAGTTTCGTTGAGAACATTTTCTAGCCAATTGAAACTAGTAACGAATCTGAAGAAATTATCCTGTCATGATTTTCATTTAGATTAATTGATATGCAAATTTATTCATATTGTAGAACCGCAGCTATATTTTGAGTATTCAGACCTCACGACTATGCTATATGCATATATGATTGTCTCTTATATGATTGTGATCGACTCTTCTAGTTCAAGGCCCTGCCCCCCCTATCGCCATTTTCTGGCTCCGTCCCTGTGCATGCCGGGTGTGTCCTAGTGCAGGCCATGCAAACCTTGGTGCACGCCGGCCCGTACGCATCCAGCACGATCCAGAGGTAACGCCCCATGTCGAATGCACGCCGCCCGACGGCGTTGTGACGGTGCAGCACGCCGAGGCCAACGTATTTGGTGAGCAGCTACTGGGTGAGGATGCCCTCCCAGTGGGGATCCACAGATGTTTACGACGGCAGGGCTCTCGCCTCCGGTGTCAGGCGCGCTTGGTACGAGGCGAGTGTGCCGATATCGGAGACCGACACAACCGGAATGCCGCCGAGGCTTAGAGCATCTCCAGCCGCGCCCTTAACAGGCCTCCTAGGCCACTTTTTTATCGCCGGCTGTTGAAAATCGGCCCAGTCGCGTCCCTAGGAGACAAATTTCGCCGGTTAGGACCGAAATTGACGCCGGCGGACCCAGGCCGAACCCGGCGCGCTTGGGGGCGCAGGGGAAAACGTTTTTGGCGCGAAAACGTGTGGGCCCGCCGAGTCAGCGACCGGGCGCTTCGTCGTCCTCATCGCCTCGGTTTCCCGCGGGAATCAATGCGAAGTGACTGCGCGCTGCCGCCGGTCAGCCTTCCATTGATTTCTCACGGGCGGCGCCGTGACCGCGCACCGACGCGCGTCCACCACGCGGCCACACCTCGCCGCCTCCCCCCGTTATAAAAGCCGCCCTTCATCGCCGGTGGCAGAACACTCCTCGCCACAACCTCTCTCTCACTCTCGCCACCGACGCCCTTCTCTCCTCCTTCGCCGTCGACGCCCTACTTTCCTTCTTCGCCATGGCCGAGTGCTTCCCAGGCGACGGTGCGGCGGCCAATGGTTTTGGCCGCCGCCACCTGCACGAGGCGGAGTACCCAGCGCCGCCCGACATGCGGGCGCCGGGCTCGTGGAGGCTCAGCGCCGGCGGGGTCCCGGTGCCTCCGCTGCCTACTGGTGCTGAGCGGCGCGTAGAGATCGCCAAGGAAATGCAGTTCTAGCTAGAAACGACCTACATGATGAGATTCATTCTTCAGGGTGATGTTCTCCTTTCGGAAAGACTCTAGTTGTGAAAGCGGATCTTGAAGTATTCGAGTGGTGTCAGTCAATATGCATGTTTTCGCATTGCTTTGCATACTTGGTTCTGCAAAATGATATGCATTCAATCGATCAGAGTAAAATGTATGTTTAGTAGAAGATTTGACTGATATTAGAAATACTTTTTTATATTTTGACCCACCACTTTGCCAAAAAAAATTAGGTATGCAAAAAAGTGCGCAAAAAATAAAAATAGATCAATATATTGGAAAACAAATCATGCAAATTTGAAAATATGTTCATACATTGAAAAAATGTTTTAAAAAAAGTTATCGATTTTGACAATAAATTGATAGATTTTAAAAAATAGCTCACTAAAAATGAAAAAAAACAATTTTTTTAAAAAAGTTCGAAAATTCGATAATTTTAATGATTATTGGAAAAATATTAGCAAATTTGAAAAACAATTCATCGATATTTGAAACAAAGTTCAAGAATTTGAAGAAGCGACCGGAAAAAGTTTCTGTAATTGGAGAAAATTTCACCCATTTCTAAAAATAAAATAGATAGAAAAAATGAAAAAGGAACAAAACCGATCATAAAAACTAAAATAAAAAATAGAATGGCTAGGAAGCTTATCAAAACGCGGACCGTCTCCTCCCCGCTGCAACCTTAGAAGAGCCGGCCCATTTCTGAACGCCTTCAGGCGTCAGTTAACGAAATGCACATTAACTGGCGCAAAATACGCTGACTAGGGATTTGGGTGTGGTGCACGCCCATCAAATAGGTGGTGGACGCACAGGGCACCCCCGCTGGGCTGGCGCATGTACCTGGCGTATTGTAGACACGTGGTTATGGTTTTCCGACCTGGTTACTTTAGCGCAAGTATGGAGGTACTGCAACATACATTATCGTTCATTTTGTCAAAAAATTGCTACCACATATCTAAAAAATGAACATTAATTTGACAACATTCTTTAAAACCACCAACGTTTTTGGGGATTTTGAAATTTTTATAAATTTCGGAACCTTCTATTAAAATTTGATTTTTTAAATATGAACATTTAAAAAAATGTCGAATAGTTAAAAATCATAAAATAAAAAGAAGCAGAACTAATGAGAAAGAAAAATACCAATGCAAAAAAACCAGTAACACGATAAACAAAAAAAAGTAAACCAATTAAGGGAAATTTTTAGAAAGTTGGCAAAACTGGTTGGCTCGCGCTGTGAAATCTCAAAATTTGTCGGCCCATCTCTCGTCGCTGGGGTTGTTCGCCTATGTGACGCAGGCAATGAGAGACAATCATCAAGCACGTGCGGCTGGCACGTGTTATCTACATACTCAAGATCGGCTAGTGCCACTGGCCGGCCTACCTCATGCCACCCGGTGCTCTCCAAGCATGCTTCATCTCACCTGATCCAACCGGTGCGATGCCGTCGTATAATGAGATCATATTATTTTGGGATTATGCAGAAGAGCTGCATGAATTAAGGGTCGAATATGGGCCTTGGGGAAGCAGTTTTTAGAGAAGCTTTTATGACTCGCTATCATGTGGTATTCTGTGGTGGTTTTCGTCGGTGTTTTTTACATTTTTTATTTTTTATTCCTTTGTTTTTTTTCTCATTGTTGGCTTTTCTATGTGTCTTTACCTTTTTTTTGGAAATTTTTGTGGATTTTTGTTGTTGAATTTGTTGTTGTTGTCCTTTATGTTTTGTAGAGGTGATTCCACAAAAAGAAAACCGACAACAACAACAAATTTTTCAAAAAAGACAAAAAATTAACTTGACCTTTCATTGTACCGGTGATTTTCTTTTTGTAAAATGAAAGGTCAAGTTAATTTATTTCAAACATATTTTCAGAATTTTCCAACTTTTGTTGAATTGCTATATTTTTTCCGTATAGGGTGTAGATACACCCAGGAACCAAACGTTCCCGTCCAGCGCTTTTGTCATTATACAGCAAACGTTTTTTACTAGACAAGTGTGTTTCAGACGTATCACAACGTACATGGTGGTAAGCCGAGGACCTGTTCCTTGCCATATGCCTTGACTCCAACACACGGCTTAAAGCGCTATAATCCGAGCAGCCGATAAAACACAACACAAAATATGTTTTTCCTTCAGTGGAAGTCGCCTATCTCGGTTGCCAAAAGACACAGTTATCAGGTATGGACATGTGTCCCTTCTCAAGTCATCCCTGGTATAGCAGGTGGAAGATTTTGTTTTTGCTATGCACCTCCAAGTCCACAACCACAAGGGTGGCTCCGCGCCTCATAGACAAAGATCTTGTTTGAAATAAGCCAGCCATTTAGTGTCGTGTATCTAGTTTAATTAAGTTCATTCACGCAAGTTGACAGAGCAAGAATCTTGTGTTTCTGCTGTTGATGATGCCGCGGCGGAGAGGACGAGGGGTGTGTGGTCTGCTGATAGTTTTATCTGCGGGCCGGCCGGCCGCTCCCACCACCAGCCAAGCTCGATCTCCATCCGCCACGCACGAAACATATACCCTCCCGAACGCGTAAGATATCTGAAGATCACCAGTTCATCGGTGCGTTGCGTACGTCCAAGAAAGAAAGGAAGCAATGGCGGCGGCTGAGGTGAGCAACAGGAGCGTGATCCTGAAGCGGCACGTGACGGGGTTCCCCACCGAGGACGACATGGAGCTCGTCACGGCGACGGCGTGCCTGGCCGTGCCGCCCGGGTCGGCGGCGGTCATGGTGAAGAACCTCTACCTCTCCTGCGATCCCTACATGCGCAGCCGGATGACCAAGCACCAGGAGCCCAGCTACGTCCCGGACTACGTCCCAGGGGAGGTACCGTAACCTATGAAACTTTTGATGGTTGGATTCAGCCTTTTTTCTGAAAATTTTCCCCATCGGAATGCTCGACGTTTTGGTGCCTCCGTGGATCCCACCAGGTTATACCTACCTTTGGCGTGAGCAAGGTGGTAGAATCCGGGCACCCGGATTACAAGGCCGGTGATCTGGTGTGGGGAATTACAGCATGTGAAGAGTACACCTTGATCACTAATCCGGAATCGCTTTTCAAGATCAACCATCCCGAATTACCGCTGTCGTACTACGCAGGTGTTCTGGGTGAGTTTCACATTTATTTGCCAAAGCTAAATATTGTTGTTTGTTACTACTATTATATCTATATTCGTTATTCTGAAACCGGATAGCTATATTATGGGTTCCTTTCTTGGTAGACCATTTTTTTCGACAAAGTTTCTTGGTAGACCATATTTTACTATAATCAACCAAACAAGGCAACCTTGATTCAACAAGCATTGAAACCTAGTTGATCATACATTCATGATAGAATATGTAAACTAGTGTAGTATACTATACCATGTCATGTTCAGGTATTCATAATGAATTTTTTCCTAATTCAGGCATGCCAGGCCTTACTGCATATGCTGGATTTTTCGACGTGGCCAAGCCAAAAAAAGGCGACTATGTCTTTGTCTCGGCAGCATCAGGCGCAGTCGGGCAACTTGTTGGGCAGCTTGCCAAGATCATGGGCTGCTATGTGGTTGGCAGTGCCGGTTCTGATGAGAAGGTTTGTACATGCTTGTTTTCTGTTCTCCTCCGGCTCTGCACATCCCCGATGGATATTTTTGTTCATACTGACTTTGTGGTCATTGCTTTTAGCAATTTCATTGATCCCCAAATATCATTGTGTTTCACAACATCAGTAATACACCATTTTTCGTGGGATAAATTTGTCTTCTCCTCAGGTCAACCTCCTGAAAACAAAGTTTGGATTCGATGATGCCTTCAACTACAACAAGGAGCATGACCTCAACGCCACACTAAAGAGGTTAATTGCAAGCCCTCTTGTGTTCCAACTTGATGATTAGGGCCAATTAAACAAGAGTTGTTGGTGCCATGATGCATTGCTCTCTCAGGTGCTTCCCAGAGGGCATTGACATCTATTTTGACAATGTGGGTGGTGCGATGTTGGATGCGGCGCTACTCAACATGAGGCTACACGGGCGGGTGGCCATGTGCGGGCTGATCTCGCAGTACAACCTGGAGCAGCCCGAGGGCGTTCGCAACCTTGCATGCGTCGTTACCAAGCGCGTCCGCATAGAGGGGTTCCTTGTGACGGAGTACTTCGACACCTATCACAAGTTCGAAGAGGAGATGGTGGGTCACCTCAAGGAAGGGAACATTACCTACGTGGAGGACGTCACCGAGGGGATCGAGAAGGTGCCAACAGCCCTGGTCGGGCTCTTCTACGGGCGCAACATCGGAAAGCAGCTTGTGGCTGTTGCACGGGATTGACATGACATGCCAGAGGCCTAGCAAGCATCAACAAGTGCCGATCTATGTTCCGATATCAGAATTCAGATAGGTTCCTAGTTTGGTTTGCTGGATCTAGAACACCTTGTGCTGGAGAAAATTGGTTGCTACTTTGGTGAAGCTTAGAATTTCCATGCTACTGCATCCGTCCCAAAATAAATGTCTTAACCTTAGTACAACTTTGTACTAATACATAACAAGTGGAACCGTTGCACACTCCGACCTGCGGGTGCACTTCATAATATATGTCCATCTACCTGTCTGCAGAACTCCTCTAAACTTCAAGGAACTTCTCTTATCGAGAGATTTAAGATCATAAAGGAACGGATATTCAATTTAGCTCTAGGGAGCACATGCTCCTGCGTGCTAAAAATGAATTTTACAAATGTCGAAATTTTTTGGAATAAAATAGATGTGTTCAATGTCACATCCAAAGGATACATGCAAATTGGCAGGTGAAAAACTTAAGCATTTTGACCTGTGCAAAATAAAACAAACCAAACGCCAAATATTACCTCCAAATGTTACACTTAATTTTGTCTTTTTCACCGACGAAGCACCACTATCCCATATGGCATGAAAATTATCAAGCACACTTGCCACACTAATATAAACATCTAAAAAAAATCAGAATTTTTAAAATTTATTTACAATTTATTTTGATTTTACAGTTTATTAAAGAGCATATGCTTCCCAGAGCCAAAAATCCGTGTCCAGGAAGGAACCCATTGACAAGGGCACAGCGGTTACTTAAATGTGTAAAATATATTGCAACCTGAATAGTTTCGCTTTTACAAGCTGCAGCTTCCTCCGGTTGCGTGATGCAAAACTTTGGTTTATAGTAAGTTCAGTAAATGATTGTAGATAGCATTGTACTGCATCACTCAAGTTTTCAAAGCCCCTTCATATTTTGTGTCAAATTTTGACAATGAGTTTGAATAGAAAAAATTAACTTGTATATGTCACAAACGTATATTATTGGATTCATATTCGTAAAAGTTTCTAATTAATTGTATAATTTTTGTTACACATATACTCCCTCCATTCCATAATGTAGTGCATATAAATATTTTAAAAAGTCAAACTTCACCAACTTTGACCAAGTTTTTGAAAAAAAAAACAATTACATCTAGAATGCCTAACATATATCATGGGATTCATCATAAGACGTAGTTTCATATTATATATATTTGGTATTATAGATATAAATAGTTTTGTCTATAAATTTAATCAAAGTTGTCAAAGTTTGACTTTTCAAAAAATTTATATGCACTACATTATAGAACGGAGGGAGTATTATATTATTGTTGTCAAATTAATGGTCAATGTTTGATCTAGTATACAAGGGAGCCTTACAACCCCTTGTACACTTATTTTTCCTTCTCCCATGCTTCAACCTCTGCCTCGGTTCACTCCTCTTTCCCACAACCTATGTGGAAAGCACTTATTCAAAGTAAGCTCATGTAGGAAAGGATGGGCTGTTCCGGGATGCTGAAGCCTTATAGCATCTTCCCCATACGTGCGGTAGCGCGGCGCGCTAAATTGCTTTTTGGGCGTCGAAATACCGTTTCTGGACGCGCGGACGTGTATTGGCTTTAGCAGCCGTTGAAGCTTTAGGGCGCCGTAGGTCGCATTCCAGCAGTGACGCTAAATATACAGTGCGCACGCCCAGCACAAACACATTTCCTACGCAAACATAGAATCAAGAATATCAAACATATACAGAATAAATCGACAGTAAATAGTTATTTCAACTCAAATAAATAGTTTATGAATAGTACAACAAATAATTCATGACAAATACAACAAATAATTCATGAATAATAATACAACAAATAGTTAATTTTCAACTCAAACAAATAACATTAATTCATGAGTTGTCCATTCCATGACCACCACTCCTCGACTAGATTATTTTGAAGCTCATCATGCGTGCCGGCACGTCGAATGGCATGATAGGAGGCAACAAAGCGGGCCACCCTCACAGGGCTCCTCCGCACTCGCACGGGTCTTCCCATCAACTCGTACTGAGAATAGTCTAAATCTTGTCCACGCTCATTTCTCGATGATCATGTTATGCATGATCACACAAGTGTTCATGATGTACCAAAGGATCTTTTGATCCCAAAATCTAGTCGGTCCTCTCATAATAGCAAACTGGGCTTGCAAAATCTCAAAAGCTCTCTCCACATCTTAAAATGGGGTATGTGGAAGCGGGGTATCTTAAAATCGATGCTCATCCTAAAACAGCGCCGAAAATAGGAAGCGGGGTATGTAGGATTATCCACAAAGTAGTTCCTCATTAATCTGTTGTGGGCATCAATCCTCTCCCTCCACAATTTCTGACGACCGAAAACCGAACGACCGTGCTTCGGCTTTTATTGACGTGCAGAGCTAGGATCAGTAAGATTTCCTCCTCCTCTTGAAGATCAAATACTTCATTGGAAGAATCATGTGACAAACCCATCTACAAACTTGAATTAAAACCAATTTAAACTACAAAAAATATGCAGCAAATGCATCTACAGTAAGCAATATATACCTTGAAGTATTTTGTTGAACACCTTGTGAGCACCGAGCTGCAAACGGCTGCCGGGCGCTGTTCGACGGAGGAATGGAGATCAGGTACATGAAGCGACGGCGGCCATCGGGAGCAGCAGGGGGGCCGCAGCGCGTTAGGGAGAGGCGGGGGAAACGCGTCGACGGGAGGAGTTGGCGAAGGCGCCGGCGCCCGGAGGTTTCAGATCTAGCGGTTGGTGGTTCACGCGCGCGAGCGGGCGCACCAAATATGGTGCGCGCGATGCAGTTTCTTCTAGCGCGCGGACGCGTTTTTACGGCGCGCGGCATTATTGCGCGGCCGCTGGAGCGCTGCTTTCGCTCGCGCGCTATATGGAGGGTTTTTTGGGCGCGCGGCTTATTTAGCGCCTCTGTTGGAGGAGATGCTCTTAAGAGGGGATGTCTCATCCATCTACTACCCCTAAAAAAGGACGAAAGACGAAGATCCAAACAATTAGGGACGTTCATTACTAATATCTAAAGGCCAGAAATCTTTCTATGTTTAACACATCAAGCCACGGTAATTACTATCGTTGAGATCACGATCGCTAAGAAAACCTCCCATCCGCACGTTCCGCACGATTCCCCGCGCCCCACACACACCGGCCTCCCCGCGCCCGAGCCCCAACCCCATCCCCATCCCCACTCACCCTCCCGATTCGTTCCTTCCTTCCTCCCTCAGACCTCGCCGCAGCCCTCTCCCCGCCGCCCTCCCACTTCGCCACCGCCGACCTCTCCCTCGGGCCACGCCGCCCCACCCCTCCCCTCCCCTTCCCTCCTCTCTCATCAGAAGAGAAGAGAAGAGGAGAAGAGAAGAGAAGAAACGAGATGAGGGAGATGGAGCGAGGAGCCCGTCCGCCTCCACTGCTCGAGCCGCTACCAGCGACCACGGCGCCGGATCCACCTCCAACTCCTTCTCCACATCCGCGCACCGAGAGCTTCTTCTCTCCCGCAGCGCCGGCCATGGAGCTCCGCCCCCACAGCAGCCACAGCCATGGAAGGTCTGCAGGTCGCCAAGGTCCCCGCCTCTCTCTCCCCGCTTCTTTGTTCGTTCCGATTTGGTCCCCGTCAAGGTTCCCTGACGCGGTTTCCTCACGCGCGCAGGTGCCTCTCCCCGGGACGCCGCTCTCCTGCTGCTCCGACGCTACTACCGACGCCATGGATGTCTGCAGCTCTCTGATGCTCCGAGTGTCCACGGTGGTGAGTTTTCTTCCTCCCCAACCAACCAGATGCCCAATTAGCTCGCTGCACTACATACATTAGGCTTGGCAAAACTCAAACTTTCTTCAGAGAGGTCCTACTAATACGTACGGCGAAACTGCTTGCAGGGATTTGTTGTAGCTATCTATGTGTTGATGGCGAGCGGCGGAGGCCGGTGGGTTAATGGCGAGCGGCGGATGCCGGCGGGTTAATGGCGAGCGGCGGAGGTTGAACTCCCCACCCTCTCGTTGGGCCGACGGCAGCGATGGGCAGCGAGCGGCTGACTGCAGCTCCGTTTTCTCTTTGATCCATTCTCTCTCACCAGATGTCTCTCCGAACAAAGAACTGATTCCTCTTTCTCCGATTTTTCTCCGACCTGCAGCGCAAAGGAGGCAACCAGGACACTGACGGCAAGCCGACGACCAGGGCGGACACCAGCTCCCCCTTCGGTGATTGCCCCCTCTGGTATGAACTCTAACCGCTCGATCTGTTTAGAGGATTTACTGGTGATTGCATGTATGCTTCTGTATGTATGTTCAGTTAGCTGAGGTTCAGATAAGAACATAGTTCAGTTTCGGGTATGTCATCTTGAAGCCTTTTTTTCTTCTGTTTCAATTCTACATTGTAGACTGGCAACAAGAAAAGAAGTTAATTTGTGCAGCGTGTCATATACGCTTCTCCCCATGTCAGCCTTGGTTGTCCGGTCTGGGAAAAGGAAAAGTAGGACTGAATGCATAAGTTATGGGCTGATGGATGAGACGGATAGGATGAGAAGACAGTATTTTGAGAACCAAGTCTGGAAGGATGATGCAACTTGTTTGAACATGCTTAGGCTTGGAAGAGTGTAACGGCAAGAACAACAACCATATGCTTCTACTGCTTCCATGGCTTCCCTATGGGTCTAAGTGATTCCTTATATTCTTGCCTGTATAACTTTTGGTTTGTCATTATCAACAAAAGAAATATGCAAGTTCTCTTGTATATCCGCCTAGGTGTATCAGATCCTCACCTCTTAACATTATCCTATTTGTCATTATAGCACGAACAAGAGATTCAAACGCTCAGGTTCATGATGCATCTATGGTTGGATTTTGAAATTCTGTTCAATTTGCTCCACAACATGGTGGCTGCACAGTGATAGCAAGGAAGTCCAGTGTCACCTCTCTTTCACTATTCAGGTGTGCTCACTTGTCACTTCAGTTTTCTGATGTACTATTTTGTTCTACACGTTGGCCAATTATTATCTCTGTAGTACTTCATCTGTGTGCGTGATTGCTACAAGTTCCACTGAAAATCAAAAGCCTCCTATATTATTGCCACTTTAATGCCAGAGATTCATATAATTTTCCTTTTACGTATTGTGCTACATATGTTACAAAATAGTGATATTCCTACTATTTTACAGGACTCCTGGCACTGTGATGCATGAGTGTTGTTAATTATAATTCGGTCAGTGTTTACTATGAAAGAATGAACAACACGATTTTCTTTGTAGCTGTAGGACTTCTTGTGTTATGAGAGTAACTACCAAGTGTTAGTTTTGATTTATGATGCTATGATATAGGAGCCATATGCAAGGGTCTTGAAGTCGACTCTGATATTTTCAGGTTTATAGTGCTAACAACTAACAAGTGATTTACCACTTTGATGTCAAATAAATGTATTTCCTCTTGACCGTCATAGTGCCATGTATAATTTTTTTTTCAAAATTCATAGTTATAATTACTTCTGATTTGACTCAACGGTATAAACAAATTAACTTGGTTTACAGAATTGTTTTTAAGATTACAGGCATGTTTTCTGCCTTGGAATGCATGCAAAAAAATGTGGGCGCCTATTATTAAGAGAAACATAGGCATACATAAGAAGTTTCATTGCCATGTGAATATTTTGATCATGGGCGTGCTATTCCAGAATAAACCGTGATGTTATGCTAGCTTCTTTCCCAAAATACGGTACTGCCTTTTTTGGTTTCCAGTAATTTGGTTGCTTACTGTAAGAATGAAAATTACTGCATTGTTGGCTACTATAGATGGTTTATATGTTTATAATTTAGAGGGAAGTTTGATTGTCAAGAGAAGAGTGGTATGACATTATGATGATCTACTACCTCATATAGCTTGTTGATGATATAATTGTTTTTAAGCGATGACATAAACGGTTTGCATAGAAAAACTGATATACATACATGTTCCATGCTACTATGCTACCTGATAATCCAAAGTATTTTTTGGTTTCACCACAGGCGAGTCTTTTGTAGAGAAGAACTCACATTAATTATCTAATACCTGTATATTGAGTACAGCCCTTTGATATCTTGAATTATCGTTTACACTCATGTTTGAGCCAGCTGATCTTTCCTTGCATGCTTACACTATTTTGGGCGGAAATGGTTGGCTCACTTAATCAGCTATCATGCATTCATTGTATTTATTGACAGAACAGTTCACCTATTTATTTTTCAGGGATTGGTACCTTTTTTTTATGGTTGGTGTTAGGATGGCTGAATACGTACTTGGATTGCTTGTACAAGATACATCTTATTTCAGTTGGTATCGATATTTTCAGATTGTTAGCTAGCAAACTAAGTTGCAAATTATGGTACCATGTCATATTTTAGCATAACCTTGGCTGTTTTTTGTTGTTATTTGCTTATACTAACAGTAAGTGCTATAATTATTTTGCAATATGAGACATGCTTGTGAAGTGTCTTTTCATATTTGTATTTTACTGCTAATGTATTATTGATCTCTCCCATGTTGTGTTTGGACGAATGAGCAACCCAAATGCCTTTTCAGTAACTAATCTGGATAAAGAGGTGCAGAGAATATAATCTTAGTGAAGACATTTGAAAGGAGATGGCACAATTTTGTACAAGTAAATTTATTGGACTAGAGCAATAGCCAATTTTATTGCTTTGTTTCTATATTCCCTTCCCGGTATATTTTTCCGTGTTATCAACTTGGAATAGATGATATCTCGCACTCAAATTTGAAGTTACTCTTCCTTGCATTTTCCAAGCTACTCTACAAAATTTATAACATGGTTGGGCATTGTTGTCTAATACATTATGTTTCATTTTCTCCTCCATTATATGCGCTTTATTTGTGGTTGTATTCCTTTTGCCAATTGTTTATTCATTTACATTATGTTTATTTTCTGCTTGTAGTATCTTCTGTCAGCTGTATTGGACACCATGATCACCATTGATCTTCCTTTGAAGAACTTTTCATTGATTCTCAACTTACATGATGATAACGAGCCGAATATGGTGCCTAGCTTTATCTTCAAGCGCTATCAGTGTCTTTAGTTGGATCTCTGAATTCATGTTTGTTGCGGTTTACTTATACAGTGTGATTTGTAGCTGGCGCATATTTCGAAGGAGCATTACTCGAGACATGCATTGCACGTGCAAGCTTACTAGTAGTATAAGTAGTTGAAGCAAGTGAATATGAAATTCAAGTTTTTTCTTAAATTCCAAGTAGAACAAGGGTGAAAATGGGGTTTTGACATAAATAGAGTAGTAGGCCTTGTTGCAGAGTTACATAAGTATGGTTTTTATTACTAAACTGGAAGAGAGAGGAGATGAGGTTAGATTTTTGGGCTATAGTAAAGAGTTAAAAAGTATACAACTGTAGTGGATTTAAAGCTCAAAAAATGGAGTCTCGAGTCTTTTCACTTTTTGGGAGGCCGCCAATCCTCGACAACTTTCGCACTTGGGACTAAAACCTGCTCATGCACTTAGCGGCCTCATTATTCTCTTTATTAATTTGTTATAATCCATACCAAAACTTACTTAGGCACCTAGATGCACTTTCGTCGGTGATACCAGTATACGTAGCAGATCAGTCAAAGGTATTCACATTAACGTCAGTGTGGCTTCGGCGGCAAAGCGCAAAGTCATCGAGGTATTCGAATTGGAGCTACTTATATTATTTTTGTAATTGATGCTTTGTTACCGTTTTGATATTAATTATTACATATTCGACCCATCCTCGATTCACAAATTCCAGTGTGACCTTGCAATGATCCATACGTTGGTAGTTGGGTTCTCGGCTGGGGCGGGTCCAGTGATGCTAAATGTGCGGCCCGCACAGTGCCCATGATTTGGGGGCTCCCAAATTTTATATACAGGTCTCGTAGTATTTCTTAAAAAAATCATATGCACTGGAGCTGGGCCTAAGTGGACCGGGATCTGGACTTGTGCCTGAGTCGAGGCCATCGAGCGCGGGAAAGCCGATGCTCGATCGATATTTCTTAAAAAAAAGGAAACCGCTCGATCGATAATATGAAAACACTACCGTCGGTCTAAAAAACGGAATCGCTATAGAAGTCCATGGGGGGCGTATTGTCTCTCGATCTGGAGACCTCAACGGCAGTCGCGTCGGCTTCGCTACACGAAACATGACCGTCTCGTCGCATTCGCCTCATCAGATCGATCTGATTCAGGCCGCTGCCGTTGTTGCCTTCGTAGCTTCCTCTCCCAAATTTCAAAGTCGTCGCCTCGTCAGATCGATCCTGACCGACTCTAGCCTCCATATGCTTAGCGAGTCCTCCTTTCTGATTAATTCCGGTTCCTACTCCTAATTCCTAATTTCCTAATTAACTTTTGGCAGGGATCTTTACTTCGTTAGAGATCGGTTTTACTTCCTCGGTTAAAGATCACACTTTAGCAGTTCAACCGGACAGTAGGTGAATTAGACGGTTTGTCTAATTGCCAAACATTGATGCATGATCTTCAATTGATATATGCTACTTTATGACTTCAATTTTATTTTATTCATCTTTTTTATCTTGTGTTTCAATGGTACAGATTTGAGTCATCATGGGAACTGGGAAGACATCAGTCCGGTTCCTATAATCGCTCGTTAGTTCATTTTTTAGTGAGATCCCCGGATTTTGCCGGCCCGACCCTTGTTCTCGGTTCAAGATGTCACCATAAAAGATGGAGAGTTTCGTCGAGGGATTTTACGCCGTTCTTAATAGTGGTACTAGAGTGAGTACGGGTAATTTTTAGTCGTGGGGGTGTCACGCCAAGATACCAGGGGTCTAGAACATAGAAAATAGGGGACGCACGATATACCCAAGTTTAGCCCTCCAAGATGGATAAAAGCCCTACTTTCCTGCTTTGATTCTTCTTTTATATATGGAGAATATAGAGGATTGCAATGTCAAGGGCGGGTACTCGCCGAGTCAGGGAAACTCGGTAAATTCTAATGATGATGGTGGGGATTTTGATGGGTAGCATAAAAAATCTTCTATCTGTGGTAGACTTTTTTTTGAAAAGGAGTATGACCCCCCGCCTCTGCATCTGGGCGCCGCCGAGACTCCATGTCGTCAATGCGTGGAAGGAGACGCCGCTCCACCGCAAAAGCCGTCCACTAGTCCCTCGAGCCTGTGCAGACCTCCAAGAATGACGCCCCAAGGGGGGAACGATACAAGAGTGTCGCCATTATCTGATCGACTAATCTAGGGTTTCCCCAGGAGGTAGCAGATAGAGGTATTGAGCTTCTCCACGGCGATGCCTTCAAGGAGGAGACGACACAGAACAACACCACCATCGCCATCCTTGGCACCTAGCCGAGAGCAGGGCTTTCACCTAGATCAGCTCGACGAACCTTCATCCAGCGTGTGCATCGGATATCGACCACCCCCAACACCTCAGCATGGCCGGTGCTCCAGCCCACCACCGCCCAGGGCCATTGGCCGAACTCGCACCACCTGGAGGAGAACCGATCTGGGGTGGGAAACCCCGGATCTGCTGCCACCAACTGCCATGGCCGGCCCTATGCTGCGCCCACAGCCATAGTGGCTCAGCCACTGTTGGAATCCCATCGGGCCGCCGCCCCATTGTGCCAACTCCACCTCCATGTACTCCGGGCGCCTAGGGTTGCCGTCATGTCTCGGGCAGAGACCCCCTCGCGGAGAGAGGAGGATAGCCCGTCGTCAACAATCCGTCGGGCGAGCTTCGCTAGCCGGCCTCCTTCGGCGGCGGCTGTGGGGAAGCAGGGAGGGCCGGGGGCGGCGGTTAGGGTTCTCCTGAGCCGCCCCCTGAGGATACGTGAGCGATACGTGGTGTAGACTAATCTACGAAAGGAGTGAATCCCTCCCTACGATGCCTCTGGTTCCTCTTATACAACTATGGTTATGTAATACTCCCTGTTGGTGCATGAAGGCATACATGAATAGGAGTCAGTCGTGGTGTTGTTTACATCATATATAACCCTTTCCCACACATTGTAGAGTGTTCGCGCTTCTCCTTTGGTTGATGTTTTGTCCTTTTTTGGACGGGAAGGGGGCATCCTATATACCTAAGAGATCCATCCCCACTAACCTATTTATCTAAATATGCAGCCTGTCCACATCATCAGCCCAGCCATATCAGCATTCCTTTAGCGGCTTACAAAAGAGACCCACCACAGGTTACTACTTGATCTCCACTCACGAAGTCCATTTCCCTCAGCCCGTTGGCTGCATGGAGAGGATAATAAGCTGGGCAATAATTACTGGAGTTCCTTGGCTCATTTTCATGCATCAAGGGAGAGTTCACTTCCCTTGCCGCAATCCCTCCTGTCCCCTGTTAGGTCCCCAAGTTGTAGTCCTTTTACTCTTTTGCCGTAGATTTTAGCATCCACATCGCCTTGTATCTGCTGCCTTTGGGTTGCATCCTCGTTTTCCTTTTATTTCTTCAGTTGTTTGTTGTACTACTGTAATCCTGGCTGGTTGATGGCTTTGTTAATTCAAATGCTGGTGAAGATCGAGCCCTACTCGGGCTCGGTTCGATCCTTTCATCTAAAAAAAAGGGAGAGTTCGTTTCTTCCAACCCGGTAGCTGCATGGGAATGTGGATACAGTAAACTACTTGATGTGTGACCGATTTCACACATCAAGGGTAAGTAATGGGGAACTAATTACGCCTTAATGGTCTGAGCCAAACGCCCCCACAGAATAGAACGAACGCCTCCTCCGTAGTTTTCTGGGCGTCTTCTCCCCTTCCATTCTCGACCCACTTCCTTTTCATGGGTATATATGTTGACTTTCTTTCCGCGTCCCTCACATGCCTCCTCCCTCACCAGATCATTGCCACACATGCAACGGTTCCTGCAGTTGATGTTGTATCCTCCTGATTGTAGTCACGCCGGTGACCGGAGCTCTTGCTGTCCTTCCAGCTTTCGCGTTGGATCCATGCCATCTTTTCATGGAACGAGCACTCGATGCCCCTACTCATCATGGATTAATCTACGATGCTGCAGGTCGAGCCACGCTGCCTTTTCACCTATCTCCACCCCCCAACATGGCATCAAATGTTTCTTCTCCACTAATACCGATCTATGTGCAGCGCATATGACGAATTCATATGCTATTTTTCATTTTCTTTGTGCATGCTACATGTGGATCGGTCATGGGAGAAATATCAAACAAAGGTTGTGCATGTGCTTAATTATACTGACCTCCCATGTTTTGTTTCGAAAAATTAGTAGTCGATGCATTCTGTTGTACAATATTTTAGCCAAGCCAACTAGATTTCTATTAGATGCTTGAAGACATTCCGCAACAACCAAACAAATTTCTTAGGAAGTAGTAAAAATTATTACTCCCTTCCCTAGAATATTATCAAGTTAGCTCTTGCTATGGTAGAGTTTGAACCTGCCTAATATAGGACTGCAAGTAATCCACGTTGAACAACTCACAAAAATTGAACACGCTTTGCCCTCCAATCAAGTTTCTGCACTTGGGAACTTATGGCGATACTGGTGGTATGAATGGAAAAATATCTCTATTAAAGTTCTCTTGCAGCATAGTTTCTTTTTTTGCATTTTTGCTTCTACCTTAATCAACGAATCACATTAGATTTTACCCTACTATACCACCTAATCTGACCCGCAAATAAAAATGCTACTAAATTCATGAAACATTGATATTATGCTGAAATTGTTGTCCCTTATCGAAGTACTCTTCTTCACTACATGAACATTGATCCTATGCATTGCAATGAATTTCAGCAGCAACGTGCGGGGAATTATCTAGTTGAAGTAGCGACGAGAGCCGTAGAAAATTTGAGTTACATCCCACAAGTTTACCACCCTGAGGCCGATGAGTAATGAGTTTGCAATAGCAGGAAAACAGAGAAAAAGTAATTTATACTTTTTTATATATTGTTTTAAACTGTGAAGTCAAAAAAAATCATGTGATCATGTAAAATGTGAATGTCGTTGTGTTTGATCTTGAGTTGTGATATTTATGTTTTACTATGTAACTCATCTCTACTCCTAATTGGGGAGTTGGTAGCTTCTGTTCCGGGTTTATTTTCGTCTGTTTTTTTTCGTCCGTTTTTTTCATCCCGCTTCCCACCGTTCCCTCCCATTGGTTTATTTTCTCCCTCTCATTAAAAAACCAAATCCACCATTAAAGCGGAAGATTTTGTTTTGTGCTTGCTTTGGCAGGTGATGATTCGATTTAATCACATTAATAATAGGTAATTAAGAATTCCAAAATCATACCATATATGTGAGATCACCTTCCGATAAAACAAACATAGGATTTTCTTTGCGAGGAGAAGAAAGAGGAGGCGGAGGCGGTGCTCCTCATTCCTCCGCGCGCGCGACTTCAAGGCGGGGGCCGCCTTCGAGATGCTCCGCCGGACGCTCCGGTGGCGCCGGGAGTGGAAGAGCCTGGCCGCCACCGCCGCCGACGGCGACGAGGAGGAGGACGCGCTCTCGGAGGGCGCGTGCTACCTAGAGGGCGTGGACCGCGAGGTCCACCCGGTGTGCTACAACGTGTTGGGCATATTCGCGGACGAGGCCGTGTACCGGTTCACTGCTCGGCACCGACGGCGGCAAGAAGCCGGCCCGGTTCCTCCGGTGGCGGGTGCGCGCCATGGAGCGCCACGTCACCGAGCTGGACTTCACCCCCGGCGGCGTCGCGTCGCTGCTGCAGGTGACGGACCTCCGAGGCTCCCCCGGCCCCGCCAAGAAGGACCTCTGCGTCGCCATGAAGCAGGTGCTCGACCTCTTCCAGGACAACTACCCCGAGCTCGTCACCCGGAACGTGAGTACCACCACCCGAATCATGCCTTCAAATTTAACTAAATTTGTAAATTTTAACTGAATGTGCTTCGAGATCTGACTGAATTTTTGGTGGCGCTGTCATGCTGCAGATCCTGATCAACGTGTTGTCCTCCTACTACGCCTTCAGCACCATCTTGTTCCCGTTCATGGTGCAGAGGACCAAGAGCAAGCTCGTGGTCGCCCGGCCCTCCAAGGTCACCGAGCCGCTGCTCAAGTACATCCCGATCGAGGCCATCCCGGTGAAGTACGGCAGGCTGAAGCGCGACGGCGAGGACACCGAGTTCTCCGGCCCGAACGACGCCGAGATCGCCGAGGTGGTCATCAAGGCTGGCGCCACCGAGACCATCGAGATCGAGGCCGCCGCGCTAGGTATCCTCGACCGTTGCTGCTATTTATCTAAAGATATGCTTATTCCATTTGCACCAACCTTGCTGTTTAGTAACATGAATGTCTCTGTTTCTTCTACTACAATGACAGGATAAGAGCACCTTGTCCCTTTCAGCGGGGTGCTCCAACTTTTGTTGTTGTCGCAGCTTTTGCAATGATGGATGCATCATTAAACTGAGGTAAATATGCCAGATTCTTTTGTCAAATGAAAACATGACTGTCTATTTTGCTTGTCAGGACCAAGATATCTAGCTATCAATGAAATATTCAGAGTAGTTTTTGTTGCCTCTGTGTAATCCTGATAGCAGCTTCTTGGAAGGTTCAGATGTGTGGCAAAGGATTTCAATTTTCCTGTTTACAGAAAGGAAACTCGAGGAAGGTTCAGATTTCTCATGCTCGGTTCTGTGCTCTCAAGGTTACATAGAGAAAATTGCCTCCTATTTACACAAAGGAAACCCGAGGAAGGTTCAGATTTCTCATGACTGCTTCTTGGGTATTTCATGCATGTGCCATCTTATTAGGAAAATGTAGTTTGTTTTATAGCTGATGATGCTCGATGTTTTTTATCGATTAGTAAATACTGATTTTTAGCTCATAAACTACATGGCAAAAGCTAATTCTGATGGGTCTGATGCAAATAATTTTCATCTTCATACATGCCTTGATTTGATTATTTAATTCTTTTATATTGATCTATTAGCTTTGTATTGTTGCAGTTTCATTATATATCCACTTACCAATGCATCTAAAGATTCAACAATGTAGAAACCACCATTAGTCTTGGGACAACAAATTGTTTCTTCATTCCTCTGTGTTGCACTCTAGGTGCTAAGGTGTCGCGGTCGTATGTTCGTCAAGGCATCAATAGACTTCACTTTCCTTTTCCTTCTCCCTATTCTTGTTCTTGCATTTATTTATTCTTTTCGGACCTCTCTGTCCGCTGCTTTAATATGGTTCCGATTGGTGCCCTGCATCTCCCAAGATATATGGATTTTGGTCGAGGCAGTCATCACATAAATAAAATGCTAACATCCTCTCAATTTCTGAATGAATTTCTTAAATTTCCTTTCTCTTGTTGGATCACATACCTGATTTGTTTGTTGTCCTTGAAGCAAATATCATGACATGGTCTTGAAGATTTCAAAGATACAGATGGTTGACAGAAAGAGGATACACTGATTTCAGTTGTGGACACTTAAGAGCTGAGTCTCTTCCAAACAGGTAACTCAACTTTCAACATATTCATTGCAGAAGCAGAAACAATGGGATACATGACCTGAATACTTACATTGTGATACTTACTATTTTGCAGGGGGTTCTACTCTCCCTCTTGAGGCAAGTGTGGATGTAATGGATATTGATTGTGGTTGTTCGGACAAGAATATTACATGCAAACATTATTGAGTATTGATGGTGAGACTTTCCATTTATTTATCTTTTGTCCTTCTAATCAAGAACAATGTTTAGAGCTTACATGATTGTCCAAATTTAGTCTGTCAAAGAGACATATTGATGTCATGCAATGATCAATGTGGAGTAGGATAGTTACAGAGTTCTTCCTCAGTTATCATTGAGAAAAGATTGGATGCATGTGATTCTTTCTCAGTTCTCATTGAGGAAAGATTGAGCAAAGGTTTAATGTTTGATCTGTATGTTATTGACCTAAGAGAAAATGCGTTTTGCATCTCTGACGTGATGTATTTCTTACAAACAGTGACAAAATCAATACCTTTCACGGGCAATTACTCTTATATAGTTTGATGCTTCAAAAATTGTAGAGTCAGCGCCTCTCTCTAAAGTGTACATGATGTGATAAAAACAAAAAATAAAGAAGCATCTTGAGTACCATGCCATGATACATATTTTGTTCCATTAGAAAATACAACTATATTTTGTTACATTCAGGGAATGTTATATCCAGCACGTGTGTTACAGGTGTTTCTCTCTACTTTGTGCTCTAGATGTTTTTTCCTATAATATGGCGCATTAATGTATATTCTTCTGAAGTCATAGTACATTCATGGTCTGTATATCTGTTTGTATGCCGCAAACCTGAGCCGAGCAGGCAGCAACTGATTTATTTATTTGCTATATTTATATTCTTCAAAGCAATTAAATTTCTCATCTTGCACTTGAGATAAACCTACAATCTAGAGCAGAAGGAAACTATAGATCATTTTTTCTATTTCTTCTGTAAGCATCATGTCTTTATATGTCTTTTTTTCTATTTTTTCTCTTGTCTTTCCTCATTTTGTTTTTTCCTCCATTTTTTTCAGGCTCCAAAGTTTGGCCACAGCTAGCTTGATTTGGAGACATTTCCTATTAGGAGCATTGAGCTTTGGCTGTAACTAGCTTTGTTACTTGGTATACCTCTGTCAGTGTTCAGGTAAACACCATCTACCACATTGTTTAATCTGGGGTTTACTCCGGTGCCAAGTGTACTATATTGCTAGATTTAACTTTAATCTATGAGGTGCTCTGTATCTATTTTGGCATAAATGGTTCGTCATACTAGGATTTAATTAGTGACCTTACTTCTGTTGCTTCTTGATGAATATGCAATATATTGCGTTTTCATGGAAGCAAGAGCCGGGTAGTTGTGGAGCGGATCGTGGGAGAGGCGGTCGGCGAGCGCGGGCTAGACGGGAAGGTGATGCATGCGATGGCGACCATGTCGGTGGGCAGGACAGGGTTGACCGTGGCCATCATGATGTTTCCGAGGGAGAGCGAGGCATCCGCCATCGTGCAGCTGAAGAAGTCAAAGCCCGGGGCGAGGTTGGTCATCGTGGCCGGCGTGAAAGCTGACGGGACTAAAGGCCGGTGAGAGGTTCGCCGCCGTCGCACCATCTCTGAACTTGGTGGAGACCCGGAAGGAGAGCAGTGGAGCCATGAAGACCTCGATGCCTGCTGTTGTGACCACAACCATGACCATTGTGTTGGTTATAAAGATACTAATTGTATACATAACCCCAGCTTCAGAAACATTAGATAAATATCCAACTTATTATTGTAAATCTTCATTCAAGATAAATTGAACCTTTCCTGTATACAATGAGCTTCGGAAACATTAGATAAATATCCAACTTATTATTGAAAAATCTTGATTCAAGATAAATGGAACCTTTCCTATATACAATGAGCTTATTATTGAAGGTTGCATCTATTGTGATATTATTGCTGAAATAAGAGGCTTATGAATTTGTCAATCTTTGTGTACCTTCTAATGGTGACTGTCAATCTTTGTGTACCTTGTAATAATGACTGTTAATCTCTGTGTACCTTGTAATAGTGACACGTGGATGCGTGAAGTTGAGTGATACTCCCTCTGTAAAGAAATATAAGAGCGATTAGATCACTACTTACTAATACTATTTAAAAATGGATGATATATCTAGTTATAAGTTCTTGGGTGACGAGCGATTTGGTTGGTTAAGGAGATAGGAAGATTGCCGAGAAGGAAAAAAAGTGGAGAGAATTTATATTCGTCGTTGCATGATAAAAACTGGATGTAACCATGCTTAACCCGTATTTCTAAATGGGTATTCGTCTTTTGCCCGTAGCAACGTTCTACTAGTAAAAGTAGGACTACAGTTGTACTCATCATAAGTTAGGCATGTTTGGTTGATTGTCAAAGTCAGCAAGAAAAAGAACCATCAATTGATTGCCTACCAATTCAGGTTGCTTACTTTTTTTATATAAAGGGATTGTATAAATACGAAAGATTTCAATTAGACCTAGCCTCTTTACAAACATAAGAGCATCTTCAATAGATGTGTATTTGAAGATGTAAAAATAGGTGTTGTATAATTTACATCATCAAAAGTTCATTTTACATCTCCGAAAAAGATCCAACTCTAAAAGATGATGTATATTTTGAAGATATAAATCTTCCACTCCAATAGATGATGTAAAAACGGCTGATGGGCGCGCAGCGGCAGTGATGCAGCCGTTGTACGGTAGCAGTTCAGCCGCATTCCAGCCGCACAATAGTCACACAATTTGAAATAGAAAACATCCCAAATTAAAACGTAAAATTTCATGAGTCCATAATATCAAATTATTACATAATTCATCATATGCATAACATTAAATGCAACACAAATACAACAAAGTTCAATACAACAAACAAAGTTCACTAAATTGCAAATGTGCAAGAACAAATCCTTGGACATCCTGAACCGGCGACAAAAGTACCTCTCTGGAAAATGGATGGTGTACCAAAATAGTTGCGCATGAACCTCTGATGCGCCTCAACCCATTCTTTCCGGATGAACTCACGACAAAACACAGAACCACCGTGCTTCGGCTTCTTCATCTTGTGCATCGCCACTAGCATAGCAATATCCTCTTCTCCGGTTGGAGCAACGTTTTTAGGCCTCGAAGATGTAAAAATCAGTTATTTATACATCTACATCATGTGTTGAAGCATCGTTTTCAAACATCAGGGATGTAAAAAACAATTATTTATACATCTACGTCATTTATTGGAGATGCTTTAGGCTGCCCGTAATGGGGCTATCATATACACCCTTTGTTCAGGTGCATTAGGCGTCTAATGGAATGCAAGTATTTTAATAATATTATTTGCTATAATTAACTAGCATGAGGTGGCACAATTAATTTTATGGGGTAATGGAGCGCATGCATCCAGTAATTGCAACGGGCCTGTGCATGCAAACGGAAACAGTTAATTGAGCAGCTCAATCTAGTACATTTCCCATGTATGCCTGTCGATGGTTGGCTGATGATATGCCTCGTTCCATGTAGTGCGCTAAATGGCAATGCAAACACGCGGTAATTAATTTTACCCTGTCCAATCTTTGCACACCTAGGTCACGATGCACATACTTAAACGCCTTATGCACGTAGACGGAGGAGGTACTAGTATCATGCATATGATACCAGTGTATGATACTACTTCCGTAATGCATAGTATCACAAGTTAGTATTTTAGGTTGTCTTATTAATTGTCATGTATGACACAAAGTAATACAACATTTAATATGATACCACGTCCTCTCTTTCATCATTTAATTGTGTGTCACATCATCAATAAAGTCTAGGTGGCATGCATGATACCGTTTATGATACTCTCATTATAACTAGCCTTAGGCCCTGTTTGTTTGGGCTTTAGCTTCGACTTTTGCAGCTTTTCCACTTTGGTCAAAAAGCCACAAAAGCTCCTAAATAGGTACAATCAATTTATGTTCGAAAGAAGGTGACATAAATGTCAACACACCTAGATGGGGAGGGTGTCAAGGAGCAGCGCCTGCTTCTGCTTCAGAAGCAAAGATGCATCCTTATGTTGTTATGCGTCACCTCAAACTCGGTCACATCAATGAGGGAGGTCGGGTCGGAGGCATCAGGTTGAGGATTAGTACGTCGGGGCTGGGGATCGACACCACAATTACCACAAACTGGGTCGATCGACCGATTCGAGCGAAGATTCAGATTAGGAATCATTGTACTCTAACAACAAAGTGGATCGAACAATCGAGAGATTCGAGCAAAGATTCAGATTAGGAAACATGAGAGAATTCATCACCTTGCTTCGTTGCATTTTTTTGAGGTTGGTATTGGCGCTCTGCGCATTCTCCAGCCATCTACAGGGTGAATGATAATGTTGACTTGTTTGAGAAGTTGCCGGAATCATCTGCATAGTAAATGGCATTACAATTTTTGGAGCAAGTCTTCTTTCCTTAGTTCATCTGTCGGCTATCAAAAAGGAAGCTTAAATTGTTTGATACCGAGATCAACTACGGAACAAGATAAGCATCAGTGTAACAACAAATAACTTGGTACAATACTGACATTGTAAAGCTTTCATTAAACCTGCACCCAAAGCGCTTTCATCCGTGGAAGATCAATTCAGGACAACTTCCTTTATGTTCAGAACACCATCAGAGATGCACACAAGCGAAATATTCCTTTGATCTTTCTTAAGCTCGACTTCGCGAAGGCTTTTGACAGTGTTGGGTGGCCATATCTGCTTGATGTTATGAACGCTTATGGTTTCGGGCAGAGATGGAGAGACATCATCAGTTTGCTGCTAGCTTCCTCGACCTCTCGTGTGCTTCTCAACGGCTTGCCCGGACCAGCTTTTGCCCACAGAAAAGGATTGCGTCAAGGGGACCCGCTGTCACCAATGTTATTTATCTTGGCTATGGATCCGCTTCTCAGAATTCTGGAAACTGCAACAACTCAAGGTATACTTGACCCCATCCCGCGGAATGCAGCCAGAATGAGGGCCAGTCTATACGCGGATGACGCGGCAATTTTTGCCACTCCTGATTGCCAGCAGATTGAGGCCATTATCAGAATTCTTGAGGTCTTTGGTAGTGTCTCGGGTCTTACTATCAACCCCACCAAATGTGTGCTCTACCCTATCTAGTGTCAGCATATTGATGTGCAGAGTTTGTTATCCAATTTTGGGGGCTCTGTGGGTTCTTTCCCTTGCAAGTACTTGGGGCTCCCCCTCTCGTTGAGAAATCTGAGGAGAATCGATCTTCAACCGATTTTGGACAAGGGTTCAAGCAAGTTATCTATTTTGAAAGGAAAGCTCATGAATAGAACGGGCCGCCTAGACCTGATCAACTCGGTTCTCACTGCCACCATCACCTACTTTCTCACTTCATTTTCCCCCAACAGCTGGTTCACTAAGAAATTTGATAAGTTAAGGAGAAATTTTCTTTGGAACACCGATGAGGAAGCACATGGCGGGAAATGTCTTGTCAAATGGAAGAGAATCTGTGCACCATTAAGCGTGGGTGGCCTGGGCATCAAGGATATTATTGCCTACGGTCGGGCTCTTCGACTTCGCTGGCCATGGTATGAATGGGATAATCTGGACAGGCCATGGAAGGGGACTCCGGTGCCTTGCAATCAAACTGACCTTAATCTCTTTGCGGCCTGCACTTCTATTTCGTTGGGAGATGGCCATTTGGTGAATTTCTGGAACCATAGATGGTTAGATGGCCAAGCTCCAAAAGATCTAGCCCCTGAGCTTTTTCGGATGGCAAGATCCAAACGACTCTCCGTCAGTCAGGCCTTTGGTGGAGGTGCATGGATGAGAGGTTTACAGAATATCAATTCTGCTGAGCTGATGGATTCCTTCATTAATCTTTGGATGAGAGTGCAGGATATTTCTTTGCTTCCTAGGACTGACACAATTTCTTGGAAGCTAACGACCAGCGGGCAGTACTCAGCCAAATCTGCTTACCAACTTCAGTTCTTGGCTCGCATTCCACAGCCACATCTGCAACAGGTGTGGAAAATCAAAGCGGAAAAGAAAATCAAGTTCTTCATCTGGATTCTCCTTCAAAATAGGCTTTGGACTGCTGACCGGCTGCAAGCAAGGAATTGGGACCACAATGATTTGTGTGTTGGATGTGATCAAGTGCTGGAATCCGCGCATCCCTTGGTCCTCGACTGCCCTTTTGCCAAAGAGATCTGGTTCAAGACTAACCCACTCTACCTGCTCGCAGCTCAGGCTGCACCGGACGCAACCTCTATCTCCTCTTGGTGGAACAAAGTGGCAAAACTGAAGAAAAAAGGACGTCAGGTGGATGAATGCACTGCGGCTGTTTACATTGCGTGGAATATTTGGCTTGAGAGAAACAGAAGGATCTTTAAGGATACCGCGCAATCTACTACGGATGTACTTGTTAGAGTGAGAGATGATATTAGCCTCCTTTCGGAGGCATGGGAGTAGTGGACGCTCTGAGTAGCGGAGCTGTTTAGCAGTCCTAGACTACCGATGTACTCTGCTTTCCCCCTACCTCTGTTTGTCACTCTCTGATAAACTTTGTACCGACTTTCCCCCTACTATAATGAAAAAGGCAGAACTCCTACCAGTTCCGGTAAAAAAAAAGAAACATGTACGTGCTACTAATAAGTATTCAAACTCAGTTGTATCTAATAAGTAGTTCACAAAGAACTTAAATATAAGTAGGTAGCTAATTGGTATAACCGTATAAGTACTGAAGAAAACTTCATTTCTATATTTTCTAAAGGTCCATGTATGTATCAATTAGCTATTTTTCGACAAAAGGAATATATTAATATCGCGAAGATACCAATTACACCTGGCCTCTGTACCAACAAGATGTCCAAAGACATCTAGGATACACACAGCCAAAAAAGAAAATAAAAAGAACATAAGGAAAAAGATCCTGCCAAGGTGATCAATCACTAGCAACAACAGTACTCTAACAACCACCGAAGACAACACCCGGATTAGAAAAGAGGTTCTCCAAAAGCAACGCCTCCAAGAAGGAAACAATGCACAAGCGTTGTCGTTGCCCGATCGAAGATCTTGAGTTTTCACCCTGAAGAAAGTCCGGAATCACCCAAAAACAATGTCTTCAACAAGACCATTGCCAGGTACAACCAATAAAGGCCGAACCTTGGGTTTTCACCCTGGGAATCGAGACTCGGTACTCAAGGAGTACCACCAAAATTGCAGTACTCCGATGATGCCGCTCCGGCTTGCCAAGGCCACTGTTGCAAGTCACCAAACACCTAGCACGCAGTCTTCATCGCATCCAATATATCTTTCCGTCAACGCTTCAAGATCTTCAATCGCAGCCGCCATGACTTCCTCCGCATCTATCGATGCCTTGGGAATCTTGATTTAGACATGTCCCATGACTCCGATAAGAAAATGAAGCTTCGCGCCATGCCCTCTTGAAGCCGTGTTGGCTAATAATGTGAGCACGCGCAACCAGAGCCTTTCCGGTCTAGATATCCAGGGGCGACATACGCCAATCCGTATAGGTCTCTGACAAGAAAGACCGAAGAAATCATGCCGCCTCGGCCTGCATCACTCCCAGCGGCGGCACCACACCCAAGACCAGTTTGTACGTCGATCGGGAGGCACCGAAGCATGGAAGAGGATCACCAACGGCACACCCAGTGCCCGGTGTCAGCACGGGGCGTGGTGCGCCGACACGCTAGCCGGCCGCTGATCTTCTCCACGCTCTTGTGTTTAGCCCAGGCAGAACATCCATGTGCATGTGCATGACCCTGGTGGTGGAGTGACATACATCCAGCCCAGCAATGGCACATGCGTTGGTTGCCTGGCATGCATGAGGCGTGGACTTGAAAGATCTTGCCAAACGCATCTTGCTCGATGCAGCCGATCCACGAAGACAACTGTAGATCCAGATCGGGAGCCTACTGGCGGCCAGACCGCGATGCCGCCGACGTTAGACGGCCGCAGCCAGATCGGGAGGTCGGGCATGCAGAACGGTGCCAGCCAGATCGGAAGAAATCTTGGATGGGTTTAATTGAAGACCACCAGATTAGAGAAAGAAAAAAGACGAGCGGACATGCCCCGCCGCCGCCGTCCACCGCGGGACGGCCTCCTCCGGCGGCGGCGTGGTGAACGGGGAGCTGGGGAAAGGCCTTCTAAGGTCCCGGCGGCGGCGCCTCCGGAGTCGCCCTAAGCGACCCGGGAGGCAGTTACTGTTTGTTGGTCAGTTGTACTACCTGTTAGCTATTCCATGTATCAATTAGCTATGCCTCACAACGTCTTAAAAAATCCTGGTGCCAAGCCTGGAGACACACATCACATAAACTGAATTTTGCATCATGGCGCTGGACCATCACCTGCATATAAACTGCCAAATACACGCATACAGATATGTGCACATCACCTGCATCTACATATGCAACGACTTCATACATGGGAGGAGAAGCACGGGGCAGCATGGCATTATCACCTTGGGGCAACGAGGAATGGCAACCATAGCAGATCAGCATGATCTTGCGCTGGCCTCATGGCCACAGGATGTCCGGCCCCTGCAGCCGCACCATGGCGCTGGACGGTAGGAGCGCCGTCCGCTGTGCTGCCGGCTCGCCGGCCGCGCTGCAGCAAGCCCTTGGAGAAGGCCACCGACTGCAGGCAACACCACTACCCCAACCCCGGGCCACCTGCGAGAAGAGATCGGTGGTGACAGGGCTCGACCGCCTCGGGTGGTTGACAACTGTCGCATGGCTCCTTCTCCAGCGCCAGGGGCGGCCCCTCCCGTCGCTGACGCCGCCGCCCGCCCGTCGGACCCCTTGCCTGGATTTCTATCCGCCCTCCTACTCGTCTCCAGATCCCCGCCACTACCAGAATCAGGCTCGTTGCCGACGGCTTAAACTATGCCGACGGCCCCCGTAGGCATATATCACCCTATG
Source organism: Elymus sibiricus (assembly GCA_039707655.1). Taxonomy (NCBI): domain Eukaryota; kingdom Viridiplantae; phylum Streptophyta; class Magnoliopsida; order Poales; family Poaceae; genus Elymus; species Elymus sibiricus. Next base: position 56,678,730 of record CM077665.1, read on the forward strand.
CCGACCACCTGCGTCTAACCGTCGGCGTACAAAACACCGTCGGCGTAGATCAATCTATGCCGACGGCCACCGTCGGCGTACAAAGGCCGTCGGCATAGATTGATCTATGCCTACGGTGGTCGTCGGCATAGCCTCCCCGTCGGCATATCTGCGGGCCCGGCCACTCGATGGGTTACGCCCGTTTGATGCCGTCAAAGATATGCCGACGGCCCTAACGGACACCGTCGGCATAGCTGCGATGGTCCACGTCATCGATCCGCGACAGGTGCCACGTCATCGATCCGAGGGAGCTGCCTATCCGGTGACATAGCTATGCTGACGGTTATGCCGTCGGCATACATATATATATATTTTTTGGCTACGCCGACGGTGTACCGTCGGCATAGGTGCATTTTTTTAAAATCTTTTCCCTATATTAAAATTTGATTTACTTAGGAAGTCTATAGCCCATGTCCATGTTATATATAGTCTACACATAGTTTTTCCAATGCATCGTCTATTTAGCTGTGTGTATAGGCGCTAAAATCATGTTATAGATGGTACTCTACACACAATCTTCACGGACGGCGCTGCCGCCGGCACCTGGAGGTGGGAAACGGTGGCGTCGGGTCGACACGAAGGGAATCTTGCGGTGGGTTGGGCCCGGACCTTGTTCTAAGATGTTGCTATGGGCTGGCCTATCACAACTAGGTGAAAATTTCCCTCGGTCAAACCCTGTCCGGCGAAAGTCAAAGCGGTAGATCCGTCCGGTCAACAGTGCCAGGGTTAGACTGGACGAGGTACTTGGGGGGTGGCAATGCCGCCAGGTCTTGCGCTGGGCCCTCTTACACGTCTGGAAGTGTGATGGCAGGTGCAAGCAGCCGGCACGCGGCTCCGTAGTGTGACCCTCCTCACGGACGTCGCTGCCGCCGTCACACGGAGGGTGGAAACGGCCACGCCGGTGAGACACGGAGGGAATCTTGCGGTGGGCTGGGCCCGGACCTTGATCGGAAGTGTACCTATGGGATCGCCTATCACAGCCAGGTGAAAATGTCCCTCGGTCAACCCCCGTCCGGTCAAAGTAAAAGGGGTAGATCCGTCCGGTCAACAGTGCCAGGGTTAGACGGGACGGGGTACGTGGGGGGGGGGGTGGCAATGCCGCTAGGTCTTGCACTGGGCCCTCTTACACGAATGGTAGTGTGATGGCAGGTGCAAGCACCCGGCACGGGTCTCCGGAGTGTGACCCTCTTCACGGACGGCGCTACTGCCGACACCTGGAGGGGGGAAACGGTGGCGTCGGGTCGACGCGAAGGGAATCTTGCTGTGGGTTGGGCCCGGACCTTATTCTAAGATGTTGCTATGGGCTGGCCTATCACAACCAGGTGAAAATGTCCCTCGGTCAAACCCCGTCCGGCGAAAGTCAAAGGGGTAGATCCGTCCGGTCAACAGTGCCAGGGTTAGACCGGACGAGGTACTTGGGGGGTGGCAATGCAGCCAGGTCTTGCGCTGGGTCCTCTTACACGTCTGGAAGTGTGACGGCAGGTGCAAGCAGCCGACACGCGGCTCCGTAGTGTGACCCTCCTCACCCACGTCGCTGCCGCCGTCACACGGAGGGTGGAAACGGCCACGCCGGTGAGACACGGAGGGAATCTTGCGGTGGGCTGGGCCCGGACCTTGATCGGAAGTGTACCTATGGGCTGGCCTATCACAACCAGGTGAAAATGTCCCTCGGTCAAACCCTGTCCGGCGAAAGTCAAAGGGGTAGATCCGTCCGGTCAACAGTGCCAGGGTTAGACCGGACGGGGTACTTGGGGGGGTGGCAATGCCGCCAGGTCTTGCGCTGGGCCCTCTTACACGTCTGGAAGTGTGATGGCACGTGCAAGCAGCCGGCACGCGGCTCCGTAGTGTGACCCTCCTCACCCACGTCGCTACCGCCGTCACACGGAGGGTGGAAACGGCCACGCCGGTGAGACATGGAGGGAATCTTGCGGTGGGCCAGGCCCGGCCCTCTTACATGAATGGAAGTGTGATGGCAGGTGCAAGCACCCGACACGCGTCTCCGGAGTGTGACCCTCTTCACGGACGGCGCTGCCGCCGGCACTTGGAGGGGGGAAACGGTGGCGTCGGGTCGACACGAATGGAATCTTGCGGTGGGCTGGGCCCGGACCTTGTTCTAAGATGTTGCTATGGGCTGGCCTATGACAACCAGGTGAAAATGTCCCTCGGTCAAATCCCGTACGGCGAAAGTCAAAGGGGTAGATCCGTCCGGTCAACAGTTCCAGGGTTAGACCGGACGAGGTACTTGGGGGGTGGCAATGCCGCCAGGTCTTGCGTTGGGCCCACTTACACGTCTGGAAGTGTGATGGCAGGTGCAAGCAGCCGGCACGCGGCTCCGTAGTGTGACCCTCCTCACCCACGTCGCTGCCGCCATCACACGGAGGGTGGAAACGGCCACGCCGGTGAGACACGGAGGGAATCTTGCGGTGGGCTGGGCCCGGACCTTGATCGAAAGTGTACCTATGGGCTGGCCTATCACAGCCAGGTGAAAATGTCCCTCGGTCAAACCCCGTCCAGCGAAGGTAAAAGGGGTAGATCCATCCGGTCAACAGTGCCAGGGTTAGACCGGACGGGGTACTTGGGGGGGGGGGGTGGCAATGCCGCCAGGTCTTGCGCTAGGCCCTCTTACATGTCTGGAAGTGTGATGGCAGGTGCAAGCAGCCGGCACGCGGCTCCGTAGTGTGACCCTCCTCACCCACGTCGCTGCCGCCGTCACACGGAGGGTGGAAACGGCCACGCCGGTGAGACACGGAGGGAATCTTGCGGTGGGCTGGGCCCGGACCTTGATCGGAAGTGTACCTATGGGATGGCCTATCACAACCCGGTGAAAATGTCCCTCGGTCAACCCCCGTCCGGCGAAAGTCAAAGGGGTAGATCGTCGGGTCAACGGGGCTAGGGTATAGTCCGGGTCGGGGGGCGTCCGGGGGTAGCAATGCAACCGAAACATCAAACTAGGTCTTCGGAGGGTAGGAGGATAATGGATATTTCAAAAATTGCTAGGAAATTTTAAAAATAAACTAAAGCTAATGTCAATAAAAAAAGGAAAAACAGATATGCCGACGGCTTAGCCGTCGGCGTAGATGCGGCCACGTGGGTATTAAATCTATGCCGACGGCTTAGCCGTCGGCGTAGATCCACCTTATCCGTAGCTCCTCCTCCCCTCACCACTCATTCTCTCTCCACCTTATCCACAGTTCCTCCTCTCCCACGCGCCTCGCCCCTGCCCAACCCCGCCCCGGCCGCCCCGCCTCGCCCCGCCCCGCCCCCGCCCTCCCCTACTTCGGCCGCTGCGGCCCGGCTCCGCCCCGCCCCACTGGCCGCCATCTCGCTCCGCCCCCGCCCCGTCCCGCCCCACCGGCCCGGCTCCGCCCCGCCCCGCCCCACCGGCCTCGCTCCGCCCCCGCCCCGCCCCGCCAACAGCCGCCCCCGCCCCGACCCCGAAGTCCGCCTCCCCGCCGGTCGCTGCTGCGCGCGCCGGCCGCCTCTTCGCCCCCGCCGGCCGCCGCCCCCTCCCGGCGCGCGCCCTCCGCCACCCCGGCTTGCTCTGCCCCCCCCGGTGAGGACCCGTGTGCCCGTGCTGCGCCTCGCATGTTTTTTTTTTCAGATTAGGTAGAAGCAAAGCATTGTTAGTTTTTTTGGTCTACATGATGAATATATTGGTCTACATGATGGTGTTGTTAGTGTTGTTAGTTTACATGATGAATGTATTGGTCCACATGATGAATATATATGACATGATGAATATATTGTTAGTGTTGTTAGTTTTTTTGGTCTACATGATGGTGTTGCTACAAAATAATGTTGAAACTTTAAATGGATGAATTTATTTTGTTTAGCTCATCTAGTAAATAAATCTATGAAGGGATTGGTCCGTGATCTAAGTTTTTGACACTTGATGATCTAAATTTATTTGTCGGTAAAATTTACAAGCTTTGTGGTGTTGCATATCTTTGGAGTCATCGTCGTCAAAGGCATTGGTCCGTGATCTCGTCGCTTTTTGACTACTTCCTCTACAGCCGAGGGTGAGCTAAGAATCCATCTTAATAATCATGTCACTAGCTAGATTTTCTTTTCACGTAAAGTCGCGTAACCTAGGCGTCCCCCGTCCGAAATGGTTGCATGGATAAATATGCATTCAATTGCATATTTATAACCGCAACTGTTTCAGATTGTCCAGCGTTTTCCACGGACAGCCCGAGGATGTGTAGATTGGGTATGTTTTCCATGCTCTACCCCGTTCCAAGACAGGATTTCGGCGGCGCCTCCCCGTTGTTCTCCGGATGCACATTCTCTCGGCTTTCTGCCGAGACGTGTATCTGGAGAACAGCGGGGAGGTGCTGCCGAAATTTTGTCTCGGCACGGGGTAGAGCATGGAGAACGTACTCAATCTACACATCCTCGGGTGGGATTAGGACCCATCTTTACCTATTAGAGATGTAGGTGGATTCAGTGCCGTCAACGCGGTAGAAAATAAATATTTGATGTGATTAATTTAATGAAATTTTAATTTTGTTGTGTGGCTCCCAATAAAGCAGAGGATGGCAGATAATCAGTGGATGTACAATGGTTTTACCCGTGGGAATCGAGTAACATCAGAGTGGATTTCCAAAACCGATGTGTTTTTGAGGGAGACATTCCGTGGTCCAATGATAATGATCCCACATTGCCCGTGTGCGAGATGTGGCAGACGTCACTCTAAAGGCAAGGACGAAATGACCTTGCACCTTCGCACGTACGGATATATGAAAAACTTTGACATGCCGATAAACTTTGTCGAGCAGGACCGTGGTAGAGAGGAGGTGATGCGGCAACGCATCGGTGGTTATGTGGACGAAGGGGTCAGAGACATGCTAGATGATGTCATTGTTGCAGAGGCGACACATGCGACACCTTCAGAGAATGAACCAGAGGAGCCGGGGGAGCCGAAGGAGCCGGAGGCAACCGCAAAGTCCTTCTTGGAGATCTTGGCTTCGTCAAAGAAGCCTATTTATGCGGGTGCCAAACTCTCTCAGCTGGATGCCATCTCGCAACTGATGGCAGTTAAGGCTGAGTACGGCTGTAGCCAAGCTTGCATCAAAGCATTTCTAGGAGTATGGGCTAACAGCCTTCCCGATGGTCATGAACTGCCGGAAAGCATGTACGCCACGAAGAAAATCATGAAGACACTCTCTATGGATTATGAGAAAATACATGTCTGTCCGAAGAATTGCCTTTTGTTTAGGCACGAGTATGCGGATGAAAAGTACTGTAGGAAGTGCGGTTCCTCTCGGTACCTTGAGGTGGTCGGTAAGGATGGTCAAAAGAGGCAGCTACGCATCCCCGCAAAGGTTCTTCGATATCTTCATTTCATAGAAAGACTGCAGCGCCTTTTCATCACGGAGGAGTCTGCCAAAATGATGAAGTGGCACAAGCAAGGGAAAAGGTACCATACAAATAAAATCGTACATCCATCGGGAGGTGAAGCATGGAAGTCATTCGATAAAGAATACCCCGAGGAAGCAACCGAGGATGGGAATGTCAGAGTTGCAATAACAGGTGATGGGGCCAATCCATATGGTATGTCGTCCAATTCATACAGCTGTTGGCCCGTGTTTGTTATTCCGCTCAATCTCCCTCCCGGTGTCTTAATGCAACGCAACACCATGTTCTTGTCGCTGATCATTCCAGGGCCTGAATACCCGGGGAAGAATTTGGCAGTGTTTATGCAGCCGCTGGTGGATGATTTGCACCATTCTTGGTACTTCCCAAGGTTGACATATGACCGACATCTGCAGAAAAATTTCTTGATGAAGTTTGGTTGATGTATTGCATGCATGACTTTCTCGTCTATGCCCTATTCTGCGGATGGTGTACAAGTGGTAAGATGCCATGTCCAATGTGCATGCAGGCTCTACGTTTTATTTGGCTGTAGAAGGGTCACAAGTATGTAGCCTTTGACCAGCACCGCCAGTTCCTCCCTCCAGACCATCCAGACAGGGAAGACAAGAAGAACTTCACGAAAGGTCGGGTTGTCCATGAAGTAAACGAGATTCCAACATTTTCGGGGGCAGATGTTCTTGCTCAGCTAAAAGCTCTCAAGCCTGAAGTCAAAGGGAAAGGAAAAGGCAAACGCTTCGAGGGATATGGTGAGACGCACAACTGGACTCACATTAGCCCCTTCACGAAGCTTCCCTATTTCAAGGACCTCAAACTTACTTATAACATCGATGTGATGCACACCGGAAAGAATGTCGCAGAGTCCCTTTTTCGCACGATCCTCAACATTCCTGATAAGACAAAGGATAACGTTCAAGCTAGAGCCGATCAACAAAAAATTTGTGATAGACCACGTCTAAACATGCAACCTTCCACAGCCGGTCGAAAAAACTGGTTCAAGCCAGAGGCTGACTTCGTCCTTAAACTGCCAGAAAAGTAGGAGGTACTTATGTGGCTCAAACACATTGTGAAGTTCACTGATGGTTATGCATCGAATATAAGTAATGGAGTCAATCTTTCAACGGGCAAAGTGAATGAGCTCAAGAGTCATGACTATCATGTATGGATTGAGCGGTTAATGCTAGTGATGGTTCGAGGCTATGTCCCCGAGTGTGTCTGGCGAGTGCTTGCGGAGCTAAGCCATTTCTTTCGCACGCTCTGTGCTAAAGAAGTATGTCCCGAGGTGATTGGACAATTGCATAAGAAGGCACCAGAGTTGATATGCAAGCTAGAGAAGACCTTTCCGCCAAGCTTCTTTACTCCGATGACACATCTCATTTTGCACCTCGCGAAAGAGGTATTGTTGGGGGGCCCTGTGTAGAATCGTTGGCAGTACGGCCCTGAGAGACAGAACAAGCATCTCCGAAAGAAATGTGGAAACAAAGCTAAGATTGAAGCTTCCATAGCTGAGGCAGTTATCCTTGAGGGGGTGTCAGACCTCAGGACATCGTACTATCCAGACCACGTTCCCAATCTGCATAATAAGGTGCCTCGATACAATATGGAAGAGCCCAAGTATAAACCCAAGCTCGATCTATTCAGCGGGCAAGGTGGCAGGGCTGGGTGCTCGAAATCTTATAACATGCCAGAACAAGAGTGGGACAACATCAATGAAGTTGAGGAGGAGTGGATGAGGTAATACCACCACACCATTCCTTTATGTCTTGCACAACATCATGTTCTATGTTCTCTTAATCTCGGCCTAAACACCGCTTTTCTTCTTTCAGTCAATTCATTTATGAGGAGTGGAAGGGAATGATTCATCCTACTCAGGCGGAGGCACTTACTCTTCTTCGGCATGGAAACCCTGGAAGGCAAAATTTTGTTGCTTGGTTCATGGCGAAAGTAATTTTTCACATTCCCCTATTAAATACCTAGTTGAACATTTATTAGTTAACCAAACTAATGCACCCAACAATTTCAATTAAACTTGTAGGGAAAAGATCGGAACATATCTATGGATGACGAATTGAGATGGGTTTCCATGGGTTTTAACCCTTCGGTCATGACATGTGAAAAGTATGATGTGAATGGGTATCGCTTCCATACTGAGGAGCACCAGAACAACCGGCCTGATCCCAAAACTATAAATACTGGAGTGTACACCCCATGTCAAAATGGAGTTCAGTATTACGGAAGGGTAGGAAAAATATACAAGCTTTCATTCAGTCGTGGCCGTGAAACCCTAAGTCTCCCTGTGTTCAAATGCCGATGGTTCGACCCAGTAAAGGGGCTGAGACATACGCCTTCCTATGGTTTGGTCGAAGTTAAACCATCGACCGTCTATGCTGGAGCCGATCTCTTTATTGCGGCTACCCCAGCCACACAAGTTTATTATCTGCCTTACCCATGCCAGAAAGAGTACCTAAAGGGTTGGGAAGTTGTGTTCAAGGTGTCGCCACATAGTAAGCTACCGGACCCGAACGATGATGATTATTACAACATTAACCCCATGACATACGAGGGAGTGTTCTTTCAAGAGCAACCTGATGATGATGATGATGTGGTCAGAAGCGATTACGCTGACTCCTTGGGTGATGATGATGTGGATCCAAACGATGACGATGCACGGAATGATGGTGAGACCATTGTTAATGAAAAAGACATACTTATGCTAGAAAAGTTGTTAAATGAAGACGATGACAACGAGGAAGAGCCTCCACCTCCGTCCGACTATGAAGATGATATGTGTGATAGTGATAGTGATAGTGACAGTGATGATTCGTATGGGTCCTAGAAGTATGGGTCCTAGCAGATGTACGTTTCATGTCTTTTTACTATGGTTTATTAATATGCTTATTTATTAATGTCTTTTTTCTATGGTTTTTTTCTTCATTATTATTATTATACTAATTGTTTATTCTCTTTTCAATGCAGGTTTGCTAAGCTTGGGCAAGGGCAAGGCCGATAGCACGGATTTACTAACCAAACTCACCTCGATTGCTAGTCGGAGTGGTCGACCCCGTACTGTTCCGTCCCGACTACTTGAGGATGACTCCTCACAGGGAGGTCAAGGGAGAGGTGCCCCTAGAGGTGTGATACGTCCATTTTGCATCATGCTTTTATATCGTTATTTATTGCATTATGGACTGTTATTACACATTATGGTACAATACTTATGCCTTTTCTCTCTTATTTTACAAGGTTTACATGAAGAGGGAGAATGCCGGCAGCTGGAATTCTAGACTGGAAAAGGAGCAAATCTGAGATACCTATTCTGCACAACTCCAAAAGTCCTGAAAATCTAGAGAGAATTATTTTGGAATATATAAAAAATATTGGGCAAAAGAAATACATCAGGGGACCCACCAGGCAGTCACAAGCCAGGGGGGCGCGCCCTACCCCCCTGGGCGCGCCCCTGTGGCTTGTGGCCCACCTGACAAGCCTCCGGTGCCCATCTTCTGCTATATGGAGGGTTTTGACCTCGGAAAAATCATAAGGGAGCTTTCGGGACGAAGCGCCGCCGTCTCGAGGCGGAACTTGGACAGAACCAATCTAGGGCTCCGGCGGAGCTGTTCTGCCAGGGAAACTTCCCTCCCGGAGGGGGAAATCGAAGCCATCGTCATCACCAACGATCCTCTCATCGAGAGGGGGTCAATCTCCATCAACATCTTCACCAGCACCATCTCCTCTCAAACCCTAGTTCATCTCTTGTATCCGATCTTTGTCTCAAAACCTCAGATTGGTACCTGTGGGTTGCTAGTAGTGTTGATTACTCCTTGTAGTTGATGCTAGTTGGTTTACTTGGTGGAAGATCATATGTTCAGATCCTTAATGATAATTAATACTCCTCTGATTATGAACATGAATATGCTTTGTGAGTAATTACGTTTGTTCCTGAGGACATGGGATAAGTCTTGTTATAAGTAATCATGTGAATTTGGTATTCCTTCGATATTTTGATGAGATGTATGTTGTCTCTCCTCTAGTGGTGTTATGTCAACGTCGACTACATGACACTTCACCATTATTTGGGCCTAGAGGAAGGCATTGGAAAGTAATAAGTAGATGATGGGTTGCTAGAGTGACAGAAGCTTAAACCCTATAGTTTATGCGTTGCTTCGTAAGGGGCTGATTTGGATCCACCTGTTTCATGCTATGGTTAGATTTATCTTAATTCTTCTTTCGTAGTTGCGGATGCTTGCGAGAGGGGTTAATCATAAGTGGGAGGCTTGTCCAAGTAAGGACAGCACACAAGCACCGGTCCACCCACATATCAAATTATCAAAGTAACGAACGCGAATCATATGAGCATGATGAAAACTAGCTTGACAGAAATTCCCATGTGTCCTCGGGAGCGCTTTGCTTTATATAAGAGTTTGTCCAGGCTTGTCCCTTGCTACAAAAGGGATTGGGCCACCTTGATGCACCTTTGTTACAATTGTTACTTGCTATCCGTTACGAATTATCTTATCACAAAACTATCTGTTACCGATAATTTCAGTGCTTGTAGAGAATACCTTACTGAGAACCGCTTGTCATTTCCTTCTGCTCCTCGTTGGGTTTGACACTCTTACTTATCGAAAGGACTACGATAGATCCCCTATACTTGTTGGTCATCAAGACTCTTTTCTGGCGCCGTTGCCAGGGAGTGAAGCGCCTCTGGTGAGTGGAACTTGGTAAGGAAAAAATTATATACTGTGCTGAAATTTACTGTCACTTGTTACTATGGAAAATAATCCTTTGAGGGGTTTGTTCGGGGTATCTTCACCTCGACCGGAAGCACAAAGAGATGCTCCTCAACCTATTGAACCTGCTTAAAATATTTATTATGAGATTCCTTCAGGTATGATAGATAAACTGCTAGCTAATCCTTATGCAGGAGACGGAACACTACATCCTGATTTGCATCTAATCTATGTGGATGAAGTTTGTGGATTGTTTAAGCTTGCAGGTTTGCCCGAGGATGATGTCAAGAAGAAGGTCTTTCCTTTATCTTTGAAGGAGAAGGCATTGACATGGTATAGTCTATGTGATGATATTGGATCATGGAACTACAACCGATTGAAATTGGAATTTCATCAGAAGTTTTATCCTATGCATCTGGTTCATCGTGATCGGAATTATATTTATAATTTTTGGCCTCGTGAAGGAGAAAGTATCGCTCAAGCTTGGGGGAGGCTTAAGTCAATGTTATATTCATGCCCCAATCATGAGCTCCCGAGAGAAATTATTATTCAGAATTTTTATGCTCTACTTTCTAATAATGATCGGTCCATGCTCGATACTTCTTGTGCTGGTTCCTTTATGAAGAAAGATATTGAATTCAAATGGGACTTATTGGAAAGAATTAAACGCAACTCTGAAGATTGGGAACTCGACGAAGGTAAGGAGTCAGGTATAAACCTTAAGTTTGATTGTGTTAAATCCTTTATAGACACCGATGCTTTTCGTGAATTTAGCACTAAATATGGACTTGACTCTGAGATAGTAGCTTCTTTCTGTGAATCTTTTGCTGCTCAGGTTGATCTCCCTAAGGAGAAGTGGTTTAAATATCATCCTCCCATTGAAGTTAAAGTAGTTGAACCTATTAAGGTTGAAGAAGAAACTATTATTTATAATGCTGATCCTGTTATTCCTACTGCTTATATTGAGAGACCGCCCTTCCCTGTTAGAATAAAGGAACATGCTAAAGCTTCAACTATGGTTCATAAGAGTTGTACTAGAACACCTACGCCTCCTGAACAAATTAAAGTTGAACCCAGTATTGCTATGGTTAAAGATCTCTTGGTTGATAAGATTGACGGGCATGTTATTCATTTCTGTGATGAAGCTGCTAGAATTGCTACACCTGATACTAAGAGTAAACATAGACCTATTGTTGGCATGCCTGTTGTTTCCGTTAAAATAGGAGATCATTGTTATCATGGCTTATGTGATGTGGGTGCTAGTGTGAGTGCAATTCCCTTTACCTTATACCAAGAAATTATGCATGATATTGCACCAGCTGAATTAGAGAAAATTGATGTTACTATTAAGCTTGCTAATAGGGATACTATTGCTCCAATTGGGATTGTTAGAGATGTTGAAGTCTTGTGTGGGAAAATAAAGTATCCTACTGATTTTCTTGTTCTTGGTTCCCCACAAGATGATTTTTGTCCCATTATATTTGGCAGACCCTTCTTGAATACTGTTAATGCAAGGATTGATTGTGAGAAAGAAACTGTTACTGTAAGTTTTGGGCATGTGTCTCATGAGTTCAATTTCTCTAAATTTCGTAGACAACCCCATGACAAAGAATTTCCTAGTAAGGATGAAATTATTGGTCTTGCTTCTATTGTTGTGCCTCCTACTGATCCCTTAGAACAATATTTCCTAGACCATGAAAATGATATGCATATGAATGAAAGGAATGAAATAGATAAGATTTTCTTTGATCAGCAGCCTATTTTGAAACACAACTTGCCTGTTGAAATACTTGGGGATCCTCCTCCACCCAAGGGTGTCCCGTGTTTGAGCTTAAACAATTACCAGATACTCTGAAATATGCTTATCTTGATGAAAAGGAGATATATCCTGTTATTATTAGTGCTAACCTTTCAGAGCATGAAGAAAAGAGATTATTGAAAACTTTGAGGAAGCACCGTGCTGCTATTGGATATACTCTTGATGATATTAAGGGCATTAGTCCCACTCTATGTCAGCATAAAATTAATATGGAGCCTGATGCTAAACCAGTGGTTGATCACCAACGACGGTTAAATCCTAAAATGAAAGAAGTGGTAAGAAATGAAATACTAAAGCTTCTGGAGGCAGGTATAATTTATCCTGTTGCTAATAGTAGATGGGTTAGTCCCGTTCATTGTGTCCCTAAGAAGGGAGGTATTACCGTTGTTCCTAATGATAAAAATGAATTGATGCCGCAAAGAATTGTTACCGGATATAGAATGGTAATTGATTTTAGGAAATTAAATAAAGCTACTAGGAAAGATCATTACCCTCTACCTTTTATTGATCAAATGCTAGAAAGACTATCCAAACATACACATTTTTGCTTTCTAGATGGTTATTCTGGTTTCTCTCAAATACCTGTGTCAAAAGAGGATCAAGAAAAGGCCACTTTTACTTGCCCTTTTGGTACCTTTGCTTATAGACGTATGCCTTTTGGTTTATGCAATGCACCTGCTACCTTTCAAAGATGTATGATGGCTATATTCTCTAACTTTTGTGAAAAGATTCTTGAGGTTTTCATGGATGATTTTTCCGTTTACGGAACTTCTTTTGATGATTGCTTGAGCAACCTTGATCGAGTTTTGCAGAGATGCGAAGAAAGTAATCTTGTCTTGAATTGGGAAAAGTGCCACTTTATGGTTAATGAAGGTATTGTCTTGGGGCATAAAATCTCCGAAAGAGGTATTGAAGTTGATCGAGCTAAAGTTGATGCTATTGAAAAAATGCCGTGTCCTACGGATATCAGAGTTATAAGAAGTTTCCTTGGTCATGCTGGTTTTTATAGGAGGTTTATTAAAGACTTCTCTAAGATTTCTAGGCCTCTTACCAATCTTTTGCAAAAAGATGTTCCATTCGTTTTTGATGATGATTGTGTAGAAGCATTTGAAATTCTTAAGAATGCCTTGATTACCGCACCTGTTGTTCAACCACCTGATTGGAACCTACCCTTTGAAATAATGTGTGATGCTAGTGATTATGTTGTTGGTGCTGTTCTAGGACAAAGAGTTGATAAGAAATTAAATGTTATCCATTAAGCTAGTAAAACTCTAGACAGTGCCCAAAGAAATTATGCTACTACTGAAAAGGAATTTTTAGCAGTTGTGTTTTCTTGTGATAAGTTCAGACCTTATATTGTTGATTCTAAAGTGATTGTTCACACCGATCATGCTGCTATTAAGTATCTTATGGAAAAGAAAGATGCTAAACCTAGACTTATTAGATGGGTTCTTCTGCTACAAGAATTTGATCTGCATATTATTGATAGAAAGGGTGCCGATAACCCTGTAGCAGATAACTTGTCTAGGTTAGAAAATGTTCTTGATAACCCACTACCTATTGATGATAGCTTTCCTGATGAACAATTAGCTGTCATAAATGCTTCGCGTAACGCTCCATGGTATGCTGATTATGCTAATTACATTGTTGCTAAATTTATACCGCCTAGTTTCACATACCAACAAAAGAAAAAGTTCTTCTATGATTTAAGACATTACTTTTGGGATGATCCACACCTTTATAAAGAAGGAGTAGATGGTGTTATTAGACGTTGTGTACCTGAGCATGAACAGGAACAGATCCTATGCAAGTGTCACTCCGAGGCTTATGGGGGACATCACGCTAGAGATAGAACTGCACACAAGGTTTTACAATCTGGTTTTTATTGGCCTACTCTCTTAAAGGATCCTCGTAAGTTTGTCATGTCTTGTGATGAATGTCAAAGAATTGGTAATATTAGTAGACGTCAGGAAATGCCTATGAATTACTCTCTTGTTATTGAACCATTTGATGTTTGGGGTTTTGATTATATGGGACCTTTTCCACAATCTAACGGGTATACTCATATTCTAGTTGCTGTTGATTATGTTACTAAGTGGGTAGAAGCTATTCCAACTAGTAGCGCTGATCATAACACTTCTATTAAATGGCTTAAAGAAGTTATTTTCCCTAGATTTGGAGTCCCTAGATATTTAATGACTGATGGTGGTTCACATTTTATTCATGGTGCTTTCCGTAAATTTCTTGCTAAGTATGATGTTAATCATAGAATTGCATCTCCTTATCATCCTCAGTCTAGTGGTCAAGTAGAATTGAGTAATAGAGAAATTAAATTGATCATGCAGAAGACTGTTAATAGATCCAGAAAGAATTGGTCTAAGAAACTTGGTGATGCATTATGGGCTTTTAGAACTGCTTACAAAAACCCTATGGGTATGTCTCCGTATAAAATGGTTTATGGTAAAGCATGTCACTTACCTCTAGAGCTAGAGCATAACGCTTATTGGGCAATTAAAGAGCTCAATTATGATTTCAAACTTGCTGGTGAGAAGAGGTTATTTGACATTAGCTCACTTGATGAATGGAGAACCCAGGCCTATGAGAATGCCAAGTTGTTTAAAGAAAAGGTTAAGAGATGGCATGATAGAAGGATACAAAAGCGTGAATTCAATGTAGGTGATCATGTCTTGCTATACAATTCTCGTTTAAGATTTTTTGGCGGAAAACTACTCTCTAAATGGGAAGGGCCTTACATTATCGAGGAAGTATATCGTTCCGGTGCCATCAAGATCAACAACGCCGAAGGCACAAATCCGAAGGTGGTAAACGGGCAAAGAATCAAACATTATATCTCAGGTACTCCCATAAATGTTGAAACCAATATTATTAATACCATAACTCCGGAGGAGTACATTAGGGAGACCAATCGGAACGTTTGAGACTCCGAAAAGGAATAGGTATGTGTTACGGTAAGCAAATCGACTCCAAAACTTTTCCAATGGCAATTTTTATCTGTTTTGGAATATTTAATAAATTTGGAAAATTTAAAGTAGTCCAAAGAGTGCACGAGGAGGCGACAAGCCAGGGGGGGCGCCCTACCCCCCTGGGCGCGCCCCTGTGGCCTGTGGCCACCTCGTGTACCCTCCGGACTCCGTTTTCTTGTGGTATACTCCTTCGGGTCGGTAAAAATTCATTATATAATCTCCCGAAGGTTTTGACCTTTGTATCACGACAATATCTCCTATTTTCGTTTTGAGTTGTTTCTGCAACAGATTTAGAGCAAGATGTTGTCTCAGGATTCTGATGGGGAGAGCCATGTATCGCATTAGCTTGCCAATCCCAAGCTCTATGGGGACTTAGATCCTTATGGAATGTTCTCGGAGGAGGAGCTAGAAGGCAAGTATGAGGAAGAAAGCTCGGATGAAGAGGAGACCCCCTGCCTCGACCAGGAGATATGCACGTGGAGTTCAGGAAATCGAGCCTCCCAAACACTAGGAGAAAACCCAAGGTTCTATTTGTCCCTTCTCATTTTCTGCAGGAGAGCAAGGAAGAATTATGTCAAAGGGTATTGAAGCTTGAGCAGGAGGTAGACGATCTGAGGGAACAAATTTTTATGCTTAGGAGGAAACTAGACAAGCTTCCAACCCCATCAACAACTCCAACATAACCACCTCCGAAGAAAGACAACTAAACACATGGGTATGGGCACTCTCCTTGGCTTGTGCCAAGCTTGGGGGAGGTGCCCTGGTATCGTATCACCATCACATCTTTTACTTTTTTCGTTTTTCTTAGTTCAATCCTTTTGGTTACATCTTGATCTAGTAGAATAAAGTCTATAGTGTGATCTAGTTTTGAGTTTTGCTTTATGTTCCCCCTATGTAAGCAAGTCCGTGAGTTATATAATAAAGAGTAGTTTTGAGTTGAGGGATTTGCTTGTTTGCTTTGATCTTGAGAAAAAGAAATAGAAAGAAGTATAGAATAAAAGCAAAGAGTATATATGATGATCTTATGGGGAGTGATGACTTCACATATAAAAAGTGTGTCGATTGAACTGTGTTGTGAGTTGACAAACATAGCGATTGGTCATTGTGGAAATTAAAAGGAAGTAATAAAGGAAGAGAGGTTCACATATAAATATATTATCTTGGACATCTTTTATGATTGTGAGCACTCATTAAAATATTATATGTTAAGAAGTTGATGTTGGACAAGGAAGACAACATAATGAGTTATGTTTGCTTATTTCCGAATAGAAGTTATATTGTTTTAGATCCTTGAACATGTGTCGCTTGCTTCCACCCCATATCAGCCAAAACTTCCGCACCAAGTAGAGATACTACTTGTGCATCCAAACACCTTTAACCTAGTTTTGCCATGAGATTCCACCATACCTACCTATGGATTGAGTAAGATCCTTCAAGTAAGTTGTCATCGGTGCAAGCAATCAGAATTGCTCTCTAAATATGTGTGATCTATTAGTGTGAGGAAAATAAACTTTATACGAACTTGTGATATGGAAGAAATAAAAGGGACAGACTGCATAATAAAGTTCTTTATCACAAGGGGCAATATAAAGTGACGTTCTTTTGCATTAAGGGATTGTGCATCCAACTATAAAAGCGCATGACAACCTCTGCTTCCCTCTGCGATGGGCCTATCTGCTACTTTTATTTTCTAGTACTTACCTTTATGCAAGAGTCATGGTGATTTTCACCACTTCCTTTATTTCGTCTTTATCTCTTGGCAAGCGTCATGTGTTGGGGAATGATCTAGACATATATATCCACTCGGATGTGGGTGATCATGAGTTATTATTGTTGACATTACCTTTGAGGTAAATAGTTGGCAGGCAAAACTATAACCCCCTATCTTTCTCTGTGTCCGATTGAAGCTTTGATCACATAGGTACCGTGTGAGTGTTAGCAATTATGAAAGATTATAAGATGATTGAGTATGTGGATTTGCTTTACAAGCTCTTATATTGACTCTTTCCTACGTTATGATAAATTGGAATTGCTTCAATGACCGAGATCATAGTTTGCTGGTTCCCAATAGAGTTCTTGATTCATACTTTACCTTGTGAATGAATTGTTACTCTAGCATAAGAAATTATATATCAATATATGTTGCTGTTCTAAAGATGATCATGATGCCTTCATGTCTGTATTTTATTTTATCGACACCTCTATCTCTAAACATGTGGGCATATTTATCGATTTCGGCTTTCGCTTGAGGACAAGCGAGGTCTAAGCTTAAGGGAGTTGATACGTCCATTTTGCATCATGCTTTTATATCGTTATTTATTGCATTATGGACTGTTATTACACATTATGGTACAATACTTATGCCTTTTCTCTCTTATTTTACAAGGTTTACATGAAGAGGGAGAATGCCGGCAGCTGGAATTCTAGACTGGAAAAGGAGCAAATCTGAGATACCTATTCTGCACAACTCCAAAAGTCCTAAAAATCTACGGAGAATTATTTTGGAATATATAAAAAATATTGGGTGAAAGAAATACATCAGGGGACCCACCAGGCAGTCACAAGCCAGGCGGGCGCGCCCTACCCCCCTGGGCGCGCCCCTGTGGCTTGTGGCCCACCTGGCAGGCCTCCGGTGCCCATCTTCTGCTATATGGAGGCTTTTGACCTGGAAAAAATCATAAGGGAGCTTTCGGGATGAAGCACCGCCGTCTCGAGGCGGAACTTGGACAGAACCAATCTAGGGCTCCGGCGGAGCTGTTCTGCCGGGGAAACTTCCCTCCCGGAGGGGGAAATCGAAGCCATCGTCATCACCAACGATCCTCTCATCGAGAGGGGGTCAATCTCCATCAACATCTTCACCAGCACCATCTCCTCTCAAACCCTAGTTCATCTCTTGTATCCGATCTTTGTCTCAAAACCTCAGATTGGTACCTGTGGGTTGCTAGTAGTGTTGATTACTCCTTGTAGTTGATGCTAGTTGGTTTACTTGGTGGAAGATCATATGTTCAGAGCCTTAATGATAATTAATACTCCTCTGATTATGAACATGAATATGCTTTGTGAGTAATCACGTTTGTTCCTGAGGACATGGGATAAGTCTTGTTATAAGTAATCATGTGAATTTGGTATTCGTTCGATATTTTGATGAGATGTATGTTGTCTCTCCTCTAGTGGTGTTATGTGAACGTCGACTACATGACACTTCACCATTATTTGGGCCTAGAGGAAGGAATTGGGAAGTAATAAGTAGATGATGGGTTGCTAGAGTGACAGAAGCTTAAACCCTATAATTTATGTGTTGCTTCGTAAGGGGCTGATTTGGATCCACCTGTTTCATGCTATGGTTAGATTTATCTTAATTCTTCTTTCGTAGTTGCGGATGCTTGCGGGA
The DNA here is from genome assembly GCA_039707655.1 of Elymus sibiricus. Classification (NCBI taxonomy): domain Eukaryota; kingdom Viridiplantae; phylum Streptophyta; class Magnoliopsida; order Poales; family Poaceae; genus Elymus; species Elymus sibiricus. Next base: position 56,697,063 of record CM077665.1, read on the forward strand.
GGGGTTAATCATAAGTAGGAGGCTTGTCCAAGTAAGGACAGTACCCAAGCACCGGTCCACCCACATATCAAATTATCAAAGTAACGAACGCGAATCATATGAGCATGATGAAAACTAGCTTGGCAGAAATTCCCATGTGTCCTCGGGAGCGCTTTGCTTTATATAAGAGTTTGTCCAGGCTTGTCCCTTGCTACAAAAGGGATTGGGCCACCTTGATGCACCTTTGTTACAATTGTTACTTGCTATCCGTTACGAATTATCTTATCACAAAACTATCTGTTACCGATAATTTCAGTGCTTGCAGGGAATACCTTACTGAGATCTGCTTGTCATTTCCTTCTGCTCCTCGTTGGGTTCGACACTCTTACTTATCGAAATGACTATGATAGATCCCCAATACTTGTGGGTCATCAAGAATCTTTTCTTGCGCCGTTGCCGGGGAGTGAAGCGCCTCTGGTGAGTGGAACTTGGTAAGGAAAAATTTCTATACTGTGCTGAAATTTACTGTCACTTGTTACTATGGAAAATAATCCTTTGAGGGGTTTGTTCGGGGTATCTTCACCTCGACCGGAAGCACAAAGAGATGCTCCTCAACCTACTGAACCTACTGAAGATATTTATTATGAGATTCCTTCGGGTATGATAGAGAAACTGCTAGCTAATCCTTATGCAGGAGACGGAACACTACATCCTGATTTGCATCTAATCTATGTGGATGAAGTTTGTGGATTATTTAAGCTTGCAGGTTTGCCCGAGGATGATGTCAAGAAGAAGGTCTTTCCTTTATCTTTGAAGGAGAAGGCATTGACATGGTATAGTCTATGTGATGATATTGGATCATGGAACTACAACCGATTGAAATTGGAATTTCATCAGAAGTTTTATCCTATGCATCTGGTTCATCGTGATCGGAATTATATTTATAATTTTTGGCCTCGTGAAGGAGAAAGTATCGCTCAAGCTTGGGGGAGGCTTAAGTCAATGTTATATTCATGCCCCAATCATGAGCTCCTGAGAGAAATTATTATTCAGAATTTTTATGCTCGGCTTTCTAATAATGATCGGTCCATCCTCGATACTTCTTGTGCTGGTTCCTTTATGAAGAAAGATATTGAATTCAAATGGGACTTATTGGAAAGAATTAAACGCAACTCTGAAGATTGGGAACTCGACGAAGGTAAGGATTCAGGAATAAACCTTAAGTTTGATTGTGTTAAATCCTTTATAGACACCGATGCTTTTCGTGAATTTAGCACTAAATATGGACTTGACTCTGAGATAGTAGCTTCTTTCTGTGAATCTTTTGCTGCTCATGTTGATCTCCCTAAGGAGAAGTGGTTTAAATATCATCCTCCCATTGAAGTTAAAGTAGTTGAACCTATTAAGGTTGAAGAAGAAACTATTATTTATAATGCTGATCCTGTTATTCCTACTGCTTATATTGAGAGACCGCCCTTCCCTGTTAGAATGAAGGAACATGCTAAAGCTTCAACTGTGGTTCATAAGAGTTGTACTAGAACACCTACGCCTCCTGAACAAATTAAAGTTGAACCTAGTATTGCTATGGTTAAAGATCTCTTGGTTGATAATATAGACGGGCATGTTATTCATTTCTGTGATGAAGCTGCTAGAATTGCTAGACCTGATACTAAGAGTAAACATAGACCTATTGTTGACATGCCTGTTGTTTCCCTTAAAATAGGAGATCATTGTTATCATGGCTTATGTGATGTGGGTGCTAGTGTGAGTGCAATTCCCTTTACCTTATACCAAGAAATTATGCATGATATTGCACTAGCTGAATTAGAGGAAATTGAGTTACTATTAAGCTTGCTAATAGGGATACTATTGCACCAATTAGGATTGTTAGAGATGTTGAAGTCTTGTGTGGAAAAATAAAGTATCCTACCGATTTTCTTGTTCATGGTTCCCCACAAGATGATTTTTGTCCCATTATATTTGGTAGACCCTTCTTGAATACTGTTAATGCTAGGATTGATTGTGAGAAAGAAACTGTTATTGTAAGTTTTGGGGATGTGTCTCATGAGTTCAATTTCTCTAAATTTCATAGACAACCCCATGACAAAGAATTGCCTAGTAAGGATGAAATTATTGGTCTTGCTTCTATTGTTGTGCCTCCTACTGATCCCTTAGAACAATATTTGCTAGACCATGAAAATGATATGCATATGAATGAAAGGAATGAAATAGATAAGATTTTCTTTGATCAGCAGCCTATTTTGAAACACAACTTGCCTGTTGAAATACTTGGGGATCCTCCTCCACCCAAGGGTGTCCCGTGTTTGTGCTTAGACAATTACCGGATACTATGAAATATGCTTATCTTGATGAAAAGGAGATATATCCTGTTATTATTAGTGCTAACCTTTCAGAGCATGAAGAAAAGAGATTATTGAAAACTTTGAGGAAGCACCGTGCTGCTATTGGATATACTCTTGATGATCTTAAGGGCATTAGTCCCACTCTATGTCAGCATAAAATTAATATGGAGCCTGATGCTAAACCAGTGGTTAATCACCAACGACGGTTAAATCCTAAAATGAAAGAAGTGGTAAGAAATGAAATACTAAAGCTTCTGGAGGCAGGTATAATTTATCATGTTGCTGATAGTAGATGGGTTAGTCCCGTTCATTGTGTCCCTAAGAAGGGAGGTATTACCGTTGTTCCTAATGATAAAAATGAATTGATCCCGCAAAGAATTGTTACAGGATATAGAATGGTAATTGATTTTAGGAAATTAAATAAAGCTACTAGGAAAGATCATTACCCTCTACCTTTTATTGATCAAATGCTAGAAAGACTATCCAAACATACACATTTTTGCTTTCTAGATGGTTATTCTGGTTTCTCTCAAATACCTGTGTCAAAAGAGGATCAAGAAAAGGCCACTTTTACTTGCCCTTTCGGTACCTTTGCTTATAGACGTATGCCTTTTGGTTTATGCAATGCACCTGCTACCTTTCAAAGATGTATGATGGCTATATTCTCTGACTTTTGTGAAAAGATTCTTGAGGTTTTCATGGATGATTTTTCCGTTTACGGAACTTCTTTTGATGATTGCTTGAGCAACCTTGATCGAGTTTTGCAGAGATGCGAAGAAACTAATCTTGTCTTGAATTGGGAAAAGTGCCACTTTATGGTTAATGAAGGTATTGTCTTGGGGCATAAAATCTCCGAAAGAGGTATTGAAGTTGATCGAGCAAAAGTTGATGCTATTGAAAAAATGCCGTGTCCTACGGATATCAGAGTTATAAGAAGTTTCCTTGGTCATGCTGGTTTTTATAGGAGGTTTATTAAAGACTTCTCTAAGATTTCTAGGCCTCTTACCAATCTTTTGCAAAAAGATGTTCCATTCGTTTTTGATGATGATTGTGTAGAAGCATTTGAAATTCTTAAGAATGCCTTGATTACCGCACCTGTTGTTCAACCACCTGATTGGAACCTACCCTTTGAAATAATGTGTGATGCTAGTGATTATGCTGTTGGTGCTGTTCTAGGACAAAGAGTTGATAAGAAATTAAATGTTATCCATTAAGCTAGTAAAACTCTAGACAGTGCCCAAAGAAATTATGCTACTACTGAAAAGGAATTTTTAGCAGTTGTGTTTTCTTGTGATAAGTTCAGACCTTATATTGTTGATTCTAAAGTGATTGTTCACACCGATCATGCTGCTATTAAGTATCTTATGGAAAAGAAAGATGCTAAACCTAGACTTATTAGATGGGTTCTTCTGCTACAAGAATTTGATCTGCATATTATTGATAGAAAGGGTGCCGATAACCCTGTAGCAGATAACTTGTCTAGGTTAGAAAATGTTCTTGATAACCCACTACCTATTGATGATAGCTTTCCTGATGAACAATTAGCTGTCATAAATGCTTCGCGTAACGCTCCATGGTATGCTGATTATGCTAATTACATTGTTGCTAAATTTATACCGCCTAGTTTCACATACCAACAAAAGAAAAAGTTCTTCTATGATTTAAGACATTACTTTTGGGATGATCCACACCTTTATAAAGAAGGAGTAGATGGTGTTATTAGACGTTGTGTACCTGAGCATGAACAGGAACAGATCCTACGCAAGTGTCACTCCGAGGCTTATGGGGGACATCACGAAGGAGATAGAACTGCACACAAGGTATTACAATCTGGTTTTTATTGGCCTACTCTCTTCAAGGATGCTCGTAAGTTTGTCTTGTCTTGTGGTGAATGTCAAAGAATTAGTAATATTAGTAGATGTCAGGAAATGCCTATGAATTACTCTCTTGTTATTGAACCATTTGATGTTTGGGGTTTTGATTATATGGGACCTTTTCCACAATCTAACGGGTATACTCATATTCTAGTTGCTGTTGATTATGTTACTAAGTGGGTAGAAGCTATTCCAACTAGTAGCGCTGATCATAACACTTCTATTAAATGGCTTAAAGAAGTTATTTTCCCTAGATTTGGAGTCCCTAGATATTTAATGACTGATGGTGGTTCACATTTTATTCATGGTGCTTTCCGTAAATTTCTTGCTAAGTATGATGTTAATCATAGAATTGCATCTCCTTATCATCCTCAGTCTAGTGGTCAAGTAGAATTGAGTAATAGAGAAATTAAATTGATCTTGCAGAAGACTGTTAATAGATCCAGAAAGAATTGGTCTAAGAAACTTGATGATGCATTATGGGCTTATAGAAATGCTTACAAAAACCCTATGGGTATGTCTCCGTATAAAATGGTTTATGGTAAAGCATGTCACTTACCTCTAGAGCTAGAGCATAAAGCTTATTGGGCAATTAAAGAGCTCAATTATGATTTCAAACTTGCTGGTGAGAAGAGGTTATTTGACATTAGCTCAGTTGATGCATGGAGAACCCAGGCCTATGAGAATGCCAAGTTGTTTAAAGAAAAGGTTAAGAGATGGCATGATAGAAGGATACAAAAGCGTGAATTCAATGTAGGTGATCATGTCTTGCTATACAATTCTCGTTTAAGATTTTTTGCAGGAAAACTTCTCTCTAAATGGGAAGGGCCTTACATTATCGAGGAAGTATATCGTTCCGGTGCCATCAAGATCAACAACGCCGAAGGCACAAATCCGAAGGTGGTAAACGGGAAAAGAATCAAACATTATATCTCAGGTACTCCCATAAATGTTGAAACCAATATTATTAATACCATAACTCTGGAGGAGTACATTAGGGAGACCAACTGGAACGTTTCAGACTCCGAAAAGGAATAGGTATGTGTTACGGTAAGCAAATCGACTCCAAAACTTTTCCAATGGCAATTTTTATCCGTTTTGGAATATTTAATAAATTAGGAAAATTTAAAGTAGTCCAAAGAGTGCACGAGGAGGCGACAAGCCAGGGGGGCGCGCCCTACCCTCCTGGGCGCGCCCCTGTGGCTTGTGGCCACCTCGTGTACCCTCCGGACTCCGTTTTCTTGTGGTATACTCCTTCGGGTCGGTAAAAATTCATTATATAATCTCCCGAAGGTTTTGACCTTTGTATCACGACAATATCTCCTATTTTCGTTTTGAGTTGTTTCTGCAGCAGATTTAGAGCAAGATGTCATCTCAGGATTCCGATGGGGAGAGCCATGTATCGCATTATCTTGCCAATCCCAAGCTCTATGGGGACTTAGATACTTATGGATTGTTCTCGGAGGAGGAGCTAGAAGGCAAGTATGAGGAAGAAAGATCGGATGAAGAGGAGACCCCCTGCCTCGACCAGGAGATATGCACGTGGAGTTCAGGAAATCGAGCCTCCCAAACACAAGGAGAAAACCCAAGGTTCTATTTGTCCCTTATCGTTTTTTGCAGGAGAGCAAGGAAGAATTATGTCAAAGGGTATTGAAGCTTGAGCAGGAGGTAAACGATCTGAGGGAACATAATTTTATGCTTAGGAGGACCCTAGACAAGCTTCTAACCCCATCAACAACTCCAACATCACCACCTACGAAGAAAGACAACTAAACACATGGGTATGGGCACTCCCCTTGGCTTGTGCCAAGATTGGGGGAGGTGCCCCGGTATCGTATCACCATCACATCTTTTACTTTTTTTCGTTTTTCTTAGTTCAATCCTTTTGGTTACATCTTGATCTAGTAGAATAAAGTCTTTAGTGTGATCTAGTTTTGAGTTTTGCTTTATGTTCCTCCTATGTAAGCAAGTTTGTGAGTTATATAATAAAGAGTAGTTTTGAGTTGAGGGATTTGCTTGTTTGCTATGATCTTGAGAAAAAGAAATAGAAAGAAGTATAGAATAAAAGCAAAGAGTATATATGATGATCTTATGGGGAGTGATGACTTCACATATAAAAAGTGTGTCGATTGAACTTTGTTGTGAGTTGACAAACATAGCGATTGGTCATTATGGCAATTAAAAGGAAGTAATAAAGGAAGAGAGGTTCACATATAAATATATTATCTTGGACATCTTTTATGATTGTGAGCACTCATTAAAATATTATATGTTAAGAAGTTGATGTTGGACAAGGAAGACAACATAATGAGTTATGTTTTCTTATTTCCGAATAGAAGTTATATTATTTTAGATCCTTCAACATGTGTCGCTTGCTTCCACCCCATATCAGCCAAAACTTCCGCACCAAGTAGAGATACTACTTGTGCATCCAAACACCTTTAACCTAGTTTTGCCATGAGATTCCACCATACCTACCTATGGATTGAGTAAGATCCTTCAAGTAAGTTGTCATCGGTGCAAGCAATAAGAAATGCTCTCTAAATATGTGTGATCTATTAGTGTGAGGAAAATAAACTTTATACGAACTTGTGATATGGAAGAAATAAAAGGGACAAACTGCATAATAAAGTTCTTTATCACAAGGGGCAATATAAAGTGACGTTCTTTTGCATTAAGGGATTGTGCATCCAACTATAAAAGCGGATGACAACCTCTGCTTCCCTCTGCGAAGGGCCTATCTGCTACTTTTATTTTCTAGTACTTACCTTTATCCAAGAGTCATGGTGATTCTCACCACTTCCTTTATTTCGTCTTTATCTCTTGGCAAGCGTCATGTGTTGGGGAATGATCTAGACACATATATCCACTCGGATGTGGGTGATCATGAGTTATTATTGTTGATATTACCTTTGAGGTAAATAGTTGGGAGGCAAAACTATAACCCCCTATCTTTCTCTGTGTCCGATTGAAGCTTTGATCACATAGGTACCGTGTGAGTGTTAGCAATTATGAAAGATTATAAGATGATTGAGTATGTGGATTTGCTTTACAAGCTCTTATATTGACTCTTTCTACGTTATGATAAATTGGAATTGCTTCAATGACCGAGATCATAGTTTGCTGGTTCCCAATAGAGTTCTTGATTCATACTTTACCTTGTGAATGAATTGTTACTCTAGCATAAGAAATTATATATCAATATATGTTGTTGTTCTAAAGATGATCATGATGCCTTCATGTCTGTATTTTATTTTATCGACACCTCTATCTCTAAACACGTGGGCATATTTATCGATTTCGGCTTTCGCTTGACGACAAGCGAGGTCTAAGCTTGGGGGAGTTGATACGTCCATTTTGCATCATGCTTTTATATCGTTATTTATTACATTATGGACTGTTATTACACATTATGGTACAATACTGATGCCTTTTCTCTCTTATTTTACAAGGTTTACATGAAGAGGGAGAATGCCGGCAGCTGGAATTCTGGACTGGAAACGGAGCAAATCTGAGATACCTATTCTGCACAACTCCAAAAGTCCTGAAAATCTACGGAGAATTATTTTGGAATATATAAAAAAAATTGGGCGAAAGAAATACATCAGGGGACCCACCAGGCAGTCACAAGCCAGGGGGGCGCGCCCTACCCCCCTGGGCGCGCCCCTGTGGCTTGTGGCCCACCTGGCTGGCCTTCGGTGCCCATCTTCTGCTATATGGAGGGTTTTGACCTGGAAAAAATCATAAGGGAGCTTTCGGGAGGAAGCGCCGCCGTCTCGAGGCGGACCTTGGACCGAACCAATCTAGGGCTCCGGCGGAGCTGTTCTGCCGGGGGAACTTCCCTCCCGAAGGGGGAAATCGAAGCCATCGTCATCACCAACGATCCTCTCATCGAGAGGGGGTCAATCTCCATCAACATCTTCACCAGCACCATCTCCTCTCAAACCCTAGTTCATCTCTTGTATCCGATCTTTGTCTCAAAACCTCAGATTGGTACATGTGGGTTGCTAGTAGTGTTGATTACTCCTTGTAGTTGATGCTAGTTGGTTTACTTGGTGGAAGATCATATGTTTAGATCCTTAATGATAATTAATACTCCTCTGATTATGAACATGAATACGCTTTGTGAGTAATTACGTTTATTCCTGAGAACATGGGACAAGTCTTGTTATAACTAATCATGTGAATTTGGTATTCGTTCGATATTTTGATGAGATGTATGTTGTCTCTCCTCTAGTGGTGTTATGTGAACGTCGACTACATGACACTTCACCATTATTTGGGCCTAGAGGAAGGCATTGGGAAGTAATAAGTTGATGAAGGGTTGCTAGAGTGATAGAAGCTTAAACCCTAGTTTATGCGTTGCTTCGTAAGGGGCTGATTTGGATCCACCTGTTTCATGCTATGGTTAGATTTATCTTAATTCTTCTTTCGTAGTTGCGGATGCTTGCGAGAGGGGTTGATCATAAGTGGGAGGCTTGTCCAAGTAAAGACAGCACCCAAGCACCGGTTCACCCACATATCAAATTATCAAAGTAACGAACGCGAATCATATGAGCATGATGAAAACTAGCTTGACAGAAATTCCCATGTGTCCTCAGGAGCGCTTTGCTTTATATAAGAGTTCGTCTAGGCTTGTCCCTTGCTACAAAAGGTTTTGGGCCACCTTGCTGCACCTTTGTTACAATTGTTACTTGCTATCCGTTACGAATTATCTTATCACAAAACTATCTGTTACCGATAATTTCAGTGCTTGCAGAGAATACCTTACTGAGAACCGCTTATCATTTCCTTCTGCTCCTCGTTGGGTTCGACACTCTTACTTATCTAAAGGACTACGATAGATCCCCGATACTTGTGGGTCATCAAGGTGGAGGGGGTTGATACGTCTCCAACGTATCTACTTTTCCAAACTCTTTTGCCCTTGTTTTGGACTATAATTTGCATGATTTGAATAGAACTAACCCGGACTGACGCTGTTTTCAGCAGAATTGCCTTGGTGTTATTTTTGTGCAGAAATAAAAGTTCTCGGATTGACCTGAAAATTTACGGAGAATATTTTTGGAATTAATAAAACATACTGGCGAATGAATCAAGCGGAGAGGGGCCACCACCTGGTCACAAGCCAAGGGGGCGCGCCCCCCCTAGGGCGCGCCCCCTGTCTTGTGGGCCCCCTGTGGCTACTCCGACCTCAACTCCAACCCTATATATTCCTATTCGTGGAGAAAAAAATCAGAGAGAAGAGTTCATCGCGTTTTACGATACGGAGCCGCCGCCACCTCCTGTTCTTCCTCGGGAGGGCAGATCTAGAGTCTGATTTGGGCTCCGGAGAGGGGAAATCGACGCCGTCGTCATCACCAACCATCCTTCATCACCAATTTCGTGATGTTCTCCGCCGTTCATGAGTAATTCCATCGTAGGCTTGCTGGACGGTGATGGGTTGGATGAGATTTACCATCTAATCGAGTTAGTTTTGTTAGGGTTTGATCCCTAGTATCCATTATGTTCTGAGATTGATGTTGCTATGACTTTGCTATGCTTAATGCTTGTCACTAGGGCCCGAGTGCCATGATTTCAGATCTGAACCTATTATGCTTTCATGAATATATATGTGTTCTTGATCCTATCTTGCAAGTTGTAGACACCTATTACGAGTTATGATCCGCATCCCCCAGGGTGACAATAACTGGGATTCTTTCCGGTGATTACCGTAGTTTGAGGAGTTCATGTATTCACTAAGTGCTAATGCTTTGGTCCGGTTCTCTATTAAAAGGAGGCCTTAATATCCCTTAGTTTCCATTAGGACCCCGCTGCCACGGGAGGGTAGGACAAAAGATGTCATGCAAGTTCTTTTCCATAAGCACGTATGACTACATATGGAATACATGCCTACATTATATTGATGAATTGGAGCTAGTTCTGTGTTACCCTATGTTATAACCGTTGCATGAGGAATGCCATCCGACATAATTATCCATCACTGATCCGTTGCCTACGAGCTTTTCGCATATTGATCTTTGCCAAGTTACTTTTCCGTTGCTACTATTACAATCGCTACAAAACTGCTACTGTCACTTTGCCATTGTTACCATTACTTCCATACAGCTTTGCTACTGAATACTTTGCTGCAGATACTAAGTCTTTCAGGTGTGGTTGAATTGACAACTCAGCTGCTAATACTCGAGAATATTCTTTGGCTCCCCTTGTGTCGAATCGATAAATTTGGGTTGAATACTCTACCCTCGAAAACCGTTGCGATCCCCTATACTTGTGGGTTATCAAGACCTTTTTCTGGCGCCATTGCCAGGGAGCATAGCTCTATTCTCTGAGTCACTTGGAATTTATATCTGTTGATCACTATGAAGAATTTGAAAGATGCTAAAACCTAGATCTATCCCTCAACTACGAGGAGAGGGACCACCTAGATAGTTGTGCTGGTTGTGTTTTCAGGGAACGAACTGTTGAACAAGTTGAATTACTATTGAATAATATATTGAGCAATGATAATGATTGGACTATTCCCGAACCGCCTCCAAAGCCAACCCCGAAGAAAAGAGGTATTCTATTTCTCAGTCCTGAAGATATGCAAGAGGCAAAGCAATCTATGAAAGAGAAAGGTATTAAAGCTGAAGATGTTAAGAATCTACCACCTATCAAAGAAATACATGGTCTTGATAACCCGACACAGGTAGTAGAGGTAAATTATCTCCGTAGATTTGATGAAGGTGATATTCCTTATAATAAGTCTGCTAGCCAATGCTTGGATGAGTTTCATAACTTTATTGTTAAGCAAGAAAATTTCAATGCTTATGTTAGTAGACAACTGAAACATAATGCTTACATGCTTGATCGCTTAGGTGATTATATGAGTAGAACTGTTAATGATCTTAAGCTTATTAGTAAACATGCTTCCATGGTAACTACTCAAGTAGAACAAGTACTTAAGGCACAGAATGATTTGCTTAATGAGATGATTAGTAAGAACAATGATCATTCTGTTAGAGTTGTGACTAGAGGTGGTAGAATGAATCAGGAACCTTTGTATCCTGAGGGCCATCCTAAGAGAATTGAGCAAGATTCTCAGAGAGTTAATACTGATGCACCTGGTCATTCTAATAAAAGGAAAAAGAATGACGATTGGACCTTGCATGCTGCTAGTGAACCTGTTATAGATTCACATGAAAACCCAAATGATATTTCTATTTCTTATGCTGAGACACAATCTGGTAATGAACATGAGCCTAGTGATAATATTAATGATGATGTTCATGTTGATGCTCAACCTAGTAATGATAATGATGTGGAGATTGAACCTGCTGTTGATCTTGATAACCCACATCCTAAGAACAAACGATACGATAAAAGAGACTTTGTTGCTAGGAAGCATGGTAGAGAAAGAGAACCATGGGTTCAGAAACCCATGCCCTTTCCTCCTAAACCATCCAAGAAAAAGGATGATGAGGACTTTGAGCGCTTTGTTGAAATGCTTAGACCTGTCTTTTTGCATATGCGCTTGACTGATATTCTGAAAATGTCTCCTTATGCGAAGTATATGAAAGATATTGTGACAAATAAAAAAAAGATACCGGAAGCTGAGATTTCCACCATGCTTGCTAATTATACTTTTAAAGGTGGAATACCGAAGAAACTAGGAGATCCCGGGGTACCTACTATACCATGCTCTATTAAAGGAAATTATGTTAAAACTGCTTTATGTGACCTTGGAGCTGGTGTTAGTGTTATGCCTTTTTCTTTGTATCGTAGACTTGATTTGAATAAGTTGACACCTACTGAAATCTCTTTGCAAATGGCTGATAAATCAACTGCTTTACCCATCGGTATTTGCGAGGATGTGCCTGTCGTAGTTGCAAATGTTACTATCCTAACGGACTTTGTTATCCTTGATATTCATGAGGATGACAGTATGTCGATCATCCTTAGTAGACCCTTTTTAAACACTGCAGGGGCTGTTATTGATTGCAACAAGGGCAATGTCACTTTTCATGTTAATGGTAATGAGCATACGGTGCAGTTTCCGAAGAAACAACCTCAAGTTCATAGCATCAACTCCATTGAAAACATTTCAACGATTATTATTGGAGACTTTGAATTCCCTCTTCCTACTGCCAAAAAGAAATATGATATACTTATTGTTGGGGACATGCATATCCCCATTGAGGTAACCTAGTGTTATTCGAAAATTCTCCGGTTCCGTGTTATTCGAAAAAAGTTTGTCAATAAGACTTGATCAACCTTATTGATGGATTCTTTTTGATGAGCATGAGATGGATGAATTTAGAAAGCACAACCTTCTGTACCCAACTTTTATTCTCTGTTCTTTAGTTTCAATTTACTAAAAAATGCTATTATTTCTCTGTTTTCTGATTTATCCGTGCAATAGAAAAATGACCTGAAAATAAAAGTTCTCAGAATTCCCTGAAAATTTAGTATGATTTTTTCTGGAATATTTAAGAATTTTTGGCATTGAGAACACATCAGGGGGCTGCACCAGTGGGCCACAAGCCTGCAGGGCGCGCCCCTGGCTTGTGGGTCCCACATGGGGCCCCCTCACTTATTCCAGCACACATCCACTTCGTCTTCCTCCAGAAAAAATCCCACCATTGCTCAAACCCGTGTTCTAGCTCATCTTGCTGCCATTTTCGATCTCCTTGCTCAAAGATCCATTTGCAAAACTGTTTTAGGGGATTGCTCATCGAGAAAGAAAAATGTTAAGGAGAATGTACCAAGGTGGTTCCTCGAGCAAGAAGACCCCGAGACTCGCGATACGCGAGGCCGACTTTGAACAACCGAGGGAAGCTCAAGTACGGCCTTTGATACGTCTCCGTCGTATCTATAATTTTTGATTGTTTCATGCCAATATTCTACAACTTTCATATACTTTTGGCAACTTTTTATATTATTTTTGGGACTAACATATTGATCCAGTGCCCAGTGCCAGTTCCTGTTTGTTGCATGTTTTTTGTTTCGTAGAAAATCCATATCAAACGAAGTCCAAACGGGATAAAAACTTACGGAGATTTTTTTTGGAATATATGTGAATTTTGGGAAAAATAATGAACGCGAGACGATGCCCGAGGTGACCACAAGCCAGGGGGGTGCCCTACCCCCCTGGGCGCGCCAGGCTGGCTTGTGGCTACCCCGTAAAGCGGTTGGTGCCCTTATTTCGCCGCAAGAAAGCTAATATCCGGATAAAAATCGTGTTAAAATTTCAGCCCAATCGGAGTTACGGATCTCCAGGAATTTAAGAAACGGTGAAAGGCCAGAATCTGGAACGCAGAAACAGAAGGAAACAGAGAGAGAGATCCAATCTCGGAGGGGCTCTCGCCCCTCCGCCGCCATGGAAGCCAAGGACCAGAGGGGAAACCCTCCTCCCATCTAGGGGGGGGGCAAGGAAGAAGAAGAAGGAGGGGGGCTCTCTCCCCCTCTCTCCCGGTGGCACCGGAACGCCGCCGGGGCCATCATCGTGACGGCGATCTACTCCAACAACTCCGTCATCTTCACCAACACCTCCATCACCTCCCTCCATCTATCTACAGCGGTCCACTCTCCCGCAACCCGCTGTACCCTCTACTTGAACATGGTGCTTTATGCTTCATATTATTATCCAATGATGTGTTGCCATCCTATGATGTCTGAGTAGATTTTTGTTGTCCTATGGGTTGATTGATGATCATGATTGGTTTGAGTTGCATGTTTTATTATTGGTGCTGTCCTATGGTGCTCTCCATGTCGTGCAAGCGTGAGGGATCCCCGATGTAGGGTGTTGCAATATGTTCATGATTCGCTTATGGTGGGTGGCGTGAGTGACAGAAGCACATACCCGAGTAAGTAGGTTGTTTGCATATGGGAGTAAAGAGGACTTGATACCTTATAATGCTATGGTTGGGTTTTACCTTAATGATCTTTAGTAGTTGCGGATGCTTGCTAGAGTTCCAATCATAAGTGCATATGATCCAAGTAGAGAAAGTATGTTAGCTTATGCCTCTCCCTCATATAAAATTGCAATAATGATTACCGGTCTAGTTATCGATTGCCTAGGGACAATTCCGCAACTCCTACCACCACTTTTCCACACTCGTTAAACTAACTTAGTTGTTTCTTTATCTTAGCAGCCCCTAGTTTTTATTTACGTGCTCTTTATTATCTTGCAAACCTATCCTATCAGACCTACAAAGTACTTCTAGTTTCATACTTGTTCTAGGTAAAGCGAATGTTAAGCGTGCGTAGAGTTGTATCGGTGGTCGATAGAACTTGAGGGAATATTTGTTCTACCTTTAGCTCCTCGTTGGGTTCGACACTCTTACTTATCGAAAGAGGCTACAACTGATCCCCTATACTTGTGAGTTATCAAGACCTTTTTCTGGCGCCGTTGCCGGGGAGCAATAGCGTGGGGTGAATATTCTCGTGTGTGCTTGTTTGCTTTATCACTAAGTAGATTTTATTTGCTGTTCTAAGTTGTTCTCTATCTTTAGTTACGGATATGGAACACGAAATACCAAAAAAATTAGGTGTACTTGCTACTCACGGAGATGGGGAACCTCCTAAAACCCTCGATGTTCGTTATGTGGAAAATATTATGCACTACTTTGATAATCCTGAGAAAACCCCATTCAACTTGATAATGGGAAACACGTTGGATCAACGTGAATACTTTAGGGATTATCGCTTATCTCAAAAAGGGAAACACTTATGGGATCAAATTAGAATACTGGGATGGTTTGCTTGGGATGCATGCTTGAGATGTGACTTTACTTGTTGCTCTAATATAGAAGCTCGACACCTCCCCTTTCAATGCAAATTTAATGATAATGAAACCTTAGTTTCTTATGCTAAAGGTATTTATGATTACTATGATGTGGAACGAATAGAAGAATTTGTTGTTTTTAAAGGTGCTTATGAAATTGCTTCTTTGTTTGAAAAGTATGATGATGATGTTCCTTACGAATCTGAAATTTGTGCCATACTTAAATATTGCTATGATAATTATGATTTCAATGCTGGTATTATTGAATTTATTGAGAGAATGTCTGCTGCCTTGGAAGAGACTAATATTTTGCAGGAATCTGTGAAAGAAGAAATTCCTGACACTGTGAGCTCATTAGATGAAAAAGATGACGAGGAGAGCAAAGAACAAAAGGAGGAAGAGCGGATTAGCTACCCGTGCCCACCTTCTAATGAGAGTAACTCTTCAAATCATACATTGTTTAATTTCCCTTCGTGCTTACCGAAGGATGAATGCTATGATAATTGCTATGATCCCTTGGATTCATTTGAAATATCCCTTTTTGATGAACTTGATGCTTGCTATGCTTGTGGCCATGATGCCAATATGAAAGATGCTTATGGAGATGAACTTGCTATAGTTCCTTATGTTAAACATGAAATTGTTGCTATTGCACCCACGCATGATAGTCCTATTATCTTTTTGAATTCTCCCAACTACACTATATCGGAGAAGTTTGCGCTTATTAAGGATTATATTGATGGGTTGCGTTTTACCATTGCACATGATGATTTTGATAGATATAATATGCATGTGTTTGCTGCTCCTACTTGCAATTATTATGAGAGAGGAACTACATCTCCACCTCTCTATGTTTTCAATATGATAAAATTGCAAGAAACTGCTTATGCTATGTATTGGCCTTTACTTTGTGTGCATGAATTGTTCTTTTATGACATGCCGATGCATAGGAAGAGAGTTAGACTTCGTTGTTGCATGATTTATGTTACTTTGTGCTCACTACTAAATTACAAATCATTGTTAATTAAAATTGGCTTTGATATACCTTGGGATCCGGGTGGATCCATTACATGAGCACTTTATGCCTAGCTTAATGGCTTTAAAGAAAGCGCTGCCAGGGAGACAACCCGGAAGTTTTAGAGAGTCATTTTATTCTGTTGTGTGCTTTTATAAAGTTTAAAAACAAAAAAAATAAAGAGGGGAACCTAAAACTTTTTCAAAAAGAGAAGTGAAAGTAAGAAGGACGAGCACCGTTGAAGTGGGGGAGCTCCTTGAACTTTGTTCATGCCCATGGAAACTTTGCGAATCTTAATTACAGAAACTTTTCAAAAAAATAATTATCCCCTTGTATAAATCCATTGTATTATAAAAATAATGTGCCAAGATTTGCCTTTAGGATGATTAGATTGCTTGTTTGGTGTGCCAATATTTGTTCTACATTTAGCTCCTCGTTGGGTTCGACACTCTTACTTATCGAAAGAGGCTACAACTGATCCCCTATACTTGTGGGTTATCAGCCTTGCGAATGGCCGTCGGATCCATTCATGGTCCATGCCGGATTCAAGGAAGAATTTTACGCGTACGTACGAAATGCTGGCCTAGAAGAATTTGTCTCAGACCAATGCAAGCAATATTATCAATTCACTGATTCCTTCGTGCAGAGGTTTGAATTTTCATCCAGGCGTAATACGCATTCCGTTCTATTTAATCTTTATGATGAATCTTATACTATGGACCTAGAGGATTTTAACCATGCATGCAAAATTCCACAATGGGGCAGCCATAGTGATCCTCACAAAACTGAATATAATGATTTTCTTGCTAGCATCACTGTGGGAGAGACTAGAAACATTACACAGGCTACCTTGGGGAGCATTCACTTTCCTGCCATACATTATTTTGCTCTCTTCATAGGTAGATGTATTAACGGTAAACATGACCATAGCCACCTTTGCGTACCTGATCTCAGTATTCTTAAGAGTGCGGTCATGGGTGATAGACGATATAACTTGGGAGCTATTATTGCTAAGAGGCTACATAAAAATGCTAAGGATGGAGATTTCTTTGGTGGAATTTATGCCACCCGTGTAGCTAATTATCTTAGAGTACCCATAAGGGAGAATGATATTGAGTTGCCACCTGCTTTTCTTGATTATGAGGCTATGGTGCGCTACCAGTTTCTTGAGAGGAACAAACAACCCCTCCTGTACCGACTAATTTTTGACAGACAGCGTGCTGTCCATATTACTCTTTCTGCTCCTGCCTTCTTTAACTTTCAGGAAAAACGGAGATAATTTATAACCAGAGAGGAGGCAAACGAGTACGAGAGAGAGGCAGAAGCCGCTCGCCTCCGCGCTGCAGCCGCTCAGGCAGTAGCTGCCGCAGCTCAGTACAACCCCAACTATGACTTTGGATATTATCCGGGCTAGTTATGGCCCTAGACCAACTTAGGCCAAAAGCCTAAGCTTGGGGGAGTACGTATTTCTCACCGACATTACATTCATGTTCACACATTCATTCCAATTGTCGGTGTTCATACTTTTTCATTGTACCATCCATGGTAGTTTATTTCTTATTTTTGCTTTCTTCTTATCTGTTTAATTAACCTTGAGAAAATCCAAACAAATTAGTTCTAGCTTTACCTTCTAGTATGTTTAGTTGTAGTATTAAAAGAAAACCCAAAAAGATTTCTCGTTCTTCTTTTGCTTGTTGGGAGCTTTCCCGTGTAAATAGTTTTCTTTTCTTCTTTGGGTCGTTAGGAAAAGACCACGATGACATGTTGAGTGGCTCTCATATGCATTATTGTTTATCTATCAGAGAACCCATATTACCTTGCCTTCTCCTTTGAGTTATTGCTTGCAGATTCTAGCTCAGTCCAATGCACGTGAACTCTTATTATTATTCACACCGTTCGGTCGTGCAAGTGAAAGGCAATAATGACGATTTATGATGAAGTGATTGAGATGGAGAAAAGCTGGTATGAACTCGACCTATTTTGTTTTTGTAAATATGATTAGCTCATCGTTCTGGATTTAGCTCGTTATGGATTGAACATGTTTGCAATGACAATTAGAGATTACAGTTACTCATGCCATGCTTAATTAGCTAAGAGCGTATAATGGTTTGTCTTGTGTGCCAACATGCATTATAAAATGGTTGTGATGTAGTATGATAGGATGGTATCCTCCTCTGAATGATTCAAGTGGCTTGACTTGGCACATGTTCACGCATGTAGTTGAAACAAAATAAACATAGCCTCCACGATGTTTATGTTCATGGTGATTTATATCCTACTCATGCTTGCATTCAATGTTTGTTAATCTCAAAGCATGTTTATGATTGTTGTCGCTCTCTAGTTGGTCGCTTCCCAGTCTTTTGCTAGCCTTCACTTGTACTAAGCGGGAATACTGCTTGTGCATCCATTTCCATAAACCCAAAGTTGTTCCATATGAGTCCACCATTCCTACCTATATGCGGTATTTACCTGCCGTTCCAAGTAAATTTGCATGTGCCATTCTCTAAACCTTCAAATAATACCCTGTTTTGTATGCCCGAATCGCTCATGTAGGGACTGGGGGCTGTCAGTATTTTCCATGCTAGGTGGATTATTCTCACGATATGTGTTGATTCACTATCATTCACGAGAAAGTGGCTGGTATTCGGGATGCCCAGTTCCATGCTCAAAGTTCAAATCAAAATATAATAAAACAAAACTCCCCCAGAATCGTGTTTGTATGGACGGTACCCGTGGATTCGGCCCGCCATGGAGTGTGATTGATTGGTGGAGGGGGAGTAAAAACTTTACTATTCCGTTTGGGAACCGCCTATAATGTATCTAGCATGGAAGATATTGAGATCTCTTCGTTGTTATGTTGACATTGAAAGCATACCACCCAAAATTATGATTCATCCCTGTTTTAAAAAGCTCGAGCTCTGGCACCTCTGTAAATCAATGTTTCCCTCTGCGAAGGGCCTATCTATTGTATTTACTGTTGAGTCATCCTCCTCTTATAAAGAGCACCAGTTAGAGAGCACCTCCATCATTTGTATGCTTTGTTATTAATTGATATTGAGTATGAGTGTGACTGGATCTCTTTTACCATGAATTACAATGTCTAGTCAGTCCTTGTTCTTCAGAGGTGCTCTGCATTTATGTTTTGCGGTCTCACAAAGGGCTAGCGAGATACCATTATATCATATTGTATCATGATTGTTTTGATAAAATTGTTGTCATCCGAGACTTATTATTATTGCTCGCTAGTTGATTATGCCATTGATATGAGTAAATGTGAGACCTAAATGTTATTGTGAGTATGGTTAGTCTATAATCCTTGCTGAAAATCTGAACATCAGTTAGACATATTTACAACAGCAAGATCAAACAGAGTTTGTAAAAGTTTTTCTTTATCACTTTCAGTTTATCAACTGAATTTCTTGAGGACAAGCAAATGTTTAAGCTTGGGGGAGTTGATACGTCTCCAACGTATCTACTTTTCCAAACTCTTTTGCCCTTGTTTTGGACTCTAATTTGCATGATTTGAATAGAACTAACCCGGACTGACGCTGTTTTCAGCAGAATTGCCTTGGTGTTATTTTTGTGCAGAAATAAAAGTTCTCGGATTGACCTCAAAATTTACGGAGAATATTTTTGGAATTAATAAAAAATACTCGCGAAAGAATCAACCGGAGAGGGGCCACCACCTGGTCACAAGCCAGGGGGCGCCCCCCCCTAGGGCGCGCCTCCCTGTCTTGTGGGCCCCCTGTGGCTCCTCCGACCTCAACTCCAACCCTATATATTCCTATTCGTGGAGAAAAAAAATCAGAGAGAAGAGTTCATCGCGTTTTACGATACGGAGCCGCCGCCACCTCCTGTTCTTCCTCGGGAGGGCAGATCTGGAGTCTGATTTGGGCTCCGGAGAGGGGAAATCGACGCCGTCGTCATCACCAACCATCCTTCATCACCAATTTCATGATGCTCTCCACTGTTCGTGAGTAATTCCATCGTAGGCTTGCTGGACAGTGATGGGTTGGATGAGATTTACCATGTAATCGAGTTAGTTTTGTTAGGGTTTGATCCCTAGTATCCATTATGTTCTGAGATTGATGTTGCTATGACTTTGCTATGCTTAATGCTTGTCGCTAGGGACCGAGTGCCATGATTTCAGATCTGATACTATTATGTTTTCATGAATATATATGTGTTCTTGATCCTATCTTGCAAGTTGTAGACACCTATTACGAGTTATGATCTGCATCCCCCAGGGTGACCATAACTGGGATTCTTTCCGGTGATTATCGTAGTTTGAGGAGTTCATGTATTCACTAAGTGCTAATGCTTTGGTCCGGTTCTCTATTAAAAGGAGGCCTTAATATCCCTTAGTTTCCATTAGGACCCCACTGCCACGGGAGGGTAGGACAAAAGATGCCATGCAAGTTCTTTTCCATAAGCACGTATGACTATATATGGAATACATGCCTAAATTATATTGATGAATTGGAGCTAGTTCTGTGTCACCCTATGTTATAACCGTTGCATGATGAATGCCATCCGACATAATTATCCATCACTGATCCGTTGCCTACGAGCTTTTCGCATATTGATCTTTGCCAAGTTACTTTTCCGTTGCTACTGTTACAATCGCTACAAAACTGATACTGTCACTTTGCCATTGTTACCGTTACTTCCATACAGCTTTGCTACTGAATACTTTGCTGCAGATACTAAGTCTTTCAGGTGTGGTTGAATTGACAACTCAGCTGCTAATACTCGAGAATATTCTTTGGCTCCCGTTGTGTCGAATCAATAAATTTGGGTTGAATACTCTACCCTCGAACACTGTTGCGATCCCCTATACTTGTGGGTTATCAGGGGAGCGGGGAGAGCCCCTAGAGGTGGAGGGGGTCCGGGGAGAGCCCCTAGAGGTGGAGGGGGTGCGGGGAGAACCCCTAGGGCGAGGGCGGGGCCAGAAACAACGCTCCCTCACCGACTTAGGGGTGTCATTTACAAGGCCCTCCTATAGTGAGGTACCCTCCTCTAGTGAGAGACCCTCCTCTAGTGAGGTACCCTCTACTAAGGAGGAGGAGTTTCGCGAGGAGGTTGAGGAGGAGGAGGAGGTTAGCGAGGAGGTTGAGGAGGAGGAGGAGGAGGTTCGCGGGGAGTTTGAGGAGGAGCTGGAGGAGGAGGAGTTTGAGGAGGGGGAGGAGGTTGGTGGTGGCAGGGAGGGGGAGGAGGTTGGTGGTGGCAACAACAAGGGGTGGCTGCGTGGTCGTGCAAGACTCCCCCCCGAACCTGATACCGAGGAGCAGAAGTGGATCATTACGCCAGCGGGGAAAGAGTAAGTGCCCCTTAATCATATTTTAATTCTTTTGCTTGTAAACATGCTCATATTTTCTATCTTTTGTAGCGACTGGAAAGTTGCTCCAGAAGTCCGTGTTCCAAACGGTATCCTCACTATCTTGCTAAAGGAATATTGGCCAGGGTTGTTCGCTCCGGACCCAGTCAGGCACCCGAAGCGCCTGGTTTTGGCCATGACCTGGAACCACTACGAAGCGGCTCCCCATGCGGACTATGTGACACATGCTAAGGCCGTGAAAACAAAATTTTGGGTAAGTTCTCTTCAGAAGCATGAGTCTTGAGTTTCGTCCATAGTTTATCATCGAATGGTTTAACTCATGGCTTCTTCCATTCTGTTTTTATGACTAACTGTAGAAATACTATCGAGTTGAAGAAGAGAACAAGCCCATTGCCGACAAGTTGTTTCAGAGCGCTGCGAGGAAGCAGGCCCGCCAGATCCAGTACGAGGTGCGCTGGTTGGCCATCTCGCAATATTATTACAACTATCGTAACATGAAGATGCCCAAGGAATTCGCGCGGGAGGAGTAGCTTACCTTGACTAGGGAGCAATACCTGTTGGTAAGTATAACAGACTTTTCATTCCGATGTTTGTGGTAAATTTCATTGTTTCGTGTCGACATGCCATTATGCTTTCATTATGTAGGCGTGTCCTGGTTGGTGTTATGGAAAAAGGGAATCATGGGCGGCATTGGTTGATAAGTGGCTCGGTGATGATGAAAAGTGGGTTTCTAAAAGCATCCAAAACCGGGCAAATCGAGGGACTGGCGGAACACATTGTCAGGGAAACCGGAACCACTGGAGCCACAAGAAAGTTCAGGTATATCTATGTACATGAAACATTCTTCTTCTTCTATGTATGACCAACCTCTGTTTGGTGGTGTTTGGTGGTGCAGGAGGAGAAATTGAAGCGGCCGCTCTCAGACATGGAGGCGTGGGAGCTAGCCCATGTGCGGAGTAAGCCCAAGGATGGCAAGGGCAAGTACTACGGCAATTCCGGCAAGCACCTTCAGACCTACAAGGAGGTGTATCTGGGGTTCAATCCTGACACACCTGACCCCATTAAAGAGGCTACAGACGACAGGGTGGTGGTCGGCAGAGGGTCGAAGAGTCATGGTCGGTACCAGGTTCTGGATGCTGTGGTCACTCCTTCTATCTCCTACACACAGCTCTGAGTTACCAACCAGAGCCTGAGCCCGCACCCGAGCACGACCAGTGCACACTCACTGTCCCTCCTAGCCCAGCAACACTCTGTAAGAATTTTCCCTCTTATCTTCCTTTTTCTCATTTTATTTTCCACATCGAGATGTTTTTATGAGTTTCATCATGTCATATTGAAGGCCTACATGGAGTACCAACGTCAGGAGACCATGGCGTGGAACGCGAGAGTTGCAGCAGTCTCGGACCACGCGAGTCGCATGATGAAGGTTAGTTTAGCACCTTTCATTTGACTTTCACATTTGCATTTTCATTTTTTCTAACCTTCGTGTGTGCTTGGTCAACTAACATGCAGCTCGTTTTTGACTCCATGGCCGCCGGCACGGTTCCTGTAATGGAACCACCACCACCACCTGCTGGAGAACAACCAATGCTGGCTTCGTTTGAAGAATTTGTGGCACAACACTGTCCGACTCCGGTTAGTACATCCCCAAACTATTCAACCACTACTTATCGTGTATTCAACACAATCATATATCTCTTTAACATCTCTTTTCAAACATGCAGGGAACCGGTGGATCATCCGTTGGTGGTGGTGCCAATTATGGCATCACTCCCGAGTCACAGAGCCCGGTCACTCTGATCCACCGAGGAGGTGGCGGTGACGGTCTTGCCGGTAGCGGTGCCGGTAGCAGTGACGACCTTGGCTTTGGCGGTCCTGGCGGTAACGAACTTGGTGGTTGACGTCCTGGCGCTTAAGCCTCTGGGTGGTGGTGGTCGTGACTTGTATCTTTCATGCATCTATATTATGGATGGACTTATGTCGTGTTGTTCCGACTTATGTTGTGTTGTTCGACTTATATTGTGTTGTTTCGACGTATGTTTTGTTGATTCCACTTATGTTGTGATGATAATACTTATGTTGTGGTGATAATGATGTGGATCTGTGATATATATATGTTGTTTATTATCTGTGATATATTTGTGTATATTTGTGTTGTATATTATCTGTAAGTAAACAAAAAAATAAACATTAGATATGCCGACGGTTATGCCGTCGGCGTAGCCTACCCCAGGATGCACCAGCAGCTGCAACGTGGCATGGCTATGCCGACGGTGTAGCCGTCGGCGTTGTTCCTGATGTAAGCCGAAGGTGTAACCGTCGGCGTAGCCCTACCCCAGGGAGCGCCAGGAGCTGCCACGTGGCAGGGCTATGCCGACGGTTACACCGTCGGCGTAGTTCCTGATGTATGCCGACGGTATAACCGTCGGCGTAGCCCTGCCCCAGGGAGCGCCAGGAGCTAACACGTGGGTGCCTCTGGTTGGTTGACGTCCTCCGACGGCGCCGTCAGCCGCCGTCATGTGAAAAAGGGTACCGACGGCCTATCTACGCCGACGGACGTACGGACGGACGTCGACATAGGAGCCTATGCCGACGGTTCCCCTATGCCGACGAAACTGACCGGGTACGCCGACGCACGAGATCCCAACGACCCTACGCCGACGGTGGCCGTCGGCATAGCCCTACGCCGACGGTGTTTGGGTCTACGCCGACGACTGCCGGCCGTCGGCATATGAGGCGATTCTCGTAGTGCGCCCCCCTCAGCGTCACGCGTGACCCCAAGCGCGCGCTGGCACCGCTCTAGCATGGTCTCGAGTGTCCTCCGCCGCAGCCGCCGCCCTCCGCCTCTCCACCGACGATGGGACCGGAGATGACGTGAAGGCTGCAGGCTTCATCGGAAGCCCTAGCCTTAAGCGACGGGAGGTGGGTGGCCGGCTTCGCTTCGCGAAGGAGCAGAGGTTCGTAGGTTTTTGGGTTTGCTGGTTTTTCTTCCGTGGTTCATTTGTTTGCGGGCGAGGTTGTGGGGGAAAAAGGGACGAAAAAAAACCAGGTGAAAAGGGAAGACGAAAAAATACCCGAAACGGAAACTACCAAATCTTCCTTTAAAAGTAGAGATATATCAAGCATGTACACAGCCAAAAGACATTAATAAGGATATTAAGGAGGTACACATCCCGGTCCATGGAGTACATGCCGCAACGTTGCAACATGGTGTTGGTGCACAACTGCAGTGGTGTGGCTCCTAGCTAGTGAAAAAAATGGGACGGAGATGAAACCGAGAGGCACAACTGGAACATGTGGCCACAGGTAGCGTTGCGTGGCGCCAATAAACTGGTTGGTTCTCCTTCCGTCCTTCACCATGTCCATCCACACTCCAAAGCAGAGCAGGCACCACAGTCCACAGCAGACCATACACCATTCTCCAGAGCAGAGCTGGCAGCCTGGCACCACACCACTCGTCGTCGGCGCGATGGACGGTGCCACGGCCACCTGGACGCCCCGGAAGCAGGTGGTGCTGTACCCGTCGCCGGGCATGGGTCACCTGGTCTCCATGATCGAGCTCGGCAAGGTCCTCGCGGCTCGCGGCCTCGCCATCACCATCGTCATCGTGAGCCTGCCGTTCGTCGACACCGGCGCGAGGGGGCCTTTCCTGGCCGGCGTCACCGCGGCCAACCCCTCCATCTCCTTCCACTGCTTCCCGCAGGTCGAGGTCCCGCCGCTCGACTCGGACCACCCCGAGGCGGTCACCTACGAGGTCGCCGGCCTCTCCATCCCACACCTCCGTGGCTTCCTCGCCGGCGTCTCCCCGGCCGTCCTCGTCGTCGACTTCTTCTGCAGCATCGCGCTCGACGTCGCCGCGGAGCTCGGCGTCCCTGGGTACTGTTTCTTCACGTCTGCCGCCGAGGCCCTGGCCTCGAACCTGTATCTCCCGGTCCTGCATGCCCGGAGCGCGGCTAGCTTTCGGGAGATGGGGGAAGAGCTCGTGCACGTACCGGGCATCCCCGCTCTGCCGGCGAGCCACTTCCCCAAGCCGCTTATGGACCGTGACGACGCGGCATACAGATGGTCCCTCAGAGTCTCCCCCGACCTCTGCCGCTCCAAGGGCATCATCGTCAACACCTTCCGCTCGCTCGAGCCACGCGCCGTGGACGCCATCGGCGCCGGGCTCTGCACGCCTCCCGGCCTCCCGACGCCCCCGGTCTACTGCATCGGGCCGCTGATAAAATCGGAGGAGGTGGGCGTGAAGAGCGACGGAGAGTGCCTGGCGTGGCTGGACACGCAGCCCACCGCCAGCGTGGTGTTCCTCTGCTTCGGCAGCCTCGGCGTGTTCAACGCAGAGCAGATCAGGCAGGTAGCCATCGGCCTAGAGGCGAGCGGCAAGAGGTTCCTGTGGGTCGTGCGGAGTCCGCCCAACGACGACCCGGCGAAGAAGTTCGAGCAGCCGCCGGAGCCGGACCTCGACGCTCTCCTCCCGGAGGGCTTCCTGGACCGGACCAAGGCCACGGGCCTCGTCGTCAAGTCATGGGCGCCGCAGCGCGACGTGCTGGCGCACGGCGCCGTGGGCGGCTTCCTGACGCACTGCGGGTGGAACTCCGTGCTCGAGGCGGTCATGGCCGGCGTGCCCAATTTGGCCTGGCCGCTGTACGCGGAGCAGCGGATGAACAGAGTGTTCCTGGAAGAGGAGCTGGGTCTGGCCGTGGCGGTGGATGGATACGATAAGGAGGTGGTGGAAGCCGACGAAGTGGCGGCAAAGGTGAGGTGGTTGATGGACTCCGACAGCGGGAGGGTGCTCCGGGAGCGGACGATGGCGGCCATGCGACGGGCCAGGGAGGCGCTGCGCGAGGGTGGGGAGTCCAATTTGACGTTGACACGACTAGTAGAGGGTTGGATGCTTGACGACATGGGACATGACGCGGGTTCCGCGGAGAAGAGATAGCGTGACTAATGGTCATGGACATGGTAAAAACAACCGTGAAATTAATTCTGCTATTCATTGTTCTTATCAAGTTTTAGCTAGGGGCGTTTCCGCGCATTTGTATGACTAGATTTATTATTAATTATATTTTGTGCTGATAATTTTAAAGCCCTTACCGGGGCAATCAGTTGAAATATAATCTTATGATTTCAAATTCTGAAACAAAGAGGGGATGGGTGGTATCAGATCTGTGTGCTTTCTTTTTTTGGGGGAGGGGGGGGGGGGGGGGGGGCCTACTGAGCGCGGGGTGTTGGCTAGCCAGGTCGCGACGAGCTCTTCAAATTTTAACCCCACATGGATATGTTTGGATGATTTTCTTTCTTTTAAAAAGCAACTTTGATGCTCGATGAAGCAACTTTAGTGCTAAACAGAAGCACCTTCACTTCATTAGAAATAACTAATTACCAACAATAAGAAACTAAATAGTAATAGAGAACAACTTTGAAACATAGGTATATAACGTCACATCACGTTAATAAGAAACTTTCTTTTTATTAGAGGCAACTTTAGTGCTAAAAACTGGCAACTTCGCTACATTTTGTGTCCTGGTTAATTTTGTCTAACCTTCTTCTAACTTCCTCTCCGCTATTTCTAAGTTTCCTATTGTTCATGCTCATATGTCGTTGTTTATAAATTGCCTATAACACTATGAAGCCGTCTACCATTTATACTCTTGTGTTTGCTATTGCTAGTTATGGTAGGCAACTTGGTGATGAAACTAGGCAATTTCAAAATGTTTGTAGGCAACTTAGAAAAACAATGATAAACCACTTCACAATATTGTAACCAACTATTTTTGCGAAGTTAGGCAACTGAGCAAGAATGATAGACAACTAATTACCAATAGCAGGGGACTGACCATGAATGGTAGGCAAATTGTAGCATTTATAGCAACTAAATATCAACCGTAGGCAACTAACCATCAAACAATAGAACCTTAATAGGCAAGTTAAGATAATGTTAGCAAAGTTCATAGGTACACATTGTACAATAAAGTTGCTTTGTATGTAGCACCAAATGGGTCTTATGTTTTGTGTCATTTTTTTCGCTTTATGCAAACCAACCAATAGACCTGATCATTACTCAAGACGGGTCGGGTTCGGGCCGGGCTTGGCAAAGCCCGAAGAAAAATTCCCGAGCCCGAACCCGGCCCGCCCCAGCCCAAAGCACATGAACAATAATGTTTTTAAAATAAATCAATCATATTCGGGGTATTATATTAATTTATTATACCTATATTCCAAATAAAATATATTTATAAGGACATTTCGGGCTATATTCGGGCTTTCGGGCGGGGCTTTGGGCGAGAAACTGGAGCCCGAGCCCGGACCGAATGCCAGGCGGGGTTCAGTCCTCCGGGCCGGGTTGTCCATGATCAGGTTTAGGCAGTCCTACTAGGACAAAAAGAGAAAGTTGCTTCCCTTAATCACTATAGTTGCCTCCATTGCACCCAAAGTTGCCCTTAATTTTTTCCTTGACAAATATACGCATATGGGATCTAGTTTTGAAGAACTCGTCTTAAGAAACCTAACGGTGAAAACGGAAATGGATTTTGAAACTCGAATCAAAAGTTATGGATTTTCAAAAAAATTCAAACCTCAAATAAATGTACGTGAGGACAAGATTTAGACAGGATCACGTCACATAATCACGTGAGCGGGGAGAAGGTGGTGGCAGGAGACAGCGAGCTCCCTTTTTTCAATGCGTGTGCGGATGGACCGGTTACAGTTTCCATGTATGGTAGGGACGCTGAATCGCACGAACAGGCGCCCAAGCGCTCGCTAGCCACGTCCATAAAAATAAAGAAAGAAAATTACCATTAAATTGAAATGAATTAATGGAAAAATCAATGAATTACTAGTTTTCTAAGAATGAATTAGTGGAATTGGTATTACCATTAAGAAATAAAATAGGAAAACTGAAATCAAATAATGACGCAAATTTACATGGAATTTGCGCTTCTTAAAATGTGCAAGAATAAGCATCAAATAATGAAAGTTTTAAAATCAAAATAATGAATTTTATCAGGAGAATAAATTAGTGGCACTGTTATTTTCCTTAAGAAAAAAAATAAACAAATAATAATAATAATAATAATAATAATAATAATAAATGAACTATTATAAAGAAGTATAAATTAGTGTCATTGGTATTAAAACTAAAATTAAATCAAAATAATGAAATTTTATAAGGAAGAATGAATCAGTGACATTGGTATTACCCTTTAAGAAGAAATAAAATGAATTAAAATAAATCAAAACAATGAAGTCGTCTAAGGAAGAATGAATTAGTGGCATTGGTATGGCCCTTTAAAAAGAAGAAAATTGAGAAAAATAAAATAAATGATAAAGAATTTTTCACAAAATTGCGCTTTTTCATCATATGCAAGAATAAACACATAATAGTTGAATTTTCGCAAAAAATAAAAGTTTCTTATGAAGTAACTAGTTAGTGGCATTGGTATTTTACCCTTAAAGACGAGACAAAAAAATCAAAATCAAAATAATAAAGTTTTCTAAGAAGGAATGAACTAGTGGCATTGGTATTACCCTTTAAGAAGAAAATAAAATAAAAAACTTACACACAACTTTACACTTAAATTGCACTTTATAAATATGTAATGAATAAACATGTAATAGTGCAATTTTCACACCTTTATATAACTTACACACATACTCCATAGTATTTGCGTGTACACATTTTCACTCATCCAAGATGCTAATAATACCCATGCAAAAAAAAATCCCGGCTAAAATGAAAAGGAAAGCAAAAGCAAAAAAAAAACATAAGAAAACAGATAATGTGTAAGGGGATTCAAACCTAATAGCAAAACAGAAATTCGGCCTAAGAAAAACATCGACTTACCCCAAACAGGGGCAATTCAAAAATTCAGCCTTTTTTTTCGACTTACCCCAAACAGGAACAAGTCAAAAATCAGCCTAAACACACACTAGAAAAAAAAACTAACCCTTTTGTGAAAAAAAAACTAATCTTGACATACAATTTTTTTTTGAAAAGGAGGATTTCCCCCGGCCTCTGCATCATGATGATGCATCCAGCCATATTATTAACCAAAAAATGTCTGTAACAGGTTCACAATCCCGAGAAAGCAAATAGTGCAGAATGAAAACAATAAAAATTACATGCCTCAATTGGCCAGCACTAGATAGACCACGATGACTAAACACCTAGCCTATTAGTGTGCCGCCATCCATATCGGTTGAAGATATCCAGTGCTACCGTCTCCCACCGGCTGCACCCAGTAACCATAATCTCCCTGGACTCCGCAGGTGTGAGTAACGACCACGTACGGATCCAAGCAGTAGCTCTGTAGATAACCTGCAAAAAGTTTTTGAATATCTTCTTGTTAAATATCATATCATTTCTCGAGTTCCATATAGCCCAAAGCAAGGCACAAACTCCTACTCGAATGTGTCTAGCTATAATGGTATCAAGTCCATTGAGCCACGTCCCAAATAACGCGTTCAAACTTGTTGGAGGATTAATATTAAATGCTATATGGAACGTGCGCCATAGCAGCCTAGCCAAAGGACATTCAATAAAGAGGTGTTTGATAGTCTCGTTGTGGTCACAAAAGCAACATCTGGCATTTCCTACCCAATTCCTTTTAGCCAAGTTGTCTTTTGTGAGAATCACTCCTTTGTGTACAAACCACATGAAAATCTTAATTTTGAGCGGTACTTTAATCTTCCAAATATGTGGAGAAGTAGGTATCAATCCGACATTGATAAGATCCAGATACATTGATTTAACGGAGAAACTACCATTTGTAGTTAATTTCCAATAAATTGTGTCTGGTTGATCCAACAACTGAACTTCCATCAATCGTCGCACCAAATGAAGCCACGCATTCCACCGTTCTCCTACCAGCGATCTCCTAAATTGGATATTAAGAGGAATCGTGTTCATAATTGTAGCCACGAAAGCCTCTTTTCGTTGCACAATATTGTATAAAGCCGGATACTGTGTAGCTAAGGGCGTCTCCCCTAACCACGTATCTTCCCAAAACCTTGTTGTGTTACCATCTCCAATGTGAAACTTGACCCTATGAAAAAAAACATCTTTTGTTCTCATTAGGCCTTTCCAGAACGGTGAGTCTGAATGTTTCACTCTAACTTGAGCCAAAGTCTTGGTTTGTAGGTACTTATTGCGTAAAATTTGTACCCACGTACCTTCCATCTCCACTGAAAGTCTAAAAAGCCATTTGCTCAATAAACATTTGTTCTTAATTTGTAGATTTTCAATTCCAAGCCCACCCTGGTCCTTAGGTCTACACATCATATCCCATTTTTTAGCCAATCTATATTTCTTCTTCGTGTCATCACTTTGCCAGAAGAATCTAGATCTATAGAAATCAAGTCTTTTCTGTACCCCTATTGGTACTTCAAAGAATGATAGTAAGAACATCGGCAAGCTTGTTAACACTGAATTTATTAACACTAGCCGTCCGCCATATGACATAAGTTTACCCTTCCAGCAACTTAGTCTCTTTTCGAATCTGTCCTCTATACATTTCCATTCCTTATTAGTTAATTTCCGATGATGTATAGGAATACCCAAGTAGTTAAATGGAAGTGATCCCATCTCGCAACCAAATAACTGCTTGTATGCATCTTGTTCGTCATTGGCACGTCCAAAACAGAACAATTCGCTCTTTTTGAAATTGATTTTGAGGCCAGACAGTTGTTCAAATAAACATAAGATCAACTTCATATTTCTGGCCTTTGCAAAATCATGATCCATGAACAGAACTGTATCGTCCGCATATTGTAAAATGGATACCCCTCCATCCACAAGATGCGGAACTAGCCCTCGTACTAGATCCTTTTCCTTTGCGCGACCTATTAGAGCCGTCAACATATCAGCTACAATATTGAATAAGATCGGGGACATCGAATCTCCCTGTCTTAAACCTTTATGGGTTTGGAAGAAATGACCTACGTCGTCATTCATCTTTATCCCGACACTACCTTTTTGAACAAAAGACTCCACTTGGCTCCTCCAAGTTTCATTAAAACCTTTCATTCTTAATGCTTGCTGAAGAAAAGGCCATTTAACTTTATCATATGCTTTTTCGAAATCCACCTTGAAGATCACTCCATCAAGTTTCTTTGAGTGGATTTCATGCAGCGTCTCATGTAGCACAACAACCCCCTCTAGGATGTGTCTACCTGGCATGAAAGCCGTATGAGTATGCTGTACCACCGAATGGGCTATCCGCGACAACCTATTCGTAGCAACTTTAGTAAAAATCTTGAAGCTTACATTCAACAAGCATATCGGCCTAAATTGTTCAATTCGTATGGCCCCATCCTTTTTAGGTAGTAGAGTAATTGTTCCAAAATTTAAATGGAATAATTGTAGTTGTCCATTAAATAATTCATGAAACAGTGGCATTAGATCAGTTTTAATAAACTGCCAACACCTCTTATAGAACTCAGCCGGGAACCCATCTGGACCGGGAGCCTTATTTTGTTTCATTTGCATAATTGCTTCAAACACCTCTTTCTCAGTAAATGGGGCTGATAAAACCTCATTCTCATCCTCGTTAAGTTGAGGAATGTCCTCTGTCACATTCTCATCCATCGAGACAGAGCTATCTTCATGTGGCCCAAATAGTTTTTTGTAGTATTCCGATATGTATAACTTCACATTCTCATGTCCTACAATAGTTCCCTCATCTTGTTCGAGCTGAATAATCTTTTTCTTTCTGCGTTTTCCATTCGCTATCATGTGGAAAAATTGTGTGTTATCATCCCCTTGGACGACTGTGAATACTTTAGCTCTCAATGCCCACTTGATCTCTTCCTCACCAAGTAGGTGTCGAAACCTCTTCTCAGCCTCATTCTTCCTACTCCGTTCAATATGATTAAGTAGAGATGTTTCAGCTTTTAACTCTATTTCATTTATGAGTTGCAAGAGACTCTCTTTTTCTACCCGGTATCTTCCACTTTCGTTTTTTGCCCAACCTCTCAAGAATTGGCGCAAATGCCTGATTTTGTTTTTCCATCTATCCATATTAGTATTACCTCTAGTTTCTTTAGCCCATTCATTCTTTAACATTTCCAAAAACCCTTCTCTCTCAAACCATCCTACTTCGAAAGAGAAGACGTTTTTATTCCCAACATGTCTCGCCTCCCCTGAGTCGACAAGAAGGGGTGTATGATCAGATATAGCTCTCTGTAGGGCCTGTACCGTTACCAGAGGATATTTTTGTTCCCACTCCACACTAGCGAGCACCCGATCTAGCTTCTTGTAAGTTGGAGTGGGTAGAGAATTCGCCCATGTAAATTGTCTACCCGTCAGGTCAATCTCCCGCAGGTTTAGGCTCTCAATAATCATGTTAAACATGTATGACCACCTAGCATCAAAGTTATCATTGTTTTTTTCTTCTCTTCGTCGAATTATATTAAAATCGCCTCCGACTAAACTAGGTAACTCTTCATTTCCACAAATCCTCACTAGATCTGGTAGAAATTCAGATTTGAACTCATCTTGAGCTGCACCATATACAGCCACTAAGGCCCATCTAAAACCATCAATCTTCGACCTCACTCGAAACTTGACGGTAAAGTCACCGTAGGTCACATTAATTACCTCTAGTGTTTCGCACTTAACCCCCAATAGTATCCCTCCGGATCTACCCCTTGGTGGTAAGCAATGCCAATCGAAATCTGTCCCACCCGCAATATTTCTCAAAAATTGAGGTGTAAAGTTATCTCTACCCATTTCTAATAAAGCCATAAAGTCTAGTTTATGCTCTATTGATGCCTCTGACAAGAATCTCCATTTAGCCAAGTCTCCAAGACCTCCGCTGTTCCAAAAGATTCCTTTCATTTTTCATCAAATTTTTTTGTCTTTTGTTTATGTCGTGCACTTCTACGTATTGCTGACACAGGATATATTTTTCTCTTCCAAGTCCGCCTAGGTTTATCTAGCAATGGTTCTTCAGTCTCATGACCACGTCCTGAGACTGAGTTCACATTAAGATTAATAGGAGCCACATACCCCCGATTAATCATTTCTTCTTCATCTTCCCCCTCATCCTCTATCGCGGACCGAGGAATTAAATCTTCACACATACTTTGTAACTCAGAGACTCCTAAATTATTAATCTCCGATTCCTCCATTGGTTTTACTGCTGCTAAATTTCGAACAATGTCTAGAGCTCTATCAGTTTCTAGATCTAGAATATCATTAATAGATTTTGCTACTGCTCTTGGATTATTCCCAAGAGAGATCCCTATGTTGCTGGATTTTTCAATGATATCATCTTCTGCAAAGTATAAAATAGAATTACTTGTATTAATGGACATACCTGTAGATGCTTCGACATCTCGAAGTTTGGCGGCCCTCATAGCACGCCCCATCTGCAAGTCATCCGCATCAGTCTGGCTCTGGATCCGCGCACTGATACGCCTATCTCCGGTATTCGGGTCTGAAATCCCGCCAAAGGTGATGACATCCTGTGTAGTGTGACTAGTTGGGGTCCGGTCCTGTACCGTCTCCTCAACAATATGATCCGTAGTCCTCTGCTGCACCTCAGTGGTAAGCACCTTTACATCATCCGTCCCACCTCTCTGTGAGACGATCGGTGTAGAAGACATGCTCAGACTCAGCTGCCGCTCTGGAGTTGAAGATCTCCATAGCTCCTGCCCTTGGCCCGCCTCCACCACCTTGATTGGTGATTCGGCGAGCAGCTCAGGTATCGGCCCTACAGCCTCCTGCTCGTGAACCTCAGCTCCAACCGGCTGGCTGCCTGTCCGAGGTATAAGTATCTCCCTCTCAAAAGTATTCCCTCCCGTGTCAGCCTGAAGTGTGAAGTCAGGTAGGTTCACCTCCTCCTCAACTTCAACTCTGTCTCCCCATAAGCGGCTTGGCGCCGACATCGACTGGAAGGACCCGAAACGTAAGGTCGCCATCGGGGTATTAGCATTACCCTGTCCTTCAGATGCATGTGTCTTAGTCATCTTAGGTGGTTGTTTCTGCGACTGCGGTGTGCTCCCATCGACACCTCGCGATCCGTTTAGTCCCTGATTACCATCTCCATCACCTCCCTCATCCATATCAACATCAGTATCTTTCTCACGCTTCTCCTCCTCAGTATTGTCCTCTATCTCGACCTCTAAGTCGTAGACCGTCCCGTCATAAGTCCACGGAATCTCATCTGGCATGTATTCTACATGCAGTACCATAATTAGCAGTCTTGCAATCCCATGTGTACGGGTGAATGGCATATCCACCTTCACCGTTTTTCCCAACAAA
Organism: Elymus sibiricus; assembly: GCA_039707655.1. NCBI lineage: Eukaryota > Viridiplantae > Streptophyta > Magnoliopsida > Poales > Poaceae > Elymus > Elymus sibiricus. Next base: position 56,731,658 of record CM077665.1, read on the forward strand.
GACCCCAAACTCCAAACCATGAGCATATCATTCAGAGGTTCCTCTGGTACCCCTGTGAGTCGCACCCAAATCTGCTCAAGCTGTCTCCCTGACGGTGCTGGTTTCTTACACTCCTCAAACTCAAGAAGGCACTTAGTGCCAGGCACCTTACTGACTCCAAATTTTAACAGTCTGTCAAGATCTTCCTTCCTGGGGAACTCGACCCTGTATGTCTGGTCATCCACTCTGACGGGCACCCACTGAAAGGTTTCCGAAACTAAGCGACGAAGCTGTTGAGCCACCTGCTCAACTGTCAATGTCCCGTGTGAAACCTTTAGTAGACCATTAGTGGAGGCGCTCACATGGCGTCTCTTCGCCACTATATGAGGAGTCTCGAAGAACATGAGCCTATTGTCAGCACACCCGTAGATCGTCGCAACGGGCTTATCAACCAACAACAAAGGACATTCCTCTGCTTTGTGTCCCGGTTTTAGGCATAGATCACATAACACCGCAGTACAATCAGTCGCGAAGTGTCCGGGTTCCCCACATCTGTAACAACACATTTTCTCCTTTTTGCGTGCGATTTTGTTAGCACGCATAGTGTCAGACTTGTCACTCCCTTTCTCAATTGCCACATCATTAGCTTCCGTAGAACCAACAGCCGGCACTGTCACACCTGCCAAAGCTTTCACCGCCGCCACTGATGCATCTGGCAACGCAGCCGTAGCGTCCAGTGCATCCACCTCATGAGCTCCTGCCTTGGCGGTGCCAGTAGCTGCAGGGTCAGTATAGTTCTTCCTCGGCGGATAGTTCCGTCTAGGGTGTCTGCCCCCTCCATCTCTGTCAGCCGCTGCCCGAAACCGAAACTGAGGTCCGGAAGCTCCTTGGACAAAATTCCCTACAGGAGGCTGAAATCCGCGCTCGTCATGCTCTTGCCATCGGTTTCCGTCGTACCCTTGGCTAGCATTGCTTGAGGAGTCCTGTTCGAAGCGCCTGTTGTTACCGGCTCTGAAATCAAAAGGTCTCTCTTCCGGCCGAGCAGCTCCATATCCGCCGCCACGTCCGCCGAAGACCGGACGGTTGGCGCCACTGCCCCGGCCGGCGTTCGTCTCGCCGCCACGCCCAGCGGTCGGAGCTCCTCGCCCAGCAGCAGGTCCACCGCGAGCACCGGCGCCACCACGTCCGGCATCAGGTCCACCGCGAGCCAACCCGGCAGCACCACGTCCAGCAGCATCGCCGGTCTGGTTTCCGCCGGCTTGGCGACCCGGCGGTACCCCTCCTCCACGTCCAGCCATGGTCTCCGCTAGAGCGCCGTCGGCAGCACTAGGGATCCGTCTCGCACGTCCGCCTCGTGATGGAAAGCCAGGCTGGGAACGCGTCGTACCAACCCTAGACGAGCTGGCTGCCGAATCGTTAACGCATACCGTGGCTGACTCGGTTTGTTTGGCTGTATCGATCTCGTGCGCGTCGGCCCGGACGGTACGTACCTCCGGTACGTACGTCTCGCCTGTACGTAGCCCTGTATGTTGAGCATGTTGGGCCTGATACCCAATATCATGCGTCACATAGAGTCCAGCTTCTGTATATGGCCCATCCTGGCCTAACAGAGCCTTCAATCGAGCCGACCTTGCCGCACTGATCGTTTGCTCGTCACCTTCAGGTCCACGTTGCATCGGTTGAGATTGGGCCACATACCCAGCCTCTCCCGACCCGTCCATCCTTGCCGGCCCGTTGGAGCCCAAAACGTGATTCGAACGATCGACTGCCCCGATCTCGATCTGTGAGACAGCCAACTGCGCCGGCGCCGGCGACCGGGCAGCCGCCGTCCTTCCTTTCTTACGTCGGTTCTAAACAACCTTCCAGGAACTAATGAAATCAGCTAGAGTAATGGCCGGGAGACTTACCTTGGGGAGGGGTCCCTTCCATGGACGTACCGCGGACGGCGCCGTCCGGCGATGCACGACTCGACGGAACACCTCCACCTTGTCGCTCTCGCCCAGCCCGCTCCACGCCTCGTCGTTTGCCGGTAGGACACCATCGATGGCCGCTGCAATATCGTCTTCGGAATACCCGCATCGTAGCGATTCGCATATGTAGTCCGAAGGTGTTGGGGAGTACGGCTCCGCCGCATCTCCGGCGATGTGCCGATCGTCGTCCTCATCAGAGTCCTTGGTGTCGGACACCGATAGCGCCCAAAACCGACTCCCACGACGAGAGAGGTTCGCCGCAGCCGTCGTGGGCTTGGCCGCCGAGGGTCACCCATGGTCGCCCTGGTCACCCCGATCGCCCAAATTGAGAGTTCAGAAAATTGACTTACCCAAATTTAAAATTAAGACGACTTACATATATCTAAAGTGTTGAAATATTTAAAATCTCTTATGTTTCGGAACAGAGGTGATAACAGACGAGACATTCTAAACAAAATAAAAAAAGTCGACGAGACTTGCAATCTCTCCGGAGTCAACGACGCTGCTGCAGTGAGCGCCAGCACGCGCGCACATCTCATCCTCTTCCGATCTGATCCATCGATGGATCTCCCGCTTACGCTCCTCGCCGCCACCCTCCTTGCCGCCACCGTCTCGGTCTCGCTGTCAGCGGCCTTCGGGGCAGCGGTGGCGTTCCCGAAGGAGGCCCTGCCGACCAGCTCCGGCTACCTGCCGGTGGACTCGCGCACCAACGCCTCCCTCTTCTACGCCTTCTACGAGGCCAGCCACCCGCTCCCCGCGCCGGCCGACACGCCGCTGCTCCTCTGGCTGCAGGGCGGGCCCGGCTGCTCGGGCCTCGTCGGCAACTTCTTCGAGCTCGGCCCCTACCTCGTCGCCCCCGACGCCGCCTCGCTCTCCCGCAACCCCTTCGCCTGGAACCGCCGCTTCGGGCTCCTCTTCCTCGACAGCCCGGTCGGCACCGGCTTCAGCGCCGCGCCGTCCCCCGCCGCCATCCCGCGGGACCAGGCCGCCGTCGCCGAGCACGTCCTCGCCGCGCTCCAGTCGTTCTTCGACGCCAGCCCGCCCTCCTTCCGAGCGCGCCCCTTCTTCCTCTCCGGCGAGAGCTACGCCGGGAAGTACGTCCCGGCCGCCGGGGCGCTTATCCTCGCCGCGAACCCGAGCCTGCCGGCGGGGCGGCGGGTCAACCTCCGCGGCGCAGCCATCGGCAACGGGCTCACGCACCCAGTGGCGCAGCTGCCCACGCACGCCGACTCTGCCTACTTCACCGGGCTCATCAACGCGCGGCAGCGGCGGGAGCTGGAGGCGCTGCAGGCGGAGGCGGTGGCGCTGGCGCGGGCGGCGCGGTGGCGGGAGGCGTCGGACGCGCGGGGCCGCGTGCGCTCGTGGCTGCAGAACGCCACCGGGCTCGCCACGCTCTACGACTTCGGCAGGCAGCGGCCCTACGCGACGGCGGCCGTGGGGCGGTTCGTGAACCGGGCGGAGGTGAAGGCGGCGCTGGGCGCGCGCCGGGACGTGGCGTGGGAGCAGTGCAGCCGCGCGGTGAGGGACGCAATGCACGAGGACATGATGAAGGGCGTGAAGCCGGAGGTGGAGGCGCTGCTCCGGCGGCGGACGCGCGTGCTGCTGTACCAGGGCATCCGCGACCCCTGGATCGGCGTGGTCTCGCAGGAGGCGTGGATGAAGGAGCTGAGCTGGGGCGGGCTGCGCGCGTTCCAGGAGGCCGAGCGCACCGTGTGGCGGATCGCCGGCGTCGGCGAGGAGACGGAGCTCGCCGGGTACGTGCAGCGGTCGGGGGCGCTGACGCACGCCGTGGTGTACGGCGCCGGGCACATGGTGCCAGCGGACAACGGGCGCGCGGCGCAGGAGATGATCGAGGGGTGGGTCACGGAGACAGGGGTGTTCGGCGGCGGCGTCTCGCCCGGGCTGATGCCGGCCGGCTCCCGGATCGCTGCGTCCTGACGCTGCTGGTTGACGAACTGAGAAACTCGTCCCGATGACGCAGCGTTTGGCGTGGGCAGGTTGACGGAGCTGGTTTTTTTTTTTTTTAACACTTTTTTTTTTTTGAACACAGCTGGTTTCTTCAATGATCAATGTGTAACAGAGGCGTGGGCTATTTAGAAAACAGAGTCGATCTTAACAAATACTGTATTCCTAGCTGAAGAAATTTTACAGATTCATGGGATGAAAAAATAGTTTCTTTTCATTTTTGGAGAAAGGATGAAAAGCCTCTGGAGCGAAGATAGTTTATTTTCTATTTTCGGCACAGATCACTACAGCGTGGCTGGTCACGTTGAAGAACAAATGTGAGCTAGTGGCTCGCTTTAGCCACCAATTCTGGCCAAGTTGGGGTGATCAGCTATCAGAGGGTTGCAAATGCAGTTAGCTAATGGCATTTTCAAAACTGACCCGTAAATGTTTCTGGTATATGTTTATTTTTATGTCCGGGCGTGATCAGTGAACATGATGTGGGAGTCATTTAATACTAATCATAAATTATTCAGTTGAAAGGAGAGAAATAGTAGGTATATGTTTGTTTTTATGTCCGGACGTGGTCCGGGGACACAAAATATTCAGTTGAAAGGAGAGAAATAGTAGGTATAAACCATGCATGTGGTGGAGTATTTGTGTTTTAGTGACTGGTTGGGAGGAGAGGGAAGATAAGGCATCCATGTGTGATTGGGAGGAGAGAGAAAAAAGGAGACCATGCACGTGATTGATCAAGTGCATGTCCGGACTTCGGTAAAGCCCCCCTCCCCCCGGCCCCTCCCCGCGTTTATCTCTAGGATACGACTGCTAAGCGGACATATACAGATCTCCATTGGATGACAAAAGTGGTCCAAACTCGAAACACTACGGTCCGGATATCTTCTATAACACTAAGCACCCTAGTTTTGAAGAGTCAATATTTAATTGAGTCCTTCAACTGAATTTGGGTCACCCAATTTTGACCAGGTCAACAAATTCTCAAAGGTCTCTCTTTCAATTCTTTTTATACTATACGCTATGCTTCCTAATTTTTAACGCCTCACAATTAATTGAGGTATTCAATTTAGAATTGGATCATCCGGTTTTGACCGGATTAACAATTTCTCAAGCTCTCCCGTTCAATTTTTTTAATTCACTATATTTCTTAATTGTTCCAGTTTAGAGCAAAAATATCGACATCCCAATATTAAACAAAAAAGTATGAAAGTTCATTTCATGATGAATCTAAAAATACCGATTTCATATTATGAATTAATATATATTTCTTTACAAATCTGATCAAACTTAAAAGGTTCATCTTAAAAAAAAGTAATACACCTTATATTTTGAAACGGAATGATTATTTTTTTAAGAAACCCAGCACCGTCAACAACGTAACAAAGCGTGTCAAACCCTTCTAGTATAGTGTCAATTATGTTTGGTTTGAGGGTCCGCTTTGAGAATGCCCTAATGAGACCTTGCTGGAGACTATCTGTTAGTTTAATAGTATATTTTTTGGGGTGAAAATTGCTGCTATGTTAATTAGTCAACGATACAATCTGAGGCTACTGTCGAGCTCGCAAATTCAGATGGTACCCGAATCCAAGTCTTATATGATACAATTTACTTAAGCAGCCTTCCCTAGCGAAAATGTGTGCGACTTTATTCACCAATCGTCGCATCCTTGCTTCTAACCCTAAAGTCCACAAAATCGTTGATAAGTTTTTTCACCTGTTCCACGACATGATTATTAGCTGATAAATCTCTAGATCCACCAGTCATCTTGTGCACTGCCAACCTGGGAGTCTGATTCCAACACGATTTTATGTATCCCCGTCTCCTTTGCCAATTGCAGAGCCAGCCTGCACGCTAACACTTCCGCTCGCTCTGGATCAAAAGTGGAAGGGAATAATGGCTTGTCCCTACTCGAAAGTTACCATGGTGATCCCGTAGGACCGCTCTTCGACCGCCGTAATCCCGCGACTTGGCCATGGCTCCGTCGGCGTTTGCCTTGTACAGTTGTACCATCCCTCCACTGGTGGCTGCCACCTCTTCTGGATTGGCTGTTTGTGAACATGTGCATGCTCGTGGATCGCACGCCATTCCTCTTGCAGCAGCACAACTCAACTTTACAATCTCCTTTGGGTCCTCCATCTTCAGAGAGTCCTGAGCTTGATTCCTGGCTAGCCATAGTTCGTAACATCCCCGCATCATTTTTTTTTAGAAAAGGAGGTACCTCCGGCCTCTGCATCAGGGAGATGCATGCGGCCCCTTTATTAAATAAAGCCATGAAAAAGTCTGCGGCCCAAATACAAGCTTCTAAAGAAGCTGCGAAATAATCTGAAAATGAAAAAGTTGCCACAACCGGCAAAAAATAGGACTAGATGCCTAACCACCTATTAGTGAACCGCCATCCAAACCGGTTGTAGATATCCCGAGCTACCATCTTCCATCGTGTAGACCCAGTAACCAAAGGCTCCCTGGTTTCCATCGGAATGAGTAGCGACCATGTACGGATCAAAGAAGTTGCCCTGTGTAATACCTGCAAAAAATTTGTACGATTTTGTCTGTTAAAAACCATGTCATTTCTACAATTCCATATAGCCCCACATCATGATTTTTGTTTCTCATCGTCTGTGGCAGCACCAAGCCAGTGCAGCAGCCATCTCTCATGCGATCATGCTCATGTACCTCCATCTGCAACTACAATAGGAGCCCCTACTTCCTGTCTCAATCTTTTCCAGAAGGCGACAGAGTGAGGGCATCTTCAGAAACGATGCACCACGGTTTCTTCTCTTCCGCAGCCAGTGCAGAACACACTAGCCTTGAACCTTCATTTATTTAGCTCGTTCCCTATCACTAGGCCGTTCGTCAACATCCGCCAAAGCATATGGACCTTTACATTTTTTGGCATTTTAGGCATCTCAAGGAGACCCAAAACTCGGATATATGCTTGATCGGACACTTTCGTTCATTTTTTATTTCAACGGGGTCCTGCATCGGTCTACGAAGTAGCCCAGATGTCCGTTTTCCTGTAAAACGGAGACAAACGTGAGGGAGTTTTACCGGAGTCCGGACATTCACTTGACCAACCAAAGCCTCCGCGTGATTCTTCTTTTTTTCTCTGTCTTCACATGCATGACCCCCATCTCTTCTCTTTTCCCCCAACCGAACACCACACCACAAATAGCCCACGACATGCATGATTCTCATCTCTTTTTTCCAGCCGGATACTTTGTGATTAGCATTGGATGGCTCACTCAGGCATCATGTTCGCGGTCCACGTCCGGACATAAAAACGGACATATACTAGAGACTTTTGCAGGTCCGTGTTGGAGATGCATTTAGTGCTCCAGGTCCCCTAGTCCCAACCATCTCTTGTGGCATTCCACCCCACGCGAGTTGCTTGCCCGTGCAACAGTCGAGGCCTAAGGCAACCGCGAGAAAAAACTGTACCACTACCTCCAATAGCTATCTATTTAATATTATGCAAATCGCTCGTCTCGTCGTAAACACTTTGTTTTGTCCTCGTTGTAGTTTGAGCCTTGCTCATTCAGCAAGTTGGCTACCTTAGTGAACTCGGCATGAAATGTAGCACCCAGTGGTGACGTACAACCATCCCGAGGGATCCATCTATCATGGTGGATGTTGATGGACGATCCTTCACCAATGCGCCAAATCAAGCCATGACAAAGAAGGTCTCTCCCATGAATGATGTTGCACCACCTATATGAACATCGACTTGATGTGGTTGCCGATATAATATCCATGCATGTCTTTATAATAGTGAGCCTTTAGCACCCTTGCACATAAAGAGTCCGGATTAACCAGGAGTCTCCATGCTTGTTTAGCGAGAAGGGTTTCATTAAACGCTGCACAATCTTAGAAGCCCATTCCGCCTTTTTTTATCATGCACATTTTATCCCTAGCCACCCAATGGAATTTTCGTTCGTCGTTTATCTGTCCCCACCATAAGTTTGATGATAGATTTCATGCTCCGACACATTTTCTTGGAGATCTTGAAGCAACTCATCGTGTAAGTAGGTGTAGCTTGCAACACCGACTTGACAAGCACTTCTCTCATGGCTTTCGACAAGCCATGTCCCATCCAACCACCCTACTTTGATCTCGATGATTCTGTCACATGCTTAATAGTATCACTTGGCATGTGGAAATGTGTGCCTGCAATATCTTAGACTCTAGTATCAGTGCAATTGGACAGCTCCGATTGATTTCGCAGGTTTTGGATGAACATTCAAACAACAGGGTCCACATGCACTTGGCCAGCTGTGAGACTAACTAGCTCTGGTTAGTTTCAAGTAGATAGCGGTGCTCAGCCTTGCCAGTCAAGATGCGGCATCATCCATGTGGGAGCAATTTTTCGCGTTTTATCAACATGGTGTAACGAAGTCACGAAAAGGTAAAAATCATGGCACACTAGAAATAGTAAGAAGAAAGATGCATGGAGTACATGAGGGCCATTATTAATCCTAGGGCAACCAAAAACAATGATGGTGAAGAATATGATGACAAAGACATAATATATTCATTAAGGGTTGTTGCAAGCCCCCACACTAGAAATAGTTAGAAGAAAGGTGCATGGAGTACATGAAGGCAGCGTCGTCGTCGTCGCGATCCTTCTTGGAGGTGTTGATTGGTGCCGGTGCTTCGGAGTCTTGGAGCTTGGTGGAAGATCCTCGGTGGGCGCTACGGTCGCGAGGCGTCTTCGTTTTTGTTGATCCGTCGTTGTCGGCATTTGTTTCTTTTGTTTTTCTCTATCGTTTCTTTTGGGCGTGACTGTGCTGCTTCCGCCCCAGCACCTATCACTGTATGGTTCGGTTGGTTGCTTTGTAATACAAAGCGGGGGGAAACCCTTTCTCGGTGAGTACATGAAGGCTAGGATTAAATCCTAGGGCAACAAAAAACAATGATGGGGAAGAATACGATGACAAAGATATAATATATTGGGTTGTTGCAAGCCCCCCTACCAACATATTAAAAATGTTCTTTTCATAATCACCGGGAAAAAGTGGTAATAAACCGAGTGTTTTTGTAATAATCCGTATGGGAAAGGCGTTATGGACCACCAGGACGATTTTCATTGGGTTTTTTCCTAAAGATTTTAACCAACAACCACATAAATCACATGTTGGCTGGTTAAGGGAGAAAAAATTGCCACTTAGAGCAGCGCCCTTGAGTCGTTATTGCTCACCTCCATGTTCCTTTGTTGAACACAAGAGAACGGAAGCAACGGTTGAAGCGCATGATGTGTTCTTGCTGTACTAAGAGCCTCCTATAATTTATATCTTCAACGAAGTTTTTTTTGAAAGATCTCTTCAACAAAGTATTATCATGCTGCTTCTTTCATATAGGAATTTCTCTCATGCATGCTGCAATGTGCTTTTCTGCAAATCCGTTGAGCATAGAAGTTGTATGACAGTTACGTGCATATCTATATATGAATGTCTTTTTGCATGGCTAAGTTAGTTAGGTTCACCTGAGTCGTATGACTACTCCATATATGTATGAGTTATCCTAGCGGTATAAATAGCAAGTGTTTCTCTATGTTTAACCCGCTCTAAATCCCATTAACGTGGAGAACTAAGAAAAGAATATAAATAGAGACAGGATGAGATATTGGAGCATACCATGATATAGAAGGGTTGGGGTTCCAGTTCGCCATGCTTATTTATATTATAAGCATCATGGTAGCTTTCGACAAAATCTGCAGCGTCGCCAACTACTCATTTGCATCCATGGCCATTCTTAGCACCGTCCCTTGCCTGCTAATGTACTGCATCGTGGAAAGAGGCAACATGGCTTTCCACGTCCCCGGGGTGCCCTTCCGCTCAAAGACCTTCCTACAATCAACAGTCAGTGCAACAGCCTCTGCAGCCGTTGGGCCACCGGCCGTCCCACGCAGGAGATCGAGGGTCTTGTCGCAGCACTCATGTTCAAGGGGCAGGGCTCGTGAAACAACCAGCCGTCCGCGACGACACTAGTCTCGGATCAACAGCGGTGTCGTGTCCTGTGGGCCATTAATCACTGAGTTTAGCGCCGGCGCGAGGGTTGGCCTCGAGCAAACGCTCTCACTTCTCAACACCGTGCGAGGAGGGGATCTGAGTTTCTTCAGATGAGAACAAGTGTTGAGATGCATGTAGGTGAGAGTTACATACACATCATTGTATAGACGGGTTGTGTCTGTGCAGCTTGCGTGTAACCGTCTCGGTGTTGTCATCGCAGTCCCTCCCTCCAAAAAAAAATCCTAACTTAGGTCATCATCGTGTTAGAGAGACGCATCCTCACTACGGTTATGTCAGCCATAATATTGTAATTAGCAATACAATGACAAGAACATTGTTGCACACCTGAGTTCATATCATTTCCTAAGGGGCAAGCTATTTTACCGTTCATCACATGGATGCCCAAAGCATTTGCAACCAGCAATGTTTATGGCATACATCCCAGTGTTCGATGGCATGGAAATAACTTTGACGCGCGTACAAATTAAGGCCCAACTTGTTATTGCTGAATTGATGTGTTAAACTTATTTATAACTAGATAATTCCCCGCGCGTTGCTGCGGGAATTCTTAGTCTTACACACATGGTAATGCATAAATAGAATAACTTTGTTTGAATAATATGGATATACTAAAGGTGCCAATGGCCATGGCAAATAAATAGCAGGAATTCCAGCCCTTGAAGCATGAAACAAACAGAATAATAAATGCATGAACAGTAAGCAAAATCAGGTGAGTATGAAAGAACAAAATAAAGGCACATGAACTTAATGTTAGCAAGGTGAGATGATTCATGGTATGGGCCATGGAGATGGATTCAAAATCAGAATTTCTTAGCTGCAAATATATGGGCATGAAGTCATCCCTTTTTCAAAAAAGGTATACTATTTATTAACTTTAACAGGTTAATTGAACCTTGGTCCTGTGCCCTACACTCTGGCTGTTGGAAGCAGTGACTACAATATGTTTTTGTACCTGATTAGATTAATTACTTTGTAGCTGATTTTGTACGTACAATATGCAAGATCGAGTTAATTATGTAGGCGAAATTAGATTAATTACTTCCCTGAGGCAGGCAAATCGCAATTGCAAAGAGCCTTCTTCCTCGCCCACCGCAGAGCTCCACGCCTACTGGTTCGTCGAGCTCCACGCCAGAGCAAAGGGAGGACTGAAGGGGCTTCACGATGGGAACGACCAAGGTTCATGTAGCCTTGCGATGGATCGGGGTGGAGTGTGGAGGGCGGCCTCAGCCGAGTGAGGGTCGGGAGCGTGCGATCGGAGGAGCCCGGCTAGGCAAAGCCGATGTGGGGCACTGGTGAGGCATTGCAGGTGCTCGGCAACTTCTCTCTTTTTTGAAAGGTACACCGCAGTATTACTGGACTTGTATTAAGGTAGTGCTCCTGCAACAGTACAATACGTACGCAAAGGACGACGAAGCCACAGACGAAGAAGAAGAACATCTCTAGGCTCCAGCCAACCCTGGTCACAGAGAGACACCATCGCTCGAGGCTCTGTGAGCCGCAGTTGTAGTTCGCCCTTGAAGACGAAATCTTGAAGGCTGATAAACACGGATCAGACAGAGACACGCTCCATGCCTCGCCGAGATTGCGCTGGAATACCCCACCTTAATTAATAGGTCGAGGCCTGATTTCACCGAGATCGAGCCACATCTTTCAGTGGTGACAAGGTCGTGCGTTGCAGAGCTGGATTCCGGCTGCGGTGGCGGAAGATGAGATACGCAGACGAAGCGGTGCTTTGTTCGTTAGAGAAAATGCGATGGAAGCCTGGGAGGTGGAGGGTACGATGCATCTGGTCTATTAGAATGGCTCGTCTGTTACAGAAAACGGAGGCGATGATCACTGTATGTATCGCAAGGAGAAGCAGTATTGCGATCATGTGGAGATCAAGCTAATTTATAGGGAGGGCAATAAAACGATGCAAGGAAGGGGAGAAGACGGCACATTTTTATCTTGATCGCCTAGATCAGTTCCCCTCCAGTCGTTTCTCATGGATTTGGTGAGCATCTATGATGGGCTGCTTTAATTGCCAGTTCGCTATCAGATAACAAAACGATTGGAAACGAATGGGCTGCCACTTTGCTAGCAACGGAAAACTGAACGGGCGAAAAAAAAACGACATTACAAAAACCGAATGGCCACCTTTTTTTAGGAGGAATGCTATACAGAGCTGATGGCATGGTAGTATAGCTGAGCTGGATAGGTTGATGAGGTGGATAGGCTGCATGTTAAGAGAAATAAGATAGCGGGGATGAACTATTTACTTAGGTATTATAGATTTGCTATGCTAAATTGCATATATAATTACAAAAAGTTAACCAAATAATAAAGTATGTATTGGAAGAGTTTTAAGAGAGTGGAAACCACAATTAAATTATGGCGACACTGTGAACTATATGTTGCATCCATAATTCCATTTTGCACCATATTTTTGTTCAAACTGTGTTTCAAGGTGTCAAAAAAACTAAATGTGGTTCACAGTGTCTTACATGCTTGAAACTGTGGGGTAAACTCTCACATAAAGTACGTGGCCGGCCAGTTTGTATCCTCTGGTTCTTGTTGTGCCGATTGGTTGAGCATAGGAGTCGCATGACTATCTTCAACAAAGTATCATCAGGGTGCTTCTTTCATTTTGGAATTTCTCTCAAGCACGCAAATGTGCTTTTCTGCAAATCGGTTGAGCATAGAAGCTGTATGGCTGTTACGTGCATAGCTATATATGAACGTCTTTTTGCATGACAAAGTTAGTTAGGTTCACCTGAGTGGTATGACCACTCTATATAGGTATGAGTTATACTGGTGGTATAAATACCAAGTGTTTCTCTATGTTTAACCCACTCTAAATCCCATTAACGTTCAGTACACTAAGAAGAGGAAATAATACAGAGGATGAGATATTGGAGTATACCAAAATATAGAAGGGTTGGGGTTCCAGTTCACCGTGCATATTTATATTATTAGCCTCATGATAGCTTTCCAGGAAAGTCACAGCTTTGCCATCCACTCATGTGCATCCATGGCCATTCCGAACGTCCTCGATCTCATGCCTGATAATGTACCGCATGGTGGAAGGAGGCAACATGGCTTTCGGCATCCCCGTGGTGCACTTCCGCTCAAACACCTTCCTGGGCTCAACAATCAGTCCCCTGGCTTCCGCTGTTTTTGGGTCACCAGCCCTCCCACGCAGCAGCCCGAGGGCCTTGTTGCCCAAAGCATTTGCAACCAGCAATGTTTATGGGAAATACATCCTAGTGCTCGATGGCATGGAAATTACATTGACGTGTGTACAAATTAAGGCCCAACTTGTGATTGCAGAATTGTTGTGTTAAACTTACTTATAGTTTGCTATAATAAATTCCATGTATAATACTCCTTCTGTAGTGAAAAAGTGTGCTAGGTTGGTCCAGGGAGTTGAACACGACTATCCACCTACAACATTGCAAAACCATTCTCAAGTGCAAGAAGCTTCGCTAGGATCACCTAAGGGGACTTGGGACGATGCAAATGAGAGTCAGATAAGGGATAGCGAGGGCAGCTATGGAAAAAGAACAAAAAGAAAGACGCACACACATGCCATGTTTGTGGTATTTACTATGGGGTGCGCTGAAGATGAATCCGTCATCATCCGTTTATACTTGTATAAAAATTCGTGTGTTCAGTGTCTGAACCCAAAGTTAAAGCTCGTTAGGTTCTACCAAATCAAAGTTAGTAAAATTCATGCAAAAAGTTGGCTAGGTTCAGTTTTATCCAGAACCACCTTTGTCTAGTTCTACCACTTCGCCGAGTTCTTCATTCCATACTCGTCAAAGATGCTTGTTTGCCGAGTTATGTGTCATTGCCGAGTTGTTTTTTACCTTGCGCTCGACTTCCTCTTCTTTTGCCAAGTTCTCGATAAATAAAAGAACTCGGCAAACAAGTGAGCACTGGGCAACCTTGCCGATTCTAGTAGTGATTGTTTCAGCTCTTAAGAAAATTAATTGACACTAGTAAATATCAATGAAACAAAAATAATTTTTTTTTGACTGATTGCCCTGGATGGATGTACACAATATGACAAGTTGCAAAGAATTGCACTAACTACAAGAGCTTCCTTGGTGATTATGTGAGTCCTCTGAGACCAATTGCCGTGAAAAAAATTAATTACGAACTGGGTGTTTTGGCAAAATCCCTCCGGGAAACAATGTCATGGAAACCGGGCAGATTTTTTTGTTATGAGCTTTTTAACCAATGATTTTCGTCAACGGCTAGTTTTGAGTGGTCATATAAACCACGCCTTGGTCGTTTAAGGGAGATAATTTGCTACTTTGGGCACCCTTGAGTTGTTGCACATCTTTTCTTTTGCCGGAAAAACTTTTGATCTATTCATCAACTCTCAAGACAGTATAAAAAAAAAACTAGAAGTAAAAATTACATTCAGGTCCGTAGACCACCTACCACCACTGGAGCGAGACGAAAGTGCGCCCCTGTCATCGCCCCTCCATCACTGGAGTCGGGGAAACCTTGTTGTAGTAGACAGTCGGAAAATCGTCCCAGAGGACCAGCGCACTAGAATAGCAACCGGCGCCGATGAAGAGAAGCATAGACCGGAAGCATCCAACCTATAGACACGGGAACATAGACAAACGAAGACCGAATCCAAGTGGATCCACCGATGACAAACGCCGACTGAATCCCGCGAGATCCGCCGAAGACAAACCTCCACATGCCCTCCGACAGAGCTAGAAGCACCACTGGGACGGGGGCTAGGTGGGAAGATTCTTATTCCATCTTCAAGAAGCAGCCGCCGACCTGTCTTCCTGAACAGGGCACAAACCCTACCAAAATTCAAGAAAATACGTAAAAACGAAGCCTCCGCCAGCAAAGACTGGGATCCACATCACCTCCATGGCCCTAAAGCCACAGCAGTGAAGGGGTATCCAGAGTTGTTACTCATCTGCAGTTCGTTTGTTGAAAATGAGATAATTTTCTACTTTGGGCAACTTGTTGTCCACGTTGTTACTTTTAGTAAAAGCAGAGAATATAATTTCTTGCCACAAACAAGCGGAGTATAACTAATTTCTATCTTCAACACAATATCATGAGGCTTCCTTCATTTTGGATCTCTTGCGTGCATGGAATAAGCCTGTCGGCCAATTGTTGAGCATAGAAGTTGTATGACTGTTATAGGCATAGCTTTGTATGACCGTTATTTTATTTTTGCATGATGAAGTTAGTTAGGTTCATGAAATTCGTATGACTATCCCTATATAGTATAAAATTTATCATGCTGGTATAAATTCATATAACAACTCATGTGTGAATTTAAGTACATGGAATAATCGATCGGCTATATTATTTTTGCAAATATATTATTGTTTTTAGAAACTCATGGGTAAATGTAATGATTGATGTATTAATTAAGGAATAGATAATTGCTAGGTTAATTATGATATCCGGGCAAAAACTGTACAAATGCCCAAAATGGTATTCACGACATTTTCTTTTTAAAAAATAAAGGCTTTGCCTAATGCATTGTTGCACTTTTGTGATTTGATGTGAATATTATTACTCTCGATGGATCCTAGCTGTATATCAACATATTTTTGCATGACAAAGTTAGTTAAGTTCACCTGAGTTGTATGACTACACTATATATGTATGAATTATCCTATTGGTATAAACACGAAGTGTTTTTCTATGTTTAGCCCACTCAAAATCCCATTAACGCTGAGTACTATAAGTATAATAGAGAGCGAGGATGAGATATTGGAGAATAACAAAATATAGAAGGGTTGGGGTTCCGGTTCGCCATGCTTATTCATATTATAAGCCTCATGGTAGCTTTCGAAGAAATCTGCAGCGTCACCATCCACTTATGTGCATCCATGGACATTCTTGATGCCATCCCGTGCCTGCTAATGTACTGAATCGTGGAAAGAGGCAACGTTGCTTTCCTCGTCCCCGGGATGCCCTTCCGCTCAAAGACCTTTCTGCAATCAACAGTCAGTGCAATAGTCTCCGCGGTCGCTTGGTCATCAGCCGTGCCACGCAGCAGACCGAGGGTCTTGTCGCAGCACTTATGTTCAAGCACTACCAGAATCGCCTCATATGCCGACGGCCGGCAGCCGTCGGCGCAGACCCGAACACCGTCGGCGTAGGGCTATGCCGACGGCCACCGTCGGCGTAGGGCCGTCGGGATCACGTGCGTCGGCGTACCCGGTCAGTTTCGTCGGCATAGGGAAACCGTCGGCATAGGCTCCTATGCCGACGTCCGTCCGTACGTCCGTCGGCGTAGATAGGCCGTCGGTATCCTTTTTCACATGACGGCGGCTGACGGCGCCGTCGAAGGACGTCAACCAACCAGAGGCACCCACGTGTCAGCTCCTGGCGCTCCCTAGGGCAGGGCTACGCCAACGGTTATACCGTCGACATACATCAGGAACTACGCCGATGGTGTAGCCGTCGGCATATCCCTGCCACGTGGCGGCTGCTGGTGCATCCTGGGGCAGGGCTACGCCGACGGTTATACCGTCGGCATACATCAGGAACTTCGCCGACGGTGTAGCCGTCGGCATATCCCTACCACGTGGCAGCTGCTGGTGCATCCTGGGGTAGGCTACGCCGACGGCATAACCGTCGGCATATCTAATGTTTATTTTTTTTGTTTACTTACAGATAATATACAACACAAATATACACAAATATATCACAGATAATAAACAACATATATATATCACAGATCCACATCATTATCACCACAACATAAGTATTATCATCACAACATAAGTGGAATCAACAAAACATACGTCGAAACAACACAATATAAGTCGAACAACATGACATAAGTCCATCCATAATATAGATGCATGAAAGATACAAGTCACGACCACCACCACCCAGAGGCTTAAGCGCCAGGACGTCAACCACCAATTTATTTACCGCCAAGACCGCCAAAGCCAAGGTCGTCACTGCTACTGGCACCGCTACCGGCAAGACCGTCACCGCCACCTCCTCGGTGGATCGGAGTGACCGGGCTCCGTGACTCGGGAGTGATGCCATAATTGGCACCACCACCAACGGATGATCCACCGGTTCCCTGCATGTTTGAAAAGAGATGTTAAAGAGATATATGATTGTGTTGAATACACGATAAGTAGTGGTTGAATAGTTTGGGGATGTACTAACCGGAGTCGGATAGTGTTGTGCCATAAATTCTTCAAACGAAGCCAGCATTGGTTGTTCTCCAGCAGGTGGTGGTGGTGATTCCATTACAGGAACCGTGCCGGACGCCATCGAGTCAAAAACGAGCTGCATGTTAGTTGACCAAGCACACACGAAGGTTAGAAGAACTGAAAATGCAAATGTGAAAGTCAAATGAAAGGGGCTAGACTAACCTTCATCATGCGACTCGCGTGGTCCGAGACTGCTGCAACTCTCGCGTTCCACGCCATGGTCTCCTGACGTTGGTACTCCATGTAGGCCTTAAATATGACATGATGAAACTCATAAAAACATCTCGATGTGGAAAATAAAATGAGAAAAAGGAAGATAAGAGGGAAAATTCTTATAGAGTGTTGCTGGGCTAGGAGGGACAGTGAGTGTGCACTGGTCGTGCTCGGGTGCGAGCTCAGGCTCGGGTTGGTAACTCGGAGCTGTGTGTAGGACATAGAAGGAGTGACCACAGCATCCAGATCCTGGTACCGACCATGACTCTTCGACCCTATGTCGACCACCGCCCTGTCGTCCGCAGCCTCTTTAATGGGGTCAGGTGTGTCAGGATTGAACCCCAGATACACCTCCTTGTAGGTCTGTAGGTGCTGGCCGGAATTTCCGTAGTAATTGCCCTTGCCATCCTTGGGCTTAGTCCGCACATGGGCTATCTCCCACGCCTCCATGTCTGAGAGCGCCCGCTTCAATTTCTCCTCCTGCACCACCAAACACCACCAAACAGAGGTTAGTCATACATAGAAGAAGAAGAATGTTTCATGTACATAGATATACCTGAACTTTCTTGTGGCTCTAGTGGTTCCGGTTTCCCTGACAATTTGTTCCGTCAGTCCCTCGATTAGCCCGGTTTTGGATGCTTTTAGCAGCCCACTTTTCATCATCACCGAGCCACATATCAACCAATGCTGCCCATGATTCCTTTTTTCCATAACACCAACCAGGACACACTTACATAATGAAAGCATAATAGCATGTCGACACGAAACAATGAAATTTACCACAAACATCGGAATGAAAAGTCTGTTATACTTACCAACAGGTATTGCTCCCTAGTCAAGGTAAGCTGCTCCTCCCGCGCGAATTCCTTGGGCATCTTCATGTTACGATAGTTGTAATAATATTGCGAGATGGCCACCCAGCGCACCTCGTACTGGATCTGGCGGGCCTGCTTCCTCGCAGCGCTCTGAAACAACTTGTCGGCAATGGGCTTGTTCTCTTCTTCAATTCGATAGTATTTCTACAGTTAGTCATAAAAACAGAATGGAAGAAGCCATGAGTTAAACCATTCGATGATAAACTATGGACGAAACTCAAGAATCATGCTTCTGAAGAGAACTTACCCAAAAATTTGTTTTCACGGCCTTAGCATGTGTCTCATAGTCCGTATGGGGAGCCGCTTCATAGTGGTCCCAGGTCATGGCCAAAACCAGGCGCTTCGGGTGCCTGACTGGGTCCGGAGCAAACAACCCCGACCAATATTCCTTCAGCAAGATAGTGAGGATACCATTTGGAACACAGACTTTTGGAGCAACTTTCCATCCCCTACAAAAGATAGAAAATATGAGCATGTTTACAAGCAAAAGAATTAAAATATGATTAAGGGGCACTTACTCTTTCCCCGCTGGCGTAATGATCCACTTCTGCTCCTCGGTATCAGGTTCGGGGGGGAATCTTGCATGACCACGCATCCACCCCTTGTTGTTGCCAACCCCCTCCCTGCCACCACCAACCTCCTCCCCCTCCCTGCCACCACTAACCTCCTCCCCCTCCCTGCCACCACCAACCTCCCCCCTCCCCAAACTCCTCCTCCTCCTCCTCAAACTCCCCGCGAACCTCCTCCTCCTCCTCCCCAACCTCCTCGCTAACCTCCTCCTCCTCCTCAACCTCCTCGCGAAACTCCTCCTCCTCAGTAGAGGGTACCTCACTAGAGGAGGGTCTCTCACTATAGGAGGGCCTTGTAAATGACACCCCTAAGTCGGTGAGGGAGCGTTGTTTCTGGCCCCGACCCCGCCCTAGGGGCTCTCCCCGCACCCCCTCCGCCTCTAGGGGCTCTCCCCGCACCCCCTCCACTTCTAGGGGCACCTCTCCCTTGACCTCCCTCTGAGGAGTCATCCTCAAGTAGTCGGGATGGAACAGTACGGGGTCGACCACTCCGACTAGCAATCGAGGTGAGTTTGGTTAGTAAACACGTGCCATCAGCCTTGCCCTTGCCCATGCTTAGCAAACCTACATTGAAATGAGAATAAACAATTAGTATAATAATAATGAAGAAAAAACAATAGAAAAAAGACATTAATAAATAAGAATATTAATAAACCATAGTAAAAAGACATGAAACGTACATCTGCTAGGACCCATACGAATCATCACTGTCACTATCACTATCACACATATCATCTTCATTGTCGGACGGAGGTGGAGGCTCTTCCTCGTCGTCATCGTCTTCATTTAACAACTTTTCTAGCATAAGTATGTCTTTTTCATTAACAATGGTCTCACCATCATTCCGTGCATGGTCATCGTTTGGATCCACATCATCATCACCCAAGGAGTCAGCGTAATCGCTTTTGACCACATCATCATCTTCATCAGGTTGCTCTTGAAAGAACACTCCCTCGTATGTCATGGGGTTAATGTTGTAATAATCTTCATCGTTCGGGTCCGGTAGCTTACTATGTGGCGACACCTTGAACACAACTTCCCAACCCTTTAGGTACTCTTTCTGGCATGGGTAAGGCAGATAATAAACTTGTGTGGCTTGGGTAGCCGCAATAAAGAGATCGGCTCCAGCATAGACGGTTGATGGTTTAACTTCGACCAAACCATAGGAAGGCGTATGTCTCAGCCCCTTTACTGGGTCGAACCATCGGCATTTGAACACAGGGAGACTTAGGGTTTCGCGGCCACAACTGAATGAAGGCTCGTATATTTTTCCTACCCTTCCGTAATACTGAACTCCATTTTGACCTGGGGTGTACACTCCAATTTTTTGTTGATTGGCTCTAGCTTGAACGTTATCCTTTGTCTTATCAGGGACGTTGAGGATCGTGCGAAAAAGGGACTCTGCGACATTCTTTTCGGTGTGCATCACATCGATGTTATAAGGAAGTTTGAGGTCCTTGAAATAGGGAAGCTTCGTGAAGGGGCTAATGTGAGTCCAGTTGTGCGTCTCACCATATCCCTCGAAGCCTTTGACTTTGCCTTTCCCTTTGACTTCAGGCTTGAGAGATTTTAGCTGAGCAAGAACATCTGCCCCCAAATATGTTGGAATCTCGTTTACTTCATGGACAACCCGACCTTTCGTGAAGTTCTTCTTGTCTTCCCTGTCTGGATGGTCTGGAGGGAGGAACTATCGGTGCTGGTCAAAGGCTACATACTTGCGACCCTTCTGCAGCCAAATAAACCGTAGAGCCTGATGCACACTGGGCATGGCATCTTACCACTTGTACACCATCCGCAGAATAGGGCATAGCCGGGAAAGTCATGCATGCAATACATCAACCAAACTTTCATCAAGAAATTTTTCTGCAGATGTCGGTCGTATGTCAACCTTGGGAAGTACCAAGAATGGTGCAAATCATCCACCAGCGGCTGCATAAACACTGCCAAATTCTTCCCCGGGTATTCAGGCCCTGGAATGATCAGCGACAAGAACATGGTGTTGCGTTGCATTAGGACACCGGGAGGGAGATTGAGCGGAATAACAAACACGAGCCAGCAGTTGTATGGATTGGACGACATACCATATGGATTGACCCCATCACCTGTTATTGCAACTCTGACATTCCCATCCTCGACTGCTTCCTCGGGGTATTCTTTATCGAATGACGTCCATGCTTCACCTCCCGATGGATGTACGATTTTATTTGTATGGTACCTTTTCCCTTGCTTGTGCCACTTCATCATTTTGGCAGACTCCTCCGTGATAAAAAGGCGCTGCAGTCTTTCTATGAAATGAAGATATCGAAGAACCTTTGCGAGGATGCATAGCTGCCTCTTTTGACCATCCTTACCGACCACCTCAAGGTACCGAGAGGAACCGGACTTCCTACAGTACTTGTCATCCGCATACTCGTGCCTAAACAAAAGGCAATTCTTCGGACAGACATGTATTTTCTCATAATCCATAGAGAGTGCCTTCATGATTTTCTTCGTGGCGTACATGCTTTCCGGCAGTTCATGACCATCGGGAAGGCTGTTAGCGCATACTCCCAGAAATGCTTTGATGCAATCTTGGCTACAGCCGTACTCAGCCTTAACTGCCATCAGTTGCGAGATGGTATCCAGCTGAGAGAGTTTGGCACCCGCATAAAGAGGCTTCTTTGACGAAGCCAAGATCTCCAAGGAGGACTTTGCGGTTGCCTCCGGCTCCTCTGGTTCATTCTCTGAAGGTGTCGCATGTGTCGTCTCTGCAGCAATGACATCATCTAGCATGTCTCTGACCCCGTCGTCCACATAACCACCGATGTGTTGCTGCATCACCTCCTCTCTACCACGGTCCCGCTCGGCAAAGTTTATTGGCATGTCAAAGTTTTTCATCTATCCGTGCGTGCGAAGGTGCAAGGTCATTTCGTCCTTGCCTTTACAGTGACGTCTGCCACATCTCACACACGGGCAATGTGGGATCATTCTCATTGGACCACGGAATGTCTCCCTCAAAAACACATCGGTTTTGGCAACCCACTCTGATGTTACTAGATTCCCACGGATAAAACCATTGTACATTCATTGATTATCTGCCATCCTCTGCTTTACTTGGAGCCTCACAACCAAAATAAGATTTCATTTAAATTAATCACATCAAATATTTATTTTCTACCGCGTTGACAGCACTGAATCCAACTACATCTCTAAAAGGTAAAGATGGGTCCTAATCCCACCCAAGGATGTGTAGATTGAGTACGTTCTCCATGCTCTACCCCGTTCCGAGACAAAATTTCGGCAGCACCTCCCCGCTGTTCTCCAGATACACGTCTCGGCAGAAAGTCGAGAGAATGTGCATCCGGAGACCAACGAGGAGGCGCCGCCGAAATCTTGTCTCGGAACGGGGTAGATCATGGAAAACATACCCAATCTACATATCCTCGGGCTGTCCGTGGAAAACGCTGGACAATCCGAAACAGTTGCGGTGATAAATATGCAATTTAATGCATATTTATCCATGCAACCATTTCGGACGGGAGACGCCTCGGTTACGCGACTTGACGTGAAAAGAAAATCTAGTGACATGATTAAAAGAACGGAGGAGGAGGTGGTGGATTTGTAGCTCACCCTCGAATGTAGATGATGTAGTCGATCAGCGGAGGGATGATGGGGGACCAACAGCTCTGACGATGGTCACTACATGGAAATGCGACACCACAAAACCTGCAAATTCCAGCGAAAGAAAAAATTATACCATTACAACTCATAGGGCATATTAACAACATCTAACAAGATACAATCATCTATTTTTGCAACATGTAGGCAAAAAAAATAACAACATTAACAATATATGCGTTATCATCTTATATTCATCATCACCATCATCATCCATTCTTCGTCATCATATATAATTACAACAAATTTAACTACAGAACATAAACATCATCATATATTCATCATATATACAAACATATGTCAAATTCATCTAAAAACACACACACAAAAAATTGCTGCCCGCATGAGCAATACAGCAACAACGGGCCTCACCGGTGGGTCCCCGGCATAGCAGGACGGGGCAGCGGGGCGGCGGAGTGCTGGGCGGCGCGGGACCGTGGCGGGGGCGGCGCCGGTGTGGCGGGGTGGACGGCGGGTCGGGGACGGGCCGGGACGGGGCGGCGGAGGGCGTGGCGGGGCGGGGCCGGAGCGGGGGCGGTGGTCGGCGTGTCGGGGAGGGGCTGGGGAGGGACGAGGCGGTGGAGGGCGTGGCGGGGCGGGGCCGGACAGGTGGCGGCGGTGGGCGGGTCGGGGCGGGGCTGGGGAGGGGCGGGGCTAGGGAGGGGCGGGGGCTGGCCAGGGCGGGGGCGGCAGTCGGCAGGGCGGAGCGGGCCGGGGCTGGCCGGAGCGGGGGCGGGGGCGGCGGTCGGCGGGGCGGAGCGGGCCGGGGCGGCGGTCGGCAGGGAGAGGGGCTGTCGGGGTGGGAGGGGTTGGGAGAGAGAGATGGGTGATGGAGAGAGGGGGAGGTGAGTGGATAAGGCTAGCTAGTGGATAAGGTTTTTTTTTAGGTTTTTTTAGGTTTTTTGTACACATTTTTTTCTTTTTTGAACACAGTACACACGCAAGCGCTCATGAACACAGTACAGACGCAGACGCAAGCGCTCATACCCTCCGGCTTGACTCGACCCGCACGTTTCCCCCCCCCCCCTCCGTAGGACGGCGGCAGCGGCGTCAGTGAGGGGGGTCACGCTACGGAGCCGCTTGCCGGGTGGTTGCACCCGCCACCACATTTCGGGACGTGCAAGAGGGCCCAGCGCAAGACCTCACGGCATAGCTACCACCCGAAAGTCCCCCGTCCAGTCAAACCCTCGCACAGTTCACCGGCGGATCTATGCTACTTCTTAAGCTTGCGTTGGTTTTCCCTTGAAGAGGAAAGGGTGATGCAGCAAAGTAGATAAGTATTTCCCTCAGTTGTTGAGAACCAAGGTATCAATCCAGTAGGAGGTACAAGCAAGGCCCCAATCTTTGCACCTACACAAACAATCAAACACTTGCACCCAACGCTAAAAAGGGGTTGTCAATCCCGTCACGGTTACTTGCAAGGATGAGATCTGATAGAGATAGATATAAAAGATTACTAAAACGAAAAGTAAAACAAAAGTAAAAAGATTGCAGCAAAGTATTTTTGGTATTTTTGGTTTATAGATCTGAAAATATAATATGGAAAATAGACCCGGGGGCCATAGGTTTCACTAGAGGCTTCTCTCTTGAAGTAAAATAATACGGTGGGTGAACAAATTACTGTCGAGCAATTGATAGAAAAGCGCATAGTTATGACGATATCCAAGGCAATGATTATGCATATAGGCATCACGTCCGTGTCAAGTAGACCGAAACGATTCTGCATCTACTACTATTACTCCACACATCGACCGACTCCTGCCTGCATCTAGAGTATTAAGTTCATAAAGAACAGAGTAACGCTTTAGGTAAGATGACATGATATAGAGGGATAAACTCAAGCAATATGATGAAAACCCTATCTTTTTACCCTTGATGGCAACAATACAAATACGTGCCTCGCTACCCCTACTTTGTCACTGGGTGAGGACACCGCAAGATTGAACCCAAAACTAAGCACTTCTCCCATTGCAAGAATTACCAATCTAGTTGGCCAAACCAAACCAATAACTCGAAGAGACTTGCAAAGATATGAAATCATGCATATAAGAATTCAGAGAAGATTCAAATAATATTCATAGATAAGCTGATCATAAATCCACAATTCATCGGATCTCGACAAACACATCGCAAAAGAGTATTACATCGGATAGATCTCCATGAAGATCATGAAGAACATGGTATTGAAGAACATAGAGAGAGAAGAAGACATCTAGCTACTAGGTATGGACCCGAAGGTCTGAGGTGAACTACTCACACATCATCGAAGGGGCAATGGAGTTGATGTAGATGCCCTCCGTGATATAATCCCCCTCCGGCAGATTACCGGAAAAGGCTCCAAGATGGGATCTCACGGGAACAGAGGCTTCTGGCGGTGGAAAAGTATTATCGTGGCTCTCTTTGGTATTGGCGGAATATTTTGGAATTTATAGGACGAAGATTAGGGTTAGGAGGCCTGCAGGCGGGCCACAAGCCAGGAGGGCGCTCCCCCTAGGGCGCGCCCTGCAGGCTTGTCGTCTGTCGGCAGGTGTCCTGGCCCCCTCTCCTAGTCTGGCAGGTTTCTTCTGGTCCAAGAAAAATCATATCGAAGATTTTATTCCGTTTGGACTCCGTTTAATATTCCTTATCTGCAATAATCAAAAACAAGGAAAAAACAGAAACTGGCACTGGGATCTAGGTTAATAGGTTAGTCCCGAAAATAATATAAAATAGCATATTAATGCATATAAAACATCCAAAATAGATAATATAATAGCATGGAACAATCAAAAATTATAGATACGTTGGCGACGTATCAAGCATCCCCAAGCTTAATTCCTGCTCGTCCTCGAGTAGGTAAATGATAAACACAGATTTTTTGATGTGGAATGCTACCTAACATATTTATCCATGTAATATTCTTTATTGTGGCATGAATGTTCAGATCCATAAGATTCAAAACAAAAGCTTAATATTGACATAAAAATAATTATACTTCAAGCATACTAACAAAGCAATTGTGTCCTTTCAAAATAACATGGCCAAAGAAAGTTATCCCGACAAAATCATATGGTCTGGCTATGCTCCATCTTCCCCACACAAAGTATTTAAATCATGCACAACCCCGATGACAAGTCAAGCAATTGTTTCACACCTTTTATGTTCTCAAACCTTTTCAACTTTCACGCAATTCATGAGCGTGAGCCATGGATATAGCACTATAGGTGGAATAGAATATGGTGGAGGTTGCGAGGAAAAGGAGAAGATAATCTCACATCAACTAGGCGTATCAACGGGCTATGGAGATGCCCATCAATAGATATCAATGTGAGTGAGTAGGGATTGCCATGCAACGGATGCACTAGAGCTATAAGTGTATGAAAACTCAAAAAGAAACTAAGTGGGTGTGCATCCAACTTGCTTGCTCACGAAGACCGAGGGCAATTTGAGGAAGCCCATCATTGGAATATGCAAGCCAAGTTTTATAATGAAAAATTCCCACTAGTATATGAAAGTGACAAAATAGGAGACTCTCTATCATGAAGATCATGGTGCTACTTTGAAGCACAAGTGTGGAAAAAGGATAGTAGCATTGTCCCTTCTCTCTTTCTCTCATTTTTTTTGTGGGCATCTCTAGCCTATTTTTATTTATTTATTTGGGCTTCATTGGCCTCTTTTATTATTTGTAAAGTTCGGAGACTCATCCCATCTTGTGAGGGAGTCATAGCTTCCATCATCCTTTCCTCTCATGGGACAATGCTCTAATAATGATGATCATCACACCTTTATTTACTTACAACTCAAGAATTACAACATGACTCTTATATGAATGCCTCCGGCAGTGTACCGGGATGTGCAACGATCTAGCATAGCAAATGACATCAAAAAGAGGGATAAGCCATGAAAACATCATGCTAGCTATCTTACGATCATGCAAAGGAATATGAAAATGATGGTGCGTGTCATAATAAACGGAACGGTGGAAGTTGCATGGCAATATATCTCGGAATGGCTATGGAAATGCCATAATAGGTGGGTATGGTGACTGTTTTGAGGAGGGTATATGGTGGGTTTAATGCACCGGCGAAAGTTGCGCGGTACTAGAGAGGCTAGCAATGGTGGAAGGGTGAGAGTGTGTATAATCCATGGACTCACATTAGTCATAAAGAACTCACATACTTATTGCAAAAGTCTATTAGTTATCGAAGCAAAGTATTAGACGCATGCTCCTAGGGGAGAGGTTGGTAGGAGTTAACCATCGCGCGCTCCTGACCCTCACACAAAGGATGACAATCATTAAAGAAATCATGCTCCGACTTCGTTACATAACGGTTCACCATACGTGCAGGCTACGGGAATCACAAACTTTAACACAAGTATTTCTACCAATCCACAATTACTTACTAGCATGACTCTAATATCACCATCTTTATATCTCAAAACTATATGCAAGGAATCAAACTTCTCATAATATTCAATGCACTTTATATGAAAGTTTTTATTATATCCCTCTTGGATGCCCATTATATTAGGACTAAATTCATAACCTAAACCAATTACCATGCTGTTTAAAGACTCTCAAAATAATATAAGTGAGGTACGAGAGTTCAATTATTTCTATAAAATAAAATGCCACCGAGCTCTTAAAAAGATATAAGTGAAGCACTAGAGCAAAATTGCCTAGCTCAAAAGATATAAGTGAAGCACATAGAGTATTCTAATAAATTCACGATTAATGCGTGTCCCTCTCAAAATATGTGTGCAGCAAGGATGATTGTGGCAAACTGAAAAGCAAAGACTCATATCATACAAGACGCTCCAAGCAAAACACATATCATGTGGTGAATAAAAATATAGCCTCAAGTAAATTTACCGATGGATTGAAGACGAAAGAGGGGATGCCTTCCGGGGCATCCCTGTCGGTGTCAAAACCGGCGGATCTCGGGTAGGGGGTCCCGAGCTGTGAGACTAGGATCGATGGTAACGAGAGATGAAAGGGACAAGGTTTTACCCAGGTTCGGGCCCTCCTATGGAGGTAATACCCTACGTCCTGCTTGATTATATTGATTGTATGAGGATTACAGAGTTGATCTACCACGAGATCGTATGACTAAAACCCTAGATGAGTTCTGTTGTCCTACCACCTAAAACCCTCCGGCTTATATAAACGCTGAGGGTACCTAGGGTTTATACATGGTCGGTTACACGTCGAAGGGATAAACATGCCTATTCGCTACTTTAGACTTGGAGGACACGCCACGATCCTTGAAGCTTCCATCCTGGAGACAACAACCTCGATCAATCCAGTGTTCGGCGAACGGCCCATACAGTCCGGCCCATAGGAAATAGGTCGAACTCCCGAGGACGCCTTAAACCAGGACTCCCTCAGTAGCCCTCGGACTAGCCTCCAACGCCGAGGTATATCCGGATAATCTTGTACGTCGAAGTCTTCGGCTTGCAAGACGAGTCCCTCCATCCCTTCCTGTTCGGCAACCGTCCTGTCATCGGTGAAATCCCAACCGTCACGGGATTGCTGGGTCCAAAGTAATAGCGTTTCTCGATCTTCGCGCGTCGTGGGGAGACGAGCGGCTCAGCAGCCTTTGATAAAACTGCCCCTCCACAAGGGAGGCACCACCCATTTAAACAAACTGAATTGTGGTCCAAACCACACCTTCAACTACCCCATCGGAAAAAGCCTCCAGCGAAAGGTTTCCACCAAAAATGGCGAGCGCCCCCAGTTCCTCCTCGGCTCCTTACGGATCCCGTCCCGGGGACTAGACCAACTGCTCCGTGTCGCTTCTTCGACTCTGCGACCTCGAGACCCAAGGGTATCTTCCTTCCTCGGATCTGACAGCCGTTCGCGCCGGTTTGACGTCGTTCTACGGCGTGGCCCTCGCGGAGAATTTCCCCCATCCACATAAGGGGGAGAATGTGTGTTTTGTGCCATTCCTCCTGCGAGGGCTCGGGTTTCCCATTCATCCGTTCCTAAGAGGGCTACTGGTGTTTTATGGGATTCAGCTCCACCACCTCACTCCAGGGTCTATTCTGCACATCTCGGGTTTCGTCGCCCTTTGCGAGATGTTCCTGGGTTGCGAGGCGCACTTCGAGTTGTGGAGAAAATACTTTTTCCTCGTCCCTCGCACTCGAGATAAGACAATCTTTGAGGTCGGCGGAGCCGAAGTATGCCGCATAGCGGGGACGGGATACCCCGTGGGGACACCGAAGGAGTCCGAACTATGGACTTCGGAATGGTTTTATATTGAGGACGTCCCTTTATTCGATCTAGCTCGGAAGGGTCTGCCCGAATACTCCGATCCCCCCTTGAGGAAGAGGTACAACTGGCGCCCGAAGAGCCTGTCCCAGGAAGACAACATTGAGGTGCAGCGCTTAGCAGCTCTTGTGAGGATATTATCTCATCATAAGCTGACCATGATAGATGTCATGGCCGCCTCCATCTCCCGGTGCGTCCAACCCCTTCAACAGAGGATACACCCCTTGTGGCGCTACAACGGGACAAGCGATACTACTCGCTCCCGAAGACTGGGTCCTGCCGATCAAACGGCATTGGCCGCCGCACTTGCCGACCTATACAAAGGGGAGCAAGAGGATTTCACTCGGCGATCGACCAAAGAGGGATACTCAAGCCATAATCCCATCGAATGGGTGAGCCTTTCAATCCCGTGACCATAGTCCGGATTCTCAATTTGTCCCTTCTTGACCGAAGTCTTTTATTTTCATGCAAACAGGAATGGAGGAGCTTTATCGAGACAGTCCATTGTCCGGCCCCTCAGCCCGAAGACTATTCCCATGATGACGATCCGGGCTATCATGAAGACCCAGATCTGTCAATCGAACTCGAAGACGGGGTTTTCTACCAAGAGGGCCTTGACGGCTCCAAGATGGCCATTATCGCCGATTACCCTGGGTCCTTCCCTTCTCCTGCAACAAGCAAGAAGAAGAAAACATCCCGCAAGAGGCAAGTGTCCTCCATTGGCCCTAACGCAGCGGCTTCTACACCCAAACGCCGTAGATCCGTGCGACATACACCGGCCGCGGCGGCTGTGCCTGGACCGGAAGGCCACAAGGATCCGGCAAATGAGCCGGTCGCGGGGGCGAGTGCGCCTACGAGTTCATCCCAAAGGTATTTCGCTTAATCGCTTGATTCAGTATCATGATTTGATAAGGTCTGACAAGAGACCATTTTGCCAAAATATTCAGGCAAAGGGTTCGACCGTCACCCGCCGAGGACGTCGTCAGGACGTCCGGCGGTGCCCAAGATTCCAGGCCTTCCACCCATGTCGATCCTGCTGCGGGAGCCCCCACCGTCAATCCTGCCCCAGCCGATTCCGGTGACGCCATATCTGTCACCAAATCAGAGGTTGGGAGCGCTATGCATCATCGGCGACGACGAGAAGCCCTGCGTCATCCGGCCTTTTCCGAACAAGAGTTTGGTGCTCTATGCACGGCGGATGCACACCTCGGGTCGCCCGAGCTGGGTTCGGGGAAGCTGTAAAGTTGATATCGTCCAGCCTAAAGGTAAGTAGTTGTTTATTAAAGTCTGAACACTTGTATAGACTCAGTAGCCCCCGAGCCTTAAATTGGTCGGTACGACCGAATTAAGGATCCCCGTACTAATTGACTGGTAATGTAGGCTTAGAAGCAACGGTGCGAGCAACTGGCCAAGGAACTGGAAGCCAGCCGAACACAGGTCGAAGCTGTGAAGGCCGAACTAGAGCAAGTGAAGAGCTTTACTCGGGAGGCACATGGTTAGTATATATATATACTGCTGATCTTTAGTATATCCCCATGCTTATGCAAGGGTACTATGTAGCAGCTGAATCAATAGGGCAATTACAAAAAGATTTGGATGTAGCCCAAGAATCTCAGCAATATGCCGAGTCCCAGCTGGAAGCTGGCCATCGCGTTTTACAACGTCATCTTGAAGAGAAGAACCGCCTGAAGGAGGAGAATAGACAACAAGCCGAATAGATTGAGAGCTTAAAGGCTCAATTGGCCCAGGCCCAAGGAGAAAACCAGAATCTTCAGAGAGGCATGTTTGGTAAGTGTGATTTTAAAATCGGAAAGTATCTCTTATAAGCGAGGTGTGATACGCATGCCGTGACTCATATGCAGGTCTATTGTCCGGGCGACCCGAAGAGGAAATCAGATCCTATCAGGGGAATCTGTTGAAGGAGCTGTCCGCCCTTCATGAGTGGGCTCGGAAGGCCATGAAAAGCATGGTGAAGGCACTATGGCCTGCCGAGCAACCTCCGGAGAGGATGACCGAACTAATCGATCGCTTCAAGGGAGCCCGTGCTAGGCTCGAGCTGTGGAAGACATCGGGAGGGAGCATGAGAGGCGTGGGCGATGATCAAGACCTGCTACACCGGACTTGACCCCGAGCGTATGGCTCAGGTTGGACCAGTGGGGGTAGATGGACAAGAAGTGCCGCTTCACTTGGTATACGACCAGGTGATGCCTGCCGCCCGTCTCTCGCAACAAGACTGTTCCCTAGACACCATAATCGATAATCTCGATCACCAGCCAGATGTATGATCATATGTAGCTATATGCTTTGATAATCGAAGAATTGCTCCGTCTGTGTTGTGAACTTTGTCTTAACCGGCCATCGGCTTCAGCCTCCCGCGCCAAGGGCTTGGGAGTGTTCCTTGTAAATTATCACCCGTAAGGGAGGGAATTATATTCGGGAACCAGGCAATCCGACCATGTGGTACGAATAGACAGAAAGCACACAGGGAGATATGTTATATTACTGCTTAGCGTAAGAAACATCTTCTGAAGAAAATAGTAACTCTATCGATACCTTTCTTTAGGAGTACTACGTAAATCGTAGGAAAAAAGGCCGTATACTGTTAGTATGCGGCCAAGGGCTTGTGTGAGGGAAGAAGCCCGAATAATGGTCACGACGACCATGGTTAAAACCGTCGTAGCCGATCAATTGTCTACTGAAGATAGCTAGCTTTTGGCTTCACCCGTCTGAGGTACGCATCCGGATGACCCGGTCGTAACAATCGCAGAGGTGCTCCCTTTACCCTCTAGCCGAACAATCGGGAACGTAGATGGTAAGCACAGGAGCAAGGCAACCCAGCTTGACAAATTCTTAGTTCGAATTGATGCAAAAGATGGCGTAAAAAAACGATAAGGAAAGTATGGGTACACAATAAATGTGCGTAAGTGCTTATAACATAAACGCATTGGCTTCGGAAAAGAAGCCCCCGGGTACTGTATTCGGATTTAGCACTTGAAGGTGTAGGCCGAAAAATCATTATTACAAGATCGGTCGAACCGAACGTAGAGTTGGGAAGAAAAAGAAATCAACCCGGCCAGAAATCAAGGTCGGAGGGAGAAGAAATAACAATAAAAAGAAAGAAAGGAGAAAGGTAAAAAGTATGACAACACCGGTCTAGCCGTAGAAGCGCCGAAGACGAGCTACGTTCCATGGGTTTGGTTCAAGGCGGTTGTCCTGCGGGTTCCGAAGACGGTAGGCTCCTCCTGTGAGTACCTCGTCGATGATGAAGGGGCCTTCCCATTTGGGCTTGAGTTTATGCTTCTGCTTCTCCGGTAGTCGTAAGACTAGTTCGCCCACGTTGTATGCTTGTGCCCTGACCTCCCTGCTCTGGTAACGCCGGGCCTGCTGCTGATAAAAAGTAGAACGGGCCCGAGCTATGTCACGCTCCTTTTCCAAGGCATCCAGGTCGTCCTGCCGATCTAACTCGGCCTCTCTTTCCTCGTACATGCGCACTCTTGGTGCATCGTGAATGATATCACAAGGAAGGACCGCTTCGGCCCCGTAGACCATGAAGAGCGGTGTGTATGCCGTTGATCTATTCGGGGTGGTGCGCAAGCCCCATAGAACGGAGTCGAGCTCCTCCACCCACTGACAATCGGACTCTTGAAGAGACCGGACCAAACGTGGCTTGATGCCGCTCATTATGAGGCCGTTTGCTCATTCGACTTGTCCATTAGTCTACGGGTGATAAACCGATGCGTAATCGAGCTTGATGCCCATCTTTGCGCACCAGTCTTTGACCTCCTGGGCCGTGAAATTGGATCCGTTATCAGTTACTATACTGTGTGGGACACCGTAACGGTGTACCACCCCGGATATAAAGTCGATTACTGGTCCGGATTTGGCTGATTTAACAGGTTTGGCCTCTATCCATTTGGTGAACTTGTCGACCATGACCAGTAAGTATTTATTTTTCTTGGTCCCCCCTTTAAGTGGTCCGACCATGTCCAGCCCCCAGACCGCGAAGGGCCAGGTGATCAGAATAGTCCGAAGAGCTGTTGGGGGCATGTGACTTTGGTTTGCGAAAAGTTGACACCCCACGCAATATTTGACAAGTGACTGGGCGTCCGTCCGAGCTGTAGGCCAAAAGAACCCAGCCCGGAAGGCCTTGCTTACTAAGGCTCTTGCTGCGGCGTGATGACCACCCATCCCTGCGTGGACTTCGGCTAATAGCTGCCGCCCTTCTTCCTCAGATATGCACCGCTGTAGTACTCCGGTGGTGCTCTTCTTGTATAACTCTCCTTCATGTACCTTGAAGGCTTTGGAGCGCCGAACTATGCGTCGCGCCTCCGTCTGATCGTCGGGGAGTTCTTTGCGAAGGAGGTAGGCGAGGAAGGGCTCGGTCCATGGCGCGATTACTGCCATGACCTCGTGAGCCGAGGGCGTTTCGTCCATGACGGAGCCGCCGATGATTTGATCGTCTGGTTCGTTTACAGGGGAAACAACCTTGTTTGCACTGGATGGATCGGCGTCCTCTTGATCTGGTCAAACCACAGATGACTTAAAGAGCCGTTCCAGAAAAGTGTTTGGTGGGACAGGATCACGTTTGGCTCCTATTCGAGCCAGTATATCGACAGCTTGATTGTCGTCTCTAGCGACGTGGTGAAATTCCAGCCCCTCGAACCGTGCGGATATCTTGAGGACAGCGTTTCTATATGCCGCCATCTTCAGATTCTTAGCATCAAACTCACCGTTGACTTGAGAGATGGCCAGCTTGGAATCTCCCCGTACCTCCAGCCGCTGTATGCCCATTGAAGCTGCCATCCGAAGACCGTGCAAGAGGGCTTCGTATTTGGCTGCATTGTTGGAGTCGGCATACATGATCTGTAACACGTATCGAACGTTGTCACCTGTGGGGGATGTGAGAACAACTCCAGCCCCCAGTCCGGCCAAAGTTTTGGATCCATCAAAGTACATCGTCCAATGGGAGTATGTACTATATTCTCTGGGGAGTTCGGCTTCTGTTCATTCGGCGAGGAAATCTGCCAATACCTGAGATTTAATAGCTCGGCGTGGTTTGTAGGTAATCTCAAAAGGAAGGAGCTCGATCGCCCATTTGGCTATGCGGCCGGTGGCGTCCCTGTTATTGATTATATCATTCAAGGGGACTTTGGATGCCACCGTAACCGAACACTCTTGGAAGTAGTGTCTTAGCTTCCGTGATGCCATAAAAACTGTATAGGCTATCTTCTGATAGTGCGAGTATCTGGACTTGCATTGCGTTAGTACTTCTGACACGTAGTAGACCGGCTTTTGTATATGGAATTTGTGTCCCTCCTCCTCTCGTTCGACGACGAGCACCGCACTAACGACTTGGTTGGTGGCCGATATGTATAATAACATGGGCTCACCAGCGCCTGGTGCTGTGAGTATGGGGTTACTTGCCAGGAGTGTCTTGATTTCTTCTAACGCAGCCTTTGCTTCGTCGTTCCATTCAAAATTCTTGGTCCGTTTCAGCAACTTATACAGTGGTAAAGCTTTTTCACCAAGGCGGGAGATAAAACGACTTAATGCCGCCACGCAGCCCGCCAATCTTCGGACATGCTTTAGCTCCGTAGGAACAACAAGTTCGGATAAGGCGCGGATCTTTGCTGGATTCGCTTCTATTCCTCTATGTGAAACGATGAATCCGAGCAATTTACCAGTGGGAACGCCGAATACACACTTCTCCGGATTGAGCCGAATATCGTATTCGCGTAGGCTGTCAAAGGTTTGCCTTAAGTCATCGATCAGATTGCTAACGTGTTTGGTTTTAATGACCACATCGTCCACGTACGCCTCGACTGTTTTGCCAATCTGTTTTTCGAGACAGGTCTGGATCATGCGCTGGTATGTAGCCCCAGCGTTTTTTAGCCCGAAAGGCATTGTGTTGAATCAAAATAGCCCATAAGGGGTGATGAATGCGGTTGCCGCTTGATCGGATTCCTTCATTTTAATCTAATGGTACCCGGAATAAGCATCGACGAAACACAGCGAGTCGTGTCCGGCTGTGGCATCAATAATCTGGTCTATTCGTGGTAGAGGGAAAGGGTCCTTGGGGCAGGCCTTGTTGAGGTCTTTAAAATCAACACATAGCCGCCAGGATTTATCTTTCTTTGGTACCATAACCAGGTTTGCCAACCATTCGGGGTGCTTAATGTCCCGAATGAACCCGGCCTCTAGCAATTTAGCCAGTTCTTCACCCATAGCTTGTCGTTTGGGCTCGGAGAAGCGGCGCAGAGTCTGTTTTACGGGCTTAAAACCTGCGATGATGTTCAGACTATGTTCTGCCAGCCATCGTGGGATGCCGGGCATATCGGAAGGGTGCCAGGCGAAGATGTCCCAGTTTTCTTGTACGAAAGCTCGTAGCGCTTCGTCCACTACGGGATCGAGCTGAGCTCCGATGGACGCTGTCTTGTTAGGGTCCATTGGGTGTACCTGAAATTTAATGGTTTCCTTTGCTGGCTTAATGGACGTTGATTTGGGCCTCTTGCTGAGGGTCACGTCGTCTTTGTCCACTGTTGACCGAAGTGCGGTCAGCTCCTCTGCAGCAAAGGTCTCAGCTAGAGCCTCGAGGGCAAGCGCCGCTGTTTTTTTTTCGGCCCGCAAGGCTATATTCGGGTCACTAGCAGCTGTGATTACTCCGTTTGGTCCTGGCATCTTAAGTTTCATATACCCGTAATGTGGTATAGCGTGGAATTTTGCGAAGGCGTCACGTCCCAACAGGGCGTGGTAGCCACTGGGAAGGGCACGATGTGGAAGAGAAGTTCTTTAGATCGGTAGTTATCGGGCGTGCCGAACACTACGTCCAGGGTGATACATCCTGAACAGCGCGCCTCCCTCCCTGGGATTATTCGTCGGAAAGTTGTGCTGCTATGCTCGACACGAGATCGGTCAAACTGCATTTTTTCTAGAGTATCCTTGTAGATTAGGTTTAACCCACTGCCGCCGTCCATTAGCACCCTATGTAATCTGAAGCCATCAATGATGGGGTTCAGGACTAGCGCGGCCGGTGAATGACCGGGAAGAATGGCTGGTCGGTCAGCGTCTCCGAAGGTAATGGGTATATCTGCCCATGCACTTGTTTCTGCCACGTGATATACCTGTTCGAGTTCTTTAAGAGCTCTTTTCCTCCTGTTCCTTGACGGGAATGTTTCGTAGATCGTCAGGACTTCGGTGTTATATTCTGATGGGGTTGTAGAGCGCCAGTTAGACGGTGATTCCTCAAGAATGGCTTCACCACTTTTTGCGATCTGCCTGACGACCCAGCAAGTTCTAAGGCTGTGAGTCGGAGCTGTGTTCAGCAAAACAGAGTGTATAGGGCAGGGTTTGTCCAGTAGTCCATCCAGGACAGTACTGACCCCTGAAAGGGGCTTGTTCCTCTTTTTTGCGGGCTCGGGTTTGGCTGGCCGGTTTGGAGGTATCCTATAGTGCCGATCTCCTCTAGGGTATTCGGTAGAGGTTGGTTCCGAAAATAGCCGCTCAGCTTGCCAAGCACTTTCCATGGCACAATACTTCTGTACCAAGCTTGACAGCTCGTCAAAGTCAACGATGTGCCGCCGCGCCAGGGCATTTAGGATCCCCTTGTCGTGGCAGTTACGGTTGAAGGTTGCCATTATATCTTGATCACTAAGGCCCCGTATTTTGTTTCGGGCGAGTAGTAGTCTGGCCCAGTAATGATGGACCGACTCCCCTGATAAATGCACAATGTCCGATAAGTCCGAAGACTTGGGCTCTGTTGTGATGCTCGAGTCATCAGCTTGGGAGGTGGGTGGGAGAAGGTTGGACTCCACGCCACGGTGAGAGTTCGGGATCAAGGATTCCGAACTGTGCGATAGAACAGGGATCGACACCGGACTGTCTCCGGAATGAAAGCCAGAGTCCGGGTTGCAAGCAGGGTCTCGGTGATCGTAGATTGGAGTATAAACCGTTTTTAATTCCGGTAGCTGGGAAGTCAAGCCCTCCGCCAGACACTCGATGGTGGCGACAAGGTGGGTGACCGTGGGGACGTGAATCTCCCTATGGTCGGGTTTAAGCCCGAGCCGGTCATAGACCGGGGTCTGGTCATCGGCCATTCGCATAATCTCCATCCGATCAAACAACTCGTTGAGAAACGAGGCGATGGTGGGATGCGTGTCGCTGAAGTGAGTGCGGTCGGCACGCGACATCGCAGTTCCAGAGTCGCGCGAAAGCGTGTTCGGATTCTGTTCAACCATGGTAGATCCGGTAGCGACGACCGGACCGGGTGGCCCAGATGGTCCGGAGACAGCAATTTCATCTCCGGAGACAAGGCCCGATGTCTTCGGCGCCGAGGCATCGGGATCTGCGGGCCTCTCCGTAGGGGTCAAGGATTCCATCAGTACGAGTTTTCCCGGGAATCAGCTGAGAACTCTAGGGTTCCAAACCTGATCCCTTGTTCGGGGGGAAAGTTTCCGATCTGGCATGGATGGCCGACCGGGTAAGTGCGCGACGAGATGTCGCTGCTCACGCGGATCTGACCTGGGATGAGAATTCCCTGGGCACAGATCTCGCCATTGATAAGAAGGCGAGCCATCGATTCCTTCCGGCGATCACAACGGAACTCTCAATGAAAGCACCAATGTCGGTGTCAAAACCGGCGGATCTCGGGTAGGGGGTCCCGAGCTGTGAGACTAGGATCGATGGTAACGAGAGATGAAGGGGACAAGGTTTTACCCAGGTTCGGGCCCTCCTATGGAGGTAATACCCTACATCCTGCTTGATTATATTGATTGTATGAGGATTACAGAGTTGATCTACCACGAGATCGTATGACTAAAACCCTAGATGAGTTCTGTTGTCCTACCACCTAAAACCCTCCGGCTTATATAGACGCCGAGGGTACCTAGGGTTTATACATGGTCGGTTACACGTCGAAGGGATAAACATGCCTATTCGCTACTTTAGACTTGGAGGACATGCCACGATCCTTGAAGCTTCCATCCTAGAGACAACATCCTCGATCCATCCAGTGTCCGGCGAACGGCCCATACAGTCCGGCCCATAGGAAATAGGTCGGACTCCCGAGGACCCCTTAAACCAGGACTCCCTCAATCCCCACGCTTAGGCTCTTTGGTATCCTTGAATATTTCTTGGGGTGCCTTGGGCATCCCCAAGCTTAGGCTCTTGCCACTCCTTATTCCATAGTCCATCCAATCTTTACCCAAAACTTGAAAACTTCACAACACAAAACTCAACAGAAAACTCGTGAGATCCGTTAGTATAAGAAAAATAAATCACCACTTTAGGTACTGTTGTGAACTCATTCTTTATTTATATTGGTGTAATATCTACTGTATTCCAACTTCTCCATGGTTCATACCCCCTGATACAACCCATAGATACATCAAAATAAGCAAACAACACAAAGAAAACAGAATCTGTCAAAAACAGAACAGTCTGTAGCAATCTGTAAACTTAGAATACTTTTGTAACTCCAAAAATTCTGAATAATTAGGACAATATGGGAAATTTGTATATCAATCTTGTGTAAAAATTTCAGAGTCATTCGACGCTCTGGTGAATTTATAAAATTCCTGGACTTAGCGCAAAAGTTTCTGTTTTTCAACAAAATCAAATCAACAATCACCGTAGACCATCCCAAAGGTCTTACTTGGCTCAAACACTAATTAAAGAAATAAAACACAATTACTACAGAGGTACTAATGTGTAAAACACTCAAAAACAGGAACAAAAACAAACAAAAATAAAGAGATAAAATAAAATTGGGTTGCCTCCCAACAAGCGCTATTGTTTAACGCCCCTAGCTAGGCATAACACAATAGATCTAGGTGTTGTCATCTTTGGTACTCAATCCATAAGTAGCTCTCATAATAGATTCATAAGGTAATTTAATTTTATTTCTAGGAAAGTGTTCCATGCCTTTCCTGAACGGAAATTGGAATCTAATGTTTCCTTCTTTCATATCAATAATTGCACCGATCGTTCTAAGGAAAGGTCTACCAAGAATAATAGGACATGTAGGATTGCAATCTATATCAAGAACAATGAAATGTACGGGCACATAATTCCTATTTGCAACAATAAGAACATCATTAATCCTTCCCATAGGTTTCTTAATAGTGGAATCCGCTAGATGCAAATTTAAAGAGCAATCATCAAGATCATGAAAACCTAGCACATCACATAAAGTTTTCGGAATCGTGGAAACGCTAGCACCCAAATCACACAAAGCATGGCACTCATAATCTTTAATTTTAATCTTAATAGTAGGTTCCCACTCATCATAAAGCTTTCTAGGTATAGAAACTCCCAACTCAAGTTTTTCTTCAAAAGATTTCATCATAGCATCAACGATATGTTTAGTAAAAGCTTTATTTTGATTATAAGCATGCGGAGAATTCAACATGGATTGCAACAAGGAAATACAATCAACCAAAGAACAACTATCATAATTGAAGTCCTTGAAATCCAAAAGAGTGGGTTCATTGCTATTTAAAGTTTTGACCTCTTCAATCCCACTTTTATCAATTTTAGCATTAAGATCTATAAACTCCGAAACATTGGGACGACTTTTAACTAAAGTTGACTTATCTCCAGTCCCATCTTTACCAAGATTTGTATTAGAAAACAAAGATTCAATAGGAGTCACATCAATCACTTTAAGATCTTCATCATTATTTAAGGATTCTGGCTTCGCGGCCATTCTATTGACTAAGGTAGCTTGTTTATGAGAAATTTGGCCTACTAAATTTTCAAGATGAGCAAACTGAGATTTCAAATCATAAAATTCCTTAGACATATCATCAAGTTATTTATTCATGTATTCCAGCATAGCCTTTTGTTCTTTAAGCTCGTTTTTAACACATTTTTTTTCTTTTTGGAACACAGTACACACGCAAGCGCTCATGAACACAGTACAGACGCAGACGCAAGCGCTCATACCCTCCGGCTTGGCTCGACCCGCACGTTCCCCCCCCTCCTCCGTGTGACGGCGGAAGCGACGTCCGTGAGAGGGGTCACACTACAGAGCCGCGTGCCGGGTGGTTGCACCCGCCACCACATTTCGGGACGTGCAAGAGGGCCCAGCGCAAGACCTCGCAGCATAGCTAACCCCCCGAAAGTCCCCCGTCCCGTCAAACCCTGGCACAGTTGACCGACGGATCTATGCTACTTCTTGAGCTTG
Source organism: Elymus sibiricus (assembly GCA_039707655.1). Classification (NCBI taxonomy): domain Eukaryota; kingdom Viridiplantae; phylum Streptophyta; class Magnoliopsida; order Poales; family Poaceae; genus Elymus; species Elymus sibiricus. Next base: position 56,771,546 of record CM077665.1, read on the forward strand.
CGTTGGTTTTCCCTTGAAGAGGACAGGGTGATGCAGCAAAGTAGATAAGTATTTCCCTCAGTTGTTGAGAACCAAGGTCTCAATCCAGTAGGAGGTACAAGCAAGGCCCCAATCTTTGCACCTACACAAACAATCAAACACTTGCACCCAACACTAAAAAGGGGTTGTCAATCCCTTCACGGTTACTTGCAAGGATGAGATCTAATAGAGATAGATATAAAAGATTACTAAAACGAAAAGTAAAACAAAAGTAAAAAGATTGCAGCAAAGTATTTTTGGTATTTTTGGTTTATAGATCTGAAAATATAATATGGAAAATAGACCCGGGGCCCATAGGTTTCACTAGAGGCTTCTCTCTTGAAGGAAAATAATATGGTGGGTGAACAAATTACTGTCGAGCAATTGATAGAAAAGTGCATAGTTATGATGATATCCAAGGCAATGATTATGCATATAGGCATCACGTCCGTGTCAAGCAGACCGAAACGATTCTGCATCTACTACTATTACTCCACACATCGACCGACTCCTGCCTGCATCTAGATTATTAAGTTCATGAAGAACAGAGTAACGCATTAGGTAAGATGACATGATGTAGAGGGATAACCTCAAGCAATATGATGAAAACCCCATCTTTTTATCCTCGATGGAAACAATACAAATACATGCCTCGCTACCCCTACTTTGTCACTGGGTGAGGACACCGCAAGATTGAACCCAAAACTAAGCACTTCTCCCATTGCAAGAATTACCAATCTAGTTGGCCAAACCAAACCAATAACTTGAAGAGACTTGCAAAGATATGAAATCATGCATATAAGAATTCAGAGAAGATTCAAATAATATTCATAGATAAGTTGATCATAAATCCACAATTCATCGGATCTCGACAAACACACCGCAAAAGAGTATTACATCGGATAGATCTCCATGAAGATCATGAAGAACATGGTATTGAAGAACATAGAGAGAGAAGAAGCCAGCTAGCTAATAGGTATGGACCCGAAGGTCTGAGGTGAACTACTCACGCATCATCGAAGGGGCAATGGAGTTGATGTAGATGCCCTCCGTGATCGAATCCCCCACCGGCAGATTACCGGAAAAGGCTCCAGGATGGGATCTCACGGGAACAGAGGCTTCTGGCGGTAGAAAAGTATTATCGTGGCTCTCTTTGGTATTGCGGGAATATTTGGGAATTTATAGGACGAAGATTAGGGTTAGGAGGCCTGCAGGCGGGCCACAAGCCAGGAGGGCGCCCCCCCTAGGGCGCGCCCTGCAGGTTGTCGTCTGCCGGCAGGTGTCCTGCCCTCCTCTCCTAGTCTGGCAGGTTTCTTCTGGTCCAAGAAAAATCATATCGAAAATTTTATTCCGTTTGGACTCCGTTTAATATTCCTTATCTGCAATACTCAAAAACAAGGAAAAAACAGAAACTGGCACTGGGATCTAGGTTAATAGGTTAGTCCCAAAAATAATATAAAATAGCATATTAATGCATATAAAACATCCAAAACAGATAATATAATAGCATGGAACAATCAAAAATTATAGATACGTTGGAGACGTATCAATCTACCCCTTTGACTTTCACCGGACAAGGTTTGACCGAGGGACATTTCCACCTGGTTGTGATAGGTCAGCCCATAGGTACAATTCGGATCAAGGTCCGGTCCCAACCCACCGCAAGATTCCCTCCGTGTCTACCCGACGTGGTCGTTTCCACCCCCCGTGTGACGGCGACAGCGACGTCCCTGATGAGGGGCACGCTACGGAGCCGCGTGCCGGGTGCTTACACCTGTCACCACTCTTCCACACGTGTAAGAGGGCCTGGCGCAAGACCTCGCGGCATAGCCCCCCCTCCAGGTCCCCCGTCCCGTCAAACCCTGGCACAGTTGACCGAACGGATCTACCCCTTTGACTTTCACCGGACAGGGTTTGGCCGAGGGACATTTCCACCTGGTTGTGATAGGCCAGCCCATAGGTACACTTCGGATCAAGGTCCGGGCCCAACCCACCGCAAGATTCCCTCCGTGTCTACCCGACTTGGCCGTTTCCACCCTCCATGTGACTGCGGCAGCGACGTCCGTGAGTGCGGGGGGGGCACGCTACGGAGCCACGTGCCGGGTGCTTTCACCTATCACCACTCTTCCACACGTGCAAGAGGGCCTGGCGCAAGACCTCGCGGCATAGCCCCCCTCCAGGTCCCCCGTCCCGTCAAACCCTGGCACAGTTGACCGGACGGATCTACCCCTTTAACTTTCACCGGACGGGGTTTGACCGAAGGACATTTCCACCTGGTTGTGATAGGCCAGCCCATAGGTACACTTCGGATCAAGGTCCGGGCCCAACCCACCGCAAGATTCCCTCCGTGTCTACCCGACGTGGCCGTTTCCACCCTCCATGTGACGGCGGCAGCGACGGCCGTGAGGGGGGCATGCTACAGAGCCACGTGCCGGGTGCTTACACCTGTCACCACACTTCCACATGTGTAAGAGGGCAGGGCTCAAGTCCTCGCGGCATAGCCCCCTCCGGGCACCCCCGTCCCGTCAAATCCTGGCACAGTTGACCGGACAGATCTACCCCTTTGACTTTCACCGGACAGGGTTTGACCGTGGGACATTTCCACCTGGCTGTGATAGGCCAGCCCATAGGTACACTTCGGATCAAGGTCCGGGCCCAACCCACCGCAAGATTCCCTCCGTGTCTACCCGACGTGGCCGTTTCCACCCTCCGTGTGACGGCGGCAGCGACGTCCGTGAGGGGGGTCACGCTAAGGAGCCGCGTGCCGGGTGGTTGCACCCACCACCACATTTCGGGACATGCAAGAGGGCCCAGCGCAAGACCTCGCGGCATAGCTACCCACCAAAAGTCCCCCGTCCCGTCAAACCCTGGCCCAGTTGACCGACAGATCTACCCCTTTGACTTTCACCGGACAGGGTATGACCGAGGGACATTTCCACCTGGTTGTGATAGGCCAGCCAATAGGTACACTTCGGATCAAGGTCAGGGCTCAACCCACCGCAAGATTCCGTCCGTGTCTACCTGACGTGGCCATTTCCACCCTCCGTGTGACGGCGGCAACGACGTCCATGATGGGGGGCATGCTACGGAGCCGCGTGCCGAGTGCTTATACTTGTCACCACTATTCCACACGTGTAAGAGGGCCTCGCGCAAGACCTCGTGGCATAGCTACCCCCCAAAAGTCCCCCGTCCCGTCTATCCCTGACATAGTTTACCGGACGGATCTACCCCTTTGAATTTCACCGGACGGGGTTTGACCGAGGGACATTTCCACCTGGCTGTGATAGGCCAGCCCATAGGTACACTTCGGATCAAGGTCCGGGCCCAACCGACCGCAAGATTCCCTCCGTGTCTACCCGACGTGGTCGTTTCCACCCTCTGTGTGACGGCGGTAGCGACGTCCGTGAGGGGGGTCACGCTACGGAGCCGCGTGCCGGGTGGTTGCACCCGCCACCACATTTCGGGACGTGCAAGAGGGCCCAGCGCAAGACCTCGCGGCATAGCTACCCCCCAAAAGACCCCCATCCCGTCAAACCCTGGCACAGTTGACCGGCGGATCTACCCCTTTAACTTTCACCGGACAGGGTTTGCCTGAGGGACATTTCCACCTGGTTGTGATACGCCAGCCCATAGGTACAGTTCGGATCAAGGTCTGGGCCCAACCCACCGCAAGATTCCCTCCGTGTCTACCCGACGTGGCCGTTTCCACCCTGCGTGTGACGGCGGCAGCGACGTCCATGAGGGGGGTCATGCTAAGGAGCCGCGTGCCGGGTGGTTGCATCCGCCACACCACATTTCGGGACGTGCAAGAGGGCCCAGCGCAAGACCGCGCGGCATAGCTACCCCCCAAAAGTCCCCCGTCCCGTCAAACCCTGGCACAGTTGACCGACGGATCTACCCCTTTGACTTTCACCGGACAGGGTTTGACTGAGGGACATTTCCACCTAGTTGTGATAGGCCAGCCCATAGGTACACTTCGGATCAAGGTCCGGGCCCAACCCACCGCAAGATTCCCTCGATGTCTACCTGACGTGGCCGTTTCCACCCTCCGTGTAACGGCGGCAGCGACGTCCGTGATGGGGCGCACGCTACGGAGCCGCGTATCGGGTGCTCACACCTGTCACCACTCTTCCACGCATGTAAGAGGGCCTGGCGCAAGACCTCGCGGCATAGCCCCCCTCCAGGTCCCACATCCCGTCAAACCCTGCCACAGTTGACCGGACGAATCCACCCCTTTGACTTTCACCGGCCAGGGTTTGACCGAGGGACATTTCCACCTGGCTGTGATAGGCCAGCCCATAGGTACACTTCGGATCAAGGTCCGGGCCCAACCCACCGCAAGATTCCCTCCGTGTCTACCCGACGTGGCCGTTTCCACCCTCCGTGTGACGGCGACAGCGACATCCGTGAGGGGGGGCATGCTACGGAGCCGCGTGCCGGGTGCTTACACCTGTCACCACTCTTCCATACGTGTAAGAGGGCCTGGCGCAAGATCTCGCGGCATAGCCCCCCTCTGGGTCCCCCATCCCGTCAAACCGTGGCACAGTTGACCGGACGGATCTACCCCTTTGACTTTCACCGGACGGGGTTTGACCGAGGGACATTTCCACCAGGCTGTGATAGGCCTGCCCATAGGTACACTTCAGATCAAGGTTCGGGCCCAACCCACCGCAAGATTCCCTCCGTGTCTACCCGATGTGGTCGTTTCCACCCTCCGTGTGACGGCGGCAGCGACGACCGTGAGGGGGGTCACGCTACGGAGCCGCGTGCCGGGTGGTTGCACCCGCCACACCACATTTCCGGATGTGCAAGAGGGCCCAGCGCAAGACCGCGCGGCATAGCTACCCCCCAAAAGTCCCCCGTCCCGTCAAACCCTAGCACAGTTGACCGGCGGATCTACCCCTTTGACTTTCACCGGACAGGGTTTGACCGAGGGACATTTCCACCTGGTTGTGATAGGCCAGCCCATAGGTACACTTCGGATCGAGGTCCGGGCCCAACCCACCGCAAGATTCCCTCCATGTCTACCCGACGTGGCCGTTTCCACCCTCCGTGTGACGGCGGCAGCGACGTCCGTGATGGGGGGCACGCTACGGATCCGCGTGTCGGGTGCTTACACCTGTCACCACTCTTCCACACATGTAAGAGGGTCTGGCGCAAGACCTCGCGGCATAGCCCCCCTCCAGGTCCCCCATCCCGTCAAACCCTGCCACAGTTGAACGGACGAATCCACCCGTTTGACTTTCACCGGACGGGGTTTGACCGAGGGACATTTCCACCTGGCTGTGATAGGCCAGCCTTTCGGATCAAGGTCCGGGCCCAACCCACCGCAAGATTCCCTCCGTGTCTACCCGACGTGGCCGTTTCCACCCTCCGTGTGACGGCGGCAACGACATCCGCGAGGGGGGGCACGCTACGGAGCCGCGTGCCGGGTGCTTACACCTGTCACCACTCTTCCACATGTGTAAGAGGGCCTGGCGCAAGACCTTGCGGCATAGCCCCCCTCCGGGTCCCCCATCCCGTCAAACCCTGGCACAGTTGACTGGACAGATCTACCCCTTTGACTTTCACCGGACGGGGTTTGACCGAGGGACATTTCCACCTGGCTGTGATAGGCCAGCCCGTAGGTACACTTCATATCAAGGTTCGGGCCCAATCCACCGCAAGATTCCCTCCGTGTCTACCCGACGTGGCCGTTTCCACCCTCCGTGTGACGGCGGCAGCGACGTCCGTGAGGGGGGTCACGCTACGGAGCCGCGTGCCGGGTGGTTGCACCTGCCACCACATTTCAGGACGTGTAAGAGGGCCCAGCGCAAGACCTCGCGGCATAGCTACCCCCCAAAAGTCCCCCATCCCGTCAAACCCTAGCACAGTTGACCGGCGGATCTACCCCTTTGACTTTCACCAGACAGGGTTTGACCGAGGGACATTTCCACCTGGTTGTGATAGGCCCACTAGTAGAAAACATGGCTTTGGTCCAGGCCAGATCAGCGCTTTGGTCCAGGCCGGATCAGCGCTTTAGTCCCCATGTAAAAACTTCCAATACCATGCAACAAAGTGTTTCACCTTTTTATTCATCAGCAACTGATTTTCAATATGTTGATCCATACATGCCGATGGACGGGAGAATTGGCCATGGTACTAGCTATTCGGCCAATTACCCTCGAACATCATATGCTACACCCCATGCTACTAATTGTTTGGCACCATACGCAACTGTTGATGTCCGTAATTCGGCTCCGCACCTTCACGGTCAAGGCCGAATAAGTGAAACTTCTGCAGGAGCACAAATACTTCACCTACTACCGTGGCATATCATGTTCCTCCTGCACAATTACAGAATTTCGGTGACATCTCATTACCGAAAGAGTCTAAAAGTGTCGGGGGGCAATTCTATCCAGATTGGGTCGTTAAGAAAAATCTTACGTCTTTTTGGGACGAATGCAGAGTTGTTCTACATGAATTAATAAAAGAGGGAACGCCTATTAATTCTGCTGCAATACAAGCTAGATTATGTCAAAAAGAGAAAGCATTGGGTGTGGATAGAATTATCAAAAAGAGTGGTGATTCGGATAACAAAGTTAATTCGGTTATTGAAAAGACCGAATCAAATATTATGTATGCCGAATCTATTCTAGGAAACGAGGATGACAAGGTATTGGGGAGCTATTCGAAAGAGGAACAAGATGTCGTTCAAGTAACGTAACCATCATGGTCTCCCAACGTATTCGAGCAGGTATGTCTAACAGGTGATTTACCTATCTTCCGATTTGGTCGCAACTTTATTGTTGATGCTTCTATAAGGAAAATTCTCATAAGTAATTTTGAAAGACCAATGAAGAAGGGTAATTTACTTGTTAGCAATAAAATTGTTATAGAACATATCGGTCAACCAATTGTGCCATTTATAAAGACCAATAGTAACTTATTATTGCAGCCAAAGTTTTCCCCATTGCTTTATCAAAATTTCATATCTAATTGGGTAGCTTTGCTTGTTTCATACTTGGCTTGCACTTGGTCTCAATTGAGACATGTGTGTTCTAACTATTTTCGTTTCAAAAATTTAAAGCCAAGGTTAAATTCTTTTGAGAAAGCTGATGCTAGTATAATATCTTACCCAATGTCATCGGAAAAAGAATGCGAGAGAAAATTCATAGCCGAATGGAAAGATGCCAAATCTGAACCATTCACGTGCTTAGTTTCAAAGCCGTTCCCACATCAAGATCGGCTAGAAAACAAGAAGTTTACCTTCAATTCGAACATGTGTGATCAAATTTTTGATTTGTTGTTGAGAAATAATTATATTAGAATTCTTGATCACCATGTCAAGCCATCAATTCAAGGACGAATGTATTGTAAGTTGCATGATTCGTTCAAGCATAATTTTGAGGAATGCAATATGTTTCGTCAAATAGTTAAATCGGCCATAGACAAAGGACGATTGAAATTTGTTGAAACACCAAGAGATGACCAGTCTATTCTGATTGGTCCTGATGGCAAACACTTTTTGCATCGGCTGCTTCAAGCCGATCCATTCAAACATGAGAAGGTAAAAATAGCGGATAATGGAATCAAGCTTTCAAGTAAAGAAGTTGTTCAAGAACGCAATGAAAATATTATTGAAGGCAGGAGTTCAATTGAAGTTGCAACGAAGACGCTAAGTATTGGGGGGCAACAAAAAATCCAAAGATCGATGCAAGCACAACCAAAGAAAGCAAAGGCCGAGGTAAGCACAAAGGTAAAAAGCCAAAAGTCACTTTCGCGCAGCTATTGGAAAAATACAAGAAGATGAGTGAAGAGAAAAGTGCTTATCGGCCAACTAATGCAAAAGCATCAAGATCACCCCCTAGGCGCAAATCCAAGGATCGGTATTGTCAAGAAGAGAATTTGAATGCAACATATGCATATCCTTATTTTGGGCCGCCAATACCAATGTCGTGGGTGCCTCCCTATGCTCACGTAAATTCATATCCATCATATGGCAGGGATGATACAAGGGCACATTCCCCATATTATTATAAACCATCTCACCAGTATTATGCAGCTCCAAGAAGACCAACGTTCAGTGAGCAGTCATATGTTCAAGACCGTTTCAGTAAAAAAGAATCGGTCCGGAGCACAAGGAAGAATAAGGAGGTGGTTGAGCAAGTCTACCGTGTCAAAAGAGATGGTCGTAAGAGTGCCACTTCAGACGAGATCTCAAGTAAAAAAGAGCCAATTAAAGTGTTGACATTGGCTACAAAAGGCACCGAGGCAAGTCAATTAAGTGCCAAGTCTGAAGGGAAGAAGTTGAAAGTGCACAAGGTAAAACAAGAATTGTCATTAGTTCAAACAAAATCACAGCCGGGGCGCCCACTCGGCTTATCGTATTGGCAAAAGAAGAAATTACAAAAACTTGGTGCACAAGAGCTTGAAAAGAGAAACATGGAATGGGTTCCCAAAGGAAGTACTCAAAACAAGAATGATGTGCAAGCTTCCATTGCAAGAAGTGCGACAAAGGTAAAGAAGGAAAATAGTGAAAATTATGAACAACCAAGCCGAAGGTTTCAACGTCTTTGGTGCACACATTATCCACATTCTACAACTATGCCATTGATGCCGATGAGATGGAATTCATCTTCAGGTATGACTGGTTACCCTCCATGGACTTATTTTGATCCATGGACGCAGTATAACTTCTTACATCATGCAAGGGTTTTACCTCATCACCATACATTCGATTAGCTGTATTTTGTTGCTAATCAAAGTGGCCGATATATAACTATCGCCCGAAGCAAAGACATGGCCGATCTAGAATTATCGCCCTAAGCATATAAATGGCCGATGGAGTGTTGACATCATCCTTAGAACAAACTCTAAACAAGTTATTTTTCGGCACGCAAGCTTCACCGAAAAACAGGGGGGCATGTGTTGACACCCGATTTTGGCATGGTCGAAAACATAATTAAGAAGGCCTCAAATGGAAAAGTGCTCAAAATGAGAAAGTTCCGTATCGTCGAAAGGAGAAACTTTAATATTTGGGCCATAGCCATCCGATCTCATCTCTAAGGCCGAAGTTATGTTCGAAGTACTGAGATTTTGTATGCAGAACACTATTCGGCTGATTACGCCCCCAAGACGGCCTCATATGAGAAAAGTTTCTACAGGGATTGTCTTCGTCTCGTCGAAACGGTCGATTTTGATATAAAAATCGTCTCAATCCGAGTTCGTATGCAAAAGTTAGAGCCATCGGAATGCAGCTCTGCCAAGATGCAAAATATGGCGCGCCCCACCAGACACGTGTCTGATGGGTAGCGCCACCAATCAGCTGTTTTGCGTAAGAGATTAGGCCCTCAAGATGGCTTCAAATTGAAAAACGTTCAACACGAAAGTTGTTCGTATCGTCGAAGCGGTCAAATTTGCTTTTGGGATCATCTTCATCCGAGGTCGTTTGTGGCCTCTGGGACCTAAAAACCAAACTAATGTCCCAGACATACCTAAATCCGAGTTCGGTTAATTTTGGAAAGATTTGGATTTGATTTGGAGTCTTTTTCTTGTACGGGAAGTCCAGCCGCCTCATAAATAGTTGAGAGGTGACGGCCGATTGAACAACACACAATCGAACAAAAACATCTACTATTTTTTCGTATTCATCTATCTCCTACCCTTGTATCTTTCTTCTCGTTCTTCGTTCGTTCTTCTCTTGAAGGCCAGCGATCCACGAGGCCCTAGGGGCGATCAGGTTGACCTAGGGCAGCTCATAGCCGCCGCGCGCCCTGACGGGGTCCCTCCCGGGCGTGTGGGGTTTCGGGTCTACAAAAATGCCCGCCGGATTGCTTGCGTACCGCCCTTCAGGACGGGTCTCCTTCGACGTGAGCTGCGGTGCATCACCCTCGACGTTGGAGGTACACGATGACGTGTTCGTGTGCGAACAGTACCGCTAGTATCTCCTGCTTGGGGGTATTCTGATCCGGACGACGAGTAGTGTTTGCAATGGCGAACACTTTTATCTCTATTATGTAGTGCTTGGGGTCTCCTGATTCGGAAGAGTAGGTTTGCAATCCGGAAGAGTAGGATTGGTATCTTCAATTATGCAGTACTTTCTGTAATGGATATCTGAACTATTATTTCTATTATGTCCCTGTTTAAGTATGGTTTGTGTGTAAGAATATTTAGTATGATGTGAGCAAGCTTTTTGAAGCATTGTGATGTATGTGATGAAGATTGTCCATGGTTACAGCGCAATAAGCAAGGGACACACGCGAAGAAAAAGTGAAGACTTTCTCTCCACAACTATTCTGATGATGGCGTTGATCTAGAATATCACTGCAGTTAAATATAATATTAACTAAAATTATCAAACTATTTATTTGTTAAAAAGAATGAACTAAAAAGAATCAACTAAAATATTAACTAAAAAGAATGAACTAAAAAATCAACTAAAATATTAACTAAAATCACCCACATAGCATGTGCTAAAAAGTTGCGATGGTGTAGTTTGTACACGAAGTGTATCCAGTTTTTGCCGTAACCCTCTCAACTTTTTAGCACATGCTATGTGGGTGAAATGATGATACCATGCCAACTATCAACCATTTCAGAGTTCATTTGCAGTGCTTTTCAATTCAGGGTCATTTTAGCTCAAAATAAATAATGAAATGCATGAAAAATAGCAAATGAAGTCAGAAAAGGTTTGAAAAGTGATGATGTAGCTTTGAATGGTGCATATTGAATGCAGAAAAAGTCTTGAGTTCAAATATGTTTAAAAAATTGAAATCCTTTTGTAACAGATGAGTTTTCGTCCGAAACCCTTACACTTCGAAAGAGATTGTCCAGTTTGTACACGAAGTGCATCCAGTTTTTGCCGTAACCCTCTCAACTTTTTAGCACATGCTATTTGGTGAAATGATGATACCATGCCAACTTGCAACCATTTCAGAGTTCATTTGCAGTGCTTTACAATTCAGGGTCGTTTTATCTCAAAATAAATCATGAAATGTATGAAAAATAGCAAATGAAGTCAGAAAAGGGTTGAAAAGTGATGATGTGGCTTTGAATGGTGCATATTGAATGCAGAAAAAGTCTTGAGTTCAAATATGTTTAAAAAATTGAAATCCTTTTGTAACAAAAGAGTTTTCGTCCAAAACCCTGACACTTCGAAAGAGATTGTCCAGTTCGTACACGAAGTGCATCCAATTTTTGCCGTAACCCTCTCAAGTTTTTAGCACATGCTACGTGGGTGAAATTATGATACCATGCCAACTTGCAACCATTTCAGAGTTCATTTGCAGTGCTTGTCAATTCAGGGTCATTTTAGCTCAAAATAAATCATGAAATGCATGAAAAATAGCAAATGAAGTCAGAAAAGGGTTGAAAAGTGATGATGTGGCTTTGAATGGTGCATATTGAATGCAGAAAAAGTCTTGAGTTAAAATATGTTTTAAAAAAAAGAAATCCCTTTGTAATAGACGAGTTTTCGTTCGAAACCCTGATATACTTCGAAGGAGATTGTCAAGTTTGTACACGAAGTGCATCTAGTTTTTCCCGTAACCCTCTCAACTTTTTAGCACATGTTATGTGGGTGAAATTATGATACCATGCCAATTTTCAACCATTTCAGAGTTCATTTGCAGTGCTTTTCAATCTCACGGTCTTCATAGCTCAAAATAAATCATGAAATGCATGAAAAATAGCAAATGAAGTCAGAAAAGGGTTGAAAAGTAATGATGTGGCTTTGAATGGTGCATATTGAATACAGAAAAAGTCTTGAGTTAAAATATGTTTAAAAATGAAATCCCTTTGTAATAGTCGAGTTTTCGTCCGAAACCCTGATACTTCGAAGGAGATTGTCCAGTTTGTACACGAAGTGCATCCAGTTTTTCCCGTAACCCTCTCAACTTTTTAGCACATGCTATGTGGGTGAAATTATGATACCATGCCAATTTTCAACCATTTCAGAGTTCATTTGAAGCGTTTTTCAATCTCAGGGTCTTCTTAACTCAAAATAAATCATGAAATGCATGAAAAATAGCAAATGAAGTCAGAAAAGGGTTGAAAAGTGATGATGTGGATTTGAATGGTGCATATTGAATACAGAAAAAGTCTTGAGTTAAAATACGTTAAAAAATGAAATCCCTTTGTAATAGACGAGTTTTCGTCCGAAACCCTGATACTTCGAAGGAGATTGTCCAGTTTGTACACAAAGTGCATCCAGTTTTTCCCGTAACCCTCTCAACTTTTTAGCAATGCTATGTGTGTGAAATTAGGATACCATGCCAATTTTCAACCATTTCAGAGTTCATTTGCAGTGCTTTTCAATCTCAGGGTCTTCTTAGGTCAAAATAAATCATGAAATACATGAAAAATAGAAAATGAAGTCAGAAAAGGTTTGAAAAGTGATGATGTAGCTTTCAATGGTGCATATTGAATGTAGAAAAAGTCTTGAGTTCAAATATGTTTAAAAAATTGAAATCCCTTTGTAATAGACGTGTTTTTGTCCGATCAAAGTTATTTAACTTAATATTATATAAAATTTATGCAACTAAAATTATCAAAGTTATTTAAAAAAAACTTTAATAGGAAAAAGAATATTCATAAAGTATTTTTTGTTAAGAACTTTTAATATGAAAAAAAAATAACATAAAAAAATAGCAAAAGTGAAAATAGATGCGAATTTATAGAGAAAAATTCAACCTCAATTCAAAGTGCTTTGAATTTAGGTTGAATTTTCTCTATAAATTCGCATCTATTTTCACATAGTAGGCCCACAGAGCAGAAACAGGTCGGTTAGGCCCACAGGCCTGCTTTAGAGAGGAGCTCAATGTTGCAGCCACGGCGGGGCTCATAAACAGGTCCGGGCGACCTTCGCTTGGCGAGGTGGGACTAAACATCCAACCGCACCGCGGCTATGCCAGGCACAGGCATTTGGTCCCGATTGGTGCCACCAACCGGGACTAATGCCCCCCTTTAGTCCCGGTTGGTGCCACCAGCCGGGACTAAAGGTCTCTGCTTCCCGCCCTTTGGGCTCTTGGAAATTGACCTTTAGTCCCGGTTGGTGGCTACAACCGGGACTAAAGGGTGGCATTAGTCCCGGTTGGAGCCACCAACCGGGATTAAAGGGTGGGCTATATAAAGGGCACATAGAAAAATTTCCAATCCATTGCAGTTTCTTCTCTCCTCGGCGCCGACGACGACATCGACGCCGCAAGGCTGCCGGATTTTGCCGACGCCCTGCCGTCCCCGAGCCCGCTGACCGTCGCCAGCGCCGGACCTCCTCGCGTGCCCTCCTCCCCGTCGCCGTCGCCGCGCCCTGCCCCTCCGTCACCGTCGCCTCGCCCTGCCCCGCCGTCATCGCGCCCCTGCCCCTACGTCGTCGTCGCCGTCGCCGCGCCCTGCCCCTACGTCGCCGTCGCCGTCGCCTCGCCCTGCCCCGCTGTCGTCGTCGCCTCGCCCTTCCCTGCCGTCGCCTCCCCCTACCCCGTCGCCACGCCCCTGCCGGCCTCGACGTCGCCGCGCCGGCCCCTGCCCCCACAGTGAGCCCATTGAACATGGCTTGTTGATGCTGATGGCTTGTTGCTTTTTGAGAGTTCTTGTTTATTGTTAATTATCGTCATGTTCATAGGTGAGAGTTCTTGTTTATAGTTATGAGAAAAAGGAACTCAATGAAGATTGTGCTTTCTTTATTGTTATCAAGAAAAAAATTCTAAAATTGGGGCTTCGGTGATAGTGAGATTTTTATCCCCATTGAGGATAGTGAGATTTTTTAAATGAGACAGTCCATGTCATTTTATTATTACTTATATATGTTTACCGTATCGCCTTATTGTTGTTTTTAGAAATTGTCGTATCCCGTATCGTCGTACCCGTATCACCGTATCAATGTCGCTGTATCGGTGCTTCGTAGGTTGCCAGTCCCACCATATGAACATAATGCACTTGAGAATTTTCATATGTTCGTAGAATGATAACTTTGACATGAGGGGGGTGGGGGTCCGCAAGTATCCTCGAGGACCATGAGAGAGGCGGTCACGGGTTCAAACCCGTTTCAGTAATACCCGAACCCGAAACCCACCATCCCCGTCAAAATTCTACGCTAAGCATATTGGGCCATTCAGCCTTCACTACAAACGACCATGAGAGAGGCGGTCCGCAAAGTATCCTCTCTCAAAAGATAGGGCAACTCATCAGACATGAGGGGGGAGGAGACCTCGACGATCGTCTGAAACTGACTGTTATAAAACTTGTGAACTGTGCATGATGTTTCCCACTAATCCATTGCTCATATGCATATGATTCCTTGTTGTGATTAAGTCTATGTTTGCCACTAATCCATCTCTCATGGTTGTATATTGCCACGTTGTAATATTTGCAGAAACTATGGCCGACAGAGACTTAGAAAAAGAAGAGTTGTTGGGGGATATAATCCGCGACGGAGGTGATATCGATCTCACCTGCTTGTCGTTTCTCAATGAGACCGATGGTGAGGAAAGAGAGGATGGCGGCTCCGGTGAGGAGGAAGGAGATCATGACTGCTCCGGTGATCGAACTGGGGACGAAGGAGATCATGACGGCTCCGGTGATCGAATGGAGAAGGGAGCCATAATTGGTTCAAAGTCCGGCGAGGTATATATTAATTAATCCTCTGCTGACTAGATGCATTAATTTTTTTTGTATGTACATATATTAACGCTTCTTTCTTCTTTTAATTAGCCATCCAGATCGAGCTCCACTTCAGTAAGGAGACGAGGCCCGATGAGAAGGTTGGACGCGCAAGAAAGGTTCATGATCGAAGAAGTCTCTCCAGAAGGCCAACCGATTGCTCCCTACCGGATCAAGAACAAATTTATACATCAGTGCGGAGTGGTTGTTAGGGACATCGTCCCGATCACCTGCCAAGATTGGAATAAGAAGAAGGACCCTCAAGTTCCTTATGTCAATGATAGACTGAAAGATGATCTTCGGACCAATCTGATGAGAAATTGCAGTCTACCGCCAGAGGAGGATCCGAATAACCCAGTTATACAGCGAAAGGTCAGGGCGTTTGCTCTTAAGAAGATGGCAGAACTATTCAAGAACTGGAAGAAAGTATTGAACAGGAAGTTTGTCGAGAAAGACAAGACTCCAGAATTCAGAGGTCAATATGAGAAGATGAGAGATCACTGGCCCGCATTTGTGGCCTACAAGAAATCGGAGAAGGCTAAGAACAGGTCACTTAAAAATAAGAAAAATGCCACAAGGAAGGAGTATCACCATGTTACGGGGTCAGGTGGCTACAGCAAAGCCCGGCCTACGTGGGACAAAGCTGAGCAAGACCTGCTTGCTAAAGATGTCCAACCAGTGACATTGCACTGGCCAGATCGGGCAAGGACTTGGCTCTTCGGGGTTGGGGGAACTTTGGACACAGAAACAGGGAAGTGTGTCTGGACGAAAGCTCAACTTGTAATACCATTCAAAAAGCTTGAGGAAACAATCAAGAAATCGCTGGAAGAGACGTTCGTTCCTGATAGAGAGAAGGACAAGCTGTCATTTGCCCTTGGGAATCCTGAACACCCTGGATGAACACGAGGCACATCAGGCTCCATTCCGTGGAAGGTTGGGTTTCCCGACAATGCAGGTTACAGAAGCTGTTGGGGATATAACCCCGTGGTGAGACCCGCCCAGGAGGGGCCGGGTCATACCTGACGACTCGTAGCCAAGACCTATAAGGTGGGCCGGAAGATGAAGGCCAGGCCGCATGGCGGCTTACTTGACGGGCCAAGACGAAGGCCTAGAGATAGAAGATGGTGTGAAGACCCGGGCGGTTAAGCCGCCCGGAGACGGCTTGCCCAAGACGGCAAGGCGGCTTAGAGACAGGATCAACTACGATGTATGAGTCGGTTTAGGACTCGTGTAACCCAGAGCCTCGACCTCCTATATAAAGGTGAGACTCTAGGGCGGTTTAGACAAGAAACCAATGAATCGAGAACTAGGTCAAGCGAATCCGCTCCCTTGTAATCGATACTCCAATCAATACAGCACAAGCAGGACGTAGGCTTTTACCTCTTCTTGAGAGGCCGAACCTGGTTAAACTCGTATCTCTCGTCTCGACCAACCCCTTTGAGTCCACCGTCTTAGCGATGGCCTCGAACCTAAGTCTTCGGACATCGGCCATGACAAAACCACGACAGTTGGCGCCCACCGTGGGGCTAGCGCTCGGTGGTGTTGAGTTCTCAAAGGGCTCTCTCCAAGGGCTCGAGGGGTACGCTGTTGGCAGGATGACCAAGAGTCGCCGCGGCCGGCTCTACATCGACGACGCCGGCTGGGGCCCTGAGGCCGACTCCATCGAGTATGGGTTTCGGGTCCCCTTCGGCGGAATCCACGTCTTCATCGGCAAGATCAGCGGATCTGAACCCGGGCCGGACATCTGCACCGACATCGTCGAGCCGGCCTGGCGCGAGCCACCCGCCCGACGTGTGCAACCCGCCCGTCCTGACCCGGGCAGGAAGCATGTCTTCGTCGGCTTCACCAAGGGCATGGAACTTGAAGGTTCTTTGAAGTGGGAAGATACCCTCATCTGCTCAGGAACCTGAGCCGGGTTAGATGTCTTGGCGACTCAGACCTCGTGGCTCAGCAAGTTTTAGGTACGTGGGATTCCAAAGACCCATGGATGGCGGCTTATCGTCAGGCGGTGGACATCATTGCTGGACACTTCAAGGGTTATCAGGTGGATCATATTGACCGTCGCAAGAACGAGGCGGCTGATGCCTTGTCAAGGTTGGGCTCTCAGCGTAAGCCGGTGCCGCCTAATGTTTTCTTGGATGTGTTGTATCATCCGTCTGTTAAGCTACCTTCAAAGGAGGATCTGGCCGTACCTGACCCAGAGGGGCAGCTGGTGGCGGCTCTGCATGCTATCCCTGACTGGACGCTCCTTTACTTAGCGTACTTGACTCGCGGCGAGTTACCCGAGGACGAGACCTTGGCAAGACAAATCATCAGGCGATCTAAATCCATGACTATCATCAATGGCGAGTTACACAAGCACAGTGTCACTGGTGTTTTCCAGCGTTGCGTTTCTCCTGAAGAGGGTAAGGAGATCTTAAATGAAATTCACGCCAGCGATTGTGGTCATCATGCCGGCTCAAAATCTTTGGTGGCTAAGGCTTTCCGGCATGGTTTCTTCTGGCTGACGGCTCATAAGGACGCAGAAAACTTGGTCATCAAGTGTGATGGATGTCAGAAGTTTGGGCGACGTGCTCACGTTCCGGCTCAGGAATTGCGGATGATACCAATTACCTGGCCATTTGCAGTTTGAGGGCTTGATATGGTCGGGCCCTTCAAGAGATCTAAAGACAAGAAGACCCACATTTTGGTGGCGGTGGATAAGTTTACTAAGTGGGTTGAGGCTGAGTCGGTCGGCAAGTGTGACGCGGCTATGGCGGTTCAATTTGTCAAAAAATTGATCTACCGTTTTGGTTACCCTCATAGTATCATCACGGACAATGGCACAAACCTATCCAAGGGGGCTATGCAGGCATTCTGTGAAAGCGAGCACATCCGCCTTGACGTCTCTGCTGTTGCTCATCCACAATCCAATGGTCAGGCGGAGCGTGCTAACCAGGAGATCTTGAGAGGCATCAAGCCCCGGCTTATGGTTCCTCTACAGCGAACACCGAGTTGTTGGGTAGAAGAGTTACCATCAGTTTTATGGAGCATCAGAACTACTCCCAACAGGTCAACAGGCTATACGCCTTTCTTCATGGTTTATGGTGCAGAAGCTGTGTTACCAAGTGATATATGTCATGACTCGCCGAGGGTGGCAGCTTACATTGAGGCAGATAATGAGACAGCGCGTCAGGACGCGTTAGATGCTTTGGATGAAGAGCGTGATCTGGCGGCGGCTCGATCGGCGATTTATCAGCAAGACCTGCGTCGTTATCATAGCCGCAGAATTAAGACCCGGACGTTCCAGGAAGGCGACTTGGTGTTGCATCTGATTCAAGATCAGACGGATGCGCACAAGCTATCTCCCCCATGGGAAGGACCCTTTGTGATCAGCAGAAATCTCAACAATGGGTCATACTATCTCATTGACGTACGAGACGAGTCACGCACTTCTGGGTAGGAGACCCACCGGCCGTTGAATATTGCTCATCTGCGGCCTTACTATACCTGAGTCATCGACTTCCACCATTGTACATCATCATTGTATATATCACTTATACATATATATAATAAAGTTGGCATCCCTGCAACCCGGGGCCTCTGCCGTTTTCTATATCTCAGATTGAGCAAAAGTGGATACAACCATAAGGTCACTTGGGGGCTTCTAACCCGCCGGGTTCAGCTTACACACCCTCTTGATCGGCTCTTCAGCCACCGTAAGGCCGGGTTATATACCCAAGAAGTTGACTCCGTTAACAAGGTCATTTGGGGGCTTCTAACCCGCCGGGTTTAGCTTACACACCCTCTTGATCGGCTCTTCAGCCACCGCAAGTTTGAGTTAAACCTGCCTGTATGCTGCTGCTGCTCCGTTAGGTGACCCGCCGAACTCTTACCAGTCACTCTCGCTAGAGACCCTGTACTGGTCGAGGTTAAACCGGCGGCTCTTGTCACGTGAGGGCCAGCTTACGAAAAGCGAGGATAAACTCACCCATCTGCTGCCGACTCTCCGCTATGTGGCCCGTTCGTACTCTTAAACAGTTACTCTTTTAAAAGACCCTGCACTGTTTAAGGTTCAAACGACGGATTTATGTCACGTGAGAGGTAGCTTATGGTCCCTGGGGGTACTCATGCCCTGCTACGTCTCTCTCTGGTTCGTTACGCTCTTATCAGTTAATCTCGCCTAGAGACCCTGAGCCGCTCAAAGCAATTGACGGTCACTCTCACTAGAGACCCTGTACTGTTGAGATTTCAAGTAGCGAATCCACCCAGAAGAACCGGCATATGAGTTTTCACAAAAAGAAAGCAAGATTATACGAGATTTAACATCTCCGGGTTGTGCTTTTTCAAGCCGCCCTTACAGCAATACAGAGCATATTCTGTCTTGTTTCTTTTGCAGGGTCTATCTCTTAAGATGAGCCGCCGTGCAATCTGACATGAGCAGAACACAAGACAGATAAGCATGCATCAAGTTGTGCAAAGATTCGTACGTGCGCGATGGCACGGCTCAGGCAAACAAGTTTTTTCTATGCCTATTACAAATTCCACAGGGAGCCCAAAATACCACGGACTTAAAGTTTTTGTACACTGCTAGCCTTGGCGGGTCAAGAAGTCGGGTTATCAATTTCAGAAGTAAGATTTCAGCTTGATGGCGGGTCATCCTGCGCCAGGTCTTCGACCTCTTCGATCTGAAGATTGTCCACATCCCAGTTGCAGTTTGTTAAAGCTTCAAACTGAGCCTCGTCAAAGAGGGGGGCAGGTCAATTTCAGGAGCAAAGAGTTGCTTACGGTGTGCAGGTGTCAAGTCCCTGGCTTCGAAGGTTGGGCAGCGCACTCGTTTGCTGTCCACACCATAAGCTGCCTGGTATGTAGTCAGATCAACTTCGTCCACCAGTGTTGATGCGAGTAATCTGGAGGCCTTCATACACTTGGCATAGTCAGCTTCTGTGAAATCTGAGCCGTCGTCTTTCTTGGACGGAAAGCCATCCATCATCTCTTCTGCAGTCAGTTCAGGGGCAAAGGCCAAAGACCGGCTTAGCGCGGCCATTGCTCCCTTCCTGGCGGCTGATCGTTTGAGCTCTTCGATTTGCTTAGGCAGAGTTGATAAGAGTTCTATCATTCCCTTCATGAATTTAGGGATGTTTTCTTCGTTCAGCATTGCTTTGATGGTACAAAGGGTCCCACAGTATAGCTGTTCTGCCAAGGAATATACTGCTTTTAACTTCAACAAGCTGTCTGAAGATAGTTGGCGGCTTCTTTGACCTGCAAGGAAAGATTTTGGTGTTATAAGCCGCCCGCACAAGTTTTTAAACAAGGCAGGGAAATTTGCTAAGTATTCAGTGCTTACCAAAGATAGCAGACGTCATCCTAGAGATATGGCGCTTGAGGGTTTGCAGCTCATCTGACACACGCTTGAGTTGCTGGTCAGCATCGTCTGCACGCTTGGTCAGGGTGGCTTGGGTAGACTCAGCGCTCTTTTTGAAAGCCGCAAAATCAGCTTGTATCTTCTCAAGCTCCTTAGCGGCAACCCGCCATTTTTCTTCCGCCTCAGACCGGGCGGTTTGTTGCGAAGCAAGGTTTTCCTTTAAGCCGGTCAGATCAGACTCGGCTGCCTCCAAGGCTTCCTGTATTGCACAAAAAACAAAACAGTTCAGGAGGTTTAAGTTGCCAGGATAAGATATTCATAGATGATTGACGAAGCTGGTATGCTACAAGTCTCAAGTAGATTGCAAGCAATATACTTGACACTTGGGGGCTAATGTCTGTGTTTTCTCTCCAAATCTACAATGAAGTTCCGGCTCATCTTCGTAAAGTTAAGCCAGCACTTGGGGGCTACACACGGCGCTTTCCAAGTTTACAGGGAAGTTCCGGCTCATCATTTTTATACTGACCCGGACTTGGGGGCTACCCTTGATCTACTCTTCAACTAAGTACTGGCTTAATATATATATTTACCCGATACTTGGGGGCTACAAGCTAGGCAATTTGAGTTATGACAAGGATTGGAAGATCCGGTCTACTATTTGCAATACTAAACCAGTTCTTGGGGGCTACATAAGGGTACAAAGAAAAAGCAAAAGCAGGAGGAGTACCTCATATTTTTTCTTCATCAGACCAACAAGTTTGAGCTCCATGTTCCGGCTTGTGGAGAGGCGGTTCAGATAACCCGCATGTAACTCATCTGCAGTTAGCTTCTCCAACACGGGGAATTCAAAATCAAGCTTCTCAGGCGAGGAAGCTTCAGCCTTGCTGGTGTGTTTTGTCAGTACATGAGGCTCGGGAGATTGATAACCCGCCCTAGTGATGATAACGTCTGGAAGAACTGTGTCTTCGACAGCTGTTGAAGGACTGGGCGGCTTAGGATCGGCCCTTGGAGGACTTTCAGTTGCCATGTCATGATCAGTCGGTTCAGAGGGCTGATGTGTATCTTCAGCCGCATCTTTCATAACGTCAGTGGGCTCAGCATTAGTTGAAGGGGAGTCCGGCTTAGCAATCTCTGGCTCTTGGGCAGTAGGAGCAGCGGTAGACCCGTCGGTCTTCCTTCGTTTTGCTTGAGCCCTGGAAAACAAAAAGAGTGTCACATAGAGGACAAGGATGGTAAAAAGGTATGGTGCAAATACAAAGGTACGCACTCAGGGTTGATCTTCAGAGGAGGCAGCTTGGTTGCAGTAGAGTCACCAGATGAAGGAGGCGTCTCCTAAAAGAAGGTTAAGACGATGAAAGCTGAGTAAGGTTATAATGAACGAACTAAGAAACTTGACTTAGTTAAAAGAGTACCTCAGCCGGCCGTTTCCGCGGAGCCGGAGAATTTGATAAGCCGGCCAAAAGCTCTTCAGAGCCGGCGCTCCGGGTCTGACGTCGGGAGTTGTGCTGTTGCTTTTTCAAAAGAAAATTGGGGTCTAAATAAGCAAGAGGATGAGAAAATGGGACTTTCCGGATGACCCGCCGTATTTTCTCTGGTGGAAAGTTTTCTGAGTCAGAGGAAATGTAGGTTACCTCAGGGGCATCTGCATGGCTTGTTTCCATTTCTTCCTGTGAATAATTGTTGTCAATAAGTTGCATAAAGAGACGGCCAAGGGAGTCAAGTTTTACCTCTGAGTCGTCAAGCTCAAGCGGTTCCTGAGTGGCAGTTTTCTTCTTCTGGACGCGGGATTTACCCACCTTAGGTTTCCTCACAGGAGGGTTATACTTCTTCTTCCAAAAAGAAGAGCCGGCCTGTGCATAAGCCGCCGAAAAGGTTAAAGGGAGCAAGGTAAAAGGTTAAGACAATAATGGCCAATTTTGTGGAAAAAGATTTCTTACAGCTGGAGCTGGGTTCTTGACATAGAAAGGTTTCAGCCCAACCTTGTTGCAAACTGCTTGCTTTTCGCCAAGAAGTATTTTGACGGAGGACTTGATGTCTTGTTCTGTCAGAGGGGTGGTATTGAAGCAGAGAGTATCGTTGGCTCACCCGTGAATTGGTGCATGAGTCGGTCACGCCGGCTCAGTGGCAAGATCTTCCAGCTAACCCAGCAGCGAGTTAAGTCGACGCCAGTTAAGCCGTTGGCCATTAAGGCCCTGATCTTCGCGAAAGCTGGAGCATATTTCGCTCGCTCTGCGGCGGACATCCGGTCTGGGAGATCTCCAGTGTTGCAAAGCCGGGTAGGACGATAACCCGGCAGCGGATTTTCTTCTTTGGGAGAAGTGTCCTTGCAGTAAAACCAAGTCTTGTTCCAATCCTTGGGGTGACTTGGCAAGATAGCTGCTGGATAAGGCAAATCTCTCCGTCTCTGGATAGAGACGCCGCCAAGCTCCAAACTTGGTCCAGCCGCCACTTCAGTTTGGCGGTTGACGTAGTAATAATCACGGAAGAGGTCAACAGACGGCTCTTCTTGCAGGTAAACTTCACATAAGACTTGAAACTGACACATATTGGTGACAGAGTTTGGGCCTATGTCTTGAGGGTGAAGTTTGAAAAAGTGAAGAACGTCCCGGAAGAATTTTGACCCGGGCGGGCTAAACCCACGAAGGAGGTGATCAGTGAATACGACAACTTCTCCTTCCTTGGGAGTAGGTCTTATCTCTGGCCCGGGAACCCGCCAATGTATAACTTCCTGAGCCGGCAGGATACCCGATTCTACAAAGTCGAGTAGAAGTTGCTCGGTGACTCCGGAGCCGACCCAATTGCAGGATGAGGGAGCTCTCGACATAATGGCGGATCAAACTGCGAGAAGGCGCAGAATATGGCGGGTTAGAAAACTATTAACTAGTCAGGGCAACTGTGGTCAACATAGTGGTGAGGTGTTAAGCCGCCGAAGTGTTTTTATTAGAGAGCCGCCAATGCAATGGCGGGTTAGATAGACAAGGCGATGTTGGAAAACACAGTTAAGTGTAGATAAACAGGTTTTTCATATTGCTTCTATAGCTGCAAGATCTACGGGCGAAGGTAAAATGAATATATTCAAAAACCTAAAAAGACAGAGGAAGAACAGGCGGACAGCGCGCAGTGGAGATTGGTATGTAGATCTAAAGTAAGCGGGCATTGACAATAAAAGGATGGCCGCGACGGATAAGCAGCAGTACAAGATTCAAGCAGATGCTTGGGGGGTTTGCACTACGAAGAACACCTTGATGAACAGCAAGGAAAAACGATGAGCTCGGGGGACCCTAATGAAGATGACTCCAGATTTAATGGGAGCTGAGAAGGGTACCTCGTGGATGCGGATGGGCTGGCGGAGTTCTGGTCCGAGTCAGGTCGATGCAGCGGCCGGTGTTGGGGACGAAGGCGAAGTCCGGTTAGGTGCGGCGGAGCTCCGGAGGTGCGGCTGTTGGAAGGAGGAAGAAGAAGACATGGCGGCGGAGAAGGAAAAAGGGGGCCCTTTCGTATCCCTATTTAAGAGGTGGGATGGCAAACAGTGCGCGCGAAAATTGAGGAAGCACAGTGATGATTGACCGAAGAGGGCGCCTTGATTTTCGGGCTGACCCTTCAATGAGAGGATCCGTTGCAGACGTCACAGAATCTTTTTAGCATATTCGGCGTGACGTCACAGCGGGTTATGAGTTTTCTTTTTCAGGTGATAAAATGTAAGACGCGCCGCTGAATAAGTTTGAAGATTGACATGAGCAGCCTCAAATCAATCTGGGGCCTAATGTTGGGGATATAACCCCGTGGTGAGACCCGCCCAGGAGGGGCTAGGTCATACCTGACGGCTCGTAGCCAAGACCTATAAGGTGGGCTGGAAGATGAAGGCCAGGCCTCATGGCGGCTTACCTGACGGGCCAAGACGAAGGCCCAGAGATAGAAGATGGTGTGAAGACCCGGGCGGTTAAGCCGCCCGGAGACAGCTTGCCCAAGACGGCAAGGCGGCTTAGAGACAGGATCAACTATGATGTATGAGTCGGTTTAGGACTCGTGTAACCCAGAGCCTCGACCTCCTATATAAAGGTGAGACTCTGGGGCGGTTTAGACAAGAAACCAATGAATCGAGAACTAGGTCAAGCGAATCCGCTCCCTTGTAATCGATACTCCAATCAATACAGCACAAGCAGGACGTAGGCTTTTACCTCTTCTCGAGGGGCCGAACCTGGGTAAACTCGTATCTCTCGTCTCGACCAACCCCTTTGAGTCCACCGTCTTAGCGATGGCCTCGAACCTAAGTCTTCGGACATCTGCCGTGACAAAACCACGACAGAAGCCGACAGAGAAAGAAGAAAGAGGAAGCAAGCGAAATGCAGAAGTTGAATGAAAGATTAGCGAAACTAGAGGCACTTGAGAGCCAGCGAGCTACCAGCCAACCATCTCAGCGGCACGAAGATCCTTCATTTTAGACTACCCACGATGCTACCCCACCATCTCAGCGGACAAGCAGCGTGGCTTCCACTGAGCTCGTTCATCCTGATAGCACCGCTCCTCGCTACCCCGTGGATGGTATCACGCATAATGAACATTGTGTGCTAATGGCGAAATGTCATAACCTGACCTTGAAGGCGGCTGTCGGCCATGTCTTACCTCCTCGACCTGATGCAAATTTCCATTGCACTCCGGTTCCAGCTGGCTTTGCTATTGTCGGGGTGGATGAAATAATGGACGGATTTGATGGGCTGGAGCTTGAGTACGCTACAGGTGAAGGGGAGCTTCTTCTTCGATATGCCTTAAGGACTACCTGTCTATGGAGAAAGGAACACATCGTGCTTTCATACTGGACGCCGCCTCAGCAGACTCGGGCGGAGGAGGCCCCGGTGCCTGAGTCGTCTCCGGTGCGTCAGCCGTCTCCGGTGCGTCAACCGTCTTCGGTGCATCAGCCGTCTCCGGTGCGTCAGCCGTCTCCGCCGCCTCAGCGGACTCCGACGGAGGAGGCCCCTCAGCAGAATCCTCCTCCGCCTCAGCTGTCTCCGCCGTGTCATCGGACTCCGCCTCCTCTGCCGCCTAAGCAATAGCGGAAGAGAGGCGCCGCCGCTCCGGCGGCTAGCAGCAGTACGAAACAGAGGAGATTCAGATACGGCCCAAGCCTCAAGCCTCTTCCCAAGTTACCCTACGAGAGGTCTGAGGAGGAACTCAACGAGATCGTGGATGCCGATGTGAAACGTGAGCTCGCACCGAAACGCCCACCTGAAGAGGAGAAAATAGATCCGGTGAAAGCGAAGCGAACTCTGGATGCCCTTAGGCGACCATCACCGCCTCCGCTACCATCAAACTATGACCAATGTATTCAAAAGAAATATGATCAAGCGAGGAGGTCGGGAAGCTTAAGTAGAAGTGGCTCAAGAAGTGGGAAAACAATTCCCCAGCTCGGCGAACAAGAACTGCAATCGTGCCCTCCGCTCAAGGTGGTTACCGATATTGCTAATGATCCAGAGAAAGCGGCCGATGGTCTTGCTATCACTGCTGATGATTACTTACCCGATTCGGTACAGTTCGAAACGGCTGAGGTAGTACCATCCTTAAGATACGAGCACAGGAAGCCTCTCATCACACGTGAGGAGCTCAAAGGTCTACCAACGAGGATGCGACATTTGTATGAATAGTACTTGGAAGCCTGCAAGGAGGGGAACAACAATATCTTGGTGGGAATAAAAAATGAGCACTTCTTCAATTGAAAGCAGATGTTGTTCGTTGAATTTGAAGAAATTTTTCAGTTATACAACCAAAAGGAGCTCGACAAAACTATCGTCAGTTCCTATTGTCTGTAAGTATTTTTTCTGTAATTAAGGCTCTAGCTCAGCTCGTTCATTGCATGTATTAATTATCCTCACACTATATTATGCAGAATGAAGATCCTCGAATGCAAACAACTACAAATCTATGACATTGGGTTCATTGACCCAAATTTCATAAATGAACGTACGTTAAAAGATTTTCCCACCGATACAGAGAAAAACTTGCTAGATGCGTTACTTGGACAACAAACCAGAAAGGAAATACTATTTCCTTACAACTTCAAGTGACTGTTACTATCTTGTGCACATTCTGTTCCGCTTACTCGAGGTTAAGTGCAATTAACGAGTTATGCGTGCGTAGTTTCCACTTTATTCTGCTAGACATTCAGCTTGAAGATGGAAAAGTAACTGTCTTGGACTCGAGACATAAAGACCCTAAGGAGTTGACGAGCATGAGGGAAATGCTTCAGAAGTAAGTTCAATCATTATCGCACCATATTGGCAACTTTCGTTCATTTCCTGATATCAAGTAATCATTTTCTTTGCCGGGCAGGGTTTGGAAAAAGTTCACCAAACAGGTTAAGGGTGTCAAATGGAAAAAAGAGCTGCAATTTTTACACCCCAAAGTAAGTACTACTCTAGTACCGCGCATCTCTCATTGATTCTAGTTTCAATACCATTATCATGCTTGATTATCATTTTGATTGAACTCTATTCTCGTAAAGTGCTTGTGGGAGGCACCCGGGACTAATTTATGTGCTTACTACGTTTGCGAGCTCATTCGCCACTCGACCACTGAGCGGGGCCGGGGCATATCTTTAGAACAATTTGAAGTACGTAAACAATATTCACATTTTTATTTTATTACCATCAATTGTGTTGAGTTTTATTGACCCCCTTCTTTAAATTAGATCTGGCAGAAGCGGGACGAACTCCTACCAACTGATCGCGTACGAGCAATTCAAGAGGAATTGGCGGGATTCTTTGTTGAGCATGTTATACCTAAAGACGGAGAATGCCATGAGAATCTCGATTGCTATGTTGGTAATAGAAGTTAGGATCGTAAGAGATGTTATATTGTATATATGCATGAACGTGTACTATATGTAATAGCATCGAATAGATTTACGAAAACTTGTTGCATATTATTCGACCAAGCACGGAGAAAGAGAGGTACTTCTCTCTATATATTGATCATGACGATGTTGTGTAATGGTTCCTTCATTGCTATATGTAGTAGCTAGCGTCGAGTTGAATGAAAAGCGTAAAATAAACATGGTAAACACAAAAATAAAAGGGGGAAACACAATAGGAAAACCCCTAAACCCCTCCTTTAAAAAAAACAAAAACCCCAGCGCCTGGCAGGTGCTGACGCGTGGCTGCCTTTTAGTCCCGGTCGGTGTTACCAACCGGGACTAAAGGTCCTCCTGCCTGGGCGCCCCGCAGCGGCCACGTGGAGCCCCTTTGGTCCCGGTTCGTAAGCAAACCGGGGCTAAAGGTTTTGGGTATTAGTCCCGTTTGGTTTGTCCCGGTTCCAGAACCGGGACTAAAGGCCCTCTGGAACCGGGACTAGTACCCTGTTTTCTACTAATGGCCAGCCCATAGGTACACTTCGGATCAAGGTCCGGGCCCAACCCACTGCAAGATTCCCTCCGTGTCTACCCGACGTGGCCGTTTCCACCCTCCGTGTGACGGCGGCAGTGACATCCGTGATGGGGGGCACGCTACGGAGCCGCGTGCCGGGTGCTTACACCTGTCACCACTCTTCCACACGTGTAAGAGGGCCTGGCGCAAGACCTCGCGGCATAGCCCCCCTCCAGGTCCCCCGTCCCGTCAAAACCTGGCACAGTTTACCGGACGGATCCACCCCTTTGACTTTCACCGGACGGGGTTTGACCGAGGGACATTTCCACCTTGCTGTGATAGGCCAGCCCATAGGTACACTTGGGATCAAGGTCCGGGCCCAACCCACCGCAAGATTCCCTCCGTGTCTACCCGACGTGGCCATTTCCACACTCCGTGTGACGGCGGCAGCGACGTCCGTGAGGGGGGTCACGCTACGGAGCCACGTGCCGGGTGGTTGCACCCGCCATCACATTTCGGCACAGTTGACCGGCGGATCTAGCACTTTCAAGATTCTTGTAAAAAACATATAAAACTTGTCAAAATAGACGTAATTATCATTTTTTGTGATCTCAATAAAGTATAGGGACCTATATGCAAAAGAACATGTGTTCACATTACTAACATACTCGAAAACAAATACAAACCACATATTCATAATCTATGGAAAATTCTACACCAAATCGATATATAATTTATGTATGTTTATGTTTAGATAAGGCACATTTAAGTTAATCAAAAATTAATTTAGGAAAATAATAAAAACAGAAAAAAAATGTATCTATGCCGACATAGCTATGCCCTGGATCGATGACGTGGAGGTAATGGACTATGACGACGGCATAACCGTCGGCATTGATATGCCGCGGATCGATGACGTGGAGCAAATCAGCTATGCCGATGCCCTAGATCGATGACGTGGAGGTAATGGACTATGACGACGGCATAACCGTCGGCATTGATATGCCACGGATCGATGACGTGGAGCAAATCAGCTATGCCGACGGCGGCCGTCAGGACCGTCGACAAAAGTTTGACGGCGTCAAACGGTCGTAAACCACCGATGGATGGGGCCAATATATACGCCGACAGAGATGCTATGCCGACGGCCACCGTAGGCGTAGATCTGTCTATGCCGACGGCCTGCGTACGCCGACGGTGGCCGTAGGCAAAGAGGGAGATATGCCGACGGCTTTTGTACGCCGACGGTTTCCCGTGGGCCATCGGCATAGCGTAATGTATGCCGACGGGGGCCGTCGGCATATCTTAGGCCGTCGGCATCGTCCGTTATTCTGGTAGTGAAGGGGCAAGGCTCGTGAAATAACCAGCCATCCACGACGACACTAGTCTTGGATCAGCAGCGGCGTCATGTCCTATGGGCCACTAATCACTGAGTTTAGCACAGGCGCGAGGGTCGGCCTCGAGGAAACGCTTTCACTACTCAACACCGTGTGAGGAGGGGATCCAAGGTGCTTCAGATGAGACCAAGTGTTTAGACTCCATACACTTGAACGCGTTCCTTATCAATTGGTTTCAGATAGACGAGCAATTATTGCTTGACGATCTTCACTGCATGAGACTAGAATTGACTCAAGTTTCATACGAAAGCATTTACTGAACTAAAGCCGTTGAGCCAAGTCAAGCATAAGACTACCAGAGACTTTTGCGGGTCCGCGTTGGAGATGCCCTTGGTGGTCCAGATTTCAAGTCCCAACCATCTGTTATGGCATTCCACCCAACGCGAGTCGCTTGCCCGTGCAACAGCCGATGCCTCCATGGCAACCTCCAATAGCTATCTATTTAATATTATGCACATCGTTCGCCGCAAACACTTTGTTGAGGTTTTCCTACTTCTAGTTTGAGTCTTGCTCATTCAGCAAGTTGGCTACCTTAGTGAACTCGGCATCAAATGTAGCACCCAGTGGTGACGTACCACCATTCCGAGGGATCCATCTATTATGTTGGATGTTGATGGACGATCTGTCTTCAATGCGCCAAATCAAGCCATGGCAAAGAAGGTCTCTCCCATGAATGATGTTGCGATGCGTATAATATCCATGTCCTTATAATAGCGAGCCTTGAGCACCCTTGCACATAAAGAGTCCGGATTAACCAGGAGTCTCCATGCTTGTTTACCGACAAGGGCTTCACTGAATGCTGCATAATCTCAGAAGCCCATTCGCCTTTTTTTCTTCTCTTGCACATCTTATCCCAAGCCACCAAATGGAACTTTGGTTCACCATTTATCTCTCCCCACCAGAAGTTTGACGAGATAGATTTCATGTTCCGGCACATTTTCTTGGAGAGCTTGAAGCAACTCATCGTGTAAATAGGTGTAGCTTGCAACACTGACTTGACAACCACTTCTCTCACGGTTTTCAATAAGCCATGTCCCTTCCAACCACTCACCTTTGATCTCGATTATTTCGTCACATGCTTAATAGTATCACTTCTCATGTGGAAATGTGTGTCTACAATATCTTAGACTCTAGTGTCAGTGCAATTCGATAGCCCCGGTTGATTTCACGGGTTATGGATGAACATTCGAACAACAGGCCCACATGCGCTTGGCCAGCTATGAGACTGGCTAGCTTCGGTTCCAAATAGATAGCAATGATCAGCCTTGCCATTCAACATGGCGCATCATCCATGTGGGAGCAGTTTTTCGCATTGTATCAACATGGTGTAACGAAGCGAAGTCAGGAAAGGGCAAAATTCATGGCACACTAGAAATATGGAGAAGAAAGATGCATGGAGTAGATGAGGTCCAGGATTCAATCCTAGGTCAACCCAAAACAATGATGGTGAAGAATACAATGATAAAGATATAATATATTCATTCATTCACTCAAGGGTTGTTGCAAGCCCCTCCCCCCCCCCCCCCCCCCCCCCCACACACACACACACACACCAAAAATAGCTTCATCCATACCAACATATAAAAAATGTTCTTTTCATGATCACCATGAAAAAAGTGGTCATAAACCGGGTGTTTTTGTACTAATCCGTATGGGAAAGGGCGTTATGGACCACCAAGAGGATTTAATTGGTTTTTTCCCAAAGATTTTCACAAACGGCCACATAAACCACATGTCTGCCGGTTAAGGGAGAAATTTGTAGCACTTAGAGCATGCTCTTAAGTCGTTATTCCTCACTTCCATGTTCCTTTCGAACACGAGAGAACGGGGGGAACGGTTGAAGCGCATGATGTGTTCTTCCTATACTAAGAGCCCCCCTATAATTTATATCTTTCACAAAGTATTATCATGCTGCTTCTTTCATGTTGGAATTTTTCTCATGCATGCAATGTGCTTTTTTGCAAATCGGTTGAGCATAAAAGTTGTATGACTGTTACATGCATATCTATATGTGAATTTACATTTGCATGAAAAAGTTAGTTAGGTTCACCTGAGTGGTATGACTACTCTATATAGGTACGAGTTATTCTAGTGCTATAAATACCAAGTGTTTTGCTATGTTTAACCCACTCTAATAAATCCCATTAACGTTGAGTACTAAGAAGAGGATATAATACAGAGAGGAGATATTGGAGTATACCAAAATATAGAACGGTTGGGGTTCCGGTTCGCCATGCATATTTGTACAATAAACCTCATGGTAGCTTTCCAGGAAAGCTACGACGTCGCCATACACTCTTGTGCATCCATGGCCATTTCGAACCTCCTCAGATGCGTAATGATGTAGCACATGGTGGAATGGGGGAACGTGGCTTTCCATGTCCCCGGGATGCACCTCCGCTCAAACACCTTGAAATCAACAGCCAGTGCGATGGCGTGTGTTATCTTTGGGTCGCCAGCAGCCCGAGGGTGTCGCAGCACTAATGTCCAAGGGGCGGGGCTCGTGAAACATCCTCCCATTGACGCCACCACCAGTCTTGGATCAGCAGTGTTGTCGTGTCCTGGAGGTCATTAATCACCGAGCTCATCGCGGGCTTCAGGTTTGCATGGAGAAGATTAGGCGAGGAGGGGATCGGAGGTGCTTCAGATAAGATCAGATATTCGGATGCATGTACGTGAGAGTTAGATACACATCATTGTACGGGCTCTGGCTGTGCGGCTTGCGCGTAATCGATACAGGTGATCCGACTCTGGACAGGTCACCGGTGGCAGCAATGGCGAGTGAAGTCAGGCATCTACTAGCTAGTAGGCAACATAAAATAGCGACCATCAAGCGTGGTCAGAACAGAGCGAGCCATGCTCTTGCACAGATGGGTCTTGCGTTACCAAAGACCGCTGTGTGGTTACGGTGTGCACCTGATGAGGTTGACGCAAGTTGTAAACTTGACTGTGGTGTCTACGTTTAAGTAATGAAAGTGTTTTACTCACACAAAAAAAAAAAGAACAATGGGTTTCCCAGAAACATTGCTGGTAACAAATGCTTTGGGTATCGATCTAAAGAATGGTAAAATAGCTTGCCCCTTCAGAAATGATATGAACTCCAAAAATCTAGGGTTCATCTGCCTCCCGCCGGCGCCATCGTCGGTCCACCCCGTCTCGGATGGCCTTAGGGCCATGGAGGCGGAGTGGACCCCGGTCCTTGCCGGTGGGAGGGCTTTGTTTTTAGATTTTTTTTTTAGTTTTGTTAGGGTTTGTGTTCTACTCAGGCAGGCAAGATGGCGGTAGCTCCCTGAAGATGAAATAAAGGTCTTCCCGTCTAGTCTCCGTTCCGTTGATGTGCCTAGCATCGTTGGTGGATGTGTGGGGGTGTGTCTCCGGCGAATCTGTCTTTGGTGGATTTGCTCGGATCTATTCGTCATTCGTCTATGTTCTTGTGTGTTCAGGTTGGATCATTCTGATCTACACTTGATCGGCGGCGGTTACTGTTCTGATGCGTTGGTTCTATGGCGTCTTAACACGATGACTTCCCGACTGTCTACTACAACAAGGTTTGCTCGGTTCCGGCGAGGGAGGGACGATGACAGCGGCGTATCTTCGTCTCGCTTCAGTGTTTGTAGTCGTCGCTAGTTGGTCTACAAATCTGGGTGTAATTTTTACTATTTCTAGTGTTTGTTGTACTACCATTATTAAAGATGAATAGATTGAATTTTTTTCCAAAAAAAACTGAGTTGTGCAACATTGTTCTGGTCAGCTAATTACAGCGGCATGAGTGATAGAATTGTAGTGAGGGAGCATCTCTATAACACGAGGATGACCTCAAATAGGATTAGAATATACTTCCTTCGTTTCTAAATATAAGTCTTTTAAGAGATTCTACTACAGAGTACATACGGATGTATATAGACATATTTTAGAGTATAGATTCATCTATTTTGCTCCGTATGTAGTCGGTAATAAAATCTTTTAAAATACTTATATTTAGGAACGGAGGGAGTATTTTTTGGGGGAGGGAGGAACTACGACTCCAACACTGACCATGTGCGCTGCAGCAACACAGTCTGTCTCCACAATGGTACTCTCAGAACTTCGTTCGATAGCCAGGGAAATCCCTTCCATGAGGGTTGTAACTTCCGCTTCCAGGTCACTTCTACATCTCTGAATAAAACGACATGAGGTGAAGATAATGGCACCTCTATGGTCACGCAGAATCATACCAGCTCCTCCTGTACCATCCTCCATCCATGATCCATCAATATTAAGTTTTACCCAGCCTAGTGGTGGCTTACTCCAGCTTGCCGTGGACGTTGTGCTCATTGTCGGTATTTTATGCATTTTGCCTTTCCCAGCCCAGCCACTATAGGAGACCACCTCCTTCCCTTTAGCAACATCAGCGTTTGGATTCTGCTGGATGTTCAGAAGCGATTGAATGTAGCCACCTAAGAATTTGGTAGAAGCTTCAATCGGCGGCGCCAGTTTGTGGTGGTATATCTCATTCCTCACATGCGAGTTCCGCCATAAAGTCATGATCACAGGAAGGCGACCTTCAGGACTGCAGCCATCAAGCAAATGAATGATCCACTCGGGACCTGTGTTGATGATGGATTCTAGCTTGGGCATGCTCCATGTTTGCGCCATTGCCCTCCATAAACACCTCGCCCTTGGGCAGCTGCATTGGGCGTGGAAAGAGTCCTTGTGTTCCAGCCCACATAGAACACATGTGTCAGACACCTCAAGTGTACGTTTACATTTATTGTCAAGTGTAGCCAAAGAATTTGTCGCAACCCTCCATGCAAAGACTCGTACCTTTGGGGGAGCAGGCCACCCCCACACTGCCTTCCAGACAACACGAGTGCCGTCCGGTGCCCTGGTCGTGGCGCACGCGGAGGTGCTGGTCCGCTCCTCCAGAGCGGTCTTGTAGGCGCTGCGTACGCTGAATATACCGCGCGAATCCGGGGGCCATGCAAGGACGTCCTCCAGCCTTTCGTGGACTGGCTTTGATCGCTAAAATACACTCCATGTCCGGTGCAGAGAAATGTTGTTGTAGCAGCTCCACCCGCCACCGACCGTTGTCATCAAGGTGTTCGGACACCCGTTGTATCCGGCAGGTGCCTCGAGGAGTAATCGGCATGTACGTCGTGGGGCGTGGGATCCATGGGTCTCGCCAGACACGGATATGCTTGCCGTTTCCCACTCGCCAAATGAGCCCTTTTGTAAGCAGCTCGAGTCCATGTTGATGGCGTGGCATGTCGGTGAAGCGTTACCTGAAAAAACCATGTCCTCAAGAGAGCCGCTAGGGTAATGTCTTGCTTTTAGCACTTGTGCACACAAGGACTCCGGCTTGACTAGCAGACGCCACGCTTGTCTTGCTAGTAGAGCTTGATTAAATAGACGAAAATCTCGAAAACCAATGCCTCCCTTCCCTTTTGGCTCAATCAACTTTTCCCATGCAAGCCAATGAGTCTTTCTTTGCCCCTGTTTTGATCCCCACCAGAAATTCCATACTAGCCGTGTGAGATCATCACACACGGAAAAAGGCAACTTAAATACCCCCATAATATATGTAGGGATGGCCTGCAGAACCGACTTGATTAATGTTTCCTTTCCCGCATGCGAGAGTGTGTCACCCCATGCCATTATTCTTTTAGTCAAACTTGCCTGCATCTTCTGGAATTTCCCGTTGTGCATATGACCAGCCGGGGTGGGTAGCCCTAGATATTTTCCATCAAATTCATAGTTCTGAACTTGAAGCACCTGTTTGACTTCATTTTGTACCGCCATGGGGCAACTATCACCAAACTGAATAGAGCATTTCTGAGGATTTATGAGCTGACCAGTGGCCCTAGCATATCTATGAAGGGCCTCTTTCACATGGAGAGCCTGATTAGCATTAGCCTTGAAGAACAACAAAGTATCATCAGCAAAAAGGAGGGGTGATATTCCGGGTGCTCTGCTACAAATCTTGACTGGATGGAACGCCTATGACTCTACTCCCTGCCTAAACAGTGCAGACAGACCATCAGCCAAGGAAATGGCTTTGACGCATGTACAAATTATGGACCAACTTGTGATTGCTGAATTGTGGTGTTAAACTTACTTATAATTTGTTCTCATAAAGGAAAAGTAATGGCTGAACCCTAGCTCTGTGCACCCACGCTACACCTACGCAAGAAAACTCATCAATTCATTTCAAAAAAAATTAAAAATTTGTGCGAATGATTATGAACAAATTTTATATATGGTTGTAAAATTTGGTGGTCAAATGACATCCGAGGAGCTCTGTACAAAATAAAATAAAATTACAAGTTGTGTTCAAATGGTGCACGTACAATTTGAGTAATTTTCAGTCCTTTTTTTTGTGCAGAACTCCTTGGATGTCATTTGACCACCAAACTTGGCAAGCATCTATAACATTTGTCCATCTTCATTCTCCAAAAGATCATATTTTTTTGAAATGTTTTGTTATGTTTTCTTGCGTGGGTGTAGCGTGGGTGCACCGAGCTAGGGTGTAGAACAATATATTTTAAAAAACTAGTTAACCAATCAATAAAGCATGTATAGAAGAGTTTTAAGATAGTGGAAACCACAATCTAATTATTGCGACACTCTGAACTATATGTTGCATTCATAATTCCATTTTTCACCATATTTTTTTCAAACTCTATTTCAAGGTGTCCCAAAAACTAAATGTGGTTCACAATGTCTTACATGCTTGAAACTGGAATAAACTCTCATATAAAGTACATGGCCGGCCCGTTTGTATCTTCAACATCTTGCTAGTTCTTGTTGTGCCGATCGGTTGAGCATAGGAGTTGCATGACTATCCTAGCTATATGGCTGTCCTTCTGCATGACAAAGTTGGGTTCCGCATAGTTTTTTGACCGTCCCATACATGTAGCTCTAATAGGTACCCTAGCTAGCAGTATAAATACTAAGCTCGTCTCCACAGTTCACCCGTCACCTGCTTGCCACAATGCCACTGTTTAGAAGTGTTATTAAACTTAAACTAAAAAATATTGGAAATATGGAAATGTTATTGGAAACTTAGATCGAGTTTCATACCATGCAATACATACAGGGACAACGGAAAATGTTAATGTAATATATATTACCTCCGTCCCAAATTACTTGTCTAAGATTTTTCTAGATACGGATGTATCTAATACTAAAACGTGTCTAGATACATCTGTATCTAGACAAATTTAAGACAAATAATTCGTGACAGAGGGAGTAGTATAAGTTGATGCAAATAGCATGTAAGACATAATCCCCAAAACTAAAAGCTATGATCTGAGTGAGCGATAAATTTTCTTCACGGTTAGTAATGAGTACGCGTTGGTTTTGCACTACATGGCCAGCATATGTTAGGCCCTTCCCAGTGCTCCACGATGGACAGATGCTAAGCATACCACATAAACCACTAAATGACATGGCACAATAATTAAGGAGGAGAGAGAGCACTTTGGTGACCCCAGGAAGAATCAGTGCCAATCACATGAACCTAGGCAAACCACTTAAATGAAAGAAACTGGCCAATGCATGAAAGAGTTGAGGTGCTAAATCATTAAATAAAGTGAGCTTAGCAACAAGTTAAGCACCCGTGCATTGGGGACTTGAGTTGCTAAGCTATTTAATGCACTTAAGACCTCATCTAAGCACCTTTGCATTGGAAGAGGTCTTACAGTAAAATAACTAGATATATGTTAATGTGTGAAATCACATGGATCCATGCATTAATAGAATAAAATATGCAATACCACAAACGAAGAGAGGAATAGAGGAAGAAAATATAGGGTTTGTGCCTTAGCCATTAATTCATATTTAGAATTTGGGTCGAGGATTCTTCAAAATTGAATTTGTAGAAAAGGTGTTCTTTCTTTGATGTCCTAGCTACTTACAGCAAACGAGCCAGCTCAGCTAAAGGATAAAAAGCCACATGAATAGATAAATTTAAACTATATGATTGGTACATTTTTTTAATAAGGGCTTAACTCCAGATGTGTCTTAGTATAATTTTTAAATTCAAAAACAAATTCTACTCCAATTATGTAATGCAACTATGATATAGTCATTTGTGCAACTATTGATATAGTTACGGTCGAAGCATGGATAAAGAGATAAAATGTTTATGTTTATAATATTTATATTGCTTGGGTAAAATATTTACTCCCCCCGGCCCCATAATATAAGATGTTTTTGCAAGCTAAAATAGCTTGCAAAAGCGTCTTACGTTGTGGGATGGAGTAGTACTATGTATCCACCATGTTCTTTTTCCTTAACAAACATATAGTTTTATACTAACATATGCATATGAAAAATAATTTCTTGACCAGCAAGACAATATGAAAATACCAAATCCCATTTATTTTATGAGAATATGAAATAATTCTATCCGCACAAATGTGTGGGTCGCCCCGCTAGTTATGGTTGTACGAATGTGAATATGTTGCACCGTAGTTGTTGAATGTCAATGAAGTCAGGAAAAGGGCAAATACATGCCACGCTAGGAATAGTGAGAGGAAAGATATGCATGGAGTAGATACGGCAGCTTAAATCCTAACGCAAGCCAAAGCAATGATGGCGAAGAATACAATGACAAAAGGTATTCATTGAAGCCAACAACCCCCTCACGCGTGCGCACGCCCACACACACACACACACATGCAAATAGCTTCATCCTTACCGACATAATAAAATGTTCTTTTCATAATCATCATGAAAAAGTGGGTCATAAACAGGGTGCTTTTGTCATAATCCGTATGGGACAAGGCATTGTGGACCATCATGAAGATTTTCATTGGCCTTTTCCCAAAGGTTTTCACCAACGGCTTGTTTTGGCTGTTTATCCACATAAACGACATGTTGGCTGGTTAAGGCAAGTTTTTTGCCACTTGAGTTGTTATTGCTCACTCCATGTTCGTTTTTTGAACACGGGAGATGGGAGCAACCGTTGAAGCGCATGATGTGCTGTTCTTGTAGTAAGAGCCTATTGTAATTTCTATCTTCTACAAAGTATCATCAGGCTGCTTCTTTCATTTTGGAATTTCTCTCATGCATGCAAATGTGCTTTTCTGCAGACCGGTTGAGCATAGAAGTTCTATGTCTATTACGTGCATAGCTATATGCGAACGTCTTTTTGCATGACAAAGTTAGTTAGGTTCACCTGAGTCGTATGACTACTCTATATAGCTATGAGTTATCCTAGTGGTATAAATACCAAGTGTTTCTCTATGTTGAGCCACTGTAAATCCCATTAACATTGAGTACTAAGAAGAGGATATAAATAGAGAGGATGAGATATTGGAGTATACCAAAATATAGAAGGGCTGCGGTTCTGGTTCGCCATGCGTATTTATATTCTAAGCCTCATGCTAGCTTTGCACGAAAGTTGCAGCGTCTCCATCCACTCATGTGCATCGGTGGCCATTCCGAATATCTTCTCATGACTGCTAATGTACCGCATGATGGAAGGAGTCAACGTGGCTTTGCACGTCCACTTCCGCTCAAACACCTTCCTGGACTCAACAGCCAGTGCGATGAGTTCCTCCATTTTTGGGTCACCGGCCATCCCACGCAGCAGCCCGACGGTCTTGTCGCAGCATTCATGTTGAATAGGCAGGGCTCGTGAAACATGCAGGCGTCTACAACACCACTAGTCTTGGGTCAGCAAACGGCATCGTGTCCTGCGGGCCATTAATCACTGAGCCCAGCGCATGCGCGAGGGATGGCCTCGAGCAAACGCTCTCACTACTCCACACCGGGGCATGAGGGGATCGGAGGTGGTTCAGATGAGATCAGATGCTCAAATCAGATGCATATGTACGTGAGAGTAACATACACATCATTGTATATAAACGGGCGTGGATCTGCGGCTTGCGCGTAACCGACTCGGTGTTGGAGTCGTGCTCCCTCCCTCGCAAAAAAAAAAATATTCGATACCAAATTTCGTTCATGCTCGTGTTAGAGAGGTTCCCCCTCGCTACCATTCAATCAGCCATGATGCTGTAATTAGCAGAAAAGAATATTGTTGCACAACTGTGTTCATATCATTTCTGAAGGGGCAAGCTACTTTACCGTTCATCAGATCCATGCCCAAAGCATTTGCAGAGAGCAATGTTTATGGGAAATACATCCCAGTGCTTGCACGTACAAATTAAGGCCCAACTTATGATTGCTGAATGTGTTAGACTTATTTATAATTTGCTATTATAAAGTCCATATATAATAAGAAAAACTACTCCCTCCGTCTCAAGGCAACCGCGCGATGCTAGGGCATGCGAATTGTGAATTGTCCATTGCTTGTATGATTCCATGCCATGTGATCATCTGTACTACTACCTCCAATAGCTATATATTTAATATTGTGCACATCGCTTGCTGTAAACACTTTGTTGAGGTTGTCCTCGTCCTAGTTTGAGCCTTGCTAGTCAACAAGTTGGCTATCTTAGTGAACTCGGCATGAAATGTAGCACCCCATTGGGATGTACAACCATTCCGAGGGATCCATATATCATGGTGGATGTTGATGGAGGATCCGTCTGTAATGCGCCAAATCAAGCCATGTCAAAGGAGGTCTCTCCATGAATGATGTTGCGCCACATATATAAACGTCCGTTTGATGTGGTTGCCGATATAATATCCATGTGCTTATAATAGAAAGCCTTTAGCACCCTTGCGCATAAAGAGTTTGGATTAACCAGGAGTCTCCATCCAACCACCCACCTTTGATCTCAATGATTCTGTCACATGCTTAATAGTATCACTTGGCATGTGGAAATGTGTGTCTGCAATATCTTAGACTCTAGTATCAGTGCAATTGGATAGCTCCGGTTGATTTCACGGGTTTTGGATGAACATTCGAACAACAGGGTCCCCATGCACTTGGCCAGCTGTGAGACTAGCTAGCACCGGTTAGTTTCAAGTAGATAGCGGTACTCAGCCTTGCCATTCAAGATGGTGCAGCATCCATGTGGGAGCGTTTTTTCGCGTTGTATCAACTTGGTGTAACGAAGTCACGAGAAGGCAAAACCATGGCATGCTAGAAATAGTTAGAAGAAAGATGCATGGAGTAGATGAAGGCCAGGATTAAATCCTAGGGCAACCAAAAACAATGATGGGGAAGAATACGATGACAAAGATATATTATATTCATTAAGGGTTGTTGCAAGCCCCCCCTACTAACATATTAAAAATGTTCTTTTCATAATCACCGGGAAAAAGTGGGCATAAACCGAGTGTTTTTGTAATAATCCGTATGGGAAAGGGCGTTATGGACCACCAGGAAGATTTTCATTGGTTTTTTTCCTAAAGATTTTCACCAACGGCCACATAAACCACATGTTAGCTGGTTAAGAGGGAGAAAATTTTGCCACTTAGAGCAGTGCCCTTGAGTCGTTATTACTCACCTCCATGTTCCTTTGTTGAACACGAGAGGACGGGAGCAACGGCTGAAGCGCATGATGTGTTCTTGTTGTACAAAGAGCCTCCTATAATTTATATCCTCAACCAAGTTTTTTTAAAGATCTTTTCAACAAAGTATTATCATGCTGCTTCTTTCATATTGGAATTTTCTCTCATGCATGCAATGTGCTTTTCTGCGAATCGGTTGAGCATAGAAGTTGTCTGACTGTTACGTGCATATCTATATATGAATGTCTTTTTGCATGAGAAAGTTACGGTTCACCTGAGTCGTATGACTACTCTATATAGCTATGAGTTATTGTAGTGGTATAAATACCAAGTGTTTCTCTAGTTTTAGCCCACTCAAAGTCCCATTAACGCTGAGTACTAAGAAGAGGATATAAATAGAGAGAAGATGAGATATTGGAGTATACCAAAATATAGAAGGGTTGGGGTTAAGGTTCGCCATACATATTTATATTACAAGCCTCATGGCAGCTTTGCAGGAAAGCTATAGCGTCGCCATCCATTCATGTGCATCAGTAGCCATTTCCGGTGTCTTCTCATGACTGCTAATGTACCGCATGGTGGAAGAACGCAACGTGACTTTCCACGTCCCCGGAGTGCACTTCCGCTCAAACACCTTCATGGACTCAACATTCAGTGCGATAGATTCAGCCGTCTATGGGTCACGAGCCGTTCCACGCAACAGCCCGACCAGCCTTGTCACAGCACTCATGTTCAAGGGGCAGGGTTCATGAAACATCCTACCATCTACGGCACCACCAGTCTTGTATCAGCAGTGGCGTCATGTCCTGTAGGCCATTAATCTCCGAGCTCAGCGCAGGTGTGAGAGTTGGCCTGAAGCAAACCCTTTCACTACTCAACACCGTGCGAGGAGGGGATCGGAGGTGCTTCAGATGAGATCAAGTGTTCAGATGCATGTACGTGAGTTACATACACATCATTGTATAGATGGGCTGTGGCTGTGCGGCTTGTGCGTAACCGATTCAGTGGTGCAGATGTAGTCACTCCTTCCCAAAACACATATTCGATATCCTAAGGTGATCCTCGTGTTAAGAGAGACACCCCCTCGTTACCGTTCCATCAGCTATAATTCTGGAGTAATTAGCAGTGTAATGCGAAGAACATTATTGCACAACTGAGTACATATTAAAAAAACGTATTACTTAGCCAGTTTTTTTCTTCGAGAATCATAACTCAGCCAGCTACACCCTCCCTCGTTGATTTGACGTTCTAGGCCATAACATCACAGTATGGACGCTCCAGATCGGTCTATCCTGCCGTGGCTTGCCTCTGGCCGTTTTCCACCATGTCACGTGCAAGGCCTGGTCGGCCCACAGCAGTCGGGCTGCTGCTCCACAGAGCAAGTTGGAGATCAACAACATATGACTTAGATATACAATATTTATGATCCATGTGCTTTACAAATCCGTAAACTTGTTTATAACATGCTACAATAAGTTTCATATATAATTTCAAAACGAGTTAACCAATCCATAAAGTATGTATAGAATAGTTTTAAGAGAGTGGAAACCACAATAAAATTACTACGACACTTGAACTATATATATGTTGCATACATGCGTGGGGCGACGGGAGAGGCGACGGGAGAGGCGACCCCGTCGTCGGAGATCAAGAGACCGGTACCCTCCCGATCACCTTGTCGGGCCACAACCACTCGACCAGGGGGGCGCTTTTGGGTACTGGCCGATGCCGGCGACGAGAAGGATGACGGGGAGGAGGCCACAACAGTGGATTCGCTGGAGGTGGCTTCGCCGACGCCATCGGACAACGTCGGCGTTGAGTGCGTAGCCGGCTGCGTCAAGACTAAGGTCTCGAAGAAGGATACGGCGTGGCAAAGATTGACGGTGGCGGACAAGCTGGAGATGGCACGGCGGCGGAGGACGGCGGCGTTGGCGATCCGACCGTGGCATGGACCAATTCATAAGGTACGACTGCAAAAATTAACCATTGCTGATTGCATACATCCATCCGCGTGGCATACTGTCCGAAACAAGAAGAAAAAGTGCCCGCCGGAGGCGGCCGTACCGGCGCCGGCGATCCCGATCTCGGAGATCAGATCACGGCGTTTGAATTTCTTGATGGGCCCAGTTGGGCTGCAGCCATCTGAGACAGTCGTGGGCCTCGCAGATGATGGGTATGTGGCCCATCATGAGGCCCAAGCTGGGCTCGGGTCGTTGCCTTGTATCGATGCCGAATCAGCGCTGCAGTCGGTTCACGCAGGGTCAGCTCCTTCATCGCCTAGGGCTTGCCGCCGGAGGAACCTGCCGGGGTTTCCTCGACTAGGTCCGGGCAGAGCAGCCCGTGTTCGTGCACCGCAGGTGGTGGCGCCGGCCATGGCGGGCAGAGGCAACGCGCAGCCGCCTCCCAAGGCGCCGGCAGGACCGGGCGCGTACGGGGGACCGGGGCGCGGCGATGCTCTCCAGGCAGCTCGAGGTCGCGGGAACTATGGCGGGGGCCGTGGGCATCCGCAGAACGATGGCAGAAGCTTTCCTGGCGGCCGTTGGGGTGATGATGGGTACAATGCGTATGGCAACGGAGTGCACCGAGGCTCCTCTTCGACCGGCGGTGGTCGCGGAGATGGCGGCAACTGGGGTTTCAATGGACCCCCGGGTCCGTTCGTCGAAGGAGCATCTGGTCCGGTCAACCGAAACCGGCCGGCGTACCGCCCTAACTACGGGGGCGGGGTGGTGGACGGCGGCCACGAGGCCCTATCCCACCGCGAGCCGATCCACCGGCACAGACTACAGAAGGGGCGGGCTTTAAAGCGCCGGTGGCAAAGACCGCGGAGGCCGCGGACAATGGAGCTCTTTCGAGTGCAGCCCTAGAAACGGTACGTGCTCTCGCGGTGGTCGATGTGCCGAGCGTCCCGGCGGCTGCTACTAGAGATGCCACTTCTGATAAAGCCAGTGATAAGTCCGAGGGTGAGAGAGCTTCCAAGTGGGCTCGGAAAAAGGAAAAGATGACATGTTACCGTTGCGGCGGATCGGGACATTTTGTGGCAGAATGCACGATTGAGCTTTGTGACATATGCCGTAAGCCCAAGCATGAGACAGGAGAGTGTCCCTTGCTACAAAAGCCGAAACTGGTGGTTACAATCTACGGGGCATGTTGCCCGGAGCTTATGTTCTTCGAGTCACCCAGGTCTACTGCGGCTACACCGGCTCCGGAGAGTTCCAGGACGGGGGTGGTTAGGGTAACTCGTGGAACAATGACCATTGAACAGATTGTGCAGCGTATGTGTGAGCTAGTTTCTGCTACTTTCCAGTGGGATCCGATCAAGCTTGACGAGCAGGTTTTCAGGGTCGAGTTTCCTACTAAGGAGGATCTTGCCAGGTTGCTTAAGTTTGGGATGAGTAGAGTTCCAAACAGCACTTGTGTTTTGGAGTTTGACGCATGGACGCAGAAGGAACCTGAGGGCACTCCTCTCGCGCAGCTTTGGGTCCGGTTCACTGGAGCACCACGTCGGGCTTTAGATGATTTCATGGTAACCTGGAGTCTCGGTTCTTTGATTGGTAAGACTGAGAAGGCGGACATGCCTTTCACGCGGGCTCAGGGAATCGCTCGCCTGCTCGTTAGTGTTATCAGTTTTGAGCATATTCTTGACACCGTCAGATGGACGTATGATGGCAGGAGTTTTGACCTGGATATTGAGATAGAGGAGAGTGAGGACTTTCACGAGTTGGCCAAGCAGGTTGACATGGACACGGACGAGGGGCATGGAGGGGAAGGGAACCTAGACAAGGGGACGGAGCCGAGGGATGGCACTGACAAAGGCTCAGCATCTGCTGGCAAGCCGGAGGAGAATGATTCTACCAGGAAGCATCCTCTCGGTTCGTCTTTCACACATCAGTTGAGGTTTGGTTCCTTTGGGTCTTCTTCGGCTCCTAGCAGACTATGGGGCGCCAGGGTGGAGAGGGAGGATCCGGTGGAACAGGAGT
The DNA here is from genome assembly GCA_039707655.1 of Elymus sibiricus. NCBI lineage: Eukaryota > Viridiplantae > Streptophyta > Magnoliopsida > Poales > Poaceae > Elymus > Elymus sibiricus. Next base: position 56,815,680 of record CM077665.1, read on the forward strand.
TACCTCTGATTTCACCTCCGGAGACCCCGAGAGGTTCTGGCGCACAGCAGTTTTCGGCTATTGACTTACCCTTGAATATTGTGAGCTCTGCCACACGATCTCCTTACCGACCACTGGCTTCACGGTCGACGTCGCCGAGGGCAACAGCCGACCAAGGAGTGGTGGCAGCGGCTGGGCCACAGGCGGGCGGCCAGCCACCCATCGCTTCCGTGACGACGCAGTCGACTATCGGGGTGGGAGGAGACCACACCACGACTGTCACGGGCGTGGACTCGGGGATATTGGGTCCAGCGGCGGGTGCGGCTGGGGTGGGAGGTGACCACTTCACAACACCCAACGACTCGGTTGGACAGGCTAGCCACACCAGGTGTGCGACAGGTGGTGACGTATGGGATGGCCAAGTTGGACATGTGACAGGCGGTCATAGTCTCACGGGGCCATCTACTAAGGAGGTCATCGAGTTTGGAGGCATTCCAGACCCGGCGACTGGGGCTAGGCGATCGAGTGCTCGCCTACAAGCTCAGCCAGATGTCGACGAGCTACAGATGGGCCGTGCCATGCGAGTGGCTAAGCTTCACGACATCGAGACCTCTACAGGTATGTCTATTGATACGAGCTGTTCTATTTTGCATTTTTCTGAAGAAGATATAATTTTAAATGCGAGCGAACTTGGGGTATCACTGGGTAGTAATGGGAAGGAAGTTTCAAAATCTGTGAATGATCTGTTAGATTTAGAGGCTGAGAGGGCCATGGAGATGTTAAGAAAGATTGCAGTGGTGAAACCGATGAATGACTCTGATATAAATGCACTAGGGATGGGGGCTTTAGAACGTCTATGCGAGGATCTTGTGCCACCTTCACTTATGCCTGAAGAGGAGAATGATATCGTTGAGGAGGGGTATGTGGCCCCTTTGCAAACGACTATTGGCGCACAACAGGAGACCGGTTATGTGGACCGGTCGGATGGTCAGGATAAGCCAAAAAGAACCTGGAAGAGGAAGGTGTATCCTGTATCAGCCGTGCGCCGAAGCGCAAGATTTAAGACTGCAAAGAAATTCCATGATGAAAGATGAAAGGAATATTTTGGAATAGCAGAGGTCTAGCAGACTTGGCTAAAAGAAGATTTCTAGCGGAAGCGTCTATTGAGCACAAATTAGATTTCATTGCATTGATGGAAACTGGGAGAGATAATTTTACAGCACAATTTCTAAGCACGCTATCTGGTGGTATTGATTTCGACTGGCACTGTTTACCACCAAGAGGAAGATCCGGGGGGATCTTGCTTGGGGTCAGGTGTGAGACGCTCGAAGTTCGAAACGTGGTGTTTGGGGACTTTGCCGTCAAATTTAGAGTTCGCTCGAAGGAGGATGGGTTCCAATGGGCCCTGGTAGCAGTATACGGGGCGGCCCAGCCTGAGCTCAAGAGAGACTTCTTGGCTGACCTTGTCCGGATTTGCGGGGACGAGCGGTTGCCAATTTTAGTAGGGGGAGACTTTAACATTATCAGGAGACGAGATGAGAAAAATAATGATAACTTTGATGGAAGATGGTCATTTATGTTTAATACAATCATCGAGAGCCTTGATTTGCGAGAAATTGAGCTATCAGGTAGAAAATTTACATGGGCGAACACTTTACCTAAGCCAACTTTTGAGAAGTTGGACCGGGTTCTCACGAGTGTGGAATGGGAGCAGAAATTCCCTCGCGTGACAGTGCGCGCATTGCCCAGAGCTATCTCTGATCACACCCCATTGTTTGTGGACTCGGGGGAGGCAACACATGTGGGGAATAAAAACCTATTCTCTTTTGAGTTGGGCTGGTTTGAAAGAGAAGGATTCGTGGACCTCATAGCCAGAGAATGGGCTAGGGACACGGGAGGTAGCTCGAATGTTGACAGGTGGCAAAATAAGATAAGGCACCTGAGGCAATTCCTACGGGGATGGGCAAAACATGAAAGTGGCATTTATAAGAAAGAGAAACAAAGGCTTCTCGATCTTATAAACGAGCTAGACATAAAGGCCGAAGAATCGTTATTAGATGACAATGAGAGGTCATTGAAAACGGAAGTAGAACTGAAGCTAAAACAACTGCTCAGAGAGGAGGAGATGAAGTGGGCACTTAGAGCGCAAGTTCGCCAGGTTGTGCAAGGTGATGACAACACACAGTTTTTCCATCTGATTGCCAATGGAAAGCATAGAAAGAAAAAAAAATATCAGCTTGAGCAAGATGAGGGTACAATTGTAGGACACGAGAATCTGAAATTGTATATCTCTGAGTACTATAAAAAACTATTCGGGGCTCCAGAGGATAATTTTGTATCCATGGATGAGCATGTAGTCGGTGACATACCTCAGCTCGGGACGGACGAGAATGAGATATTAACCGCACCTTTTACGGAGAAGGAGGTGTTTGAGGCTATATCGCAAATGAAGAATAATAAGGCACCAGGCCCAGACGGGTTCCCGGCTGAGTTTTACAAGAGATGTTGGCATAATATCAAAGGTGACTTATTACCCATGTTCCAAGACTTGTTCGACGGACACTTGCAGCTATTCCACCTAAATTTTGGAACAGTGACACTGTTGCCAAAGAAGGAAGGGGCGGTGCGCATTGAACAATTTAGACCTATTTGCCTTCTGAATGTCAGCTTCAAAATTTTTACAAAGGTAGGAACGAATAGATTGACGCAGATTGCACATGAGGTGGTGCAACCTAGTCAGACGGCTTTCATGCCGGGCAGGAACATACTGGAGGGTGTGGTGTTCCTTCATGAAACCCTGCATGAAATTCACTCGAAGAAACTAGATGGGGTTATCTTCAAGGTGGATTTCGAGAAGGCATATGATAAGGTCAAATGGCCATTCCTACAACAGGCATTACGTATGAAGGGTTCGACGAAATATGGAGGAGACATGTCGAATCCTTTGTACAAAAAGGGAGTGTTGGTATTAAAGTCAATGATGACATTGGCCATTTTTTTCAAACACTCAAAGGTCTCAGGCAGGGAGATCCAATGTCACCCATCCTATTTAACGTAGTTGTCGATATGTTGGTGATTCTAATAGGGAGGGCTAAACAGGAAGGCCAGGTAGGTGGACTGGTGCCGCATCTGGTGGATGGTGGTGTGTCTATCCTGCAATATGCTGATGATACCATTCTGTTTATGGAACATGATGTAGCAAAAGCCAGAAATATGAAGCTTATACTCTGCCTATTTGAACAATTGTCAGGCTTGAAAATTAATTTTCATAAGAGTGAGCTGTTTTGCTTTGGGAGAGCCAAAGATGAACAAACCGCTTATAAACAATTGTTCGGATGTGAACTGGGGAGCCTACCGTTTAGTTATTTAGGCATACCTATTCATCATCGGAAGCTTTCCAATAGTGAGTGGAAATGCATCGAAGATCGATTTGAGAAAAAGCTAAGCTGCTGGAAGGGTAAGCTGCTATCATATGGAGGAAGGTTAATTCTGATAAACTCGGTGCTTACGAGTATGCCTATGTTCCTTCTGTCCTTCTTTGAGGTACCAGTAGGGGTACGCAAAAGGTTGGATTTTCATCGATCCAGATTCTTTTGGCAGAGTGATGATGATAGGAAGAAATACAGACTGGCTAAATGGGATATTATTTGTAGGCCCAAAGACCAAGGAGGTCTGGGGATTAAGAATTTAGAGGTAAAGAATAGATGTCTGCTGAGCAAGTGGTTGTTCAGACTATCTGTAGAGACAGAAGGTATGTGGGTACAAATTTTGCGTAATAAGTACCTACAATCTAAAACCTTAGCCCGGGTAAATGTCAGACCCAATGATTCACCATTCTGGAAAGGGTTGATGAGAGTAAGGTCAGCCTTTTTCCATAGAACTAAATTTATTATTGGAAATGGTGAGGGAACGAGATTCTGGGAGGATACGTGGTTGGGGGAGACGCCTCTGGCCATTCAATATCCAGCTCTCTATAATATTGTGCAACGTAAGGACGCGTACGTGGCCACAATTTTACAGTCGAATCCTCTAAATATTCAATTCCGACGAGCATTGATAGGCCATCGATGGGAGGATTGGCTCCACCTCGTGAGGAGACTCATGGATGTCCAGCTATCAGAAGAGTCTGATAGGCTTCAATGGAAGCTTACGACTAGCGGAATATTCACGGTGAAATCGATGTATCTGAATCTTATTGATACAACAATTATCCCCAAATCGATTCATATTTGGAGAGTCAAGGTACCCTTAAGGATCAAAGTCTTCATGTGGTTTGTGCACAAGAAGGTGATTCTAACTAAGGATAATTTGGCTAAACGTAATTGGGGGGGAATTACACGATGTAGCTTCTGTGATAATGAGGAGAACATTAAACACCTCTTTCTCTAATGTCCACTTGCGAGAATTCTTTGGCAGACGGTTCGTATAGCCTTTAATATTATGCCTCCGGATAGCATTGACACGTTGTTTGGAACGTGGCTAGATGGAGTTGACACGATTTTTGCCCGACACATCCGTATAGGAGTATGTGCACTTCTTTGGGCTATATGGAACTGTAGGAATGATGTGGTTTTTAACAGACATACGCATATAAATTTTTTGCAGGTACTGCACAGAGCTGCGGCGTTGATCCGTACATGGTCATTACTCACTCCTGCGGAAACCAGGGAGCCTTTGGTTACTGGGTCTACCCGATGGGAGATGGTAGCGCGGGATATCTACAACCGGTTTGGATGGCAGTCCAGTAATAGGATAGATGGTTAAGCATCTAGGCCTATTTTGCCGGTTGTGGCACTTTTTGCTTTACTTTTGCTTCTACTTTGTTGTGTCGGAGACTTTGTGAAACCGCGGATTGTTTGTTTCCTTTTTTAAATAAAGGGGCCGTATGCATCGTGCTGATGCAGAGGCCGGAGGTAATCCTCCTTTTCTAAAAAAAAGAATTCTATTTTGCACCATATTTTTTTTCAAACTGGGATTTAAGGTGTCACAAGAGCTAAATGTGGTTCACAGTGTCTTACATACTTGAAACTGGTATAAACTCTCGTATAAAGTATACATGGAAATTTTATAGCCGGGCAGTTTGTATCTCCAACATGCTTCTGGTTCTCGTTGTGCCGATTGGTTGAGCATAGGAGTCGCATGACTACCCTAGGTTGTCCTTCTGCATGACAAAGTTGGGTTCACCAAAGTTATCTCGTAGTCCCATACATGTAACTCTAGTAGTCAGTTAGGGCATGGAGTTAAATACTAACCTCATCTCCACATTTCACCCGTCACCTACTTGCCACAATGCCACTGTTGTTAAGTGGATACATATATTCCTTCACATATGGCATGACTAAGATATTGGAGCATACCAAAATACTGCTCCTGTTGTGAAATAGTCTGCTAGGTTGGTCCAGGGAGTTGAACACGGCTATCCACCTACTCCCTTCGTCCCATAATGTAAGACCTTATTACATCAAATTTGTGAGTACAACATTGCAAAACCATGTCCAAGGGTGCGCTACTATCCTCGTATGCTCTCTGAATGAGATGGAAAGAAGCTTCGCCTGGGATCACCTATAGGGACTTAAGATGCAAATGAGAGCCGTTGCTTCTTTACCCAACGACCAGGTCAGATAAGGCGTAGATAGAAGTATGTTTTTGGTCCCAAGTTCACGAAAAGTCAACATTTAATCCCTCAAAGAAAAATAAATTGAACTACATTTGGTCCAGCCATTGACCGCCGCATCTCCCTGGCCACCATCGCATGCAAGCCACTGTTCTAGGATCTAGCCGTTGCCGAGTAGATCAGGTGGTTTTGGCCCATAATCTCGCCATCATCGGTAAGGGTGGACGAAACGGTTCAGTCCTTCGGTCCGGCTTGTGGCCCGCTCAGTGTAGGCCGGCTCAGTCCAGGCCCTCTCAAAAAAATCGTCGGTCCAGTCCTTAAAAAATGACCGAAATTTTGTCGGTCCGGTCCAGTCAAAGCTCGGTCCACTCTTTCGGACTGCGACATTTCCTAGCTCACAGGCCACAGCCCACAACAACCCATATAGAGACCAGCGCGGACCGCAATAAAGGCATAGCAGAGAGCGCAACCTAGTCCATTCCCTTCCCCGACCCCGAGCGGCTGAGCACCGCCTCCGCTGGCTGAGACCCCGAGCGGCTGAGCACCGCCTCCGCTGGCTCCCGTCGTCGATCACCTCCTTGTGCTGCCGTTGACAACCATCTCGTCGTAGACCACGAAGCCGTAGGACTGGAGGGAAAGAGGGGCAGAGGAGGGACCGCCGCGTCTACAGCTGCCCGCCGTCGAGTTGAGGGTCGACCGCCCCCGTATCCCCCCGTTCGTCATGGACCACCTCCTTGCTGGCTCGCCGCTGTCGATAGAAGACGACTACGAAGTTGGAGGAGGTGGAGGACGGGCCTGCACCTGCACGCCGTCTCCCATGCACCTGTTCGATCTCCTCTATCCTCTCCTCTGTTCGATCTTATCTCTGACCGAGGTATTCAGGGCCAAATTTTTCAACAATTAGTACTGAATTGGTAGCAGTTCGTACTGATCTAGTGAGTGTTGGATACACCATTGTTAGCAGTTTGTACTGAACTCCAAAAAATTTCTTATATTATCTTCATCCATTCTTCAGCTTGTCTCGTTAATAAAGTGGCCGCATGCATCTTTTTGATGCAGAGGCCGGAGGATAACCTCCTTTTCTAAAAAAAAAAATTCTTCAGCTTGTCATTGTAAACCTATTGCAAAACTGCTAACAATGGTGTACGACGCCAGGCTTTGCCGGCGGCTGCCTCGGCGGACGACGAGGGGTGGGAGGAGGGGGGAGGTGACAGCAGCTGGGCGTAAGGTTTGGCCCCACGGTCGCCTGGAGGGGGCGACTTGAGGAGCGCTTCCTCGATCCGAAAAGAAGATGTTGTTTAATGTGTGTTGTTCCTCTAGTAAAAGCCTAGTATAATTTCTATCTTTAACAAAGTATCATTAGGCCGCTTCTTTCTTATTTTGGAATTTCTCTCATGCATGCAAATGTGCTTTTCTGCAAATCGGTTGAGCAGGGAAGCTGCATGGCTGTTACGTGCATAGCTATATATGAACGTCTTTTTGCATGACAAAGTTAGTTAGGTTCACCTGAGTGGTATGACTACTCTATATAGCTATGAGTTATCCTAGTGGTATAAATACCAAGTGTTTCTCTATGTTTAGCCCACTCAAAATCCCATTAACGCTGAGTACTAAGAAGAGGACATAATAGAGAGAGGATGAGATATTGGAGTATACCAAACTATAGAAGGGTTGGGGTTCCGGTTCGCCACGCATATTTACATTACAAGCCTCATGGCAGCTTTGCTCGAAAGCCACAGCGTCGCCATCCACTCATGTGCATCAGTGGCCATTCCAGACTTCTTCTCATGACCGCATGGTGGAAGGAGGCAACGTGGCTTTCCACGTCCCCGGAGAGCACTTCCGCTCAAACACCTTCATGGACTCAACATTCAGTGCGATGGATCCAAGCTTCTTTGGGTCACCGGCCATCAATGAAAAAAATCACGCGCAAACTGATTTAGCGGCAGAAAAATCTCCAGCGATTGTTAAGGAAGGAAAGTCGCGATCGCCCGCGATCTCGGCGCGATTGCCCGCGATTTCCTGAAGAAACAAAATCGCGAGGAGGATTTCCAGCGGCGATAGCGTCGCGATTGCGGTAGTTTCGCCCGCGATTTATTTCCTTGCCGGCCATCCCACGCAGCAGCCCGAGGGTCTTGTCGCAACATTCATGTTGAATGGGCAGGGCTCGTGAAACATCCAGGCGTCTACGACACCACTAGTCTTGGATGAGCAAACAGTGTCGTGTCCTGCGGGCCATTAATCAGCGAGCCCAGCGCATGCGCGAGGGATGACCTCGAGCAAACGCTCTCAGTACTCCACACCGGGGCATGAGGGGATCGGAGGTGGTTCAGATGAGATCAGATGTTCAGATTCAGATGCATGTACGTTAGAGTGGACGCAGCTATTTTGAGCCCGAGCTCAAATGATCCTGCCTGAGCAGTAAAATCATAAAAAATTCAGAAAAAATCAAAACAATGTGAATTTTTTTTCTGACAAACATTGACAAAATTTCTAAGTGCTTGCAAAATTTCATCATGAAAACACATTTGTGGAAGTCGCAGCAAAAGAAAAAACAAAATCGATGCTTCAAAAATGCTTTTTTAAAAGCATTTTGAAGTACTGATTTTTTTTTTTGCTGTGACTTCCACGAATGTCATTTTAACGTGAAAATTTGCAGGCTCTCTTAAAACATATGTTAAAGTTTATCACAAAAAAATCGGAATTTTTTAACCTTTTTTATATATTTTTTCGAATTTACTGTTCACCCGAGCTCATTTGAGCTCGGGAGCAGAAGCATACTTTCGACAACAACACGGTTGCACAACTGAGTTCACATCATTTCTGAAGGGGCAAGCTATTGACCATTCATTAGATTTATGGGATATACATCCGACTGTTCGATGGCATGGAAATAACATTGACGCGTGTACAGATTAAGGCCCAACTTGTGATTGCTGAATTGTTGTGTTAAACTTACTTATAGTTTGCTATAATAAATTGCATATAAAATACTCCTGTAGTGGAATAATGTGCTAGGTTAGTCCTGGGAGTTGAACACGGCTATCGACCTACAACATTGCAAAACCATGCTCAAGTGCGAGCTACTCTCCTTGTATGCTCTCTGAATGAGATGGCAAGAAGCGATCACCTATGGGGAGACTAGGGATGCAAATGAGAGTTGGGCAGCTATGGAAAGGAGTAAAAATAACAAAAAGAAAGGCACGCTGTAAGAATTAGGTTTAGACAAAGGTTTGGTCAACTGCACAATCTCTAAGGGTGGCGTTGGTGTTTATATTTATAAAGGGATTACATGTACAAGTCCAAGTCATATAGGCATACAAGTCTAATACCCTCCCTCAATCTCAACAGTGTTCCGCAAGTTGAGATTGCGCCGACAATCGTCAAACAAGGGTAACGGCAACGGCTTGGTGAAGATGTCCGCAAGCTGATCTTTAAAGGAGATGAACTTGATCTGAAGTAGCTTCTGTGCAACACGTTCTCTGACAAAATGATAGTCAACTTCAATGTGTTTTGTTCGTCCATGAAATACCGGATTGGATGAAAGGTATGTAGCACCAATGTTATCACACCAAAGAACCGGTGGCTGTCGTTGAGGTACTCGTAACTCACGAAGCAAAGACTGTACCCAAATAAGTTCTGCAGTCGCATTTGCTACAGCCTTGTACTCAGCCTCTGTACTGCTGCGAGATACCATGGCTTGCTTGCGAGCACTCCAAGCGATCAGGTTAGGGCCAAAAAAGACCGCATAACCCCCCGTGGATCGCCGATCATCGGGATTGCCTGCCCAATCTGCATCTGAAAAGGCTGAAAGAACACCAGAGGGAGCAGGTCGAAGATGTAATCCATAAGAGGTTGTCAGGCGAACATAACGAAGAATTCGCTTCACAGCAGACCGATGTGAATCCCGAGGTGCATGTAGGTATTGGCAAACATGATTAACGGCGAAAGAAATATCCGGTCTAGTGATAGTGAGATACTGCAGGCCACCAACAAGACTACGGTACTCGGTAGCATCATCAGGAGAAAGAAGAACACCATCAACAGCAGAAATCTTGTCTGTGGCAGACATGGGTGTGGAGGAGGGGTTGCATTTGAGCATACCCGCACGCCGTAGAAGATCCAAGGAATACTTCTTCTGAGTGAGATATAGACCCTCAGATGTGTGAGTAACCTCCAAACCTAGGAAAAAATGAAGCTTGCCAAGATCCTTAATAGCAAAATCAGAACGAAGAGCTGACAAAAGACGGTCAGCATCATCCACTAAAGAACTGATAAGAATGATGTCGTCAACATAAACCAGAAGATATATGGTGACATCTGGACGCTAGAAGAGAAACAACGATGTATCAGCCGTAGATGGAACAAAACCATGAGCATGTAGGGCGGTCGCAAGACGAGCATGCCAAGCACGAGGAGCCTGCTTCAGACCATATAGTGCTTTGTCCAAGCGGCAAAGATGATGAGGACGATCAGGATCAACAAAACCTGGCGGCTATCGCATGTAAACTTCCTCCTCTAACACACCATGAAGAAAAGCATTATGTACATCCAGACTCTCCATCCAGACCCTTCAAAAAATAAAGATGAATCCACCATCATGCGTTTTATACTTGTAGAAAATCTGTATGTTCATCGTCTGAACCCAGTTAAAGCTCGTTCGGTTCTACCAAATCAAAGTTAGTTAGTTTCATGCAAAAAGTTCTATAGGTTCAGTTTTATTAAAACCACCTTTGTCGAGTTCTTTATTCCGTACTCGTCAAAGATGTTTGTTTACCGAGTTATTTGTCATTGCCAATTTGTTTTTAACTTACACTGGGCTTCCTCTTCTTTTGCCGAGTTCTCAATAAATAAAACGAACTCGGCAAACAAGTGAGCATTGGGCAATCTTGCTGATCTTCTATATCTAAATAGTTTGTTCCCACTAACTATTTTTCTCAACATGCAAGCTTGCCACATCATCGCACAGCATGGGTGAGAAAATGCCCACCCCCACTACCATATGTCTCTCAACATGCAAACATGCCACTTCATCATGACATGCATGGAAAAAATACCCATCTCAACATGCAAACATACATGACAATTTTGATTCTATTATGCTATATATATTTAATAAATATTTTACAACCATATAGTAATCAAACATAATAAATTATATGTATTTTTAGTTTTAGCCTTTTATATTATTAGTTCAAAGTTTCATACAACAAATCACAATGAAATATGTTGCAAACGCAACAACGTGCGGGGCATCATCTAGTTCTAGTAGCTATTGTTTCAGCTCTTAAGAAAAGTAATTGACACTAGTAAATACGTATCAACAAAACAAAAACAAAATCAGGCTGAACGTCGTAGATGGATGTACACGGCATGACAAGTTGCAAAGAATTGCACTAACTACAAGAACTTCCTTGCAGATTATGTGAGTCCTCCGAGACCAATCGCCGTGAAGAAATTGATTTATGAACTGAGTGTTTTGGCAAAATCCCTCGGCGAAACTCGGCGTCATGGACACCATGCAAAAATTTATATTATCAAGTTTTTAAGCAATGATTTTCTCCAATGGCTAGTTTTGTGTGGTCATATAAACCACACCTTGGTCGGTTTAGGGAGATAATTTGCGGAGCTACAGTGCCAAATGTGTGCAGGCCGGTACAAAGAAAAGCCCACTATTTTTCTCAAATGGGCCAAATCTAATTTCAAACCTCACTGTATTTTCTCTAAGCCGGGCGGACCATGGCCCATCCAGCCTTGCTGTAGCTCCGCCGGCGTTCGAGAGCAACTAGTTGGCGAACGCTCCTTCGGGAGCCTCCCAACAATCACTCCCGGGCGCTGCCACTTGGCGATTTTTATTTTACGCATGCGTTTTTGGCTTTTTAGATGGGTTTTTTTGGTGTTCTGGTTTTCCACCGGTCATTCTTAGCTTTTGGCCGAAAAACAATTCCGCAAAAAACACATTTTCTTTTATTTTCTTTCTCGAAGAGCACGGTTTTTCTTCCAGGAGAGGAATGGCCGTGCCTCTCGGAAACGAAAGAAAAATGATTTTTCTTTTTTCCTTTCTCCTCGAGAGGCATGGATTTGCTTTCGCGAGTGTGCCTCTCGAAAACGAAAAAAAGTGCTTTCTGTTTTTTTTCTTTCGCGAGAGGCACGGCCGTGCCTCTCAAAAACGAAAAAAAGTGTTTTCTTTTTCCTTTCTTTCGCGAGAGGCACAGTTTTGCTTCCGCGAGAGGCACGACCATGCCTCTTGGAAATGAAAAAAAAACGCGTTTTCATTTTTTTCCATCCGTGAAAGGCACGGTTTTTCAGTCCGGTTTTTTTTGTGAAAAAAAGTTCGTCAAAACCTATCAACATGGGATCTAGTTTTAAAGATCTCGACGCGAGGAATTCAACGTTAAAAACGGTTTGAGATTTGGGCGCACAGTTTAAGAGATAAGACATTTTAAAAATAATGAATTTATGAAAAAAGGGAAAACTATATACAATGGAACTATATACTCTAAATGGATCACCGTAAAACTATACACTCTAAGGGTGTGTCTAGGACACATCTGTATGTGACATATTTATTGCACATCTAAATGACTAAATCAAACATAAAAAGGAAAAGAAAAAGAAAAAGAAAATATGCACACGAATCTCCACGTAAGATCAATGATATAGGACTTAGATGTGCAATACTTATGTCACATCTAGACGTGTTTTAGTAAAACCGATACTCTAAATGGATCTATCTTCGACACAACATCACGAGGCTTCTTCTTTCATTTTGGATCTCTCTCCTGCATTGAATAAGCCCGTCAGCCAATCAATTGAGCATAGAAGTTGTATGACTGTTATAGGCATGGCTTTGTATGACCATTTTTACTTTTTGCATGACAAAGTTAGTTAGGTTCATGAAAGTCATATGACTATCCCTATATAGTATCAGTATCATAGTCACCATGGTGGTATAAATACTACCTGTTTCTCCATATTTAACCCATTCTAAATTCCATTGACGTTGAGTACTAAGAAGTTGATAGATGCGTTGATTCCTCCATATTAGATAGAATGATATCAGATATTGGATTATACCAAAACATAGAATGCTTAGGGTTCCGGTTGACAGGCATGTCTTCACAGTTATGTAAGCCATGGCTAGTAAACCTCATGCATCTCTCCTTCTCAAGAACATCATAAGCCTTATGATACATTTCCATCTAAACTACAACAATCGCATCCGCTACTGTGCCTCTGTGGCTCTTGGCTTGATCACCGTATCTGCATGAGCGGAAGGTCGGCCGATGCCGGCGTTCGGGCACCATAATGCAACATGTTGTAATGGGGCAACGATTGCTTCCTCGAATGCACCCAGGCGCGAGACCTCCATGCCTGTATTTCCATCGGCGCATCATCTTCGCTGCTGCCCCGGTGGTAAAGGCAAGCCTTCCGGGCATATCACATGATATGCTGACTGGGTTTGTTTGGTCTCGAGCACCACAACGTTTATGTTGGGCTTCTTCAGTAGCTCCATGCTGGGTGATCGAGCAAACTCTGCTAATGAAACCTGCAGGAGGGGATCTATTTGGTTGAGACGAGATGTGTGTATGTGGGAATTAGGTATGCATACTAGTATTATGTAAAGACAGTTGTGGATGCCGCCATCGTGCAACCGATTCGGCGTTTGACTTGAAGTTGCTCCACACATGAGAATAAAAAATTTGAAATCCTAATTTCAGGTCATCCTCGTTTTAGAGGAACGCCCCCTCACGACCATTCTATTAGTCATGCCACTGTAATTATCAGTAACAAAAGCATGGTTGCATAAACTGAGTTCATATCATTTCTAAAGATGATAGCCTTTTTACCGGTATCCGATTGCCAATACTTCGTGATAAGAACTGAAAAACAGAGATAAAGCATGACTTACAAACTGAAAGTGTTCGTGTTAAGAAAAGATTACATTATCTAACACAACAGATGATTTTCTCACATGATACATAACAAAAACTCAAAAACTCTTCCCATCTAAGTCATCCAAACACTACCCATTCAAGGATTTGTCTAACTTCAATTGCTAAAATGTGTAGTTCATAGTAGAATTATGGGTATATCATAGTGTCACCCGAATTAAAATGTGGTTCAACCTGTCACCGTGTCACTAATACATGGTTCAAACTGGAATAAACTCTTATATATACAATACAAGGGAAGTATGTCGATTTGCATCTTCAATATACCATAAGCTCTTTTCTGTAGTTTATAATTTTTGTTGTGCCAATCTCTCATGCATGGTATAAGCATGCACCGCCGCCAATTGTGCATGATAAAATTAGTTAGTTCAGAAAATTTATATGACTGTCATATGATAGTTATCCTTCTAGTATAAGTACCAAGCTCTATTCAAGATTTGGTCCATTCTGAACTTGCCACTGTCGTTGAGAGTTATGTCGAGTATAAGATATTGGAGTATAACAAATTACTACTTATGCTGCAAAATTACGTGCTAGGCTAGTCCAGCGACATGGACATGTCAGGCTAGCAACAACATACCAAAATCATGCTTGAGCACGAGCAAATAACATGTTAAACTCTCATATGTGATCGCTTGTGGCTTCTTCAGCATCTGAAATGCTGGTTGTCCTCTAAAGAACAAAACGCGAGCACTTCACTAATGTGCAGAAGTCTTCGCTTGAGAAAATCTATACTAATGCACAGAGGAAAGGTGTACAATTCTGATGTCTAGCAATGCCATCATGATATTCCTAAGTGTAACAAAATCACTTGATGTGTACATATTGTTTGTCCTACAATGTTGTCAAAAATAAATATTTGTGTAAGTAGACTGTATGGGGAAATTCCCTATCATTTCAATAAGGAGGAAGTATATTTGAACTTACAGCGGCATACACTGCAAATTTTCATTGGACTAATTGCTTGCTTTTCAGAACCTTACAGGCAATACTTCTTTCTCTCTCACCCGCAAAAAAAAATTCCTTTCTCTCTCCGTGACACACAAAAAATGTGACTGAGAAGGTATTTGTCCCATTTGTAGTACATGATGAAATTACATTTTTTTTTTTGTATGTTAGTTCATGAGTAGTAGAATTAAGTAAGCGAGCTGCAGAAATGGGAAAATATTTTTCTTTTCTTCTACAAGCAACATATACATTTCTGCCAAAAACATGTAGTAACTGGCTACTTCTAATTGTACACAAAATAGAAAGGTGTACAATTCTGATGTATGCCATCATAATATCATTAACTGTACACAAAATCAATTTATTTGTACACATTTTTCTCGTACAATATTGTCAAAAAAATATAACATTTGTGTAAGTACACTGCATGAGGAAATTCCCTAACATTTGAATAAGGGCGAAATATATTATAACTTATTCTGCATGAGCTAACTAGAGCTGCAGCTATACAAGACAAATATCCCTTTGGACCGATTGCTTGCTTTTCAGAACAATCTGAACTATCCAGCAGGCTAAATGTCTAGCCAACGTGTTTGCGTGTGGAAAACCTTGCCCCCACCCCTCGGCCAGTTAAGCAGGATAAATGGTTCGCATGGTTATATGGCACGAGCCTGTTATTTTCTATCTTGAACACAATATTGGCAGGCCTTTTCTTTTATTGTAATTTTTTTCATGCATGGAATGCACTCATTTGCTAGTGGATTAAGCATAGAAGTTATATGACTGTTCTTGACGAATGACCGTCCATTCTGCATGACAAAATTATTAGGTTCATCAAAGTCATATGACTGTCCTATCTATAATAGTTATCCTAGTAGTATAAATAATAAGCACATCTAAAATGTTTGCATTGCCGCTAATGTAGTGAATTAACTGGCTAAATATATTCCTCCATATATTTAATAGAGTATGAGATATTGGAGCACACCAAAAGATAGAAAGTTTGAGTCTTCTCTCATGTACCATGAACATCTCCACTTACAGCTGCACTTTTGTTTTAGAATATGATGATGAACAAATCAACATCATTCATTGCTGGCTAGTGTGGTTTGATCGGGTGTTCCGACATCGGTTGACTATATTAACCAAGGTTTCGCGAGGATCATGTAAACTGCCAAAACTTGTTAGGGTATCAATGTTTCTGTTTTCCCTTGTGATATCTGATACCCCAAAACTACTGTCAATATAAGGAATAAATGCAAAAAACTGCCAAAACTTGTTGGCGCCCTATTTTGTGTTGGGTGGTGCCTTAGTGGCATGGATACTTCACTGCATGGTGTCGAGCGACGCCCCAGTTGTCCTAGGTGCTCCCCGATGAGGTGCTGACCTGCATGTTATCGGGACTCATCATGACTCTTGATGGCGTCCTTGTGTTGTGTCAATGGAGCGACGGTACCATGGTGCCCCCCCCTCCCCCCTTAGGATTACTCGGAGTGACCTCTCAGTGTTTTTGTGTATGTGTGCGCTCGTAGCAAGCGTCTTTTTCCGGTGAGCTCTTTTTCCTCAAATTCCCATGACCTCTGGTTCACCTGAACCCATCTTGTAGCCTCGTACAAAAAAATGAAAGACAGCCTCACGCTCTCCCCTCTAGCCTCACTGCCTTTTTTCCTTTGCTGCTCTGAGGAAGAAGATCGTGCAGGGCCAGCCGCCGTTTTGAGTAAGCACGACTCCTAGAGGGCGTTGCTGGAACCAGCCGATGTAGAAGCTGGAACCGGACGGCCATGGAGGTGTTTTTGCTGCGACTGGCGACTTCTTTTTGCTGGAACCCGCTAAAAAAAGTTGTTGGAATCGGGCACACACAGGCAATGGCAAAAAGCTACAACCAGCGAGCAGATTTGCTGGAAACCAGCAGTGGTAGAAGCTGGGACCAGTGGAATTTTTTGCTGCATCGACGAGTGAGTACTTTGCGCAATTAGTGGTGCATGAATTTTTTTGCTGCAACAAGTAAACCGAAAAGCTACCACCATTGAGCTTATGTTCTACGATGGCGAACCGCGGTGGGTGCAAAGTGCACCCATGCAGCGAGAGTCAATGGTGAGGACGCCGGGACAGTGCACCCGATGCAGCAACCACACTTCGGGGAGCTGCAACCGCTGCCGGCGGAGGCTCCGTGTCAGGGGTTGGCACGGCTGCAACAAGAGCCTTGCAACCACACGGATCATGTGCGCGGTGGGGAAGAAAGGGAAGGGAATCAGACGGTCCAGCACGGTTCGATGTGGCGGATCGCCTGTATTTCTTATGTTTGATGTTTCCTTTTATTTACTGTAAAATCAGATGCGCCTGAAATCATATAATTTGTTAGGCAATCCGAGCGATAAAGAAGATTACTGCAACCACGCAGAAAGGGATAACATCTTCCATGTCAATGCATTTGCCTCACGACGCATGGAAAAACAAAGGGAAGCACGGGGAAGATATTCCAATTTCCATTGCATGCAAAAGGAAATAGGAATATCTTTTCCATACCAATGTACTGCGCGCGTTGATGCCGACCGACCTGGGTTCATGTACGATCCCAATTGAAACCCTCGCCGCCTCCGCCTCCCGCCGGACGAGCCCGAGTGCCTTGTGCGCGCCTCCCTCGCCAGCAAGCTCTGGCTCGGACTCCTCACCGGCGTTCGCTTCCGCGGCCGCTACAGTGAGCTCCACGGAGCCCGGCCGGCCACCATGTTGGGCTTCTTCTATACCTAGCCTAAGGACCGCGGCCCGAAGGGGAAGAAACCTGCGCCATACCCGCACTTCGTCTCCACCATGAAATTTACCGCGCGCATCCCCGACGACGACGAGTGGAGGGAGTGGGAGTGGGACAGGGACTACGCTGCGTGGGACTGCCGCCATGGCCGCGTGCTCTTCGGGGACAGGGATCGGGGACCCGGGCAGCTCATTGTCTGGGACCCCATCACGGCCTGCTGGACGGACCTGAACGCGTCGAGAGACTACGCCGAGGCCCGCAGCCGTGCCGCAGCCGTGCTCTGCGCCAGGACTGGCTGTGGCCATCGCGCCTGTTATTGGGGCCCCTTCCTGGTGGTCTTCGTCTACGTGTTCGACACTGTTGCGTACGCGGGCGTTTTCGAGGGCTCTACTCGAAGACGCATTGAGACTTGCTCTGGTCTCGATCTCCCGTTTCATGCACGCATCGAGCCAATGCCCCCCCGTCCTCGTCGGAGACGGGCTTCACTTCATGCTCGCGTGCGACGAGTCGACGACGATGATCATCCGGTAGGAGTTCTCAAGTACGATGTCAGCTCAGATCGCATGTCGTTGATCGATGTGCCATGTTCGTGGTCTATAATTGCCGGCGCCGCTATCCTCATGACGGTGGAGGATGGCAGCTTGGGGTTTGCACACGTGTATGGGTCAACCCTCTTTCTATGGTCAAGGCAGGTGGGGTCCGACGGAGTTGTGACATGGACTCAACCTAGAGTCATCCATCTCAAGGAACTTCTTCCAATTCAAAATCCGGAGAAAAGAGTTATTAGGTTGGCTGGATCTGTGGAAGGCAGTGATGTCATTTTCGTGGCCACGGACCTTGGCATCTACCAGATTAAGCTCAAGACACTACGGTGGAGAAAGCTTTTTTTTTTAACATAAAAGGTAGATTATTCTCTACCTTATATATTTCAAAACAGGCCAAGCCTGAAGACCAAAAGGTCAATTACATGAACTTGTAAAATGCACCAAGGTGCACAGCCACAAGCGGCCATAGAGAGAAGAACAAGACAGATTGAGAGAACTTTGAGCGGCTAAAAGGTAGGACTAAAACACAAGCACAACCACATTGTCAGCCATTGAGCATATCGACCCATGCGAGCAGAGCCACCTTATCTTGCTGCTTCTTGCCACGGTGCAGCCACAGGCGCAGCAAGTCAGCAGCATATGGAGTCCGTCCAGAGCTTGTTGTTGAAGACCCGGTCATTCCTTGCATGCCAAAGCGAGATGACACAAGCAGCGAAGGCAACATTCCATTTTCTCTTGAAGGTCAGGTGTTCTTCAGCTTGAATGGCAAAAATTGCCAAACTTGAAGCAGAAAGCGCCAGAGTGGATAGTTGCAGCTTGTCCCAAAGAGCACTAGCAGAACGGCACCTCAAGACCAAATGATCTATTGATTCCACGGCCGGGTAAAGGTCACAATTCGCATTAGGAGCGAGAACCAGCCAATTCTTCTTAACCATATTATTGCGTGTATTGAGCCGTCCCCAAAAGCCAACCAAAGGAAGATGTTATGCTTCAGGGGTACCAACTATCCCACACCCAAGGTTCATGCAGGTACCCCATCCCTCGGAAAGTGAGAAGCCTGTAGAAATAACTGGTGCACGCTTCCCTTCCAAAGATCATAGCAAAGCGTTTGTCTGTAGCATCTCCGTCCAGAATCACTGGATCAACCATATCATGCAACACTTGCAGTTCCAGGGCAGCTGTGGTGGAAAGATTGGGGTGCAACTTGATGTCCCAAGTACCTTGGATGAATTGCGATGCCACCGAACAATGGGGCTCTCGGGCAAAGGAGTACAGCACAGGAAGCAAAAACTCGAGCCGTCCAGGAGCCAGCCAGTGATCGTGCCAGAAAGACACCGAAGAGCCAGCCCCAACAATGCATGTGGTAGCATTGACCACCATGGAGGTGCAAAGCTTGAAACCTTTCCAGAAAGCCGTGTCTCTGTGATGTGCAGCATAAGGCAACTTGTCCGAGCAGTATTGTGAAGCAAACCATTGGTAACAGGGGACATCCGAGGTTTGGAGCACTTTGGCCAGGAACTTGCACAACATAGCCTTATTGTGAGCAGCTAGGTCTCTAACACCCAAACCACCGGAAGCACGAGGAAGAACAACTCGCTCCCAGGCCACAAGGCATTGGCCACCCTTAACCTTGTTATTGCCCTGCCATAGAAAGCCCCGCAGCAATCCTTCCAACTTGCAAAGAGACTCTTGCGGCCAAGGGAAACATGACATGAAGTAGCTAGGAATATCTGCCAGGACAGAATTCAGAAGAGTCAGTCTGCCCCCCCCCCCCCCCCCCCCAATTGAAAGAAAGGTGGCCAGCCCGAGAGCCTTCTATCAACTCTGTGAATAACCGGGAGGAGCATGCCGTGTGTGATCTTGTGAAGATACAGAGGCAAACCAAGGTAGGTGCATTGGAAGGAGGAGACCGGGCAGCCGAGCAACTATGCAATTTCCGCGGCCACATCAACATCCACTCCAACATGCACCATAGTACTCTTATGAAAATTAATTTGCAGACCCGAGAAATCAGAGAAGGCCTTCAGAATACCCTTAATCACACCGGCTTGTTGCACTTCTCCTCGGAAAAGAATAAGAGTATCATCAGCGTATTGCAACACCGGGAATAGACTGCCAGCGCCCAGAGGATGCAGTAAACTGCCATTCTGGAAATGCAAGCAACATAGCCTCTGCAGCACATCAGCCACCAAGATGAACAGGTATGGCGATAGAGAATCCCCCTGGCGGAACCCCCTCTTTGCAGCAAAAGGGGCCCCCAGCTCCCCATTCATTAGTACTCGAGAACTAGCTGTGGATAGAAGAGAAGACACCCATTTATTCCACAGGGGTGGGAAACCTCTGGCTTCCAAAATCTGGGCCAGGCAACTCCAACTGACACTATCAAACGCCTTCTGAAAATCCAGCTTCAGAGCAATGATTGGCAGCTTCCTTTTATGCGCACATTGGACCATGTCAGTGGCGAGAACGAAGTTCTCCACAATGGAGCGACCCTTGAGAAAGCCAGATTGCAAAGAGTGGACCAAAACTGGTATGAAGCGCTACAGCCTATTAGTTAGAACTTTGGACACCAACTTGGGCATGCTATGAACCAGCGAGATTGGCCTATAATCCCTTAATTCCAACGGTGTGTCTTTTTTAGGGAGAAGGGTGATGAAAGCTGTGTTGACACCTCTTAGGGACATGTCAGCAGTGTGGAAAGCATCAAAGAAACTTAAAATGTCCTCCTTGAGCAGGAGCTTGAAAGCTTTATAGAACTCATTTGTAAAGCCATCCGGTCCAGGGCTTTTGTTGCATGGTGCATGGTTGATGGCAGTGACTATCTCAGCCCAAGTGAAAGAGTCAGCAAGCCCGAAAAGGTCAAGTGGGGAGTACAACGTATGCAGCTCAACACTAGGTATGGAAACAGCCTCATGTCCCAAAATATCCATGAAATACTGAGTGGACAGAGTCAACTTTTGACTGTTCTGAAAATGTTCAACACCATCTTTCACAATGACTTTGATCTTATTACGACAGGCTTGGCAGTTGGCAGCAGCATGGAAGAACTGACAATTTTCATCGCCCGAAACACACCAGCAAATCTTTGCTCGCCGGCGCCAAAGTGTAGCCTGCCACAGAACGAGTTGCTCGGCCTTGGCAGTGGCACATTCACGAAGAGCAAATTCCAAGTGAGAAAGGTCCCTTCTATCCTCCACTGTGTTCAAGAAATTCACCACATGTTTGTTATTGTCAATGAGCACTCTAAGACTAGACTTGGTCTTGCACCATCTTCGTAAGGCACCATCTTGGTGGAGAAAGTTATGGAAGAGTGAAAATTTCCCTGCTTTGTTTCCGTACATGAGTTTCTACGATCCACGGGGTATGTACTGTATCTCCTTTTGTCATCTTGAAACAATTCTTATATAAGTAATAAGGTGTCAGTCAGTGGAACAAGAAAATAATATTTAATGATTAGTTAGATCACAAGTTATATTTGATGTTTCAGTTAATGATATATATATAGATTGTGTGCTAAAGCAAACTTTGGGTGCTAGTAGAACTCTAATGTTTCATATCTGAGGTGTTTCTGTCAAGAAGATTAGAAGCATGTAAGAAGGTGGAAGTACTTATGTGGGATGTGTGTGGAGGTTCTTTTGAATCTCTAACTAGTGTTTGTATTCTGAAGTTGCTAACTTGTCTCTTAATGAACTAGAGTTGGTAGAATTTGCTGAGATGGAGGACGAAGCAATTGAGGATGAAGTAACTGAGGATGAGGATGAAGCAATTGAGCATGAAGTAACCGAGAATGAGGATTAAGCCATAGAGACTGAAGTCTGATGATGAAGCAACTGAGGATGAGGACGATGTCTAGCTAGTTCATAATTTATTATGTGGTCCTGTAATATGATCCATATTCAAACATCAATGTTGCTAGTGCTATGCAGCTATTCTATTTGCTAACTAAATATTGTACTCCCGGTCTGCCACCTATGCCATGTACAATATGGAACTTCTCAATGTTTGGTTGTGTCTTGTTGGCTCTTAGTGCCTTGTTTTAGTCTTCTTTGTTGTTGGCTAATGCCCAGATCAATGCTTTATTGAGTTCTCCCCTTGATTCTACAGGTCGTGCGGGCGTGCGGCCATTTATTTTAAAGCTTGCATTTTACCTATATTCGCATGCAAGTTATTCTGCCAAATTGGTATAATAAGCAATTCTGCCCGACAATCTTTTGAAATATTTCAGCCATGTGAGAAAGGACTGATGATTGCTGTAATTCCCTTTACTTCAAAGGGTCAGCTAAGTTGTAGTACAATATATTTTAGAATATATGCAACTAAAAGTTTATAACCTCCTATTGGTTTTTTTTTTGGCAAAGCACTTTGGGGTCTTTGGCCCACACCATTTTTCTAATTTTTTTAATTCATAGCAATATTTTTCGGACGGAGGGAGTATTAATCTTAGAGACCTTCCCATTCAGAGTATACAAAGAGAGATTCTTATCAGTCTTGCTAATCCCAAGTCGCGTGAAGTTTTCTTATGTCTTAAGTTCTGAAACAAAAAAACTTCAGTTCAGTGCAGAGTTGAACTTAAATGCACACTTTTATTTGCAAGTTAATAATCTTCAGTATTTATTCCTAATCTGATGAAATTGCCCAGTTGCACGTATTAAAACCCATGTGCAACTAGAAGTTGAGAAACATGCAAATTGTATATTGCATATCTTTTCCTGAACCAAAATTGTACACTTGCAGACATAACAATGAATTCTAAAGTAACCAAGCAAAAGTTTCACCTCTTACGAAAGTTATAGACATTTGTAAGAATCGTCGAACAAGTTTCACCTCTTACGAAAATTATAGACATTTCTAATTCCTCTAACAACACTGGCAACTACAATGATAAGATCTTCCTGGCAGGCTCAGGGACACCTCCAAGCCCAATCGCCGTGAAAAAATTGACCGCGAAGCACGCGTTCTCGGCGTTGTCCCGGGGGAATAGGGCGTCATAGACCTCCGGCTCGTCGTCGTCGTTCATCCTCCGGCCGAGCACCCGGACTCCAAGCTGCTCCGCCATCTCTTGGAACATTACCTTCATGAAGATGCGCGACGACGAGGTGGTGTCCTCCTCCGTGATCCTGACCCCGCCCAGCACGCCGCGCCACGGGACGGCGTCCGCCGCCAGCAGGTGCGCGAACAGCCCCGCGGCAGCCCACAGCTCGTCGGTGCCCATGCGGTGCGCCGTCGCGTAGCACCACACGAAGCACGCCTCGAAGCCTGCCCGGTACGCCGTGCTGACGCCACACAGCCGCTGCCCGAGCTGGCCGTAGAACCTCGTGTTGCACGCCCTCTCCTGCTTGCAGCACTCTGTCACGGGAACTACTTCCACGTCAAAACCAAGCCCGGCCCAGGAGCGGCCCAAGCGTGCTCGGAGGACCAACAGCCGCTACACCGGCCCAAGCTGGAGTCAGTGACCTAGCTATAAAAGCAAGCGAGTGATGAGAGAAGGGGCAGGAAGGAACTGAACCCCGAACCGGCTGCCTGTGGCGTTATCCTCTTCCCACCTCCCTGGCTCTATCCCTCGATCCCCCTCTTCTTGCTGCTACCTGTTCCCTAGGTTGTACCCAAATCGTGATACTTTGAGTAAAATCCAGAAGAGAGGTTAAGGATCGTATCATCTGGTATTCAGAGCCATCAAAACCACCACCGAATTCTCTTCGTTGTGCATCGATCTGGAGAAGCCGCGTACCCGAAGCTTGAAGCAAATCATGGCGGGGCTGGATCTGCAGAAGCAGATGGAGGAGGCGGCCAAGGAGAGGAGCGGAATCGCGCAAGCCCTGCTGGGAATCCAGCAGTCACTGGACAAGATGGAGCCGGCAGTATCCAGGATGGAGCCGGTGCTGCAGTCGCTAGAGCCCGTGGTCAACGATCTGTCGGAGTGGCGCCCCGGCGTCGATGAGGCAGTCGGGCGACTCCAGGCCGATCTGAGCGACATTCAGGCGCAGCTCACCAAGATGGCGCTCGGGACGAGTACGACTGTCGACAAGGGGAAGGCAACGGGGCCTTTTCCACTGGCGACGGCGGATGCGCTGCCACTCGGTCAGGCCGCTATGGGCGACGACCGTGGGCAAATTGGCCACCGCGAGGCATCATCTACACGGGCCTCGACGTTTGGGGGCGCTCTCCTCCCAGCGCCGACCCCGGCCAATGGTACGTATCGCACTCCGTTCCCTAAGGTTCCTCTGCCAAATCCTCTGGAAACAAGCAGCGGTAGTGGGGTGCAGTATGGTCGGGTGGGCACTTCTCGTGTGGAATGCCCGGAGTTCAACGGGGAAAATCCAACAGGGTGGAGAATTCGTTGTGAGGCTTGTTTTTGGATTGGGGCCGTGGATTCAGCAGTTTGGGTTGACACTGCGGTGGTGAATTTCACGGGTGCGGCTGCGTTATGGTTGGAATGGTCTCAGGCTCATGTTAGATGTCAAAATTGGGATCAGTTCGTGGCCGCAGTGTTAGAGAAATTCGGGCGTACGGAGTTCCAACAGTTGCTTAGGAAATTCTCCAAACTTAAACAGTCTGGCTCGGTGTTGGAGTATGCTGAGCAATTCAATCTTGCTATGCATAGTTTGCTGGCGCACCATAGTAGTTGGGATCCCCTGTACTTTACTACACAATTTATAGATGGATTGCAGCATGAAATTAAGGTTGCTGTTATGCTTCACCGTCCAAAGGATTTGGAAACTGTTGTGGCTCTTGCTGAATTGCAGGAAGAAGTGGTGGAGATGGTACGGCAGGAGCAGGAGGCTCAGCCGTCCGCGCGTGGGACATCGACGTCGACACGTGCGGGGCGATTTCCACCGCGGCCCCCGTTGCCCGTGATGGTACCCTCCCCATCTGGCATCTCCAAGGGTACACCTACCTCTCCAAGCACGTCGACACCGGATGGCCGACGCAGTCCAGACACTGCTCGGATCCCCATTGCCAGGAACGCGGTGGACGATAAGGTCCAGACCCTACGGGCTTACCGGCGAGCGCGGGGGCTCTGCTTCACCTGCGGGGAGCGGTGGGGCCAAGGTCACGTGTGCTCTGCTACGGTGCCACTGCATATAGTGGAGGAGCTCGTGGGTTTGCTCTCAGGTCCAGCATCGCCTGAGCCTGCAGCTTCACCAGAAGCTACCGAAGAAGATGACCTCTGTTTGCTGTCAGCAGCTGCTGCCACGGGAACAGAAGCACCGAAGGCTTTCCGGATGCTGGGCACGGCAAGGGGCAAGACCTTACTGATGTTGGTGGACTCTGGATCCTCACACAGTTTCATCAATTCAGAAATAGCCAAGGAGTGGCCGTCGGTTCAGCCAATGGCTCGGCCGATCCGAGTTAAGGTAGCGGACGGTGGAGTGACCGTTTGTGACACAGAAGTGCCAATTTGTGATTACGAGATACAAGGGAACAAGTTCAGGTCGACATTGAAGCTCTTTCCGCTGGGCAGCTATGATATAATCTTAGGCATGGATTGGTTGGAGTCCAGGGGCTTAATGAGCGTGAACTGGGGCAGTAAGTACATGGTTTTCAAGCATCAGGGAAGGTTTGTGCAGCTACAAGGAGTTTCAGCGACTGCTCAAGACTGCCCGAACATTTCAGCCATTCAGCTGCAGCTGTTGCAAGTTCAGGAGTCTATTCTCCACCTGGTACAATTGTGTGCAGTGAAGCCAGAAGGGGAAAGTGAGGCAGTTCCAGCTGCGGTTGCAGCGCTGCTCACCGAATTCTCGACGCTGTTTGAGGAGCCCAAAGGTTTGCCTCCCCAGCGATCATTTGACCATGCGATAGATCTGATACCTGGTGCTGCTCCAGTCAACATCCGGCCGTATCGGTACAACCCTGCCCAGAAAGACGAGATTGAAGCTCAAGTGGCCGATATGCTAGTTCAGGGAATAATCCAAATCAGTCGGAGCCCCTTTGCTTCACCTGTGCTTTTGGTGCAAAAGAAGGATGGTGAGTGGCGTTTCTGCATTGACTACAGGCACTTAAACGCCATCACGCTCAAGAATAGATATCCTCTTCCAATCATTGACGAGTTATTGGATGAGCTGCAAGGAGCCAAGTGGTTCACTAGTTTGGACTTGAGAGCCGGATACCACCAAATACGCATGAAGCCCTCGGATGAAGCAAAGACTGCGTTCAAAACTCACCATGGCCACTTCGAATTCAAGGTAATGCCTTATGGCGTCACGGGTGGACCTAGCACCTTCCAAGCAGGCATGAACACCATGTTCGCCCCTCTCCTCCGGCATGGGGTGCTCGTCTTCATCGATGACATCTTGTGTTACAGTGAAACTCTAGAGGCCCATGTGCAACTGCTACGCGCTGTGTTCAAGATTCTTGCAGAGAACCAGCTGAAAGTGAAAAAGAGCAAATGCATTTTGCTAGCCAGAGGTTGAAATACTTGGGGCATGTCATCAGCAAAGAGGGAGTGCAAACTGATCCAGCCAACATTGAAAAGGTGCAGAAATGGCCCAGCCCCAAGAATGTAAAGGAGGTGCGGCAATTTTTAGGCTTGGCCGGGTACTATCGGAAGTTTGTCAGGCACTTTGGCATCATCAGCCGACCGTTGACGGAGTTGCTCAAAAAGGGGGTGGTCTTTCGGTGGACACCCGTGCACGACGCATCCTTCCAGAACCTGAAAACAGCCTTGACCACGGTGCCTGTGTTAGCTCTACCCAACTTTGCGAAGCCGTTTGTGGTGGAAACGGATGCCTCGGATGGGGGCATTGGAGCGGTGCTTATGCAGGATCAACACCCTATTGCGTTCCTCAGCCAGACCTTGGGTCCCAAGCTGCGGGCACTCTCAACCTATGAGAAGGAAAGTCTTGCAGTGGTGATGGCCGTGGACCGATGGCGCCCTTATCTGCTGACTTCAGAATTTGTGATCCGCACGGATCATCGGAGTCTGGCATGTTTGGATGAGCAACGGCTGACCTGTAGGACATATGCCCTAGAGGCAATAATAAATGTTATTGATTATCTCCCTGTTCATAATTAGGTTTATGTTCCATGCTATAACTGCTATGGTTCTCGAGTCTGCAATAACCACGAGGCTCGGAGGAAGACTCATATGCACGTGTGGAATAATAAACGGTAAAATGTATTCCTAGTCTGGCCTCTAAGACTGGCTCAAGTATTGCATGATGATCCTGTTTTCCTGATCATGGGCATGGCTATGCCGGCAATTTTGAGGGCACAATGTTAGAAGAACATTTGTGTTGAATCGACCCGAATTGATGTTATGCTATGAGATTCATTCGTCATAAGTTAATGGTTAATAACACAGAGATGGTTAACGTTTGCATGATTCCTTAGACCATGAGAGTATCGAGTTTCTTCATGCTTGCTTCATGAACTTTGGGGTTTGTTAAACGTCATCCGTAAATGGGTGGCTATTACGGCGGCTTACGGGTTCATGGAAAAGTGTGTCAAGTAACTTGATAGCTCAAGATTGGGATTTGCTCCTCCGACGATGGAGAGATATCTCTGGGCCCTCTCGGTGTTACGGTATCCATCATCGTCTGGCCAGACACTTTGTGATTTGATCACGGGGATGCCGGAACACGGAAACGAGATAAGAGAACAATACCGGTAACGAGGTAACTGGCATAGTGGACATGTGTTGATCCACGGGGATGCCGATAAATCTCACCTCGGGTATTTGTAACATATCGCGAAGCAACAGGAATAGCACACGGCAACTGGAGGTTCACTCGAATATTCATTCGTGTGGGTATAGTGATCAATATGGGTGTCCACGGCATCGATGTTGATCATTGATCGGAAGGGGTTCCGGGTCATGTCTATGCTTCACCGAACCTATAGGGTCACACGCTTAAGGGTCATCTATCTGCTGAATACTAGACAGGGAGTCTGAGAGAAAATCACCGAAAAAGTTTTCGGACACCGGAAAAGTTTCGGACAGCGGAAAAGTTCCGCAGAGAGAACACCGGAACAGTTTCGGTAAAACTGAAAAGTTGTTTCAGGGGATACCATTAAGTCAAATTGGTTTCGGCACATGCCTGATAATTCTTGGAGGGTGCCAGAATCATTTTGGAAACTTCTGGGAATTTTCCGGAAGAAAAACCGGAAATGTTCTGGAGCTGCCGAAACCGCTTCACATGCTTTTCGCAGATGAAAATCACTAAACCGGAATTGTTCTGGATCGCATTGAAAATTATTTTAGTGGGTACTGGAAATGTTCTAAGCCCACATAAATATTTTCAGTTCGACCGGACGCTGAAATATGTCGTCATGAATAGTGAAAGTGCGTTTTGGGATATTTTTGGAAAGTCACCTTTTGGGATATTTTTCCAAATGGCTTCTAGAAGGGATGGATGGATGAGGACCACTTTTGGGGGGCCCCACAAGGGTTGTGGCCGGCCAAGAAGGGGGCTCCACCTTGGAGCCCCACTTGCCCACTTGCTTTCCCATTTTGCCCTTGGAAAGTGTTTCCTTCATGAGCAAGTTTTGGTATTTTGAATACCCATCCTACCCCTTGGCTTTCCTATAAATAGAGGTGGTGAGGGCTGCCATCTCTCACACCTTCTCTCATACACATGCCATTTGACTTGTCTGGCTTCTCTCTCCCTCCCAGCGACATAGTTTCGTAGAGCCGAAAGGCTGTCTGGGTTCCGGCAGGAACTAGTTCTGGACGGCGAAGCCCTGTCGGATAGATGACACCGTATGTGTGCAACTTTGTAGAGAGATCGTAGTTTCGGTCTTAGTTCGAGAGTGCCTCCCGAAGGGCTGTCCGTGTGACCGTCCGAGTTTCGAAGGTCCTCCCGAAGGGCTGTCCGAGTGACCGTCCGAGTTTCGGAGGTCCTCCCGTAGGGCTGTCCGCGACACCGTCCGGGGGACTGTCCGACCGCCTCCCGGAGGGCTGTCCGGGGGGCGAATGAGGGTATACATCCTCGCGGTTGGGAGGTTGTAAATCCTAGCTGCGGGGATCTGCACCGCCGATCGTCATCGACTCTACTTCCGCTGCGCTACGAGTCGGTAACGAAAATGATCAAACCTTGTATGCAGTCTCCATAGTGGTGCTGGGCTGGTGCGTAGGTCGGAATTTTTTTGTTTTCTGCTGCGTTACCCTACATGACCACGCCGTGGCAGCAAAAAGCAATGACGAAAATGTTGGGGCTGCAGTACCGTATTGAGTACCGCAAAGGATCCTTGAATCAAGCGGCGGATGCCTTGTCCCGACGACCTGAAGCCTCAGCTTATGCGATCTCGGTCTGTGTGCCTAGTTGGCTGGAGGAAGTTAAGCAGGGATATGCTCAGGATCCTCACTGCATGAAATTGCTGGCATCGGCGGCAGGACAATCTTCAGTCGCAGGACCCTACAAGGTGTCTGACGGCCTCATTCGCTACAAAGGTCATATCTGGATGGGGAACAACACGGCCATGCAACAACGAGTGCTTTTCGAACTCCACTCAGGAGCGATTGGGGGGCACTCCGGGGTGCAGGCCACGTACAGTCGAGTTAAGCAACACTTTGCCTGGCCGCAGCTCAAGAGGACTGTGAAGACATATGTGGCGCAGTGTGCGGTATGCAAACAAGCAAAGCCAGAACACGTGCGGTATCCTGGACTGTTGCAACCGCTTCCAGTACCTGCACAAGCTTGGGAGATGGTCACCCTCGACTTCGTGGAAGGGCTGCCTACATCAAAAGGATACAACTCCATCCTCGTGGTGGTGGACAAGCTCAGTCGCTACGCACACTTCATACCACTGCGCCACCCCTTCTCGGCGATGCAAGTGGCGAAAGCGTATATGGACAACGTCTTCAAGCTACAAGGTCCTCCGGATGCAATGGTCTCGGACCGCGATCGCATATTCACCAGCAAGGTGTGGCAAGAGCTATGCCGGTTGACATACATCACTCTGAATATATCATCAGCCCGGCACCCTCAAACAGATGGCACCACAGAGCGGGTAAACCAATGCATGGAGCTATACTTGCGGTGCTTCGTCCACAACTGTCCAAGTAAGTGGGTTGATTGGCTCTCTTTGGCTGAATTTTGGTACAATACCTCTTACCACTCCACTCTCAAATCCACACCATTTGAAGTCCTATATGGGCACAAACCGAGATTCTTTGGGATTACCAATGTGACTGATGCAAAGGTGACAGATTTGGTGGCCTGGACCCAGGAGAGGGCCGTAGTGCTAGCCTCGCTGCGCCAGCATTTGAACAGGGCTCGACAGTGGATGAAGGACAAGGCTGATCGCCACCGTTCTGACAGAAACTTTGCGGTCGATGACTGGGTGTACCTGAAGCTCCAGCCCTACGCCCAATCCTCCGTGGCGGCGCGCGCTAACCACAAACTCGCCTTCCGCTACTTTGGTCCGTTTCAGGTTCTTCAGCGCGTCGGCGAGGTGGCGTACAGGTTGGCGTTGCCGGAACACGCGAAGATCCATCCGGTGGTGCATGTGTCTCAATTGCGGGCGACTGTTCCTCCTACAACCACGATCATGCCGGAGCTGCCCACACTGGACGAGGATCTGCTTCCGTTCCAAGTACCTAAAACAATTCTTCAACGACGTTCGGTGCATAGGGGAACACGTCAAGTCGAGCAAGCGCTGGTGCACTGGTCCGGCTTTCCGGCCTCATTGGCGTCCTGGGAGGATGTCATTCCACTCAAGGCTCGGTTCCCTCGAGCGTTGGCTTGGGGACAAGCCAAAGCTAAAGGGGAAGGAAATGTAACGGGAACTACTTCCACGTCAAAACCAAGCCCGGCCCAGGAGCGGCCCAAGCGTGCTAGGAGGACCAACAGCCGCTACACCGGCCCGAGCTGGAGTCAGTGACCTAGCTATAAAAGCAAGCGAGTGATGAGAGAAGGGGCAGGAAGGAACTGAACCCCGAACCGGCCGCCTGTGGCGTTATCCTCTTCCCACCTCCCTGGCTCTATCCCTCGATCCCCCTCTTCTTGCTGCTACCTGTTCCCTAGGTTGTACCCAAATCGTGATACTTTGAGTAAAATCCAGAAGAGAGGTTAAGGATCGTATCACACTCGACGAGCATGCCGCAGAGCTCCGCCTCCTGGCCCGGCCTCACCACGGACAGGAGCTTGTGCCCGGCCTCCTCGGCGCCGGCGCTCGACATGATCGTCTGGTATATCGTCCGCCGGAGGTTGATCAGGTTGGTGTCCGTCTCGTCCTTGATCACCTCCATGTCTTCCCTGCCCTCGTCTTCGTCGTCTTCGTCGTCGGGCTCGTCTTCTTCAACCTCCTCGCCATCGTCTCCTAGCATGCTTTGTTTGAGGTCCTCGTAGGCTGCCTCGTCCTGCAGGAAGGTGGCGCTTGGCTTGAACACGTCGAGATGGGTCTCGGGGTCGAGCTGATCGCCATGGCCGTCCTCGAGGGGGATCTCGACCTGATGCGTGAACTGGTCCTCCAGCTCGACGAGGTCAAGCTCCGGGCGGACGGAAGGGTGCCCACGGAAATGAGCTCTCCGGACCGCGAAGAGGCCCTCGATCAAGAACCCGATGCGCCGGTCCACGTCGCTGTCGACGAGGATGCTCCGGAGAGCGTCGAACACGGCGTCGAGCTCTCTGGGGCACGACTGGCTAAGTGCAGCGCCGCACTCCGTGACGACCCCGACAGCCACCTCCACGCCGTCGACGGTGGGCTCAGAGAGGAGCATCTCGAGGAGCTCCAGCGCGAGCAGCTCGTGCGCCACGCCCTGGTTGACGAGGTGAGCGACGAACCTCGCCGCGGCGGCCAGCTGGGGCTTGTCGCCGGCGACGTGGGCGCGCCGGAGGCGCACCACGAGGCGGACGAGGAGGAGCCGGCCGACGGCCGGGATCTTGGAATTGACGACGGCCGCAATCGCGGCGAACACGTCGGTGAAGGCCGGGCAGGCGGCCTGGGACCTGAGGACGAGGTTCTCGGCGAGGAGCTCCGGCAGGACGTGGCGGATGTTGGCGGGCGTGGCCTTGTTGACGAGGCCGGTTATGCTGGCCCTCAACGCGTCCCAGGTCCGCCGCTGGTAAGCTGGGCCGGACTTGTCGTCACCGGCGGCAGCGTGGCCGGCCGCTGCTGCCTGACGCGGCGGGACGTACATGGCTCCACCGGAGAGGAGTTGCGTCCGCGCCATCTCGTTAACGCTTCGTGGTGTTTTCCAATGAGTCTGCTGGCGACCTCGCGTATATGAAGAGCCAAGCTGGGTTCTGATCCGAGCCGGTTTTTCCTGCCGAGTCAGTTCAGACTTCAGACTACAAACAGATTCCCACTTTGATCCAGATTTGCAAGGCAATAGTACAATATTTATTACTTTCTTCGTTCTTAAATATAAGTATTTTTAGTGATTCCACTACGGACTACATACATAAAGAGTGTATGATCCATAGTGGAGTCTTTATAAAGACTTATATTTAGAAACGAAGGGAGTAATTAGTTTTTTTTTTCTAATTTATAGAATTTACTAACATTTATCAGGTGCAGTTAATTCCGTGTCGCATGTGCAGAGCTGACAGCTGATGACGGGGAAGAATCGGCTGCTCATCGCCGGCGGAGATGCGGCGGCTGCTCAGAAGCGGAGGCATCAGGCATGGAAAGACAAAATAGTCTGCCCCTAATTATTTATGCGACTGGTACTCTAATAGTCTGCCCCTGTTGCAATTTATTTATTCCAAAATGTCCAACCTGCAGCTTGCATTACTGAATAATGGTTACAGCGCCAGATCGATCTATGCTCAAACATCGCTCACATGATATCTTTGCTCTCTTGACATTGTAACCAGCGGTACAAGAATATAAGCATAGTCCATATAACCGGGTTCATATCATTTCTGAAGGT
Organism: Elymus sibiricus; assembly: GCA_039707655.1. NCBI lineage: Eukaryota > Viridiplantae > Streptophyta > Magnoliopsida > Poales > Poaceae > Elymus > Elymus sibiricus. The sequence goes on from CM077665.1 coordinate 56,848,288, forward strand.
GCGACGCCATTTTACGGGTATTTGAGTTTTACGCTTCATCATGATGCTGTAGCAGTCACCTCCCCGATTCTCTTGAGGTCAAATATTTCAATCCAGTAACCATCGGGGTCCTTGATGAATGCGATGCCTTTCATTTTCCCTGCAGCCAAGATACCGTTTATTACATCGCTGCACTAAGCATCGGTAAAAATGATATCAAAGTGCAGAGGAAACAAACATATCTCTGACCATACTGTTCTCAATGACTGTAAGTGCAACAAACAAGAATGCAATCAACATCAGCTACTGATTTTATGCATCAGCTCTACTCTTAGGTCCATAAATTGGGTTAAAAGTATGAACAAGTCAAGAGCAAAACTGAACTAGTTGACGAAATTCCGATGCTTGTCTTTCAACTTGTGAAGTGCATCTAGTGACCAGCAGCACCTATTTACTCAACTCCTAACAATGATGTAACATGAGTATGATACAAATGGCTGAAACAGGAGAAGTAGATCACGGATCTAAAAAGGACTTCCCAATTGTTTTGTACTAAAGCATTGTGCCGCATTTCAAGACTCAGTGTGCAGTATGGCAAACAAAGCACAAATGTCATCTTCCTGATGTGGGACATCGGTAATGATACAAACATTAGTGTTAATTCAAGCCACAGAACGTTGAGTTGGCTGTCTTCCAAAATAGGAAGGTGAAGGAAAGCTCAGCAGCTCCACAGCATGCTGAAACCAAACAACGGTTTGGACATAACTCTAGATTGAAGCAACATGTAAGGGGTGGGCATCAACAGAAAAATGTCATATCACCACCCCAAACAAATATTTCACCATTTATTTTGTGAAAATTGAAATCACATATATAGACCATTCACATGGAGATGGTTAACTTAAGTAGCAGGCTGGCCCATATAATCTCAAGTGAAACATCAAACGATGTATATCTTAAAATAAAATAAAATGTATGAGCTATAGAGAAAAATAAATAACAAATGATCAATATGTTGTCCATGCATATGTGTTCGCCACTGTGCTAGTGTGATTCAAAGCGTCTTACATGGTTGAGACTAGAATACTCTCATTTACTTTATATGAAGATTGTATAGAATATGGATTTGTATATTTAACATGTTGTGGTTTGCTTGTGCCAATTGGTTGAGCATAGAAGTTACATGACTGTCCTAATATGGTTGTCCCTCTGCGTGACAAAGTTAGTTGGGTTCACCAATAATATGACTGTCCCACACATATGGCTCTAATAGGTATCCTAGAAGTATAAATACTACATGCTCTCCTCCCCATTTAACCCGTCGACAACTTGCCACAATGTCATTGATGCTGAGATTTAATTATGAAGTGGGTAAATATATTCCTTCACATATTAAATTTGAGTACTGAGATATTGGAGCATACCAAAATATTGTATCTCTTGATAGGCTGGTCATAGATGAACATGACCTATCAGAGTATATAAACCCAAGCATGACTAATTTAAAAGCCCTGAAGTTAGCCTTCGGTAGATTCGTCATCATAATCACAGATGTTCAACGCTTCACTCCATTTAACCAATGACTTGAAGCACAATATGAGGGGCCAACACCAATTTACATGACACAAGAGGAGACGCATAGCGGTCTCTGGTACGAAACATGCAATATGCTACAGTAATGTTTGTCCAAGAATTTACAATAGTTGACTGATCCAAGGAAGCCTTGAGCACACCGGATCCCTCAAGATTTAGAAGATGTTGCGGGTGTTAAGAGTTTTGTGGATGCCCTCAAGATTGTAAACTACATGAAACACATGCCTTGATTTTTTTTATTTAGATTGTTATTCGAGTAATGAAGGTAATGCATTCACCAATGAAATATAATATATTACTATGTGAAGTGCATCTAGTGAGTAGTAGCACCTATTACTCCACTCCGCTCCACTCCTAACAAGAATTTAACACGAGCATGATACGAATGGTTATAACAATAGACTAAGTAGATGATGGATCTAAAACAGATTTGCCTAGTTGTTTTGCAATAAAGCCTGAGTATCACATTTCAACACTCAACATGCAGTACAATTACAAAGCACAAAAATCGTCTGCCTAATGTCCCGCATTATGCTAATAACGCAAACATTAATCTTTTGAGAAAAAGCGGAAGGATCACCTGCATAATTTTAGCCACAGGCCAAGAGATTATCAGAAATTACAAATGGCAATTCAGATAATAAAAGAGAAATAGTGGGAACATGTAATGTTGAATTGTCTTCGAAAGTAAGAAGGTGAAAAGCTCAATAGTTCCATAAACAGTCAAAACCAATCAATAGTTTGGGGACAACTCTAGATGGAAGCAATGCATAAGGATAGAAAAGAATATAGTATATCACCATCGCCCCCAAAAATGTACTTCCTCCGTTCCTAAATATATGTCTTTTTAGATATTCCACTACGGACTACATACGGAGCAAAATGAATGAATGAATCTACACTCTAAAGTATGTCTATATACATCTGTATGTAGTTTGTAGTGCAATCTCCAAAAAGACTTATATTTAGGAACGGAGGAAGTAGTATTGATATTGCCGGAACAACAGCTAAAACGAAAGTTCCATTAAAGAGCGTTTCCACGTGGTAGAATCTCCTCAGGGAATATAAGATTTTCATGAGGCTGATCCTGAGCTGCCATCCACGCACGAATAATTCTAGATAACAGCAATGAGTAACAGTGGACACCAACATAAAAGCGCTTACCACCACCCAAAAAAAATAGAATAACTCAAATAATACCATAGTTAACATGACAGTCCTATGGATATAAGTCTTTTAACTAAGTTTCTTGCTTTCTCCCTTAACATTGGCCGTTATTGGAAGTTCGATATCAATGCCATATGCAACACCAGTAGACCACATAATATTGACGATGTAAAAGTAGTAGGCAACATAGTTTTACCATCATCTGGTTTCTTCACAAACTCTACCCCAAGATGTTCGAAGCGCTCACATGCCTTATAGACATCATCCACAGTTACCCCTATATGGCCTGAATAAACAAAAATAAGACATGAGCGTTGCAGCATCTAAGAGATTCATGGCGAGTTTAAGCAAAAGCAGCGGTGACATTTTTACACATGAATTTTTGTTGCACATACCGAATCCACGAGGGTCTGAGTTTCCATTATGGTACCCTTTGAATTCAGGATCACTTTCTGTGCCCCAGTTGCTACAGTGAAACCAGGAGTTTATTAATATATTAGTGGGCGGTCGGTGCTACTGAGAAACAATCAAGGACATCTTCTCACTCAGATAAAGAGAATAGTAAAGAATAACAGAACATACTGGGTGAGCTCGATCGTAGCCTTTTGCCCAAAAGTCCATCCAGTCCGCTGGACAGGATCAGCAGGGGCTGCGGACAGATCCTATCAGCAGTGGCAAGGTAAAGAACCAGAGAGGTGTTAGCTGATTCAAGTAAACTGCCAAGTTCAAGTGATTTATTGTTCCCCTAATCAAGAAAGTCTTACCTCGTAACCAAGAAAATACAAACTGAATTTCATCTCAGGGAAATCCAACCTTTTCAGCAACCTGGCTTTGTTAACAAAACGTAGAAGAAACAGCAAACGGTTAATATTGCATGACAGTGCAATATAATTCTGATGCATAGCCACACTCATCGTGCAACTACGTTTGATACACTCTGCAAATTCCTATTTAATAGCATGCCATGAACCTCTTAGTCACTAATCGTAGTCTGCAGTTTGTATACTTGAGAATCAAAACTTTAGTGCCTTTTTTCTACAAAATAGACATGTAGTAAATTATAACAAGAGGCCAAAACTAAGGCCCATTAGCTTTCTGTTGTGCAGTAGAATTGAATTATACAGCCTATTCCCTTTTGGGTCAGATCCTTGTTGCTCCAGGTACCAATTACGGAAATACCACATTTCCACGCAATTACATCCACCAGTACTCATGTTAGTTTGCCATACATACAGTAGGAGAAAATTCAGAGCATGACTTGATATGAAATGATACTGGCTTTTTTTGAAACCCAAAAATTTAATACTAGAACATTTACAGATTTCACTAAGGACACATCATCATCTGAAGGAAGACAAAAGAAAGAAAACTCACGACATGCCCATCACACGCGAGTAGAAGTCAAGGCTCACTTTTGGGTCCTTCACACGGAACATCTGCAAGCAAAAATAGTGAAAAAAAAATCATTATGTAACAGCAACCGACTGGGACAACCAGAAATGCTCCTAGTAACAAGCTGGCCAACCAATTGCAGAACAAATGAAGTTTCATGTCCTGGGTTTTATTGTGAAGCCTTCAAATCACCCCTATCGAAAATACAAGCCCATGAAAGCCTATGAAGAATTGCATATCCTACATATACACACAATTTCCAGCAATTCACAGAACAACTCCATACCGTACGCGGTGAAGTAAAACATACGCGCAGCAGCAATACTGGGCCAAACAGAGTGGGACGCTAAGTTGACACTGCGGTTGCAAAACAAACAATGCCGCTCGAAATCATCGCATCACATGGAACTAACAACACTCGTCACTTCGGCCTCGGTAAGTGTTGTTTTTCTCCCAATTTGCATAGCCCTGAAACTACAAGCACCCACGGCCACGGACCACCAGCTGTTCGACAGATTGCTTCCGCCAAATCCGGCCACATAGCGACTTCCACTCCGCAAATCAAACCCGCAGAAGCGCAAAACTGAATCCAATAATAACACGCATACTAGTACTGGCTGAATCCGCGGCTGGACGTAGCGCGAAACAGAGGGAGGGAGTGACTTACTGTCTGCTGCATGAAGTAGCCCTTGGTGGCGGGGTCGACCTCGGCCTGCAGGCCCGGGTTGCTGGCCGGCGCCTCCTTGGCCCCCGACGACGTCGACATGGCGGCTGCGGCGAACGCGGCCGGGTAGGACCGGCGAGCCCGGCCGAATCCCTGCAGAACCCCGAGAAGAAACCGTGAGCGGAAGCGCGAGGGAAACCCGCGAGAGCGCGCGACGGTCAAGCGAGCGGGGAACCGCGGAGACCTTGGGCTGGGCGAGGCGGGGCGCGCGCGGCGCGGAGGCGGAGGAGAGGCGGCGGAGGGCGCAGGAGGGGGCGGGGGAGAGGAGGGCGGAGCGGAGTGAGGCGGCGGCCATGGCAATGCGGCACGGGGGGATTATAAAACGATTATTTGGTAGGGGATAGAAAAAAAATAGAGAAAGGCTGGGCGTGCCGGTTCTGGACTGGTTCGCTGCGGCGTGCGCTGGCGGACGCGACGCGCCACGTCTTCGCGTCTGGCGGGCCACGTGTTGGCGACCGGCGCCGGAGAGAGATCCGCTCGCCAGTCTTCCTCCCCTGCCCTGCTCCGTTCCCCTTCCCCAGTCGAGTCTCCTCCGCTGCCGGGCATCGAATCCGTCGTCCACCGTCCCTTCCAAGCTGCGTGGTTCTCGGGGTAGGAATACCGGCCGGGGACCCCGATACCCGGCGGGGGAATTGGCGGTTGCTCCCCACGCGCGTCCCCTCCTGATCCCCTTCTTCCCCCGTCGCGATGGCGGCGCCGCCTTCCACCTCCTCCTCCTCCTCGCCGTCGTCCGGGGAGGTCCCCATCGAGAGATCGTCTACTGACTTACGCGCCGGCGACGACCAGGCAGCGCCCTCGAGGTATGTGCCCTCTCCTCATCTCTCTGTCTCTTCTCCCCTCTTCGGTTTGTAGCTTTAGCACGCACAATTCGACCGTACAAGCCAAAATTCCGATCGGCACAACTGCCCACGACTAGCCAGAGTTGACAAATTAAGCGTTACGGTTTCGAATTTGGCCTCAGGGTAGCTATGCTGCTGATTGCCTGTACTACTTCGGTACTCGTCTCCTAGAACACGGTTGCTGCTGATGCAGTGCAACTGGATGATACGGTTTTCCGAGGGCGTCGCCTTGGTAAAAATATATATGTCTATAACAGGGTCACACTTGCGTTTCACGGTATATATATTATTATCTACATATACGTACATATGCTTCGAATGCTTACACAACACGACTACTGTTTTGTGCGCATTTCTGTTTCCAGGGCCGAATTGCTTAGCATGGTGAAGAAGCATTCACATTTGATCGGGTGGACTGTCGTCGAGGCCGAAGACGATCCGTCGGACGTCGAGATGGACGATAAATTCTGGCATGAGATGCTTGATCTTTTCTTCGTGCGTGGTAGGGTCTCAAGGAGTAGGGAGGAGGACGACCTCGTCTTCTTTGTCAATAGCTCGGTACCTTCTAGTCCTGCTGATTTTCCCCTTATGTTAGCCTGATATGTACGATATTGCCCTGCGCAATATAGATCTCACTGTTTGTTGCTGCTGGCTGCAGATGCAGAAAACGGAAGATCTGCCTCCCTTTTTCGTGCGGAGATGGGCTCCTACGGTACATGAAGCTACACTGAATCCACTTTACTTCAGATTTTTTGGATAATTCTTGAGGCTTCCTTGCTAGTGTAGATTCAAGAAAATTTTATAAAATATATTCATTGTTTCTTCACTTTTTTTGTATTTGTATGTTCTCTACTGTTGAGTTAATTCAGTTGCAACCATAACAAGTATGCTCTGTATTCAGTTAAGCTCACAGTTTTTGTAACTATTGTTAAAACTTAAATAAACTGCTTTTAAGGGGAAATGTTCCCATTGTATATAGCAAATTTATTCTAATTTGTTGTTCTTAACTGCCGAAGGAACCTTTTTGGGGTACATGCTACACAATTTTCATATGTATAACTGCAATGAGCATACAGTTTTGGAAAATTTTATCTGTGAGTTGCATGACGACAATGTTAGATCCCTTACCATTTATAACTTTGTATGCATGAACAGATGAACACGCAGTACAGTAATTTTCATGTTTGTGAGGCGTAAGTTTTAAGACTGGTGACAATGGGGAAATCCTTATCAGTGTTCTTTTATGTCTTATCTGGTTAACATAGTGTTAGTTGGAGAACCCATGATAAGAACAATTACTTTTTGTTGAATTACTGGGCTAAATATGCTCCTTTCTTTGCAATTGCCAGCTTGAAAAGCTCATCAATGCTAATTCAACTGAGGTTGATTGGGAACGTTCCTTCTATTTGAATTTAGTCGCTCACACGACATATACTGTCACAGTGGCATTGTGCAGGTATGTTTCTCTGGCACTTCTTCTAAGCTCTTACAAGCTTTTTATGCTCTGAACAGTTAGCTAGAACTATGCATAAGAACAACTAAAAACCCTTTTTGGTAATCTAATGAGGTGTCATGGCTGGTGTGCGAGACGCTGGAGTTGAGACATATATTCATGAGGTGCCACCGTATAGAAGAGGCGTAATAATGGTGGTGCAGAGTGCATGTGTGTTCAGCATGGATGTGGCCATGTGTTGAGCTGTAGGCTATATATAAGCCAGTCTGTACCCAGAGAATGGTTAAGCTGAACAAATAGAGAGAAATCTACCAATTGTCCTCCTACTCTCTATTATTTCTCTTCTTCTCCAAGCCTTCGTGCTTGCTATCTTCATCACATCTTGGCAGATTGCCAATGGCAACGGGGTGCTAAATGAAGTAAATCCTTATATTAATATACAACACTTTTGGTCTGTTAGCTATAGTCAGTTAAAGAACTCCCCAGATTTTTGGTTCATAGTTTCTCACCCTTTATCAAAATCTGAGACGGTTGGCAAATAATGATTGTCATGTCATCTAATTCCGTACTGAAACAGCATTTTCTGTTTCAACTAAATGTTCAGAAACAGGTCTGGGTTGGTGGTACAATCACAGTTTTTTCATTAGCTGGCTGAACAATTTGTGACCACAAATATATCTTTCAGTATGAGTTTGCGCTGGAATGTTAAGGGAATCACAAATCTTAGAGTACCAGTAGTATCAATTGTCATGCACAACAAAACTTCTTTTTTTCATAATTCCCCTCAGTAATATTTAATGGCTGGTTATGTGCTTCTTATAATCTACTTCCACAGTATCAGCAATCTTCGCAATCGTGCAGACAAAAACAAGCGCTTGCCTCCAATTTATAAGGTTTCGAAAACTGTATATGCATCCCCTAGCCGTGTAAATTTCCGCCTTGATCAAAGAAAGGTAAAAAAATTCTGGTATCATCTTTTCAGAGAAACAAACTTTCAATATAAATAATCTGTCATAACTCATATCTCTTTAATAGGCTGTAGAAACAGTACCTGCATATCCCAACATTTATTTCTCAGTTGATGACTTCGATGATCCTTTTGATGCTGTGGTGAGTTCTGATTTACTTCTCCCAAAAATTACATAACATCGTGTTCTGGCAATACTTTGCAAATGTTGTAGATGCCTACGGTTTTATCACTGATGTTCCATGGTTTTCCTTTAGATGGCTTTGACAATATACTTTCTAAGTTGACCATAAAGAGTAAAGTGATCTTGTAAATTTGAGCAGGTTTTGTCAGACCCAGAACACTGCTATTGTGTGATTCTCAATGCGCATGATGGGGCAGCATTTCCTGAAGAAACTGAATCAAGCAACGTCAGTTCAAATATACAATCTGGGTTCAACTCTGGGAGCAGTGGAGAGAACCCACCAAAGGTTCACCCTCTTCCTAAATGAAGGTTTCTTTGTAACCTTTTTTAGATTCATTACGTAAGATAATATTGGTAGAGAAGATGTCCGGACAACCCCCTGAACTATGGTGGTGTGTATTGTTCAGCGGGTCGACCAGACATCTTCGCTAATAGTTCAACTATTTTACAAAATCCATCCCTGAACTGTACAACTGTTGTCTGTGCTCTGTCGTGTGAAGCAGCTTTCCCAGCCAGCCCTTCTCTCTTCTCTCCTCTATTTTGTTCTAACCTGCAGCTTCACTGGGATCCCACCCACAGTAAGGCCAAGGGCTGCTTATAAGTACTGCAAATATCTATCTGTCTGCTCCCTATTCTTTTTTGTTTTGTTGGTCTATATTTAAACCACTCTCTGCATGTCCGCATTACTTGCTGCTTAAAATCTAGTTATACTTAAGAAGTTATCTGTTCTGGGAGATTTTTCTGACTGTATGCATTATTTAACAGTAACACCTGTCCCTTTAGGAAGAAATCCATATTGCTCTGTGATGTAACTCTCCAAAATTCATTTTACACTTAACATTCAAACCATACTAGTGCACTCCTCATCCTTCTCAAAAGGAATCCTGGATTTTACGCTGATTTGGTTACATGGAGCTAACTATGATTTCTATTGCAGAGAACTCTCTTCTCAGGCTATGTCAGCTATCAAAATGTCCGGGAAGCTTATGATGGTTAGTATTTCATTCATTTACTTTATTTACAGGGAAACTATTGCGCGTGTGGTCCTATTATGAAGTGTTGTTTTCTGCAAGTATTTTGTTCTCAGCAACTAAGCATGATTCAGTCTTCAGTAATACTACTTCTAAGTGCTTGACACTAAGCTCAGCCTAGCTAGGAGATGTCCTGTTTGAGATTTTCATAGATTTTATTGTTTTCTAACGTATACTTCTCCTAATGTTATCAGCTGGCAGATCCAAATTCGGGAGCTTCCTCTCACTTGGGCAGGACAATACTAAACTCGATAAACTTTTCATGAGGGGTCCTGAAGGACGTGGGGAAGTTGAAGTTGCTGTTTCTGGGATTGCAGGTTTTCTATGATCTGTCTATTCTCTGCAAACCGTACCACTTGTTGGTGCAATCTAGTTGAAAATTTGCTTCGTTGTGACCAATAACAAACTTTGTACACAACCCTCAAAATATGCCCATGCATTGTTGGTTTTGCTGTAGCTCTACTGCAAGCTGTTGACTTGTCAAACTGAAAGGGATGTTTTTTATTAATCAGATCAGAGCCGTGAGAGACCAAAGAAAGATGCAGGAGATAACTTCCGGGTTCTTGTTCGTAAGGCGGCTTCTGCTGCATCAAAGCTAGCAGAGCATGCCTTCGAGGCTGCATCTGCCAACAAACGATTGGATGATAAGCTTCTTCCTCTCAAGTGCTGTTTGATGTCAGTATCTCTTCCTTGGGACTTCATTGCTCATGACCTGTTGCACAAGGTAAGGTCTAAACGGTTACTCCTGGATGATAATGTGGAAACTGTGTTGATGTCTGAAATTGTTGGGAAGTAGTCTCATTCCTTCTTTACTTATTTTCCTCATATCGCAGTAACTGAGTGAGATTATTGCCCCTGTATTTGTATTTTATATTCCCTTGTGTCGCTGAATGAATTTGGTCATATTATCGATGTGATTAAGACTGTGAAGGTAATATTCACAATCTGGTACACATTCACAGTGACATATTCTGCCCATGTACCAGGAAACGCCGCCTTTGGACTTCTGATGCTGCAAAGCCACCCTCACCTAAAGGGGTAGGTGTTGGACATGGAACTTCTGCCAGTGTAACGAGTAAACTTCTGCACAATCTCTACCGTTCACAGAGATTGCGCAGAAGTTTGTGGTCGGATATGTTGCAGGCTGGAATTGGAGGTACCCAAGAAACTGGGATACGATGTGGCGTTGTGTACTTCGTTAGACAAAACTGGTAGTGTTTGAGCGTGTCCCTGTGCTGCAGACTAGATGACTAGGGCGTGTAAATATTGTGTGGTTCTTCCTTGTGAAAAAAATATATTCAGTGCTCCTTCCATAGTTTCTTATATGCTGTTGATTGAAAAGTTGTGGCGTTTAGCCCACTGTAAGCATGATATCAGTGAAGTGGTGCGCTGAATATCGTCGTCGGGCGGGCCGTGCCTTATCATTGAGACTGGATTTCGTCACTGGTACCGTACGTGCTTTGCTGTTGGCAAGCGAATGTTCAAGCTTTGGCGGGACCATGTAGCATCGGGAGCGTTTGTTTTTTTGCGAAAAATGGCATTGGCAGCGATCAGTGAACCCAAAAGCACGTCTGGTCCAAAAGATAAACAATTCAGTAACCCTCTTATTGTCTCGTCAAACACCCAGACAAAAATAGGGACAACTGATACTTGATTCAAATCCGATACACATCATACAAAGTCGTCGTTTCATATATATATATATGAATTCCATGTTCATTATTGAAATAAAGATGCTGCAAATTTATACTGTCGGACTTCGCTATAAATCAAACATCAGATATTTGACCATAGTAAATCGAACGTTTTTTATGGCAATTATAGGTGTGGTGAGGATGGCAAATTTCAAGTCTCGCCAGGCGGACAAGGTCGCCGACGAGGACACGGAGGAACAGCACAAGGATTCGTGGGCTGGCATGGTCTAGAGCAAGGTCCTCTGCCGCCTGGAATGCCTGCACATGGACCCCAAAAAAGCAAAAATAGTCCAGAAACAATGTGAGTGAGACAAGTTGTGGAGTACCGTCTATAACTGTAGAATCATGCAGTGCTTTTTTGTATTTTGTATCTTGTTTATGTGCTTTAAGAATTTGTTTATATGTCCGTGCATATTATTATGATATAAGCACGCGGAACCACGATTAGTAAAAGGATTATTAGGGATATGCCTCGTGGTGTTTTGTGAGAAACTAGTGGCGACGAGTAAAATTAACCTGAACTTATTGACATGGATCTTGTTTTGAAGGCCTCATCGAGATGAACTCGTCGGTGATGAATATCGCTAGTCAAATTAACGGATTACGAGATAAAATCAGTTTTGAAATCAAATTTATAAACAAATGGGCTAATATGAACAACTCAGCACGAGCACATTAAGGTATCCGATTTTTTTTTGTTCTTGGTGTAAAAACTTAGTACTAATAGTTATTCCGAAGAGAAGAAATGAGTAGTTATTCTGTACTCCCTAGTCATCTAAACGCTTTTATGTTTCTTTACCGAGGAAATACTCACATGGACTGGGTGGTGGTGGCACTGGCGGCGGCGGCGGGTGTGCGTAAGCTTGAGGTGCGTCTTCTCCGACTACCACCAGCGGCCCCGCGCAGAGCAGCATGGCCGCGAGCAACAGGGCTGGTGCTGGGAGCAAGCCGCTTCCCCACCTCGACATGCTCGATTGAGCTTTCTCCTCTTGTGCTGCGACAGGCAAAAGTGTTGGCTGTTTTATTATTATGCTCGTCGGACGGGCAAACGGCGAGCCTATTTATAATGCACATGTACCTCCTCTACTGCCGTGATGAACGCCTGCGTGAGCGGCGGGGTAGCGACAAGTCAGCCGGTCAATCAAAGCCAGCTGCGCGCATCCACGCTCATTCATTTACTAGTGGTGCCAGAACAGTGGGGTAGCGACAAGTCAGCCGGTCAATCAAAGATTGTGAAGGTACGAGCATCTACAGCCAGACCTTGCAAATCCGGTTCCCCATACGCCCGCGGACGCGACTGGGCGCGTTCGTGGATAGTGACCGGTCACGTCTTAAATCTTTTCCTCCACATCCAACTCTTTCATATTTCATCCCTTTTATCCATACAAAAGCATTAAAAATGTTGGAAGGGAAAGAGGGATTGGTGGAATAGTTGTTATACTGCTTGAGCCTCGTGGGCATATATATAGAAGTACATGATCATCTTGGAGTACAAGTCAAGGCAGGAACAATCCTAGTCTATCTATGTTTCCTAAACAATCACGATACTCAACATCCCCCCGCAGTCACAACGGTAGCGACGCAGACGGTGAGACTGGAGAAGAATTCGAAGGTAAGCCGACGGACATCCCCCCACAGTCGTAACAGTCGATGCATCGCGGAAGTTGTGGCTGGAGTGGAAACCGACGAGGTTGCTCAAGCAAGGCGGTAGCCCTTTGTGCCGATGTCGAGGTAGCCGAGAGCGTAGGGTGGTGTAGCTGTGGTCGAGGTAGCCGTGCGAAGAATGTCGTGGTCGATGTCGAGTCGGGGTAGCCAGTGTCGAGGAAGTCGCCGTGGAGCCGCGGGCGCAAGGAGGCGCCGAGTTAGCATGGTCGCAGTGGTGTCGAAGTAGTGGTGCGCCGGGAAGAAGATGTTGTTGACGATCCGTCGCGCCGGGATTGCCAAGCCCGGGGACACATCGTGGACGAAGGCACGCATCAGTGTTGCCAGCACCGGGCATGCGTAGACGGACGAAGGCGATGTTGATGATGCGTCGCTCCAGGTTTGCCAGGCCTGGGAACACACCGGGGACGAAGGCACGCGTCGTTGTTGCCAGCACCGGGCATGCGTAGACGGGAACCTGCACAAACTGGTACACCATGTCGAGGAGGATAGCAGAGAAGGACTCGACGACGGTTGCGGCGCAAATCGGCGAGGGGCCGATGTCGCCCGCGGTGGTCGGAGTAGATGAAGTGGTCGGGGTAGATGACGGCGACGCTGGCGATGAGCTGGTGCTGGACGGATGACGAAGGGGGTGGACGGGCGGCGCGGCTCGGGTCGGCGAGCTATAGCGGCGCCGAAGAGTAGCGGCGGCGGCTGGTTAGGAGCGCAGCGGCGGCGGCCTGACGACGGCGGCGGCGGCTGGCAAGGAGCGTGGCGGCGATGCTCGAAGTAGGCACGGAAGAACCCGACAGCGTGACGAAGACCGGCGCGGATGATGGCGTTCCCGCGCCAAGGAAGGCGTCGCGGCGCATACCAGAGGAAGTCGACGCGCGGGGACGGCGGAGTGGATCGCGCGCCGCGGCGCTACGGCCCGAAGGGGCGACGAAGTGGCAGCGCGCAGGTCGGGGCGACGGCGGGAAGACCTCGGGGCGGCGACGTGGACCGCGTGCCGCGGTGCGATGGCCCGAAGGGGCGACGCAGCGGCGGCGCGGCAGTCGGTGCAGCCGCGGGGACGGCCTCGGGCGGCGGCCGAGACCGCGTGCCACGCTCGCTATGGCCCGATGGGGCGATGTAGCGGCAGCGCGAGGGTCGGTGCGGCCACGGGGACGACCTGGAGAGGACGGCCTCGGGGCGGCAGTAGACCGCGGGCTGCGACACTGCGGCCCGAAAGGGCGACGCAGCGGTAGCGCACAGATCGGGGCAGCCGTGGGGAGAACCACTGGCCGGTGGCGATGGTCCGATGGGCGACTGCGTGTACCGTGTTCCGCGATGCGACAACCCGAGAAGGCGACGCAAAGGCGGCGGTGGCTACGAGTGTAGCTGGCGGGAGAATCCTGGGGCGGTGGCGTGGACCGCGTGGCGCAGGGCGACGTCCCGGAGAGGCGTCGGCAGGCGCGGCACGCGGGTCGGGGCAGCCGGCGGGAGGACCTCGGGGCAGCGACGCAGCGGTCCGAGGGGACGACGCGACGGCAACCTGTGGCTCGATCGGCGGTAGGCGCGTGCTCGGGGACGGGCTTGGCGAAGACAGGCGCAAGATCGGTTGATCAGACCGACGACGACACTGTACGCGCCATGGCGGGGACGACGCGCCGATCGTAGTGGATGGCGACGTTGTCGGTGGTGTCCCGGGCGATGACGACGAAGACGGACCGGCAATGGAGACCACGCGGGCGAGCGGCCGGCAGCGACGCACGAAGGCGTCCCTTGGGCGGCGCGTCCAGCCTTGCCGCGCGGTTGATGACGAAGTGGCCGGTGTAGAGTCGACGCCGGTGTCGGAGTAGAGGCGCGGTGGTCGACGACGGCGGCGGGCGACGCAAACCGATCTTAGATCGGAAAACCAAAAAGAAAACGCCGATCAAAGTGACCGGCGGAAGAGAGAAAACCCCGGGTCAAGAGATCGGGGAAAAGACTCTCTAGGGCAGCCGGTCAACACGACCGGCGGGCGAACCCTAGGTACGGGAGGCGTGGCCCCCGGCGGCGGTCATGGAGACCGACCGCCCCGGGGGCGACGCGCGATGCGGAAGCGGTGGGGGGCGGATAGGTCTAGGAACTTGCGGCAGATACCATGTTGGAAGGGAAAGAGGGATTGGTGGAATAGTTGTTATATTGCTTGAGCCTCGTGGGCATATATATAGGAGTACATGATCATCTTGGAGTACAAGTCAAGGCAGGAACAATCCTAGTCTATCTATGTTTCCTAAACAATCACGATACTCAACAAAAAATATATCCTACGTACTACCTCGTTTCTCCGTCGTCGGAGATGGACTGATCCGCCTTCACCGGAGCCTGAGCCGCCTCCTGCGCCGCCCCTGCTGCCTCCATTTGCTGCCGAGGAAGACGCCTGGCCTCCGCAGCCGACTCCGAGTGAATGGAGTTGAGGATGGCCAGCTGTTCCGGCCACAGATCCACGACCGCCGGCCCTCCTCCTCCAGCTCCTGCGGCGGCGCCTCCTCCTCCGGCGCCTGTGGCTCCTTCTCCGGCGCCTCCTCCTCGGGCTCCTCCCCCATCTCCCCCACCTCCTCCCCCTCCTCGAGGCCGGTTTGAGGGATCCGTCTGTAGATGCTCTAATATTCACAATGTGGTACACATTCACACTGACATATTCTGCCGATGTACCAGGAAACGCCGCCTTTGGACTTCTGATTGTAAGAGCATAATTTTCCCCAAGTAGTTTTGGTGGTTGATGACAATGCCCTTGCAGACTAATCGTGTGCATTGAACGTTCAGAGATTATCAGGTGGCACGAGACGGTTATTCATCCCCTGAGTTGTTAAAAGAGAAGACAGTGTTTTTCTATCGATTTAGTGTTGGTGGACTTGAGTCGTAGGAAAATCCGCACTATCAAGAGGGGATCCGCATTTGGAAGGTTGGGAGGAACTATCACGTACACATTTGCACCCCCTTCCTTTTCCTGGCACAATGGAGTTGATTCCTGACCCAAAGGCCCCTAACTTGCATATAAGCGGAAGTATCGCGTACTAGGGTCACTTCCGCTTATATTTTCTTTCTGGAGCTCTCGGGTGGCTTTGTCCATAATTAGCGGAAGTACCGCTGGGAGCGGAGCGGTAGTACCGCTCGGGCGGTACTGTCGCTCTCCACTTCTGGCCCAACTTCCGCTTATTTTAAGCTCTCTGATGTCTTTGGCACTCGAGCAGATTTCGAGCGGCAGTAACTAGCGGAAGTACCGCTCTGAGCGGTACTGCCATACTGTCCTCCTCATTTCTGCTAAGTCTAGGTTTCCTACAGTGCTAAGTGGAAGTACCGCTGGCGGGAGCGGTAGTACCGCTCCAGCGGAACTACCGCCTCCCTGACTAACGTCAACTGCCTATGAAGCCCGGTACTTTCGTGCAAGCGTAAATACCGCTCCCCCGAGCGGTACTACCGCTTATGCACGACTTGTGGGAAGAAAACAGTTAGATTTTCTTCCACTATATAAGTGGGTCTTCTTCTCCAAGTGGACTCACCTCTTTTCCCAAAAAGCTCCATTGTTGCTCCTAATATAATTTTTGCCCGATCTCTCTCCCTAGCCTTCGATTCTTGTTGATGTTCTAGGTTTTGGAGGAGAAGGCCTTGATCTACACTTCCACCAAGAGAAATTTGATTCCCCCACTAATCCCTTCCGGATCTTGTTACTCTTGGGTGTTTGAGCACCCTAGACGGAAGAGGTCACCTCGAAGCCATATTACATTGTGGTGAAGCTTCATGGTGTTGTTGGAAGCCTCCAATTAAGTTGTGGAGATTACCCCAACCTTGTTTGTAAAGGTCCGGTCGCCGCCTTCAAGTGCACCACTAGTGGAATCACGGCACCTCGCATTGTGTGAGGGTGTGAGGAGAATACGGTGGCCTTAGTGGCATCTTGGGGAGTACTGTGCCTCCACACCGCTCTAACAGAGACGTACTTCCCCTCAAAGGGAAGGAACTTCGGTAACACATCCTCGTCTTCACCGGTTCCACTTGTGGTCACTTCTTACCTTTACTTTTTACAATTTACTTGCTTGTTGTTATTGTTGTTAGCATCATATAGGTTGCTCACCTAGTTGCATATCTATACAACCTATTTGTTGCTAAACCTAATTTGATAAGAAAAGCAAAAATTTGGTAGTTGCCTATTTACCCCCCCCTTCTAGTTAACCATATCGATCCTTTCAATTGGTATCAGAGCCTCGTCTCTTTTTAAGGTTTTTACCACTCAAAGAGTATGGTTAACGACGGGGATAGGGTTGTGGAATTACCAGAGGCCATGGGTGTGAACGCGGTCTCTCATGAGGATTTAAATGTGGCAATGGCCACACTTCAATCCTCTATGACGACCGAGGTCAAATCCATGTTCAAAGAATTCCTTGATGGTTTCAAGCTTTCTACCGATCCATTACGAGTGGTTCAACCCACTACCTTGGAGTCGGATGCCAACTCCGGAAAGGAGGGGGCTAGTAGTGATAAGGATAAAGTGCCTCAAGCTAAGAATGGGACGGGAAATCTTACCTTGGTTCCCCCTCCAGCGGTCTATGGAGGACCGGTCCACCCACCGCATATTGTCAACCTTGGTCCTCCTCCTCAACTTGTTAAGAATGATTTTGCTAATTGGGTTTTTTGTATCAAGTCTCATTTGAATCAAAGCTCAACACAACTTTGGAGAATTATTGAGCAAGGGTACTACCCATATGATCCAAGCAACCTCACTCCAAGAGAAGAGGCCGACAATCAACTCAATCACTCCGCCTTGTTCATTCTTCAGTCTGTTGTCCCCATAGAAGATCTTGCTCACTTGCTCCCTTCACTCGTGCAAAGGATTGTTGGGAACATATTGTCTCCATGTACAGGGGAATCTTGGGTATTCAACGGTCAAACTTTGAGGTGGTCCTTGATGAGGCCGATGAGTTTGTGATGATTGAAGGTGAGGACCCTCGTGAGCTTTACCGGAGAGTGATAACCCTTGCCGTTGCTCTTCAAGACCATGGGAGTAAGGATACGGATGACAATTGGATCAAGCGTTAGTTTCTCAAGGCCATCATGCCATTCAACAAGGCCATGTGCTCCGTTATCCATCAAAGGCCGGACTTTCACTCCTTGTCCTAAAGCGATGTGTTGGATGAGTTTATTGCTATGAACAACTTGAACAAGACTGCCGACAACGCTCTAGCTCGTGTCCAACGGTCAAAGAAATCCACACCCAACCTTGCTTTGTAGGCCAAGGTCATTCCGTAAGATGATGATGAAGAATAAGAGGAGTGTTGTCCCGAAGATACAAAGTATGCTTACCACGAGCACATGGCTCTTGCGTCAAGACAATTTTGGGGCAACAAGAGAAACTCAAGGCCCAACTTCTCCAAGAACAACTCAAGTGGGTCAAAAGGCAAGCAACGTGTGAGGACTTGCTATAATTGTGGCAATGTGAGTAAGTTTGTGGTGGATTGTACTTATGAGAATAGGGAAGACAATGGTGGCAAGCTCATTCGCAAAGACAAAAGCCAAGTCGTTCCCAAACAAGAAAAACTTCCCCAAGAAGGTGCCTCAAAAGGTGTTGGTGGCTCAAGAAGAGTACTTCTCCGATGTTGATGATGATGAAGATGAAAGTGGTGAAGGGAATGGCAATGGCCACGGTGGCTATTGTAACCTCTTCCCCAACAAAGATGTCTCTCTTCGACTCCCCCAACAAGAACCTCATTGCCAAGTGCCTTATGGCCAAGGCATCCAACAAGGTAACCTCCAACATCAAAACTACCATTACCACTACTCCTTCTTCTACGGATAGTGGGGATGAAAAAGAGGAGGTAAAAGTTGATGATCACCCCTTTGATAAATTCATAAAAAAGATTAACCATGAGACTAAGAGACACTTTGTTGCTCTCTTGGAACAACTAGGTGAGGCTAGTGATCTTGTTGAGACTCATGAGGAAGCCATCTCCACTTTGGATGGGCATAGTCATGACTATGCCGATGAGATAGCCATCTCCACTTTGAGAAAGAGTGAGATCTTCGTTTGACTCTTGAGGAGTCACACAACGATGATCTTGCTAAACTACAAAAAGATCATGATCATGCTATTGTTCTATCTTGTGTGCTCTCCTCCGAAAAAGTTGCACTTTGGGTTGAACTTGATAGACTCAAGTAAGAGTTTGTCACACTCGACAAAGCTCACAAGGCTTTGAAGAGTGCTCATGCTTCTCTAAAAGAGTCTCATGTTCAACTCCAAGTAAAGCTTACTAAGGAGATAGCCACATGTCCTCCCTTTCTGCTAATAAATACTGCAAATGCTACTAAGCCTTGTTGTGAGCATGTGCATCTTGTGGAGGAAAATGCCAAATTGAAAGAACAACTTGAGAAGGGCCTTGTGACTTGCATACAAGGTGAGAAGAATCTCAATGAACTTTTAAGAAATCAAAAGGAGGTTGTTGCAAAGGAAGGAATTGGGTTTGCACCCAAGTCAATGAAGAACAAGAAGGTCATGACCAAGCAACCTCCCCTGCTCAAAGAAACTTTTGTCAAAGCGTGTGAGGGTACTCATGAGAATAAGAAGGACAAGGTTGTGGGTGGTAACGCCAAGAAGGGCAAAATCACTCCTTCCAACAAAGCCAGAGACTTTAATCCCTCCTATGTTTTATGTCGTGCTAGTGATGGGCATGTTTATGCCAAATTTGTTGGTTCTTCTTATGAGTACATTGAATGGCCTATTTGGGTTCCTAAGACCCTTTTCACTAACATGAAAGGACCCATTAAAGAATGGGTACCTAAATCCAAGCATTGGTCTCTTGTAGGGATTTGCTTCCGGAGGAGTGTCATGGTTGCTTGATAGATAGTGGAGCAACAAATCATATGACCGAAAGCAAGGACTTGGTGGTGGACGTTCATCCTAATCCATCCATGTCCACTCAAGTCTTCTTTGGCGATGATGCGATTTCAAAGGTACTGGGTCTTAGCAAGGTGGTAATCTCTACGAAATTATCCATTGAGAATGTCATGCTCGTTGAGACCTTTGCATACAATTTACTTTCCGTTCATCAACTTGCACTCATGGGTTTTTGTACGTTCTTTGGTGTTGACACCGTGGCTCTTTTGTGGAGCAAGACTCTTAAAGTAGCCTTTGTTGGGCATGTCGAGAACGGTCTCTATGTGGTTAACTTTTCGAAGCGACCCACTAAGACCGAGACTTGCTTAACAACTAAAGTTGATGTGGGATGGCTTTTCCACATCTGGAGACTTTCCAATACCCTGCCGAAGGGGGTAAATCATCTCTGGTGACCATCTTCATCATCCCGGCGGAGGCCATGACGAGGAGGGAGTAATTCACCCTCGGGGATGAGGGTATGTACCAGTAGCTATGTGTTTAATCTCTCTCCCTCTCTCTTGTTCTCGAGATGGCACAATCTTGATGTATCATGGGCTTTGTTAATATAGTTGGATCATATGGTGTTCTTCCCTTGCTATCTTGTTGTGATGAATTGAATCTTTTCCTTTGAGATCTCGTTGTGTTGTATTGAATATTTCGGTTTGAGAACACTTGATATACGTCTTGTATGTGGGTACCCGTAGTGACAATGGGGTTTCTATTGATTCACTTGATATATGTCATGGCATCAACTTGCGTATTCCGGTGACCTTGGGAATCTATGCATAGGGGTTAACTACACGTTTTCATATTATGTTCTTCGATAGAAATCTTGGGGAGTTCCTTGAAGTTCTTTGTGTTGGATTGAATATGACAGATCTGAAATTGTTTGATGCATGTCGCATAATTTACCCACGGATACTTGAGGTGACATTGGAGTATCTAGGTGACATTAGGGTTGATTGATATGTATCATTGGTGTTACTTTAGTACGAACTCTAGGGCTGGTTGTGACACTTATAGTAATAGCTCAAAAGATTGATCAGAAAGAATATCTTTGAGGTGGTTCTACTACCTACACCAATTTCATCTTATGTTCTCTGCTAGATAGGAACTTTAGAGTGATTCTTTGTTGCACGTTGAGGCATGATTATATGATTCAACTATGTTAGCATTATTGAGAGATTGCACTAGTGAAGGTATGAACCCTAGGCCTTGTTTCCAAGTATTAATATACCGTTTTGCTCGCTGTTTACTAAATATTACCTTGTTGTTTTTATATTTTCAGATTACAAAAATATATATCTACTATCCCTATTGCATTTGTATCACCATCTCTTCACCGAACTAGTGCACCTATACAATTTGCCATTGTATTGGGTGTGTTGGGGACACAAGAGATTTCTTGTATTTGATTGCTAGGTTGTTTCAGAGAGAGCATCTCCATCCTACACCTCCCACGGATAGATAAACCTTAGGTCATCCACTTGAGGAAAAATTTCTACTGTCCTACAAAACTCTGCGCTTGGAGGCCCAACAGAATCTACAAGAATAAAGTTGCGTAGTAGACATCAAACTCTTTTCTGGCACTGTTGCTGGGGAGGTGAGTGTTTGAAGGTATATCTTTAGATCTTGCAATTAAATCTTTTAGTTTCTTGTTTTTCACTAGTTTGGTTTTATAAAAGAAAACTACAAAAGAATGGAGTTTAGGTTGCCTCATTTGCTTCGTCTTTATAATGTCTTTCTTGAAAATGATGGTTTACAAATTTTGCTCAATTGGTAGAGGAATAATTTATGAAAATACTTAATGATAATTCCTTGAATGATGAGCATAATTGCAATGTTGCTAGTATGAATTCTCTGAATATCCATGATGCTAATGATATGCAAAGCCACAAGCTTGGGAATGCTATGTTTGAAGAAGATGATATTTTTAGTCCCCCATGTTTTGATGAGCAAATTTATTATGATGATAGCATGCCTCCTATGTATGATGATTATATTAATGAAAGTGGGTTTGGAAGAGTGCCAACTCTAGGTACTAATGATCCCACTATTTTTGAGGGTGTTGAATCTTTTCATCATGATAAAAGTGGATTTGGAGAGGTCATGACTTTATTTAGTGATGATTCCACTATCTCGGAAGAGGTACTAATTGACTATGAGAACAAAGTTGCTATCTATGATGATTATGGTGATGACATGTATGTGTTGGAAATATGCCCTAGAGGCAATAATAATTTAGTTATTATCATATTTTCTTGTTCATGATAATCATTTATTATCCATGCTATAATTGTATTGATTGGAAACTCAAATACATGTGTGGGTACATAGACAACACTGTGTCCCTAGTATGCCTCTAATAGACTAGCTCGTTGATCAAAGATGGTCAAGGTTTCCTAGCCATAGACATGAGATGTCATTTGATAACGGGATCACATCATTAGGAGAATGATGTGATGGACAAGACCCAAACTATGAACATAGCATATGATCGTGTCAGTTTATTGCTATTGTTTTCTGCATGTCAAGTATCTGTTCCTATGACCATGAGATCATGCAACTCACTAACACCGGAGGAATACCTTGTGTGTATCAAACGTCACAACGTAACTGGGTGACTATAAAGATGCTCTACAGGTATCTCCGAGGGTGTCTGTTGAGTTGGCATGGATCAAGACTGGGATTTGTTACTCCGTGTGACGGAGAGGTATCTCAGGGCCCACTCGGCAATACAACATCACAACAAGCCTTGCAAGCAATGTGACTAAATTGTTAGCCACGGGATCTTGTATTACAGAACGAGTAAACAGACTTGCCGGTAACGAGATTGAACTAGGTATAGAGATACCGACGATCGAATCTCGGGCAAGTAACATACCGAAGAACAAAGGAAACAACATACGGGATTAACTGAATCCTTGACATAGAGGTTCAACCGATAAAGATCTTCGTAGAATATGTAGGAACCAATATGGGCATCCAGGTCCCACTATTGGTTATTGACCGTAGAGGTGTCTCGGCCATGTCTACATAGTTCTCGAACCCGCAGGGTCTGCACACTTAAGGTTCGATGACGTTTCGGTATAGTAGAGTTATGTATGGTGGTGACCGAAGGTTGTTCGGAGTTCCGGATGAGATCCTGGACGTCACGAGGAGCTCCGGAATGGTCCGGAGGTAAAGATTGATATATAGGAAGTCCTATTTTGGTCACCGGAAAAGTTTTGTGTATTTCGGTAGTGTACCGGGAGTGTCGGGAGGGGTACCGGGGACCATCGGGAGGGGTGTCTCGACCCAAAGGACCTCATGGGCTGTGGGAGGAGTCAAACCAGCCCCTAGTGGGCTGGCCTAACCCCCCCACTAAGGCCCATGTGGCTTTGGGTGGAAAAAATCCAAAGGAGGAAAGGTGGAAAGGGTTTCCAAGTGGAGAGGAGGAATCCTACTCCTAATAGGATTGGAGTAGGACTCCTCCACCTCCAATTTCGGCCAAACCTTGAGGGTTTGAGGCTGCCTCCTCCCCTCCCTCCCTCCTATATATACTAGAGGATTTAGAGGGAAGAGCCAACCCTAATTGCCACGTGCTCCCTCTACTTCATCTAGATCGGTTTCTCCTCTAGTCTAGTTTCAGCGGTGCTTAGGCGAAGCCCTGCCAGAATTGTTCCACCACCATAGCCGCCACGCCGTTGCGCCGCCGGAGAACTCTTCTACCTCTCCGCTCCCTCTTGCTGGATCAAGAAGGCGGAGATCATCATCTTGCTGTACGTGTGCTGAACGCGAGGTGCCGTCCGTTCGGCGCTAGATCGGAAGGACCGTGATCAGGATCGCGAGACGATTCGTGATTTGATCGCAGGACGGATCGTGATGGGATCGCGGGACGGATCGTGATGGGATCGCGGGACGGATCGTGATTGGATCGCGGGACGCTCGGCGATTTGGATCGCGAAGACGTTCGACTACATCAACCGCGTTTCTTAACGCTTCCCGCTTAGCGATCTACAAGGGTATGTAGATTCACTCTCCCTCTCGTAGATGCTCATCACCATGGATAGATCTTGCGTGTGCGTAGGAAATTTTTTGTTTCCCATGCAACGTTCCCCAACAGTATGCTATAATGAGCAATAATAAACATGAAACTTGTCATCATGATTTTAATGTTGAGTTTGGTTATGTTAATCAAGTGTCTCATGATAGTTATTTTGTTGAATTTGCTCCCACTATTATGAATGATAAGAAATTTGTTTATGTGGAGAGTAATAAAATTTCTATGCTTGTGTATCATGAAGATAAGGCTTTATGTGATAGTTATATTGTGGAATTACTTCATAATGCTACTGAAAGTTATTATGAGGGAGGAACATATGCTTGTAGGAATTGCCATAATATCAAGTTTCCTCTCTATGAGTTCAAAATTTTGAAGTTGTGCTTGTTTTGCCTTCCTATGAAAGTTGATTCTTGCTACAATATATTGTTTGCTTGCAAAATACCTATGCATAGGAAGTGGGTTAGACATAAATGTTCTTGTCATGTGATTCATGATGCTTTTTTGCATGTTTCAATTATTATTCTTTATGTGACAGTACTGCAGAATGCTGCTAACGCGACACTGCAATCAGAGACCCTTCGACGAAACTGTATGCTATGCATGAATCGCAAACGGTATAGTTCAAGCTCCGTCGCCAATGACACGAACTGTGTGCGATGTAGGTTCCATCAAATACGAGTCAGAAAATATTTGCGTGTGCGATCTACGGCAGACAGTTGACTTTTAAGAACTGTTTGTGATGAGGCGAAATGGCACAAACGGTTAATCAAATATATATGTGTGTGATGTACGGCATACATGTCCCTCATATGAACTGTTTGTGATGATACGTAAGAACACAAACGGTGCGGCATAATAAGGTGTGTGTGATAGGCTGCAAATAGTTCGATAATCAGAACTGTGTGCTATAATTCTGGATAACGCATACAATTTGTTGTTCTGAATTGTGTGTTCGACATTTCACACAATTCAAGAATCCAAATGTGTGGGATATTGTGAATGATCACTGACGAATCTGTATTCTTAACTGTTTGCGATGAGATCGAGAAGGTAGACAGAGTTAAGGAATAAATATGAGCAAACGACAACAAGTTTAAGGATTACGGTCTGTTTTACTTCTTCTTGTTGTTGTTAGATGGCCCCGCGCCATCGTCTTGACATGGACGCTTCTTGCCGCTGACCGCTGGATTTTCATCGCCATCGTTGTTGATGTCCTCGTCGTCGTTCTCCTTGTTCGACCATTCCTCCTCACCATCATCGTTGTCGTCTTCTTCGTCCTTCGGAGGCTCCTCGGCGTCCTCCTCCTTGTCCGAACATTCCTCCTCCTCCTCATCGTTGTTGTCTTCTTCGTCCTTCGGCGGCTCCTCGTCCGTCTGGTCATCGTCTGATGACTCCGACGGCGGCGTCCCTTCCATGAGCCAGATAAAATGGAGGTCAGGGCTTGATGCCGGACTCATGGAAGACGAGCGCGATGAATCTATGGTTGACCCCAGACTGGCGGAACTGTCGTCCTCGCTGTCGCTCGACATTGCTGCGCTACGTAATTAAACAACCGGCGAGAAAGCGAGATTGCAGAGTGCGTGGAAGTGTAGAGTGGCCGGCCGGGACGATGAAGATGGTGGCAACTGAAGCATGGTGTGAAGACAAGAGGAATGGCTATTGAAGCGGGGGTTGATGGATTATATTGGCGCCTTGGCAGGCAGTTAGAATTCCGATATAATCAACCGCAACTGTGTGCACCCAGTCCGTCGCTCTAAATTCCCGCTATTGTGCAGTTCTCAATATGCCAAATGTTTCACATGTGTACATTTTAGGAGTTCACACAATTCGCTAGATGCATTGTTTAACTACACATACGCTTATATG
Organism: Elymus sibiricus; assembly: GCA_039707655.1. NCBI lineage: Eukaryota > Viridiplantae > Streptophyta > Magnoliopsida > Poales > Poaceae > Elymus > Elymus sibiricus. The sequence goes on from CM077665.1 coordinate 56,873,752, forward strand.
AAACACAACGGGTGTGAAATAGTAAGCATTTAACATAGGACAGTTGGTAAGCAATAGATGAGCTCTGCTTATTGATGTAGCCATTAATAATCAAACGAAACCCCTAATGATCATTGCAAACAACGCATAGAAGATGGCTAATGCTGCAACTACAACTACACATGCTAGTTCCTTCTTGTCTCTTGCTTTCATCTGTTGCCTATGATTGATTCTTTCTTGCTTCATCGTAGTGATTGTACACTCCAGATTAGTCAGTCTCTTCTTCAGCTTTACGTTATCTTCTGCAAGCTTGGTGATAACACTTCGAGCCCTGCCATGCCATTCATCATCCAGCCAGTTAACAAAGGCACAAGCCTCATATCCCTGCGAATGTTAAATAATCAGGATGAGTGGGGGCATTAACTGAACTTAAGGGATGAACTTATCACTAACCTCTAAGGGGCAACCGAGAAACCGTCTGCCAATGTCGAATCCCTCTGTGCATACACGTCGAGCGGGAGTGTGTCCGTGCACACAACTCAGCTTTTGGTACTTCTCGGTGGCGCAAAACTCGGAATCGAACTCATGTTGCGGGAGTCTGCTGGAGTCAAACTCTGGATCCGGCATTTGATCTATTTCCTGTGTGTGTGTCATGCTAAAAAGGTGAGGAATGATTGGGACCTGACAAGACGATTCGGATCCGTAGTGCACCGGCCTCCTGGTGACCTTAGGCAAGTGCTCGGCGGTGACCGCCGTCGTGGTTGCGCCGCCAATGGTGCTGCCAAGAGCGACTGTACGAACCGGTGCAGCCGCACTGAAACCATCAGCACCACTCGTCTCCATTTGCCCAATGTCAGATCCACGCAAGGGAATTTGGGCGCTAGGGATTTTGAAGCTATTTAGCGATTTGGGGAAGACGGGGAAACTATGGGGATCTGATGATAACGGTCGGGTGAACTATTTATTGCATTCTGTTGTATACGGCACACGGTTTCCCAAATCAAATCGTGTGAGATAGAACGTGCGTAATACACGGTTTCCATAACATGACCGTTTGTGATGTGCTTCCCGGTACATATGGGTGCGGTAAACAGCCGCTCTCCGGAAACCCAAAAAAAACGTTATGCTCATAGAGATGTCGGCGCCGACGGAGGCAGCGGCTGACGGATAGGAGGTCAATCCGGTGTCTGCGTTATAGGGAGTCCATCCTCGGTCGGTCGGCGGTGGCGGCGTTACAAGAGGTCAATCCTCGGTCGGCGGTGGCGGCGTGACAGGAGGTCAATCCTCGGTCGGCGGCGGGAGATATAGGAGGAGCTCAATCCTCGTGGTCGGCGTCGGCGTGACTGGAGCACGTCCCTCGCGGTCGTAGGCGGGATAGTGGAGCCCGGACTACAGGCAGGTGCCCCGCTAAGCTCTACTCCTCGACCCTGCTGTCTCGCCGTGCCGCTGCTAATTAATTAAGGTATTATTTTCCTTGAGTGGCCTAATTAAGGTATTAAATTCATATAATGGCAGTACTAACGATGCCTGTAAATTGACTGGTTGATTAGTGTCATTGCACGGCTGGGTAACATTATGCAGCGCCCTCCATAAATTATGAAAATAAAATCTTGTGATTTATTCACCCATCTAATGGATGCAACGTGTGCAGATGGAACGATCTGAATGGATGGGGGATCGGACAAGCTCAAGGTATAGGGATGGCGTGAAGGAGTTCATGGATTTGGCTGAACGGACAAACAAGAGAATTTGCTAACAATATTACGTCCTCTGTCCATGCAAGGATTGTGGCAATATAGTGTCATTTCCAATTGATGAGGTCGAGTTACACTTATACAAAAGGGGATTCATGGGTGGATACACAAGATGGACTAAACATGATGAAGAGCCGGTTATGGATGAATGTAATAACCTGCCTGTCGGCGAGGTGCCAAACCCCGATCAGAGTCGCATGGGTGATGAATTTAACCTCGGGGCTCAGACGTCAAGCTACAGACAGAAGACTAGCATGCCAAAAAACCCAAAGAAAAACCAAGAGTGTGAAGCAGACAATACCGACCTTGATGATATGCCAGATTTTGCTGCTATGATTGGAGATTTCCAGGGCCCAGCGAAAGATTTAGCCGGGTACAAGGAGCTGCCAAGCATTGCTGCGGCCTCCAAGAAAGATTTGTATCCAGGTTGCAAAAAGAAACATTCCAAGTTGAGTGTCACACTGGCGCTTCTCAGATTTAAAGCAGAAAGCGGTCTATCAAACAAGGCCTTCACACAGTTGTTGAGTCTTTTCAAAGACATTCTTCCAGAAGACAATGTGCTCCCCAAAAGCACGAACGAAGCGAAGAAAATTGTTTGTCCATTGGAACTTAAAGTCCAGAAGATACACGCTTGTGTGAATGATTGTATGTTGTACCGCGGTGATTACAAAGATTTGCGTTCATGCCGCATATGCAAGCACGCACGATACAAGCGCAGGAGAGCACAGGACAAGTACAAATTGGACGAAGAGATCAAGACAGGAATCCCGTTCAAGGTTGTTTGGTACTTGCCTATAATTCCAAGGTTGAGGCGTTTGTTTGCAAACCCTAGGAGGCAAAGAGGTTACAGTGGCACCATGATGAGCGAACTGTGGATAAGTATTTGAGGCACCTGAAAGACGGGGCTCAGTGGGAACAAATCGCTGAAAGGTTTAATGATTCTGCAAAGGATCCTAGAAATATATGGCTAGGGGAGTGTACTGATGGATTTAATCCATTTGGCGATATGAACACCAAACACAACACTTGGCCGGTGCTTCTGTGCATATATAACCTTCCTCCTTGGTTGTGTATGAAGAAAAAATACATCATGATGTCGATGATTATCCAAGGCCCGAAGCAACCTGGAAATGATATCGACATTTACTTTGAGCTACTGGTAGAAGAACTGAAGACATTGTGGACGTCTGGTGTGAACTGTTATGATGCCAACGCAAAGGAGTTTTTCTGGCTACATGCGTTGCTGCTGCACACCATTCAAGATATGCCGGTATTAGGCAACAATTCGGGACAGAAAACAAAGGGACCAGTAGGATGTGTCACATGCATGGATAGGACCGAGAGTAGATTTCTTTCGAACTCGCGCAAAACCGTGTATTTGCGTCATCGTAGGTTCTTAAGGAGAAATCACCCTTACCGAAAAATGACTGCTGAATTTGATGGTACGGTAGAGAAAGGAACGGGCCCAAGACCCTATGATGGGAAAGAAGTCCACAACATGGTTAAAGGAATTAATGTTGTGCTTGGCAAGGGATCCGGTTCGACGTCAAAAATAACACCCAGGGACCAAGTGTTTAAGAAGAAATCAGTGTTCTGGGAATTACCTAACTGGGAGTTCCTAAGTGTACTTCATTGCATTGATGTCATGCACGTAGAGAAGAATGTCTGTGAAAGCATCCTTGGTACTCTGCTCAAGATTAAAGGCAAAAGAAAGGATGGTGACGGTGCATGACTCGATATGCTTGGTGGTCAATCACAACGCATGGATGAAGCAGAAGATGATGACAAATTGCTCCACCAACACCAGGGTTACAATTTAACTGCAGCAGAAGTAAAAGAGTTCTTCGCATTTTTGTTGTCAATTAAGACACCCTCTTCCTATTCCGCAAACATCAGAAGTCTCGTGGATGACAACTTGGGTAAAAAGAAGTTGTCTCACATGAAGTCACATGATTGCCACGTAATGTTGACACAAATCCTCCTGGTGGCCATAAGGAATATGACGGACACAGACATAAGAAATACATTGATTGATCTCTGTGATTTCTTCAACAAACTATGGCAGAAGGTGGTAGATGTTGAAGAGCTGGATGATATGCAAGCTGACATTGCAAGGATATTGTCAAACTTAGAGATGTTCTTCCCACCGTCGTTCTTTGATGTCATGGTCCATCTCACCGTGCACCTTGTGGACGAGATAAAGTATTGTGGTCCTGTGTTTCTTCGCAACATGTATCCCTTCGAGCAGTACATGGGAATATTGAAGCGCTATTGTCGGAACCGATGTCATCTAGAGGCAAGCATCCTACAAGGTTATACCGCGGAGGAGGTGGTTGAGTTTTGCACCGAATACATGAAAATTAGACCTATAGGTGTGCCCCTCTCTCGCCATGAGGGAAGGCTGGCTGGTAAGCCGGTCCTTGCTGGCAATAAGACTCTTGCACCTAGAGATATGTACGATCAAGCCCATTTGACGGTACTGCTTAACAGCCCGATACTCGACATTTATGCTGCAGAACACATGGAGGAGATACAACAAAGCAACTTACCCAATGTGCTGTCACCAGCTGCCGAGACAAATGCACACAATAGGGACTATATAAGATGGCTAAAGGATCGTTTGGCAAACGGACCCCAAGAAGACCTTGCAACGTGGTTGGCACAAAAGCCATCAACGACGATTATGAAGTACCAAGCGTACGGCATAAATGGAAACACGTTCTACACTGAGGAACGTGATGCTAAGACCTCGTATCAGAACAGCTCTATTCGAATAGAACGCCTAACTATAGAGGAAGATGATAAACAGGTGTACTATGGAACCATTGAAGAGATTTGGGAGCTTTACTATGTGGAAATGAAGGTGGCATTATTCAAGTGCAGATGGGTCCCTCTTAGTAGCGTAAAGGTTGATGCTTACAGCAGGAAGACATATGTTGACCGCATAGTTATGGCATATCACAAGGACCCATTTATTCTTGCCGGCGATGCTACCCAGATTTTCTTTGTGCCAGACCTCTTGCATACGCACTGCCATGTAGTGATGTATGGGAAGAGGAGGGTACTAGGCGTCGAGAATGTTGGTGATGAGGAGGAGTACAATCAATATGATGAGTTGCCACCTCAGGGGCCACACAAAATAGCAGAGGAGAAGCGTAAAATCATCAGAAATCCTAAGTTCATTAGGGGTCAACCTAATGATCGCGATCACAACATGTACATGGGAATTGATTTAAAAAAGTAGTCATTATGTCAACTGTACTGAATTGTTGCATGTACTGAATTGTCTCCAACGTATCTATAATTTTTGATTGTTCCATGCTATTATATTATCTGTTTTGGATGTTTTATATGCATTAATATGCTATTTTATATTATTTTTGGGACTAACCTATTAATCTAGAGCCTAGTGCCAGTTTCTGTTTTTTCCTTGTTTTTGAGTATTGCAGATAAGGAATATTAAACGGAGTCCAAACGGAATAAAATATTCGCTATGATTTTTCTTGGACCAGAAGAAACCTACCAGACTTGGAGATGAAGGCAGGAGACCTGCCGGGAGGTCACAAGCTTGCAGGGCGCGCCCTAGGGGGGGGGCGTCCCCCTGGCTTGGGGCCCCCCTTTAGGTCCTCTAACCCTATTCTTCGGCCTATAAATTCCCAAATATTCCCCCAATACCAAAGAGAGCCACGAAAATTCTTTTCCGCCGCCGGAAGCCTCTATTCCCGTGAGATCCCATCTTGGAGCCTTTTCCGGTAATCTGCCGGAGGGGGATTCGATCACGGAGGGCATCTACATCAACTCCATTGGCCCTCCGATGATGCGTGAGTAGTTCACCACAGACCTTCTGTCCATAGCTAGTAGCTAGATGGCTTCTTCTCTCTCTTTGTTCTTCAATACCATGTTCTTCATGATCTTCATGGAGATCTATCCGATGTAATACTCTTTTGCGGTGTGTTTGTCGAGATCCGATGAATTGTGGGTTTATGATCAGATTATCTATGAATATTATTTGAATCTTCTCTGAATTCTTATATGCATTATTTCATATCTTTGCAAGTCTCTTCGAGTTATTGGTTTGGTTTGGCCAACTAGTTTGGTAATTCTTGCAATGAGAGAAGTGCTTAGTTTTGGGTTCAATCTTGCGGTGTCCTCACCCAGTGACAAAGTAGGGGTAGCGAGGCACGTATTTGTATTGTTGCCATCGAGGATAAAAAGATGGGGTTTTCATCATATTGCTTGAGTTTATCCCTCTACATCATGTCATCTTACCTAATGCGTTACTCTATTCTTCATGAACTTAATACTCTAGATGCAGGCAGGAGTCGGTCGATGTGTTGAGTAATAGTAGTAGATGCAGAATCGTTTCGGTCTACTTGACACGGACGTGATTCCTATATGCATAATCATTGCCTTGGATATCATCATAACTATGCGCTTTTCTATCAATTGCTCGACAGTAATTTGTTCACCCACCGTATTAATTTCCTTCATGAGAGAAGCCTCTAGTGAAACCTATGCCCCCGGGTCTATTTTCCATATTATATTTTCAGATCTATAAACTAAAAATACCAAAAATACTTTGCTGCAATCTTTTTACTTTTGTTTTACTTTTCGTTTTAGCAATCTTTTATATCTATCTCTATTAGATCTCATCCTTGCAAATAACCGTGAAGGGATTGACAACCCCTTTATAGCGTTGGGTGCAAGAGTTTGATTGTTTGTGTAGGTGCGAAGATTGGGGACTTGCTTGTATCTCCTACTAGATTGATACCTTGGTTCTCAACAACTGAGAGAAATACTTATCTACTTTGCTGCATCACCCTTTCCTCTTCAAGGGAAAACCAACGCAAGCTCAAGAAGTAGCAAGAAGGATTTCTGGGGCCGTTGCCGGGGAGATCTACATCAAGCCTACCAAGTGCCCATCACAAACTCATCTCTTGCATTTACATTATTTGCCATTTGCCTCTTGTTTTCCTCTCCCCCACTTCTAAAACGATTTTTAGAAAAAACCAAAAAGATTTGCCTTTTTATTCGCCCTTCTTCCGTTAGTCTTTTTGTTTGCTTTTTGTTTGCTTGTGTGCTAGATTGCTTGCTTTGTCACGATGACTCAAGAGAATACCAAGTTGTGTGACTTCTCCAATACTACTAATAATGATTTTATTAGTACTTCGATTACTCCCGCCACTAGTGCGGAATCTTATGAAATTAATGCCGCTTTGCTTAATCTTGTTATGAAAGAACAATTTTCCGGCCTTCCTAGTGAAGATGCCGCATCCCATCTAAATACTTTCGTTGAGTTGTGTGATATGCAAAATAAGAAAGATGTGGATAATGATATTGTTAAATTGAAGCTATTTCCGTTCTCACTTCGAGATAGTGCTAAAACTTGGTTTTCATCTTTGCCTAAAAATAGTATTGATTCATGGAATAAGTGTAAAGATGCTTTTATTTCCCAGTACTTTCCGCCCGCTAAGATCATCTCCCTTAGGAACGATATAATGAATTTTAAGCAAATTGATCATGAGCATGTTGCACAATCTTGGGAGAGGATGAAACTAATGATTAGAAATTGTCCCGCACATGGTTTGAGTTTATGGATGATTATACAATTTTTTTATGCGGGATTGAATTTTGCTTCTAGAAATATTTTAGATTCCTCCGCGGGTGGTACTTTTATGGAAATCACATTAGGAGAAGCTACTAAACTCGTAGATAATATTATGGCAAATTACTCTCAATGGCATACCGAAAGATCTCCTACTAGTAAAAAAGTGCATGCTATTGAAGAAATAAATACTTTGAGTGAAAAGATGGATGAATTAATGAAATTGTTTGCTAGTAAGAGTGCTCCTATTGATCCTAATGATATGCCTTTGTCTTCTTTGATTGGAAATAATAATGAATCTATGGATGTGAATTTTGTTGGTAGGAACAATTTTGGTAATAACGCGTATAGAGGTAATTTCAATCCTAGGCCGTTTCCTAGTAATTCCTCTAATAATTATAGTAATTCCTACAACAATTCTTATGGAAATTATAATAAGATGCCCTATGATCTTGAGAATAATATTAAAGAATTTATTAGTTCGCAAAAGGGTTTCAATGCTATGATTGAAGAAAAATTGCTCAAGATTGATGATTTGGCTAGGAACGTTGATAGAATTTCGCTTGAGATTGATTCTTTGAAAATTAGATCTACTCCACCCAAGCGTGATATTAATGAGTCTTTAAAAGCTATGATAATTTCTATTGATGAGTGTAAGGAAAGAACCGCTAGAATGCGTGCTAAGCGTGAATGGCTTGAAAAGGTGTGTTCTCGTGATAATATTGATCAAGATCTTAAAGTGATTGATGTGACTCCTATTGAATCTTTGTTTTCTAATATAAATCTTGATAAAGATGGGACTGGAGATAAGTCAACTTTAGTTAAAAGGCGTCCCAATGATTCGGAGTTTATAGATCTTAATGCTAAGATTGACAAAAGTGGGATTGAAGAGGTCAAAACTTTAAATAGCAATGAACCCACTCTTTTGGATTTCAAGGACTTTAATTATGATAGTTGTTCTTTGATTGATTGTATTTCCTTGTTGCAATCCATGTTGAATTCTCCGCATGCTTATAATCAAAATAAAGCTTTTACTAAACATATCGTGGATGCTATGATGAAATCTTTTGAAGAAAAACTTGAGTTGGAAGTTTCTATACCTAGGAAGCTTTATGATGAGTGGGAACCTGCTATTAAGATTAAAATTAAATATTTTGAGTGCCATGCTTTGTGTGATTTGGGTGCTAGCGTTTCCACGATTCCGAAAACTTTATGTGATGTGCTAGGTTTCCATGAATTTGATGATTGCTCTTTAAATTGGCATCTAGTGGATTCCACCATTAAGAAACCTATGGGAAGGATTAATGATGTTATTATTGTTGCAAATAGGAATTATGTGCCGTAGATTTCATTGTTCTTGATATAGATTGCAATCCTACATGTCCTATTATTCTTCGTAGACCTTTCCTTAGAACGATCGGTGCAATTGTTGATATGAAAGAAGGAAACATTAGATTCCAATTTCCATTAAGGAAAGGCATGGAACACTTTCCTAGAAAGAAAATAAAATTACATTATGAATCTATTATGAGAGCTACTTATGGATTGCATACCAAAGATGACAATACCTAGATCTATTGCGTTATGCCTAGCTAGGGGCGTTAAACAATAGCGCTTGTTGGGAGGCAACCCAATTTTATTTTTATGCTTTTGTTTTTGCTGCTGTTTTTGAGTGCTTTACAAATTATTACCTCTGTAGTAATTGTGTTTTCTTGTTTTAATTAGTGTTTGAGCCAAGTAAGACCTTTGGGATGGTCTACGGTGATTGTGATTTGATTTTGCTGAAAAACAGAAACTTTTGCGCTCAGTACAGGAATTTTATAAATTCACCAGAGCGTCCACTAAGTCTGAAATTTTTACAAAAGATTTATATACATATTTCCCTGATTTTCCTAATTTTTCAGAATTTTTGGACTTACAGAAGTATTCGAAGTCTATATATTGCTACAGACTGTTCTGTTTTAGACAGATTCTGTTTTCTTTGTGTTGTTTGCTTATTTTGATGTATCTATGGGTTGTATCGCGGGGTATGAACCATGGAGAAGTTGTAATACAGTAGATATTACACCAATATAAATAAAGAATGAGTTCACAACAGTACCTAAAGTGGTGATTTATTTTTCTTGTACCACCGCATCTCACGAGTTTTCTGTTGAGTTTTGTGTTGTGAAGTTTTCAAGTTTTGGGTAAAGATTTGATAGACTATGGAATAAGGAGTGACAAGAGCCTATGCTTGGGGATGACCAAGGCACCCCAAGCCATATTCAAGGATTCCAAAGAGCCTAAGCTTGGGGATGCCCCCGGAAGGCATCCCCTCTTTCGTCTTCAATCCATCGGTAAATTTACTTGAGGCTATATTTTTATTCACCACATGATATGTGTTTTGCTTGGAGCGTCTTGTATGATATGAGTCTTTGCTTTTTAGTTTGCCACAATCATCCTTGCTGAACACATATTTTGAGGGGGACACGCATCAATCGTGAATTTATTAGAATACTCTATGTGCTTCACTTATATCTTTTGAGCTAGGCAATGTTGCTCTAGTGCTTCACTTATATCTTTTTAGATCACGGTGGTGTTTTATTTTATAGAAATATTTGAACTCTCGTACCTCACTTATATTATTTTGAGAGTCTTTAAACAGCATGGTAATTGGTTTAGGTTATGAATTTAGTCCTAATATAATGGGCATCCAAGAGGGATATAATAAAAACTTTCATATAAAGTGCATTGAATACTATGAGAAGTTTGATTCCTTGCATATAGTTTTGAGATATAAAGATGGTGATATGAGAGTCATGCTAGCGAGTAATTGTGGATTGGTAGAAATACTTGTGTTAAAGTTTGTGATTCCCGTAGCATGCACGTATGGTGAACCGTTATGTAACGAAGTCGGAGCATGATTTGTTTAATGATTGTCATCCTTTGTGTGAGGGTCGGGAGCGCGCGATTGTTAACTCCTACCAACCTCTCCCCTAGGAGCATGCGTCTAATACTTTGCTTCGATAACTAATAGACTTTTGCAATAAGTATGTGAGTTCTTTATGACTAATGTTGAGTCCATGGATTATACACACTCTCACCCTTCCACTTTTCCTAGCCTCTCTAGTACCGCACAACTTTCGCCGGTGCATTAAACCCACCATATACCCTTCCTCAAAACAGCCACCATACCTACCTATTATGGCATTTCCATAACCATTCCGAGATATATTGCCATGCAACTCCCACCGTTCCGTTTTTCATGACACGCACCATCATTTTCATATTGCTTTGCATGATCGTAAGATAGCTAGCATGATGTTTTCATGGCTTGTCCGTTTTTTGATGTCATTTGCTAGGCTAGATCGTTGCACATCCTGGTACACCACCGAAAGCATTCATATAGAGTCATATTTTGTTCTAGGTATCGAGTTGTAATTCTTGAGTTGTAAGTAAATAAAAGTGTGATGATCTTCATTATTAGAGCATTGTCTCGTGAGAGAAAAGGATGATGGAAGCTATGATTCCCTCACAAGTTGGGATGAGTCTCCGGACTTTACAAATAATAAAAGAGGCCAATGACACCCAAATAAAAAAAAGAGAGGCCAAAGATGCCCACCAAAATAAAAAAATGAGAGAAAGAGAGAAGGGACAATGCTACTATCTTTTTCCACACTTGTGCTTCAAAGTAGCACCATGATCTTCATGATAGAGAGTCTCCTATTTTGTCACTTTTATATAACTAGTGGAATTTTTCATCATTATGCACAACCACTTAGTTTCTTTTTGATCTTTAATACACTTATAGCTCTAGTGCATCCGTTGCATGGCAATCCCTACTCACTCACATTGATGTCTATTGATGGGCATCTCCATAGCCCGTTGATACGCCTAGTTGATGTGAGACTATCTTCTCCTTTTCCTCACAACCTCCACCATATTCTATTCCACCTATAGTGCTATATCCATGGCTCACGCTCATGTATTGCGTAAGAGTTGAAAAGGTTTGAGAACAGAAAAGGTGTGAAACAATTGCTTGACTTGTCATCGGGGTTGTGCATGATTTAAATACTTTGTGTGGGGAAGATGGAGCATAGCCAGACCATATGATTTTGTAGGGATAGCTTTCTGAGGCCATGTTATTTCGAAAGGACACAATTGCCTTGTTAGTATGCTTGAAGTATTATTGTTTTTATGTCAATATTAAACTTTTGTTTTGAATCTTGCGGATCTGAATATTCATGCCACAATAAAGAATATTACATGGGTAAATATGTTAGGTAGCATTCCACATCAAAAATTCTGTTTTTATAATTTACCTACTCGAGGACGAGCAGGAATTAAGATTGGGTATGCTTGATACGTCTCCAACGTATCTATAATTTTTGATTGTTCCATGCTATTATATTATCTGTCTTGGATGTTTTATATGCATTAATATGCTATTTTATATTATTTTTGGGACTAACCTATTAATCTAGAGCCTAGTGCCAGTTTCTGTTTTTTCCTTGTTTTTGAGTATTGCAGATAAGGAATATTAAACGGAGTCCAAACGGAATAAAATCTTCGCTATGATTTTTGTTGGACCAGAAGAAACCTACCGGACTTGGAGATGAAGGCATGAGACCTGCCGGGAGGTCACAAGCCTGCAGGGCGCCTCCTAGGGGGGGCGCGCCCCCCTGGCTTGTGGCCCCCCTGCAGGTCCTCTAACCCTATTCTTCGGCCTATAAATTCCCAAATATTCCCCCAATACCAAAGAGATCCACGAAAATACTTTTCCGCCGCCGGAAGCCTCTGTTCCCGTGAGATCCCTTCTTGGAGCCTTTTCCGGTAATCTGCTGGAGGGGGATTCGATCACGGAGGGCATCTACATCAACTCCATTGCCCCTCCGATGATGCGTGAGTAGTTCACCACAGACCTTCGGGTCCATAGCTAGTAGCTAGATGGCTTCTTCTCTCTCTTTGTTCTTCAATACCATGTTCTTCATGATCTTCATGGAGATCTATCCGATGTAATACTCTTTTGCGGTGTGTTTGTCGAGATCCGATGAATTGTGGGTTTATGATCAGATTATCTATGAATATTATTTGAATCTTCTCTGAATTCTTATATGCATGATTTCATATATTTGCAAGTCTCTTCGAGTTATTGGTTTGGTTTGGCCAACTAGATTGGTAATTCTTGCAATGGGAGAAGTGCTTAGTTTTGGGTTCAATCTTGCGGTGTCCTCACCCAGTGACAAAGTAAGGGTAGCGAGGCACGTATTTGTATTGTTGCCATCGAGGATAAAAAGATGGGGGTTTCATCATATTGCTTGAGTTTATCCCTCTACATCATGTCATCTTACCTAATGCGTTACTCTGTTCTTCATGAACTTAATACTCTAGATGCAGGCAGGAGTCGGTCGATGTGTGGAGTAATAGTAGTAGATGCAGAATCGTTTCGGTCTACTTGACACGGACGTGATGCCTATATGCATAACCATTGCCTTGTATATCGTCATAACTATGCGCTTTTCTATCAATTGCTCGACAGTAATTTGTTCCCCACCGTATTAATTTCCTTCATGAGAGAAGCCTCTAGTGAAACCTATGGCCCCCGGGTCTATTTTCCATATTATATTTTCAGATCTATAAACCAAAAATACCAAAAATACTTTGCTGCAATCTTTTTACTTTTGTTTTAGCAATCTTTTATATCTATCTCTATTAGATCTCATCCTTGCAAATAACCGTGAAGGGATTGACAACCCCTTTATAGCGTTGGGTGCAAGAGTTTGATTGTTTGTGTAAGTGCGAAGATTGGGGACTTGCTTGTATCTCCTACTGGATTGATACCTTGGTTCTCAACAACTGAGGGAAATACTTATCTACTTTGCTGCATCACCCTTTCCTCTTCAAGGGAAAACCAACGCAAGCTCAAGAAGTAGCAGTACGTACGAACTGAACATGCGCAGTTTGGTTTACACATAGCACACGGTTCGTTAACTAGAACCGTGTGCTTTCTAAACCGAGGCCTATGAAACGTAGTGCGCACAACGTGAGTCCTGCTTTCTGATTGGACAAAGCCCAAACCACACGGATCGTGCGTCTGCACCATAGGATTCACCCAGATCGAACGACGGTCCTTATACCTCTCGTCAACAATCGCTGTTGTAGTTGGGATTTGGTTTGTATGCAATAAATGCCCAGTAAATCATAAAAAATGCTGAAAAATATCGAACAAGCGCAAAAATGCGCCAGAAAAGCAACCCTGGCATATAATTATGATTGACTACCGTGGGATAAAATTTGGAGGAGAGGCGATGAAGACACCGTCGACTGGAGTTCAATTTGCCACTTCTCCCCTTGGAACTATGATCCTTCTACTCAGATGCCATGGTTTCCAATTAGCGATCATTGTAGCTTGTGCCAAATTGTACCAAATTTTTTCCACGGTGTCTCGAGATCACGCCACGATGACACACCGATTTTCGTGATTCTCTGAGTCCGTCTGCTTTTCCTGTAATTAAATTACTGACATTTATTTAGGTGGACACATCTCCCGTCCGAAATGCTTGACAATTCTTCTCATTCGTTGCACAATGACGAAAACTACGCAAAGTGACACACAAATGATTTGTAAGAGATTCTTTGCCACCATCCACACGTAATTCATGTTGTGATATTTTATTTATAAGAACTAATTAACATGGTAACTGCAAAAATATGACTTAGATATAGCAAACGAAACATGTAATCCACCAGATGATCAATATTAGGAGTACCATGATGTTTGCATACCATTGAAAAAACCAAGGCGAAAGGATGAGATTGACACCGATTGGAGTCTGAAATGCCAACTCTACTTTTCGCAAACCATGATCCTTTGTGTGAGATTCATTCGTTTTCAAGGGGCAGGCCATCACAACTTCCGCCAGACATTACCAATTTTCTCGCACGGGGTCTTCACATCATGCCATGGTGACACACCCCATTTTTGTAATATTCGTAATACATCTGCATTTCCTCCAATTAAATAACTAACAAGTCCCATGTTGGTGGAAAAAATGTCTTCAAATTAGCAAACAAGTCATGAAATGCGGCCGGAAAATAATACATGGGCTAATAGTTGATTGTCTGCGGATGAAAATAATTCGAGGCGAAATGATGGTGTCCCAAATTCATTTGAAATGAAAATTTGACTGTTCTGCATGGACAAATAGCACACGGTTCGTTAACTAGAACCGTGTGCTTTCTAAACCGAGGCCTATGAAACGTAGTGCGCGCAACGTGAGTCATGCTTTTTGATTGGACAAAGCCCAAACCACATTTATCGTGAGTCTGCACCGTAGGATTCACCCAGATCGAACGGCAGTCCTTATACCTCTCGTCAACAATCGCTGTTGTAGTTGGGATTTGGTTTTTATGCAATAAATGCCTAGTAAATCATAAAAAATGCCTTAAATATAGCAGGCGAGCCTAGAAATGCGCCAGAAAATCAATATTAGGGTACAACGATAGCTGCTTACCGTGGGAAAAAATTCGAGACAAAACGACGAGGTCACGTCTACATTTCAAAGTTTTCAGGTTTTCATTTCGAACAGATTTGTGCTGCTTGTGCACACGGGTTACTATATGAAACCGTTTGCAGGTCTATTATCTTGCGATCCCTTTTCCTATTTGGTTCGGTTTGTCCCCAAAATGATTATAAAATAATGGAGAGCGTATTTATGTTCATCATCTACCTTCTAACATATAAGCCGTATTTGATCCAATTAGTTATTGTCGAATTACATATCATGTGCGCACGAGTCACACTAAATGAACAGATTAGCCGTACATTTCCAAATGATCACATGCCATGTTTAGACAGCTAGCTTCCAAGCTGTTACATTTTTTATGATTATCACCCTTTTCTGAATTTCGCATGTGTACTCTGTAGATGTCTATTAGCAGCGACGGCAGTCATACTTCTGGCGATGTATCTTCATCTGAGTCCGAAGCCGACATGTCTGCAACAGATGATCATGTACCAAGAAATGATGAACGGGATAGAGCGGCCACAATCACCAATCCGGTCAAGAGACGGAAGAGCGCTCCAAGAAAGCCCACACACCAGCCTAAAGGTGTATACGAAGTAACTGAAATCGATTTGAAGTCTTGGGCTCCAACTAAACCTGATAAAGCACGCACGAGGTTCAGGAGTGTATGTGGATTTATTGGCAGGGCTAGGCTCAACATTAATCTGCCGGGGTTTCGGAAGGCTAGTACAGAAACACGGCAGAGGATAGTCCGTGAGATCATGGCGCACTTCAATGTTCCTGAGGAGTGGAGAGAGCAGGTGGAACACGCTGCACTGAAGAAGGCCAGGGATGCTTGGAGAAACTGGGAGCATGTGTTGTACAAGAAGTTCTTGAGTCAAGGCAAGGACCCAATCCCCTCGTACCCCCAAATCACAAAGGAAGATTGGACAGAATTCAAAAGGGTCAGGGCCAGTGAAGAGTTTATTAAGAGGAGTGCCATGCAATCGAAACTTCAGAACAAGAACACAAACCCCCACCGTATGGGTGTGGCAAGATACTACGGCATGAAACCGATATGGGAGCAGGAGGACAAAGAAGCAGTAGCTGCGGGTGGCAAACCGGCCTTTAGTGAAATTAGGGGCACTCGTGCTAGGGACTACTTGCGGGCACGTGCAAAGAGGCATGGAGACGGTTCTTATTACTTTGAAAACTCAGCAGACCAAGAACTGTATGATGTGATGTCAAATGCTTCCAAAATCACTGGAAGGGTGTACAGGAACTCAGGGCCATGTGACATTCTGTCTGAGGCTCTGACTACCAAAGAGCCCCTGGCCGTGCTAGGGGTATTGGTGTCAATGTCCCACACAAGAGGGCTTTCTCACTAAGCAAAGAAGAGAGGCTCAGCATGAAAAAAGCTAGGAGTGATTATAGGCAGAGAGACTTGTGCGAAAAGATCAAGAGGGACATGTATCATGTAGTTCGAAAGGAAGTTGAGGAGTCATATATGCAGGAGAAGACACTAATGCTGAGAGATAGTCGGGAGACGCAAGGGGTGTCGGCATGGATGATGCCATCTATTGTATGGCAACACCGCACAAGAGTAGCTGTCCATCAGCTGACCCCAGCGACAATGATGCTGTAGCTGGACATGATGGTGCTATATCTGATCTATATGGACATGGGGAGAGAGTGAGGGCCGTGCTTACACATTATGGTGGTTCTTTAAAATGTGCAACATCGTGGGTTTACAACCCTGACTTTGACGGGGGTCGCTTGTTGGACAATGTGCCATTGAAGGAGGGTTGTGTGAAGTGCTACGTGACTGAAATAAAGCCTGGATTCAGTGAATTTCCCCTGAAGAATGTCCTTCAGGACCCTGATGAGTAGAGGACCTTGCAAGAAACACGGTTAAATCATATCCAGTGGCCACACAAAGAAATGTACTTCCTGGATGAGCCCCCTCCAGCCCCCCAAAAGCAACCAATGTCGCCCTCGAACCGGTGACTGTCATCTCACCACATCAGATCTTGTGTGATTCCCCCGATGAACATTGATACGTCTCCATCGTATCTACTTTTCCAAACTCTTTTGCCCTTGTTTTGGACTCTAATTTGCATGATTTGAATGGAACTAACCCGGACTGACGCTGTTTTCAGCAGAATTGCCTTGGTGTTATTTTTGTGCAGAAATAAAAGTTCTCGGATTGACCTGAAAATTTACGGAGAATATTTTTGGAATTAATAAAAAATACTGGCGAAAGAATCAACCGGAGGGGGTCCACCACCTGGCCACAAGCCAGGGGGCGCCCCCCACTAGGGCGCGGCCCCCTGTCTTGTGGGCCCCCTGGAGCTCCTCCGACCTCAATTCCAACTCTATATATTCCTACTCGGGGAGAAAAAAATCAAGGAGAAGAGTTCATCGCGTTTCACGATACGGAGCCGCCGCCACCTCCCGTTCTTCCTCGGGAGGGCAGATCTGGGGTCCGTTTTGGGCTCCGGAGAGGGGAAATCGACGCCGTCGTCATCACCAACCATCCTTCATCACCAATTCCATGATGCTCTCCGCCGTTCGTGAGTAATCCCATCATAGGTTTGCTGCATGGTGATGGGTTGGATGAGATTTACTATGTAATCGAGTTAGTTTTGTTAGGGTTTGATCCCTAGTATCCACTATGTTCTGAGATTGATGTTGCTATGACTTTGCTATGCCTAATGCTTGGCATTAGGGCCCGAGTGCCATGATTTCAGATCTGAACCTATTATGTTTTCATGAATATATATGTGTTCTTGATCCTATCTTGCAAGTTGTAGACACCTATTACAAGTTATGATCCGCATCCCCCAGGGTGACAATAACTGGGATTCTTTCCGGTGATTACCGTAGTTTGAGGAGTTCATGTATTCACTAAGTGCTAATGCTTTGGTCCGGTTCTCTATTAAAAGGAGGCCTTAATATCCCTTAGTTTCCATTAGGACCCCGCTGCCACGGGAGGGTAGGACAAAAGATGTCATGCAAGTTCTTTTCCATAAGCACGTATGACTATATATGGAATACATGCCTACATTACATTGATGAATTGGAGCTAGTTCTGTGTCACCCTATGTTATAACCATTGCATGATGAATGCCATCCGACATAATTATCCATCACTAATCCATTGCCTACGAGCTTTTCACATATTGGTCTTTGCTAAGTTACTTTTCCGTTGCTACTGTTACAATCACTACAAAACTGGTACTGTCACGTCTGCCATCGTTACCGCTACTTTCATACTACTTTGGTACTAAATACTTTGCTACAGATATTAAGTCTTTCAGGTGTGGTTGAATTGAGAACTCAGCTGCTAATACTCGAGAATATTCTTTGGCTCCCCTTGTGTCAAATCAATAAATTAGAGTTGAATACTCTATGCTCGAAAACTGTTGTGATCCCCTATACTTGTGGGTTATCAAGACCTTTTTCTGGCGCCGTTGCCGGGGAGCATAGCTCTATTCTCTGAGTCACTTGGGATTTATATCTGTTGATCACTATGAAGAATCTGAAAGACCCAAAAACCAAGATCTATCCCTCTACTACGAGGGGAGGTAAGGAACTGCCATCTTGCTCTGCACTTGATTCACCTTCTGTTATGAGTAAATTTGCGACACCACCACCTGCTATTGATTCTGATATGTCGCAAGTAATTAATGATGCCACTTCTGCTATGCATGATGCCTATGATGATACTTTGCTTGATAATACTGTGCCACTGGGCGAATTTCTTGATGAACAAATTGCTCGAGTCAATGCTGAAACTGATGATATTTCTGAAACTGATGAAATTATTGAAACTGAACACTATGAGACACCTGCTAGACCTAGCTCTCCTAGATATGAATTGCCTAATATACCTAAGGGTTATGTTATGGAGGGAGAGGTAGCTAGGGACTTTCTTGCTTGTAAGGATAGAGATGATCTTAAGAAATTGCTATGCAAGTGGAAGGAAAAATCTTTGAATGCTAGAATGCAATATGATCCTAAGTTTGCTACTTCACCTATCTTTGTTACTAATAAGAATTATGAATTCTCTGTCGATCCTGAGTTAATTACTTTGGTTGAATCTGATCCTTTCCATGGTTATGAATCTGAAACTGTTGCGGCACATCTTACTAAATTGAATGATATAGCCACCCTATTTACTCATGAGGAAAAAATTCGTTATTACTATATTCTTAAGTTGTTTCCTTTCTCATTGAAGGGTGATGCTAAGATATGGTTTAATTCTCTTGCTCCTGGTTGTGTGCGTAGTCCCCAGGATATGATATATTACTTCTCTGAAAAATATTTTCCTGCCCATAAGAAACAAGCTGCCTTGTAGGAAACATTTAACTTTGTGCAAATTGAAGAAGAGAGTCTCCCACAAGCTTGGGGGAGGCTTCTCCAATTACTTAATGCTTTGCCTGATCATCCTCTCAAGAAAAACGAAATACTTGATATCTTTTATAATGGACTAACCGATGCTTCTAGGGACCACCTAGATAGTTGTGCTGGTTGTGTTTTCAGGGAACGAACTGTTGAACAAGCTGAACTACTATTGAATAATATATTGAGCAATGATAAAGATTGGACTATTCCCGAACCACCTCCAAAGCCAATTCCGAAGAAAAAAGGTATTCTATTTCTCAGTCCTGAAGATATGCAAGAGGCAAAGAAATCTATGAAAGAAAAAGGTATTAAAGCCGAAGATGTTAAGAATCTACAACCTATTGAAGAGATACATGGTCTTGATACCCCGACACATGTAGTAGAGGTAAATTCTCTCCGTAGATTTGATGAAGGTGATATTCCCCATAATAAGTCTGCTAGCCAATGCTTGGATGAGTTTGATAACTTTATTGTCAAGCAAGAGAATTTAAATGCTTATGTTAGTAGACAATTGAAACATAATGCTTACATGCTTGATCGCTTAGGTGATTATATGAGTAGAACTATCAATGATCTTAAGCTTATTAGTAAACATGCTTCCATGGTAACTACTCAAGTAGAACAAGTACTTAAGGCACAAAATGATTTGCTTAATGAGATGAATGGTAAGAACAATGATCATTCTGTTAGAGTTGTGACTAGAGGTGGTAAAATGCCTCAGGAACCTTTGTATCCTGAGGGCCATCCTAAGAGAATCGAGCAAGATTCTCAGAGAATTAATACTGATGCACCTAGTCGTCCCAGTAATAAAAGGAAAAAGAATAACGATAGGACTTTGCATGCTGCTAGTGAACCTGTTATAGATACACATGAAAACCCAAATGATATTTCTATTTCTGATGCTGAGACACAATCTGGTAATGAACATGAGCCTACTGATAATATTAATGATGATGTTCCTATTGATGCTCAACCTAGTAATGATAATGATGTGGAGATTGAACCTGCTGTTGATCTTGATAACCCACAACCTAAGAATAAAAGATATGATAAAAGAGACTTCATTGCTAGGAAGCATGGTAGAGAAAGAGAACCTTGGGTTCAGAAACCCATGCTCTTTCCTCCTAAGCCATCCAAGAAAAAGGATGATGAGGATTTTGAGCGCTTTGTTGAAATGCTTAGACCTATCTTTTTGCGTATGCGCTTGACTGATATTCTGAAAATGTCTACTTATGCTAAGTATATGAAAGATATTGTGACAAATAAAAGAAAGATACCGGAAGTTGAGATTTCCACCAAGCTTGCTAATTATACCTTTAAGGGTGGAATACCAAAGAAACTAGGAGATCCCGGAGTACCTACTATACCATGCTCTATTAAAAGAAACTATGTTAAAACTGCTTTATGTGACCTTGGAGCTGGTGTTAGTGTTATGCCTTTCTCTTTGTATCGTAGACTTGATTTGAATAAGTTGACACCTACTGAAATCTCTTTGCAAATGGCTGATAAATCAACTGCTTTACCCATCGGTATTTGTGAGGATATGCCTGTCGTAGTTGCAAATGTTACTATCCTAACAGACTTTGTTATTCTTGATATTCCCGAGGATGACAGTATGTCGATTATCCTTGGTAGACCTTTTTTTAATACTACAGGGGCTGTTATTGATTGCAACAAAGGAAATGTCACTTTTCATGTTAATGGTAATGAGCATACGGTACACTTTCCGAAGAAACAACCTCCAGTTCATAGTATCAATTCCATTGAAAAAATTTCAACGATTATTATTGGAGATTTTGAATTCCCCCTTCCTACTGCCAAAAAGAAATATGATATACTTATTGTTGGGGACATGCATATCCCCATTGAGGTAACCTAGTGTTATTCGAAAATTCTCCGGTTCCGTGTCATTCGAAAAAAGTTTGTCAATAAGACTTGATCAACCTTATTGATGGATTCTTTTTGATGAGCATGAGATGGATGAATTTAGGAGGCACAACCTTCTGTACCCAACTTTTACTTTATGTTGTTTAGATTAAATAAAGTAAAAATGCTATTATTCTTCTGTTTTCTGATTTATCCGTGCAATAGAAAAATGACCTGAAAATAAAAGTTCTCCAAATGCCCTGAAAATGTAGTATGATTTTTTCTGGAATATTTAAGAATTTTTGGCATTGAGAACACATCAGGGGGCTGCACCAGTGGGCCACAAGCCTGCAGGGTGCGCCCACCCCCTGGGCACGCCCCCCTGGCTTGTGGGTCCCACGTAGGCCCCCTCACTTATTCCAGCACCCATCCACTTTGTCTTCCTCCAGAAAAAATCCAACCATTGCTCAAACCCGTATTCTAGCTCATTTTGCTGCCATTTTCGATCTCCTTGTGCAAAGCTCCATTTGCAAAACTGTTTTGAGGGACTGATCTTCGGTATGTGACTCCTCCAATGGTCCAATTAGTTTTTGCCTCAGTGCTTTATATATTACAATTTTTTGCTGCTGTGGTGACCTTGTTCTTAAGCTTGCATGTCAAATTTGTATGGTCCCAAGTAGTTTTGATGCATGATATAACCTCTAGGCACTTGTGGGAGTAGTTTCTATAAGTTTTGTTCACTTTTATTTTGAGTCACTAAAAATTTCAGAAAATTTTCAGAGAAAGAAATGATGAGGAGATTGTTAAGAGGCTCTTCAAGCTGGGGTTCTAAAGAAAATGAAAATGAGAAGCCCAGATACAATATTCCCCGCACCGCGGAGGTTCGGCCATGTGAATGGCCAAGTGATGCATTCTTGAGGGCGGCTGGAATTTATGAAGATTTCTATTATTTGGCAGAGAATGCAGGCATCACCGACTTACTCAACGATAAGTGTGACCAGTACCTCCTACTCACTAATATCTTTGTGCAAAACTTTCACTTTTATCCTAGGAAGGATCCTCCCATGGTAGAGTTTTACTTGTATGATGTGCCTAAGAAGGTGTCACTTTACGATTTTTGCAAAATTTGCAAAATACCTTATGAGGGCAGCATCAGTGAACCACGTCCTAGAGACATGGAGGACTTTATTGCCGCAACCACTGTGGGGGAAGAGAGAGGGGTGTCAAAGGCAAGAGCAGCTAGTTTACATTTTCCTGTTCTACGCTATTATTCATTATTTGCGGGGAGATGTTTAGTTGGTCGTGGGGAGAGTGGAAGCCTTAGTGCTCCCGACCTTGCCATTCTGCGCCACGCGTTACTTACTGATAGAACTTTTAGTCTGGGCGCTATGGTGGCCCAACGGTTGAACTTAAACCGTTCGAAGGGCCCCATATTCGGAGGTATCTATGCATCTCGTCTAGCCAAACACTTTAAGATACCCATTAGGCTTGACGAGGAAGAGGAAATGCTGCTACCTACAAGATATTTAGACTATGACAGTATGGTAGCACATGATTTTATTAGAAAGGATAATGATAAGAGGCTGCTTTACAACTTAGTATTTAGTCAGGGTACTTGTGAAATTATTGCTCTGCCTGCTTCTTCTTTGTTCGATATCCATTCAGGCAGGTACACTATTATGCCCGAGGACATCTACAGATATTGGAGTCTGTCGTAACCCCCAGCACCTGAGCCGGCACCAGCCCTTGATCCACATCAGGATCCAGTTTTTCAGTGGGAGCCACAGGAGCTCGCCAACTGATACGTCCATTTTGCATCATGCTTTTATATTGATCTTTATTGCATTATGGGCTATTATTACACATTTTGGTACAATACTTATGCCTTTTCTCCCTTATTTTACAAGGTTTACATGAAGAGGGAGAATGCCGGCAGCTGGAATTCTGGACTGGAAAAGGAGCAAGTCTGAGATAACTATTATGCACAACTCCAAAAGTCCTGAAAATCTACGGAGAATTATTTTGGAATATATAAAAAATACTGGGCGAAGAAAATACCAGAGGGGACCCACCAAGCAGCTTGTGGGCCCCCTGGCTGGCCTCCAGTGCCCATCTTCTGCTATATGGAGGGTTTTGACCTGGAAAAAAAATCAGAGGAGAGCTTTCGGGACGAAGCGCCGCCGTCTCGAGGCGGAACTTGGGCAGAACCAATCTAGGGCTCCGGCGGAGCTGTTCTGCCGGGGAAACTTCCCTCCCGGAGTGGGAAATCGAAGCCATCGTCATCACCAATGATCCTCTCATCGAGAGGGGGTCAATCTCCATCAACATCTTCAACAGCACCATCTCCTCTCCAAACCCTAGTTCATCTCTTGTATCCGATCTTTGTCTCAACACCTCAGATTGGTACCTGTGGGTTGCTAGTAGTATTGATTACTCCTTGTAGTTGATGCTAGTTGGTTTACTTGGTGGAAGATCATATGTTCAGATCCTTAATGATAATTAATACTCCTCTGATTATGAACATGAATATGCTTTGTGAGTAGTTACGCTTGTTCCTGAGGACATGGGATAAGTCTTGTTATAAGTAATCATGTGAATTTGGTATTCGTTCGATATTTTGATGAGATGTATGTTGTCTCTCCTCTAGTGGTGTTATGTGAACGTCGACTACATGACACTTCACCATTATTTGGGCCTAGAGGAAGGCATTGGGAAGTAATAAGTAGATGATGGGTTGCTAGAGTGACAGAAGCTTAAACCCTAGTTTATGCGTTGCTTCGTAAGGGGCTGATTTGGATCCATATGTTTCATGCTATGGTTAGATTTATCTTAATTCTTCTTTCGTAGTTGCGGATGCTTGCGAGAGAGGTTAATCATAAGTGGGAGGCTTGTCCAAGTAAGGACAGCACCCAAGCACCGGTCCACCCACATATCAAATTATCAAAGTAACGAACGCGAATCATATGAGCATGATGAAAACTAGCTTGACAGAAATTCCCATGTGTCCTCGGGAGCGCTTTGCTTTATATAAGAGTTTGTCCAGGCTTGTCCTTTGCTATAAAAAGGATTGGGCCACCTTGCTGCACCATTGCTACATTTGTTACTTGCTATCCGTTACGAATTATCTTATCACAAAACTATCTGTTACCGATAATTTCAATGCTTGCAGAGAATACCTTACTGAAAACCGCTTGTCATTTCCTTCTGCTCCTCGCTGGGTTTGACACTCTTACTTATCGAAAGGACTACGATAGATCCCCTATACTTGTGGGTCATCAAGACTCTTTTCTGACGCCGTTGCCGGGGAGTGAAGCACCTTTGGTGAGTGGAACTTGGTAAGGAAAAATTTATATAGCTTGCAGGTTTTCCCGAGGATGATGTCAAGAAGAAGGTCTTTCCTTTATCTTTGAAGGAGAAGGCATTGACATGGTATAGGATATGTGATGATATTGGATCATGGAACTACAATCGATTGAAATTGGAATTTCATCAGAAGTTTTATCCTATGCATCTGGTTCATCGTGATCGGAATTATATTTATAATTTTTGGCCTCGTGAAGGAGAAAGTATCGCTCAAGCTTGGGGGAGGCTTAAGTCAATGTTATATTCATGCCCCAATCATGAGCTCTCAAGAGAAATTATTATTCAGAATTTTTATGCTCGGCTTTCTCGTAATGATCAATCCATGCTCGATACTTCTTGTACTGGTTCCTTTATGAAGAAAGATATTGAATTCAAATGGGACTTATTGGAAAGAATTAAACGCAACTCCGAAGATTGGGAACTCGACGAAGGTAAGGAGTCAGGTATAAACCTTAAGTTTGATTGTGTTAAATCCTTTATAGACACCGATGCTTTTCGTGAATTTAGTACTAAATATGGACTTGACTCTGAGATAGTAGGTTCTTTCTGTGAATCTTTTGCTGCTCATGTTGATATTCCTAAGGAGAAGTGGTTTAAATATCATCCTCCCATTGAAGTGAAAGTAGTTGAACCTATTAAAGTTGAAGAAGAAACTATTATTTATAATGTTGATCCTATTATTCCTACTGCTTATATTGAGAAACCACCCTTCCCTGTTAGAATAAAGGAACATGCTAAAGCTTCAACTGTGGTTCGTAAGAGTTATACTAGAACACCTACACCCCCTGAACAAATCAAAGTTGAACCTAGTATTGCTATGGTTAAAGATCTCTTGGTTTGTAATATTGATGGGCATGTTATTCACTTCTGTGATGAAGCTGCTAGAATTGCTAGACCTGATACTAAAGATAAACATAGACCTATTGTTGGCATGCCTGTTGTTTCTATTAAAATAGGAGATCATTGTTATCATGGCTTGTGTGATGTGGGTGCTAGTGTGAGTGCAATTCCCTTCACCTTATATCAAGAAATTATGAATGATATTGCACCAGCTGAATTAGAGGAAATTGATGTTACCATTAAGCTTGCTAATAGAGACACTATAGCACCAGTGGGGATTGTTAGAGATGTTGAAGTCTTGTGTGGGAAAATAAAGTATCCTACTGATTTTCTTGTTCTTGGTTCCCCACAAGATGATTTTTGTCCAAATATATTTGGTAGACCTTTCTTGAATACTGTTAATGCTAAGATAGATTGTGAGAAAGAAACTGTTACTGTAAGTTTTGGGGATGTGTCTCATGAATTTAATTTCTCTAAATTTCGTAGACAACCCCATGACAGAGAATTGCTTAGTAAAGATGAAATTGTTGTTCTTGCTTCTATCGCTGTGCCTCCTACTGATCCCTTAGAACAATATTTGCTAGACCATGAAAATGATATGCATATGAATGAAAGGAATGAAATAGATAAGATTTTCTTTGATCAGCAGCCTATTTTGAAACACAACCTGCCTGTTGAAATACTTGGGGATCCTCCTCCACCCAAGGGTGATCCCGTGTTTGAGCTTAAACAATTACCGGATACTCTGAAATATGCTTATCTTGATGAAAAGGAGATATATCCTGTTATTATTAGTGCTAACCTTTCAGAGCATGAAGAAAAGAGATTATTGAAAACTTTGAGGAAGCACCGTGCCGCTATTGGATATACTCTTGATGATCTTAAGGGCATTAGTCCCACTTTATGTCAGCATAAAATTAATATGGAGCCTGATGCTAAACCAGTTGTTGATCACCAACGACGGTTAAATCCTAAAATGAAAGAAGTGGTAAGAAATGAAATACTAAAGCTTCTGGAGGCAGGTATAATTTATCCTATTGCTGATATTAGATGGGTTAGTCCCGTTCATTGTGTTCCTAAGAAAGGAGGTATTACCGTTGTTCCTAATGATAAAAATGAATTGATCCCGCAAATAATTGTTACAGGATATAGAATGGTAATTGATTTTAGGAAATTAAATAAAGCTACTAGGAAAGATCATTACCCTCTACCTTTTATTGATCAAATGCTAGAAAGACTATCCAAACAAACACAGTTTTGCTTTCTAGATGGTTATTCTGGTTTCTCTCAAATACCTGTGTCAAAAGAGGATCAGGAAAAGACAACTTTTACTTGTCCTTTCGGTACCTTTGCTTCTACACGTATGCCTTTTGGTTTATGCAATGCACCTGCTACCTTTCAAAGATGTATGACTGCTATATTCTCTGACTTTTGTGAAAAGATTGTTGAGGTTTTCATGGATGATTTTTCCGTTTATGGAACTTCTTTTGATGATTGCTTGAGCAACCTTGATCGAGTTTTGCAGAGATGCGAAGAAACTAATCTTGTCTTGAATTGGGAAAAGTGCCACTTTATGGTTAATGAAGGTATTGTCTTGGGGCACAAAATCTCCGAAAGAGGTATTGAAGTTGATAAAGCTAAAGTTGATGCTATTGAAAAAATGCCGTGTCCTACGGATATCAGAGGTATAAGAAGTTTCCTTGGTCATGCTGGTTTCTATAGGAGGTTTATTAAAGACTTCTCTAAGATTTCTAGGTCTCTCACTAATCTTTTGCAAAAAGATGTTCCATTCGTTTTTGATGATGATTGTGTAGAAGCATTTGAAATTCTTAAGAAAGCCTTGATCACTGCACCTGTTGTTCAACCACCTGATTGGACCTACCCTTTGAAATTATGTGTGATGCTAGTGATTATGCCGTTGGTGCTATTCTAGGACAAAAAGTTGATAAGAAATTAAATGTTATCCATTATGCTAGTAAAACTCTAGACAGTGCTCAAAGAAACTATGCTACCAGTGTAAAGGAATTTTTAGCAGTTGTGTTTGCTTGTGATAAGTTCAGACCTTATATTGTTGATTCCAAAGTAACTGTTCACACTGATCATGCTGCTATTAAATATCTTATGGAAAAGAAAGATGCTAAACCTAGACTTATTAGATGGGTTCTTCTGCTACAAGAATTTGATCTGCATATTATTGATAGAAAGGGTGTTGAGAACCCCGTAGCAGACAACTTGTCTAGATTAGAAAATGTTCTTGATGACCCACTACCTATTGATGATAGCTTTCCTGATGAACAATTAGCTGTCATAAATGCTTCGCGTAATGCTCCGTGGTATGCTGATTATGCTAATTACATTGTGACTAAATTTATACCACCTAGTTTCACATACCAACAAAAGAAAAAGTTCTTCTATGATTTAAGACGTTACTTTTGGGATGATCCACACCTTTATAAAGAAGGAGTAGATGGTGTTATTAGACGTTGTGTACCTGAGCATGAACAGGAACAGATCCGTCACAAGTGTCATTCCGAGGCCTACGGAGGACACCACACTGGAGATAGAACTGCACATAAGGTACTACAATCTGGTTTTTATTGGCCTACTCTCTTCAAGGATGCTCGTAAGTTTGTCTTGTCTTGTGATGAATGTCAAAGAATTGGTAATATTAGTAGACGTCAGGAAATGCCTATGAATTACTCACTTGTTATTGAATCATTTGATGTTTGGGTTTTGATTATATGGGACCTTTTCCAAAGTCTAACGGGAATACTCATATTCTAGTTGATGTTGATTATGTTACTAAGTGGGTAGAAGCTATTCCAACTAGTAGTGCTGATCATAACACTTCTATTAAAATGCTTAAATAAGTTATTTTCCCTAGATTTGGAGTCCCTAGATATTT
Organism: Elymus sibiricus; assembly: GCA_039707655.1. Classification (NCBI taxonomy): domain Eukaryota; kingdom Viridiplantae; phylum Streptophyta; class Magnoliopsida; order Poales; family Poaceae; genus Elymus; species Elymus sibiricus. The sequence continues at coordinate 56,901,955 of CM077665.1, forward strand.
AATGACTGATGGTGGTTCACACATTATTCATGGTGCCTTCCGTAAATTGCTTGCTAAGTATGATGTTAATCATAGAATTGCATCTCCTTATCATCCTCAGTCGAGTGGTCAAGTAGAATTGAGCAATAGAGAAATTAAATTGATCTTGCAGAAGACTGTTGATAGATCCAGAAAGAATTGGTCTAAGAAACTTGATGATGCATTATGGGCTTGTAGAACTGCTTACAAAAACCCTATGGGTATGTCTCCGTATAAAATGGTTTATGGTAAAGCATGTCACTTACCTCTAGAACTAGAACCTAAAGCTTATTGGGCAATTAAAGAGCTCAACTATGATTTCAAACTTGCTGGTGAGAAGAGGTTATTTGACATTAGCTCACTTGATGAATGGAGAACCCAGGCCTATGAGAATGCCAAGTTGTTTAAAGAAAAAGTTAAGAGATGGCATGATAAAAGGATACAAAAGCGTGAATTCAATGTACGTGATCATGTCTTGCTATACAATTCTCGTTTAAGATTTTTTGCAGGAAAACTTCTCTCTAAATGGGAAGGGCCTTACATTTCCGGTGCCATCAAGATCAACAACGCCTAAGGCACAAACCCGAAGGTGGTAAACGGGCAAAGAATCAAACATTATATCTCAGGTACTCCCATAAATGTTGAAACCAATATTATCAATACCATAACTCTAGAGGAGTACATTAGGGAGACCTACCAGAACGTTTCAGACTCCGAAAAGGAATATGTATGTGGTACGGTAAGCAAACCGACTCCAAAACTTTTCCAATAGCAATTTTTCTCCGTTTTGGAATATTTAATAATTTAGGAAAATTTAAAGTAGTCCGAAAAGTGCACGAGGAGGCGACAAGCCAGGAGGGCACGCCCTAGTGGCTTGTGGCCACCCCGTGTACCCTCCGGACTCCGTTCTCTTTTGGTATACTCCTTCAGGTCAGTAAAAATTCATTATATAATCTCCCGAAGGTTTTGACCTTCGTATCACGACAATAACTCCTGTTTTCGTTTTGAGCTATTTCCGCAGCAGATTAAGAGCAATATGTCGTCCCAAGACTCCGATGGGGAGAGCTATGTATCGCATTATCTTGCCAATCCCAAGCTCTATGGGGACTTAGATCCTTATGGATTGTTCTCGGAGGAGGAACAAGAAGGCAAGTATGAGGAAGAAAGCTCGGATGAAGAGGAGACCCCCCTGCCTCGACCAGGAGATATGCACGTGGAGTTCAGGAAATCGAGCCTCCCAAACACAAGGAGAAAACCCAAGGTTCTATTTATCCCTTCTCGTTTCCTGCAGGAGAGCAAGCACGAATTATGTCAAAGGATATTGAAGCTCGAGCAGGAAGTAGATGACCTGAGGGAACCGAATTTTATGCTTAAGAGGAAACTAGACAAGCTTCCAGCCTCATCAACAACTCCAACATCACCACCTCTGAAGAAACACAACTAAACACATGGGTATGGGCACTCCCCTTGGCTTGTGCCAAGCTTGGGGGAGGTGCCCCGGTATCGTATCACCATCACATCTTTTACTTTTATCGCTTTTCTTAGTTCGATCCTTTTGGTTATATGTTGATCTAGTAGAATAAAGTCTTTAGTGTGATCTAGTTTTGAATTTTGCTTTTTGTTCCCCTTATGTAAGCGAGTCCGAGAGTTATATAATAAAAAGTAGTTTTGAGTTGAGGGCTTTGCTTGCTTGCTATGATCTTGAGAAAAACAAATATAAAGAACTACAAAATAAAAGCAAAGAGTATATATGATGATCTTATGAGGGGTGATGACTTCACATATAAGAAGTATGTCGATTGAAATTTGTTGTGAGTTGACAAACATAGCGATTGGTCATTGTTGCAATTAAAAGGAAGTAATAAGGAAAGAGAGGTTCACATATAAATATATTATCTTGGACATCTTTTATGATTGTGAGCACTCATTAAAATATTATATGCTAAGAAGTTTATGTTGGACAAGGAAGACAACATAATGGGTTATGTTTGCTTATTTCCGAATAGAAGTTATATGGTTATAGATCCTTTTACATGTGACGCTTGCTTCCACCCCATATCAGCCAAAACTTCCGCACCAAGTAGAGATACTACTTGTGCATCCAAACACCCTTAACCCAGTTTTGCCATGAGAGTCCACCATACCTACCTATAGATTGAGTAAGATCCTTCAAGTAAGTTGTCATCGGTGCAAGCAATAAAAATTGCTCTCTAAATATGTATGATCTATTAGTGTGAGGAAAATAAACTTTATACGAACTTGTGATATGGAAGAAATAAAAGCGACAAACTGCATAATAAAGTTCTTTATCACAAGGGGCAATATAAAGTGACGTTCTTCTGCATTAAGGGATTGCGCATCCAACTATAAAAGCGCATGACAACCTCTACTTCCCTCTGCGAAGGGCCTATCTATTACTTTTACTTTCTAGTACTTACCTTTATGCAAGAGTCGTGGTGATCTTCACCACTTCCTTTATTTCGCCTTTCTCTCTTGGCAAGCGTCATGTGTTGGGGAATGATCTAGACACATATATCCACTCGGATGTGGGTGATCATGAGTTATTTCTGTTGACACTACCCTTGAGGTAAATAGTGGGGAGGCAAAACTATAAGCCCCTATCTTTCTCTGTGTCCGATTGAAGCTTTGATCTCATAGGTACCGCGTGAGTGTTAGCAATTATGAAAGACTAAAAGATGATTGAGTATGTGGAATTGCTTTACAAGCTCTATATTAACTCTTTCCGACGTTATGATAAATTGGAATTGCTTCAATGACTAAGATCATAGTTTAATGGTTCTCAATAGAGTTCTTGATTCATACTTTACCTTATGAATGAATTGTTACCTTAGCATAAGAAATTATATGTCAACATATGTTGTTGTTCTAAAGATGATCATGATGCCTTCATGTCCGTATTTTATTTTATCGACACCTCTATCTCTAAACATGTGGACATATTTATCGATTTCGGCTTTCGCTTGAGGACAAGCGAGGTCTAAGCTTGGGGGAGTTGATACGCCCATTTTGCATCATGCTTTTATATTGATCTTTATTGCATTATGGGCTGTTATTACACATTTTGGTACAATACTTATGCCTTTTCTCTCTTATTTTACAAAGTTTACATGAAGAGGGAGAATGCCGGCAGCTGGAATTCTGGACTGGAAAAGGAGCAAATCTGAGATACCTATTCTGCACAACTCTAAAAGTTCTTAAAATCTACGGAGAATTATTTTGGAATATATAAAAAATAGTGGGGGAAAAAGTACCAGAGGGGACCCACCAGGCAACCACAAGCCTGGAGGGCGCGCCCTACCCCCCAGGGCGCGCCCTAGTGGCTTGTGGGTCCCCTGGCTGGCCTCCGGTGCCCATCTTCTGCTATGTGGAGGGTTTTGACCTGGAAAAAAAATCAGAGGAGAGCTTTCGGGATGAAGCGCCGCCGTCTCGAGGCGGAACTTGGGCAGAACCAATCTAGGGCTCCAGCGGAGCTGTTCTGCCGGGGAAACTTCCCTCCCGGAGGGGGAAATCGAAGCCATCGTCATCACCAACGATCCTCTCATCGAGAGGGTGTCAATCTCGATCAACATCTTCACCAGCACCATCTCCTATCCAAACCCTAGTTCATCTCTTGTATCCGATCTTTGTCTCAACACCTCAGATTGGTACCTGTGGGTTGCTAGTAGTATTGATTACTCCTTGTAGTTGATGCTATTGGTTTACTTGGTGGAAGATCATATGTTCAGATCCTTAATGATAATTAATACTCCTCTGATTATGAACATGAATATGCTTTGTGAGTAGTTACGTTTGTTCCTGAGGACATGGGATACGTCTTGTTATAAGTAATCATGTGAATTTGGTATTCGTTCGATATTTTGATGAGATGTATGTTGTCTCTCCTCTAGTGGTGTTATGTGAACGTCGACTACATGACACTTCACCATTATTTGGGCCTAGAGGAAGGCATTGGGAAGTAATAAGTAGATGATGGGTTCCTAGAGTGACAGAAGCTTAAACCCTAGTTTATGCGTTGCTTCGTAAGGGGCTGATTTGGATCCATATGTTTCATGCTATGGTTAGATTTATCTTAATTCTTCTTTTGTAGTTGCGGATGCTTGCGAGAGAGGTTAATCATAAGTGGGAGGCATGTCCAAGTAAGGACAGCACCCAAGCACCGGTCCACCCACATATCAAATTATCAAAGTAACGAACGCGAATCATATGAGCATGATGAAAACTAGCTTGACAGAAATTCCCATGTGTCCTCGGGAGCGCTTTGCTTTATATAAGAGTTTGTCCAGGCTTGTCCTTTGCTATCAAAAGGATTGAGCCACCTTGCTGCACCTTTGCTATATTTGTTACTTGCTATCCGTTACGAATTATCTTATCACAAAACTATCTGTTACCGATAATTTCAGTGCTTGCAGAGAATACCTTACTGAAAACCGCTTGTCATTTTCTTCTGTTCCTTGTTGGGTTCAACACTCTTACTTATCGAAAGGACTACGATAGATCCCCTATACTTGTGGCTCATCACCAACCAGTGGAACCCTCAGTATCCTCCGGAGTATCCAGGAGATGGTTATTTTCAGCCATGGCCCTAGACCAACTTAGGCCAAAAGCCTAAGCTTGGGGGAGTACGTATTTCTCACCGACATTACATTCATGTTCACACACTCATCTCAGTTGTCGGTGTTCATACTTTTTCATTGTATCATCCATGGTATTTTATTTCTTGTTTCTGCTTTCTTCTTGTGTGCTCAATTAACCCTGAGAAAATCCAAAAAAAAAATAGTTCTAGCTTTACCTTTTAGTTTGTCTAGTTGTAGTATTAAAAGAAAACCCAAAAAGATTTCTCGTTCTTCTTTTGCTTGTTGGGAGCTTTCCCGTGTAAATAGTTTTTCTCGTTCTTGTTTTGAAATTTCTTTTCTTTGGGTCGTAAGGAGAAGACCACAATGAAAATGTTGAGTGGCTCTCATTTGCTTTATTGTTTATCTTACAGAGAGCCCATATTACCTTGCCTTCTCCATTGAGTTATTGTTTGCAGATTCCAGCTTAGTCCAATGCACGTGCACTCTTATTATTATTCACACCATTCGGTCGTGCAAGTGAAAGGCAATAATGATGATACATGATGAAGTGATTGAGATGGAGAAAAGCTGGTATGAACTCGACCTATTTTGTTTTTGTAAATATGATTAGCTCATCGTTCTGGATTCAGCTCATTATGGATGAAACATGTTTGCAATGACAATTAGAGATTATAGTTACTCATGCCATGCTTAATTAGCTAAGAGTGTATAATGGTTTGTCTTGTGTGCCAACATGCATTTTAAAATGGTTGTGATGTAGTATGATAGGATGGTATCCTCCTCTGAATGATTCAAGTGGCTTGACTTGGCACATGTTCACGCATGTAGTTGAAACAAAATCAACATAGCCTCCACGATATTTATGTTCATGGTGATTTATATCCTACTCATGCTTGCATTCCATGTTGGTTAATCTCAATGCATGTTTATGACTGTTGTCGCTCTCTAGTTGGTTGCTTCCCAGTCTGTTGCTAGCCTTCACCTGTACTAAGCGGGAATACCGCTTGTGCATCCATTTCCATAAACCCAAAGTTGTTCCATATGAGTCCACCATACCTACCTATATGCGGTATTTACCTGCCGTTCCAAGTAAATTTGCATGTGCCAAACTCTAAACCTTCAAATAATATTCTGTTTTGTATGCCCGAATCGCACATGTAGTGACTAGGGGCTGTCAGTATCTTCCATGCTAGGTGGGTTATTCTCACGATATGTGTTGATTCACTATCATTCACGAGAAAGTGGCTGGTATTCGGGATGCCCAGTTCCATGCTAAAAAATTAAATCAAAATATAATGAAACAAAACTCCCCCAGGATTGTTGTTTGTATGGGCGGTACCCGTGGATTCAGCTCGCCGTGGAGTGTGATTGATTGGTGGAGGGGGAGTAAAAACTTTACTATTCTGTTTGGGAACCGCCTATAATGTATCTAGCATGGAAGATACTGAGATCTCTTGGTTGTTATGTTGACAATGAAAGCATACCGCTCAAAATTATTATTCATCCCTGTTTTAAAAGCTCGAGCTCTGGCACCTCTGCAAGTCAATGCTTCCCTCTGCGAAGGGCTTATCTATTTTATTTTACTGTTGAGTCATCCTCCTCTTATAAAAAGCACCAGTTAAAGAGCACCACCGTCATTTGTATGCTTTGTTATTAATTGATATTGAGTATGACTGTTACTGGATCTCTTTTACCATGAATTACAATGTCTAGTCAGTCCTTGTTCTTCAGAGGTGCTCTGCATTTATGTTTTGCGGTCTCAGAAAGGGCTAGCGTGATACCATTATATCATATTGTATCATGATTGTTTTGATAAAATTGTTGTCATCCGAGATTTATTATTATTGCTCGCTAGTTGATTATGCCATTAATATGAGTAAATGTGAGACCTAAATGTTATTGTGAATGTGGTTAGTCTATAATCTTTGCTGAAAATCTGAACATCAGTTAGACATATTTGCAACAACAAGATCAAACAGAGTTTGTAAAAGTTTTTCTTTGTCACTTTCAGTTTGTCAACTGAATTGCTTGAGGACAAGCAATGGGTTAAGCTTGGGGGAGTTGATACGTCTCCATTGTATCTATTTTTCCAAACTCTTTTGCCCTTGTTTTGGACTCTAATTTGCATGATTTGAATGGAACTAACCCGGACTGACGTTGTTTTCAGCAGAATTGCCTTGGTGTTATTTTTGTGCAGAAATAAAAGTTCTCGGATTGACCTAAAAATTTACGAAGAATATTTTTGGAATTAATAAAAAATACTGGCAAAAGAATCAACCGGAGGGGGTCCACCACCTGGCCACAAGCCAGGGGGTGCGCCCCCCTGTCTTGTGGGCCCCCTGGAGCTCCTCCGACCTCAATTCCAACTCTATATATTCCTATTCGGGGAGAAAAAAAATCATGGAGAAGAGTTCATCGCGTTTCACGATACGGAGCCGCCGCCACCTCCTGTTCTTCCTCGGGAGGGCAGATCTGGGGTCCGTTTTGGGCTCCGGAGAGGGGAAATCGACACCGTCGTCATCACCAACCATCCTTCATCACCAATTTCATGATGCTCTCCGCCGTTCGTGAGTAATCCCATCGTAGGCTTGCTGGATGGTGATGGGTTGGATGAGATTTACTATGTAATCGAGTTAGTTTTGTTAGGGTTTGATCCCTAGTATCCACTATGCTCTGAGATTGATGTTGCTATGACTTTGCTATGCTTAATGCTTGTCACTAGGGCCCGAGTGCCATGATTTCAGATCTGAACCTATTATGTTTTCATGAATATATATGTGTTCTTGATCCTATGTTGCAAGTTGTAGACACCTATTACGAGTTAGGATCCGCATCCCCCAGGGTGACAATAACTGGGATTCTTTCTGGTGATTACCGTAGTTTGAGGAGTTCATGTATTCACTAAGTGCTAATGCTTTGGTCCGGTTCTCTATTAAAAGGAGGCCTTAATATCCCTTAGTTTCCATTAGGACCCCGCTGCCACGGGAGGGTAGGACAAAAGATGTCACGCAAGTTCTTTTCCATAAGCACGTATGACTATATATGGAATACATGCCTACATTACATTGATGAATTGGAGCTAGTTCTGTGTCACCCTATGTTATAACCGTTGCATGATGAATGCCATCCGACATAATTATCCATCACTGATCCATTGCCTACGAGCTTTTCACATATTGATCTTTGCTAAGTTACTTTTCCGTTGCTACTGTTACAATCACTACAAAACTGCTACTGTCACGTTTGCCATCGTTACCGCTACTTCCATACTACTTTGCTACTAAATACTTTGTTGCAGATATTATGTCTTTCAAGTGTGGTTGAATTGACAACTCAGCTGCTAATACTCGAGAATATTCTTTGGCTCCCCTTGTGTCGAATCAATAAATTTGGGTTGAATACTCTACCCTCGAAAACTGTTGCGATCCCCTATACTTGTGGGTTATCAAACATACTCTTGGGAATCAGATGTCCGAGGCATCAACCTGTGATCAGCCCGGCCGACTTCCTGCCATAGATGCCAGGTCATCGTCCCATCCTGAGCAGCCTGTGGCAAGGCCTACAATTGCTGAAGATGTATCATCGGTTCAGATGCCGGCCACTGAAGCAGAAAGTGCAGACACATCGGCACTGCATGCTCACCAGATAAACCCGACTGAACCGCGTGCTAAGGAGTCGGAATGTCTGGAACCGCCTGCTAAGAACGCCAAAAGTCCGGGACCGCCTGCTAAGCACTCCGAAAGTCAGGAACCACCTGCTAATCAGTCCAGTGGTTCGCAGCCGCCTGATAAGCATACCGATGTGTCGGCACTGCCTGCTCAGCAAACCAACACGCTGTCACAGCCGCATCAACACACCGACACATTGGCACCAGCTTCAATGGGTGCTCATCAGTTCGTCGACTCTGGCACTATAGCTCAACTGTCCGCCATAGCGGCATCATCTGTTCAGCAGTCCATCGTACCTTCACACGCTTCTCAGCAGCATGTCGTTGATGAAACCAGACATCAAACAAGAAGTGCTTCAGCTAAGAAGACACAAGCGCGTAGGGTTGCACAGAGGAAGTTGGGCCTCCAAAGTGCGAGAATGGATAGCACCAAGAGCCTCATTCTACAAGGAATCATCGGCCGTACCCAAATTAACAATACGGTTTTCGAAGGACTGGATAATCCCGGTTCTGACCGCATGGCTGAAGCAGACCTTCAAAAGCATCTTGCTAGTACGGAAGTAGACACATATGAGAAACGCGGGTACAAACATGGCCAGCCATTCCTTGTTGGCGTTTTCTTGGAGGAGTGCAGTTCTAGTGCTCGCAAGTTACACAAATATTGCATGGACAGAATGTCGGAAGGAGAAGATACTAACATTGTGGGATTGCACTACGGCAAATGACATTTCTCTCACGTTCCAGGTACCATCAGTGTGGATTTCGAGGACTTTCATCTCTTCTTCAACTTCGATGAGTTTGCTGCCACTCTTGTAAAATGCTTGATGTTATAAGTACTTCACAAACTCTGATCAACTTCTCCATACAAGGCTGTAAATGACAAAAAAGCTAATTGTACTGTATTCCTCTCAGGGGATTGACGACGCAGAGAAAATCAAGGGTGCATGCGTATTTCATAGATCCTGATTTAGCAAACGGTGTTTTGTTAAAAAATAATGTCTCACGCACGGCTTCCATTGCTCATGTCGCCATGATCTTGTTCGACTTATCGGTAGGAGAATTCTTCATGTGGCCATATCATGAACAGTAAGTATAAATATACAACAACACATACATTGATCGTCTTTCAGTTTTAGACATAGTTCGTACGTTCATGGTTTTCTTAAACTGTAGAGGTCACTGGATCTTGGTGGTCATTGTTCCAAAACGTAACACAGTTTACTACATGGATTCTCTCAGACACTCAAATGCGCCTCAGGATCTGAGTCGTCTTCAGGATTTCATTGATAGGTATTGAATTCTTTGATGTTAATACGTTGTGTTCATATCTGGTTCCAGAATTGAGTGTGTGAAAATTCATCTTCATTTGCAGTGTATTGTCAAAGAACATAACTTTATGGGGGAATAGGTTCGACCGCCAACTACCTCTGCAGCACGTGATCGTTTCTCCGGTAAGACAACGAAATCCGTTATTTTCAGAAAATGCTAGTCAGATGTTCAAGTTTCTAAGTAAACCTCTTTCTATTTCTCTCCATAGAAAAAAAATAACTTACACCGGTTAGGTTGTTCCTAACAGGGAAAATACATGACTAATACTGTATAAAAAATTTCAGTGTCCTCAGCAACAATGAGGTACCAGCCTATGTGGATACTACGTTTGTGCAAACATGATCAACCTATGCAGACATGCTGAATGTGGTGTCGATGCTAACAGGATAATCCCAGTAAGTCTGCTTCTTAATTACTATCTTCTACTCCACACGTATGTCACATTTTGATCTAAAAGTCATGCAGCTGATTTTCGCACCGATGACTTCTGAACCGCTCGCCGCCGATGAATTGTTGTCTGTTAGGAAATTTATCAGCACCTTCTTTGTGAAACACTACATCAAGCCCTCTAAAACGATGCAGGTTTCCGGAATCAAATCTCCTAAAAATAAGTACGCATTCATATAGTGTTATCAGCTAAACATATACACATGGATGTCTTCGTATTTCGTACACTATGATTATGTATTGGATATGTTGGTTTGACAGCTGTGGAATTTAGCTAGCATTTTCTCAATTGCATATTGTCGTGAATTATGATGAATCCTCTGCTTGTTGACACTATTCGTTCAATTGCATATTGTGGCGAATTATGATGAATGTTCTTCATGTGGACACTATTTGTCGATTGCATATTGTGGCAAATTTGCTATTTGCAGGGTGAATTAAATGCGATATTTTACAATAACCTGGCAATTTCAGCACACACGGTTCAAGCAACTAAGCGTGTGCGGTCCAGAATGGAAAGCACACGCAACTCGTAGCGCAACCGCCTGTGATACACAGGAAAAGCACACGAGATATAATCTAAAACGTTGGTGATGCATAAGAAATCGCAAACGGTTTACAACACTTGTATGTGTGTGTAGGAGCTACTCAATCGTTTGCGATAGCACCGTATCTCACACGTGAGCCAACAGGAAACCGTGCCCGATGCAAAGACGATCTCACGCGTACATTTTTCAGGAAACGTGTCCGATGATGTTATATATGGTACACGGTTCCCAGAGAAATCTCGTGTGCGATGATGAAGATATCACACACAGTGTCTACAATGGCCCATGTGGATTACTTAATGTTTCGCAAATGGTCAAATGTCAAATTCCGTTTGTTTTCCATGAGCAATTAGACGCGTTTCACTCGTCTTGGACGTGTGTGATTGAACCCAAATCCCACACGTACGCCCAAAACATTATGTGTGCGATCTGTTCCTATACGGCACACGATTATATTTGGAGATCGTTTGCGTTCGTTGTCCACCATCGCCAACGGTTTTTCGGTGTCGTGTGGTATGGACCCCCCTATCGCCCACACATGCAAGGCGACGGTTTGGAACTACGTCGCGGAAAGGGGTTAAAAACCATTTGTATAGCACGTCGCTGCACCAGTGTGAGCATTATTGAAATCATCATGCCTAGCAAAAATGCATTAAAGAAAAGCTCTTGTTGGGAGACAACCCAACACTTTTCCTTTCTGTTTTTGTGTTTTAACATGATTAAGCTACTATGGTAATCATGTTTTATGTCTTTTATTTCAATAAAGTACCAAGTAAAGCCTTTGGGATAGTGTGGATACTTGCTAGTTTGATTCTGTGCAAAAACAGAAACTTTTACGTCCAGTGCAAAATTTATATGATTTTACTGGAGAGTCAAAAAACTCTGAAATTTGTACACAGGTTTTCTATGCAAATTCTCTGTTCTGTCCTAATTTTTCAGAATTTTTAGAGTCAGGGAAGTATGGTGTTCATTAAGATCTTCACAGACTGTTCTGTTTTTAACAGATTCTGTTTTACGTGCATAGTTTGCTTGCTTTCGACAGATCGCGCTGCCGTCTACAGCGAAGATGATCCCGAGGCAGATCCTTCTCGGGCTATGTTGTCTCCTGAAGGGGGGCACATAAAATGACCACCTAGTTCATCATTTTGTACCCTGTTTTCACCATTAAGAATTGTTCCTGCAATAGTAGACTTAGGCATAGTATGATGATTAGTCATAAATAAGCCAGAGCTACTATTATCACCCTCATGACCAAGACCAGAAAGAGATGGTGGCAAAATAAGGATTTCTTGACAAAGAAGGGCACCGGCATTAGGATGAAGTTTCGCAAAAAAAATTGTGTCTCATCAAAAAGAACATCTCTAGAGATGTAGACACGACCAGTAGCTACATCGAGACACTTAACTCCTTTGTGCTGAGCGTTGTAGCCAATAAAAACACGTTGCTTGGAGCGAAACATAAGTTTGCGATTGTTGTATGGGCGGAGGTTTGGCCAACACACACAACCAAAAACACGAAGCGGAGCATAGTCTGGTTTGATATGAAGAAGGCGTTCTGTGGGTGTTTCATTGTTGATGACACGACTGGGCAAGATATTAATGAGATGAACTGCAGTTAAGAAAGCTTCATCCCAAAATTTTAATGGCATGGATGCAGCAGCAAGGAGTGCAAGGCCTACTTCAACAATGTGTCGGTGCTTGCGTTCAGCAGCACCATTTTGTTGGTGAGCATGTGGACAAGAAACATGGTGGGAGATACCTATCTTTTGGAAGAGCAAGTTAAGTTTCTCGTACTCACCACCCAGTCTGATTGCATGGCAATAATTTTACAATCAAATTTTCTCTCAACAAGAGCTTGAAAATTATGGAAAACTTGAAAGACATCAGAACGCTTCTTAAGGAGATAAATCCACGTGTATTTACTGTAGTCATCAATGAAACTCACATAATAGGTGTGTCGACCAACAGAGGAGGGTGCTGGACCCCACACATCAGAAAAGATCAATTGCAAAGGTTTAACAGACACACTTGTAGAAATAGGATATGGTAATTGATGACTTTTTGCAAGCTAGCCCAAATCACAAATAGTTTCACAATTTCTCTCACCAACAAATGAGAGTTTATTCTTGCTAAGAATTTTATAAACAATGGAAAAGGGAGGATGGCCCAAGCGATAGTGCCACCTCTATGAAGAAACTCTAATGGCTCCAAAGGCTTGTTTATTGAACTTGCAAAGTGTAGAAATTAATGGATAGAGACCATCCACACATCTACCGCGATAAAGGACCTTCCGCGTTGCCTGATCCTTGATCAAATAGAAAAACGGGTGAAATTCTATGAAGACGCCATTATCAAGAGTAATTCTATGAATGTAAGAAAGATTTTTTGATGCATGAGGAACAAGTAAGACATCTTTGAGACAAATATCATCGTGAGGGGTTTTGATAGTAGATTGACCAACATGACTTATCATCATACCTTGACCGTTTGCTGCAGTGTTGACTTGATCAAGGCCATGGTACTTCTCGTGCATGGTCAACCTTTCCATGTCGGAGGTGATGTGTTCATTGGCACCAGTATCGGCATACCAATTTGTGTCCACACCATAGGACACATCTGCGGCGGCTGAAACTTTCTTTTTATGCGAATTTTCTTCATAACGCCAAAGACAATCTTTTGCTATGTGGTTAGTTTTTTTTGCAAATTTGACATTTTCCCTCATACTCATCATAACCTTGAAAATTATTGTTGTTGCCGCCATAGCCACCGCGGTAGCCACCGCCATAGCCACCTTGACCCCCCTGATTGTTGTTGTAGAAGGGGCGCCCTTGGTCATTGTTGTTGTAGTGGTGACCAAGGCCACTGTTGTTGTTGTGGTAGACAGGACCACCACCATTGCCGCCTTTGGTGTAGTTGTCGTTGCTGCCACCACAGTAGCCACCTTGGCGCCCCTGATTGTTGTTGTAGAAGGGGCGCCCATGGTCATCGTTGGCTCTCGATGCACCACGGTTGTTGCCCTTGCTGCCACCGCCCCGGTTCCTCGCAGCCATGTTGGACGAGGATTTGAAGCTGCCCGCACCGGAGCCATGGAAGCGCTCGACCCGCTGTTCAAAATTCTCCACCATCGCGAACAGCTCATCAACAGAGACCGGCTTGACGCGGATATCCAGGGCCGAGATGATGGATTGGTAATCCATGTCTAGCCCCGCGATGATGAAGGACAACAGCTCCGGTTCTTTGATGGGCTTTCATGCAGCTGCAAGTTCATCCGAAAGAGATCTCATATAGCCAAAGTACGTAGCAGCAGATTGAGAACCTTTATGAGCACTGGAGAGAGAAATTCAGATGTTATTCACGTGAGACTTGGAGTGGGCAGCAAACATATTTGAGAGGGCAGTCCAGATTGCATACGACGTCTCCATCGAAGCAACCTGTACTAGAATTTCTTTGGAAAGATTTCGCAACAGATAGGCTACAATCTGTTGGTCTTGGATCAACCAAGGGCTGTAGTTGGGCTTAGGACCGATCTGGTCTTTTCCTTCAGATTTTTTGGACGTGATTGTCGTGGGTGGTTTGGCAATGGACTGATCGAGGAACCCGTAGAGACCTGCTCCCATAATCTGAGAACGGGCCTGGGCACGCCATAGGATATAGTGGTGCGGCTAAGGGGTTCGCTGGTGTTGTTGTTTAGGCCAGAGAAGGAGACCGAGCTGGAGGAAGACATGGTGGCGACATGCTTTTGATCGGGAGGCAGAAGAGGGTTTCTGTGGCTGCTTGTTTTTGATCGGGAGGAAAATTCTGTGGCTGCTGGTGTTGATCGAAGGAAGGTTTCTGTGGTGGCTGGTTCTGATCCTCGAAGGAGTGTTTTTATTGTGGCGGCTGGTTCTGATCCTCGAAGGAGAGTTTTTGTGGCGGCTGGTTTTGATCGGGAGAAGTTTTCTGTAGCGACGGGTTTGATCGAGAGGAGAGCTAGATGTGGAGGAAGAAGATGGCTCTGAATACCATGTTAGCTGTGATGAAGCATCTCAACCTCCAAACAGGAAGGCCCGCAGGTATTTATTGATTGTGTCGAGCGTACATGGTTCGGTTGAGGATCTCCCACCGTGGAGGAGGATTACACGAGAGAGAGAGTAGAAGAGATAGAAAGATAAATAGGAATTCTTACTACTCTCCTAATCCTATACGTGAGACTCAAGGCTACCACATACGTTACAATATTTCAACACCTCTAATTGTTTCGTCAAATAACCAGATAAAAATAGATACAACTGATACTTGATTTAAATCTGATACACATTCATATAAAGTCATCGTTTCATAGATGGTGGCGACAGAATATGAACTAATATTACATGAAGACATATCATGATATACATATGCATTCCAAGTTCAGTATTGAAACAAAGATGCTGCAATTTTGTACTCTTGGCGAGCTGTAGGAAATTTGACGAGCTGTTCAAGTTGCGCCAGGCGGGCAAGGTCGCGGACGAGGACACGGAGGAACAGTACAAGGATTCGTGGGTTGACATGGTTTAGAGCAAGGTTTTCTGCCGCTTGGAATGCCTGCACATGGATCCAAAAGCAAAATTTGTCCAGAAACAATGTGAGTGAGTGGAGTAGCTTCTACTCCCTCCGTTTTTAAATATAAGGTTTTCTTAAGATTTAACTATGGACTATATTCGGAGCAAAATGAATGAGTATATACTCTAAAGTATGTCTATATACATCCGTATATAGTCCGTATTGAAATATTTAAAAAGACTTATATTTAAGAACGGATGGAGTATAACTGTAGAAGCATGCAGTGTTATTTTGTAGTATTTAGTATGTAGTTTACGTGCTTTAAGAATTTGTTTATATGTCAGTGCATATGATATAAACATGCCCGAACCACGATTAGTAAAAGGACTAGTCCTATGCCCCATTGTGTTTTGTGAGAAACTAGTGGCGAAGAATAAAAGTCATGGCGACGTATAAAAATGGATATTGTTTTGAAGGCCTTGTCGAGATGAACTTGTCGGTGATGACATATCGCTAATCAAGTTAACGGTTTATGAGATAAAATCAGTTTTGAAATCAAATTCAGAAATTAATGTGATAATATCAACAACTCAGCACGAACACATTAAGGTTTCAGATTTATTTTTTTGTTCTTGGTGTAAAAATTTAGTACTAATATTCTCGAATACCTTTTTTAACGTCCTCTAAATCAACCTTTTAAAGGAGGAGTGGACTTATTTCGAAGAGGAGGAAGGAGAACTTATTCTGTACTTACATGGACTACTAGGTGGTGGTAGCACTGGTGGGTGTGCGTGATAAGCTTGAGATGCGTCTTCTCCGACTACCACCAGCGGCGCCGCACATAAGCTTGGCCGCGAGCAACAGGGCAGATGGGAGCAAGCCACCTCCCTTCTTCGACGTGTCCCAGATCGATCTCCCTTTCTCTCCCAGCTTTCTCTTCATGCGAGACAGGCACAAGTGTTGGCTGTTAACCTATGATTGGCGGACGGCCAAACGGCATTGTATACATATATATACCTCTACTTCTCGTCTCCCTCAAAATAAATAAAATAACTCTATCTCTTGTCTGGTGCCATGACGGAGCTGTCGATGGCAAGCCTGCGTATGCTTGAGCGGCGGGGTAGCGCTAGAGCCAACCCGCGTTGTGTTTAATGACGGGTGGCTCGCGAACGGTTGTGTGGTCGAAGTAGATTTCTCGTTACACGTGTGGGTTTTAATGGAGGAAGGCCGGTAGTCTGTGGCCGTTTGAATGCGGCGAGGAGGCGTGTTCAACCGGACGCTCTTTCGGCCAGCGCACCGCTTCAATGCCGACAGTGAGAGGTTGCGTCCATCTGCGTCATCCTCCCGTCCAATCAAACCGCGGGCATCAATGCCGGGAGCTGCATGCTCTGAGCCGGCATGAATTTGACGCGGCAAGCGCCATGGCGCATGGGATGGAAAGCTTGGGAGGGGCGGGTGGGAGGGGCTTGGGGGGCCAGGGCGGTCAGATGCGGGCGTGACAGCGGTCCGGACTACCGTAAAGTCCCTCACGCCCGTCTTCAGTTTGCGGGAAGAAAAAAAACACGTCTGGAGGGGCTGATACAGATCAGCGTTAGATGGCTTTCACGGTCCGGATAGGATAGTCGGAACGTAGGTGGGCAGTTTGAGGGTTGCCATTGGAGATGCCTTAGTAGAGAATTAAAAAATGAGTGTTTTTTTACGAATGAAAAAATGAGGTAAACTTAGACATGATTCCAAACACTCTTCAAATAGTTCACTGTTCATTTGGACGGCAGCAAATTGCTGTTGCCGGTCCTCTGTAGAATCTGATCAGGACTGGCACTCGCAAATACCGCTGACTCACTAATAATATTTCTTGTGAAGCCCTCCCATCTCTTACAAGAATCAATCTTTGATTGGATGGTTAAGAAGATAGTTGCATCCTCAACCCAGCATTTATGTATCTCATAAAGGTGGATTATTTCCTCGGTGAAAGGCAATGTACCCCTCGGCAGCGAAATGGTTGTGGTAACTTCATCTATCTTAAGATTTATCAGCTTAGTCTTCCGGAGTTGCTTACATGGATAGAATGTTCGTGTGTGTGTGCATGTGCAAGTGTATGTGTGTGTAATGTGAGCCTTACATATGTAATGTGTTTCCCAATTAAAAAAAAAACCCCACGTCTTATTGTCTCCACCGGTACACCGTATATGGACACTATACTCGATGTAAGTGGTACTCGCAGCTCAATAAAGCAAAGATCACGTATAGTAATGTACTCCCTCTGTCCGGATTTATTAGGCCCCTTTTATTTTGGATTAAAGTTTAACCTAAATATTTAACTAATTAAAATAAACTATATGCCACAAAAATTATATTGTTGGAAAGCTCTTTCAAATATAAATCCAACAATATAATTTTTTATAGCATATATTTTATATTTTAGTAGTTTATAGATGGTCAAAGTCTGACGTAGGGGCCCAATAAACCCGAACGGAGATAATAGTACCTCTGGTTTATTAGTCCCACTAGTAGAGTGTTTGACTTAGCTAAATTAACAACTTATCG
The DNA here is from genome assembly GCA_039707655.1 of Elymus sibiricus. Taxonomy (NCBI): domain Eukaryota; kingdom Viridiplantae; phylum Streptophyta; class Magnoliopsida; order Poales; family Poaceae; genus Elymus; species Elymus sibiricus. The sequence goes on from CM077665.1 coordinate 56,919,626, forward strand.
ATCTGCCGTAGCCTTTCAAATCCACTCGAACCGAACGATGTTAATTATGGAATACTGTCTATCCTTAGAAAATATGATCGTCGTGGTACTTGCTCTTTCATTTCGGAGTCTCGTATCTTAGTCAAACTTTGATTTTTATTTAACTATCAAAAAATAAATTATATATCATAAAAGTAGCATCTTTGATAATATCTTTCAAATATGTATCCAATAGTATAATTTTTGTGACATAAAACATATTTTGTTAGTTAAATGTACAGTCGAAATTTGATACAAAATACGAAAAAGACCAATAAATTAAGACGGAGGTAGTAGAAGAAGTATCCTTCTATTTTAAGGAAAAAGAGAAATACTTATTTGCTGTACGTACATGTCGAAACTGGGGGTGTGGGCTCGGCAAACCGGACGTCTCCGATTACCACCAGCGGCCCCGCACATAGCAGCATGGCCGCGAGCAACAGGGCAGCTGGGAGCAAGCCACCTCCCCACCTCGCCATGGCGCCAGATCAATCTCCCGAGTTCGATTCAGCTTTCTCCTCTTGTGTGCGAGAGGTAAAGTGTTGGCTGTTTTATTTTGCTCGTCGGACGGGCAACGGCGAGCCTATTTATAATACACATGTATCTCCTCTCCTGCCGTGAGGAACGTCTGCGTGAGCGGCGGGGTAGCGACAAGTCAGCCGGTCAATCAAAGCCAGCTGCGCGCATCCACGCTCATTCATTTACTAGTGGTGCCAGATCAGTGGGGCCGCACCGCCTCCGCCGCACCATTCACGAAGATCAGTGGCAAGGCCGCTTTGTTCGCGGAAACTGGCCGCCCTATGATTGCTCTGACGAATGGCAAGCGAAAGCGGAAGCCAACGCCGGCGGGCAAGGCCTTCGATGCGGCGGCAACGAAGAAGAAGAAGTGACCGCCTCATCGTACTGTAATGCCTCATCCATATCCGACCACTCCATCACCTCCGTCGCCCCCCTACGGCCGCCAGAGAGGATCATGACAATCACGTGTCCGACACAATGTCAAAAAGGTAAACAAATTAGCATTTTTCATTTTTTACGATGGTTTTTGGTGATGCAATGCGGCAATGATGGTGGGACGTTTTTGTTCTTCATGATTGTAGTATAGACGAATATGATGTATCAAGTTTCATGTCTCAAATGCATTAACCGCGCGTACTCAGTTCCGATGGAATAGCAATGTATAGCAGATGATGGTGAGAGGGAGGAAGATCATGAGAAGGAGTTAGTTGGCAAAGAGAAGTGCATAAGTAGAAACAATGAAACCACGCTGAAAAGGACAATAATTAGTATATTGGTTGATGCCGATGATGGTAAGGACAAAAATTCCTGCCACTCCTCACTCTAGGCTAGGTGGGCAAAGGCATGCAAAAGAAGAATGGTGCCACCGACTTCTACAAGGAGGAGGTTGTGCAATGATCGAGAACAAGAGAGCATTGGCGACCGAATGGTAAGAATAGAAGATAGCAAGGTAGAACGATCTCAAATCGGTGGAGGAAGAGAAGTGGAGAGCAAAGGGGGCGGCCAAAGAGAGGAAGGTGCAAGCGGAGGAGTGGCCCGACTGAACTTAAAGATGAACGGCCTGCAAAAGTGAAGAAGACCTAAGAGTGTGATATCATTTTCATGGATCCACATGATGGATGAAATGGTAATGCAATATTGGCAACTCACTCGTGGTAAGATTTGGCCAAACTGTTAGTGATGTTCTTGCTGCTGCTAGTGCTGGTGTTAGTGTTGTTGTAGCTGTGTAGGTGTGTATGCTTCTACATTCATAGTGCCTAGGCTAGATGACTGCATGATCAGCATAGGACAGTGCATGTTCATGCTAGTAGGACAAACCTGAATGCCAAAAATAAAAGTAGCACCAACTTGATTGCATGATCAGCATGTGCATTAGGCATGATCTGATAGCACTGATCATTGCTAGCTATGATCATTGGTAGCACTGATCATTGTTACCTCTGATCATTGGCAGCATTTATCAGTGTTAGCTATGATCATTGATAGCTCTGGTCATTGTTAGCATTGATCACTGTTAGCACTGATCATTGCTAGCTCTGATCGTCAGTTGCACTTCTGCAGTGCTATGATCTGATCATAGCACGACTGATCTCTGCCAATGATCATCTCTAATTTGCTAATTGTCATCCACTTTACTGGCAAGATAATGAAGACGAAGTGGAACACAAACGGCGAAGGAGCGCAGGTCGTCGTCGGTGTAGAGGGTGTCGAGGACCTCATCCCCACAAACCGGTGGCTGAAGAGGGCGGTGGTTCCTGGCAGGGTGGAGTACATGAGCTTGTCGCTCGACGCCGACATAAGGCCAAGGACCAGCCACGAGGAGGATGCACGGGAACCTATCAGTTTCTACGTCTAGATCCAGGACCAGGAGGACATCGCCATGTTGGTCATCCCGCCTGTCTTCAGGTCGGTGATGAAGCAATGGCTGGTTCTTGGCCCTCCTCGCCTCGTCAACCTCTCTGCCAACAAGTGGTGCGAGTTTTGGGTCCAGGTGCAGATATTCAAGGGCCACATGGTGCTCGGATGCGGCTGAGAATACTTCTATCGGCAGCACAAGGTCATCCCCGACGACCTCGTAGTCCCGAGGCACTCTGACATGGGACTGAAGGTGCAGATCTTCAACGCCAACCTCCAACATCTCTAGGGTCCTGTGCTCGAAGCACATCTGAGTCGACGACATCACAAATGCCCTCTAGGTTGTCTCTCTTTAGATTGTCTAGGGTATGAACTAAGTTAGGTATGAACTGAAGCTGCATCGTCTCTTTTGTTGTGAACTTGTCCATATTTTGTCCCAGGGACCAGCACCCTGGTGTCCAGCAGGGGCATGGGATGCCCTGCTGTTTTAAACTTATGTCTACATGATCTGCCCGTTCTTGATGTTCTTGCATTGTTCTTATTGTTCTTCTGCTGATTAAGATGTCTTCTTTGTGTGTTGTGTGATGCGAAATGGATGGTAAGTCCACCACATTTAAAAGGGATGAGCACAACAACTACTGGGACACAGCCAAACAACTGTGTTTTGCATCTGCTCACCCCTAAAGCACAAACACAGGCAACCAAACAACATACTACATCTGGGCCTTCATGCAATACAAGCAAACCAATCAACATGCATATGATCGTTTTTTTCATGCATTACATTAACCAGACCTAGATGGGTTAAGTATGCAAAGTGGCAAAAAAAACGCTGCAGGTAACCAAACGCATCCTATATGTATACATTATTTTACAAGTTGTGCGAAACTTAAGAAATTGTTCAGGTCACTCTCTTGCCAGGTGGACAACTTGGAGGTGGAGGACATGGAGGAACTACACAAGCATGTTTCGGCGGGCATGGTTTAGAGCAGCCGCTATAGCTGCCTCGATGGCCTGCACATAGATCCAAAACGCAAATGCCATGCTCTTTATCAGTATAATTGTACAAGCATGAAGCATGTAATACTATAACCCAAAAAAGATATTTGGTTAACTGCGCATACATAAAGACGTATCAGGCTTGCGTACAGGAAACGCGGGCAGCGGCCGGTGTCAAGGACGGCAGGAGCGGCAGGAACAGCAACAGAGTTGAGAGTAGAACTGAGCATCCTGCTGTGAACTTGTGATCGACATGATATGCATCTCCAAGCTACCGTAGTTCTCTGAATGGAACAAGACGAAGGAACCACTGACTGTATTTATACACACATCCACGTAGTCTGAATGAATCGTATTCTTCTTCTCATTTTTTTTTGAGACAAAAGTGAGAAATGACATAAGGTTACTAGGTGCGGCCTCTTGTAGACTACTGTATCAACTAGGCAAGTGAGAACGGGTAATTAAACGACAACACGACAAACTTGAGGACGGACTTCCGAGTCCACCAAGAACATCAGAATCAGTGGGACCATAGAATGCTACACATCAAAACATCACTAGCAAAGACTACTGACAATTCATCGTATGGGCATCTCCAACGCGGATCATCAAATTTCTGACCCAAATGTTTGTGAATACGAACATCCAGCCAGGCGCTGGTCATCCAACCGTAATCAGCAAATGTCCCCTCATTTCAGTCAGTCTAAGACTTTCGATTAGGGTGGGGCCTAGCAGACTACCGACTGGCCAAGTGAGGCTGGGTACAAACAGAAAATAGCACTAGTGGTGAAAGACAACACGACAAACTCGAGGACCGACTTCCAAGCGACCCAGAACATCAGGATGAGTGGACAATAGAATGCTACTACATCAAAACACCACTAATGAAGCCTGCTGACAATTCATAAATGCAGTATCTGAATGCTTCTAACGTAGGTAGACTTCTGATCACCATGGGATTATATTTTCACATCTACCCCCTCCATCTACATACGGATATATGTAGTCTATATTAAAAAATTAAAAGATTTTATATTTAGGAACAAAGAGTGTACATCTTTTTTGAGAATCCCGATAGCGAGGGAACATTCACACTCCAGGAGGGCTCACCGACGCATGCATGCATGTAGAGGTGATGTAGGCAAGGACTTCATCGTTCTAAATGATATCTCTTAAATTTTAAAAAAATTACTCTTAAACCGTGCATCAGATTAACAACATGTTTTTACCCTCGGTTTATCTCGACGAGAGGTTTGTTACTAGATACCACATGTGTAGGTTTTGACAAAAAATCATCTTAAAACCTGTCACCTCACTAGTAGAAAACAGACCTGTTGTGCTGGTTCGTAAGGGCCTTTAGTGCCGGCTCTCCAACCGGCACTAAAGGGTGGGGACTAAAGCCCCCCCCCCCCCCCCCCCTTTAGTCCCCGTTCAACACGGCCCGGCACTAAAGGCCCACCACGTGGCACCTGCCGGCGCCGTGGGCTGGGGGACCTTTAGTCCCGGTCACCAACCGGGACTAAAAGTATTTAATTTTTTTAATTTTGGTTTATTTTTCCTTTTAATCCTTTAGGGGTTTATGAATTAATTATGATTTATTTTTCCTTTTAATTTTGTGTTTTCCATTTAATTATTTTTCATTTCAAACATATATTACGCTACTACATACTGTACACGTTGTGCATATATATATAAATAGAATTTCTCGTAGAACCGATCATATATATATATATCATCGAATTTCTCGTACGACGACCATTCACATACATATATATATATACAATTTGGTATATACAATTTCTCCTACAATTTGTAGATCATTACATATGCAGGCATTACTGCTTGATCTTGTAATGGTATTCTCCTTTGGGATCTATGACCTGGTCGAGCAGAAATCCAGCTATTTCCTCTTGAATTGCTCGTACGCGAGCCGTTGGTAGGAGCTGCCCCGCATCTCCGTCAGCTATAAGAAGGAGATCAAGATGAATATATTAGTTGTGTGTATATATATTAGCTAGATCATGATAAAAAAATTATGGATAGTGTTCTGGCAAACGTACCCAAAGATTTCTTTCGTTTCTGCTCTTTTCAGACGTGATCATGCGAATGTTCTCGCAAACGTAGTATGCGCATAAACTATTCCCCTACTCCTGCCTCATGCACTTTACGAGAATAAAATTCAATCAGGTAATAATTAATCAAGCATGATAATGGTATTGAAACTAGAATTAAAGAGATGCACGGACGTAGCTAGCTAGTACTACTTAATTACCTTGGGCCGCACCCATGTCAGCTTTTGTTCCCAGTCGCCTGGGACCAGTTTGACGAACTTGGCCCAAGCCCTGCCCGCCGGCAAAGAAAATGAATAAAGGAGTTATTAACTAGTTGATATCAGGAAATGAAGTAAAGAGGCCGACATAGTGCGATAATGATTAAAATTACCTGTCGATCATCCACCTCACGGTTGCGTATTCGGATGGATTCTTATATAGTGAGTCCATTACTTCAACTTTTCCCTTGTCAACTTCAATGATTAACAAGATCCAGTGGTAACTGCATGCGCACAAGTTTTGTATAATTAAGCGGGCGTGTGCATAACTCATCAACTACACTTATTAACATCTAGTAAGCAAAAAATAGAATTTGTAGTACAAGATATAGTAACACTCACCCGAAGTTGTAAGGAAGTAGTATTTCTGGTTGGGTGTTTAGTTGCCTCAAAAACTCTAGCAGGAATCTCTCTGTGTCTTTTCTCGAATATTAAGTTTCCCATATGTTTTGATTAACCGTATTTGGGTCAATGAACCCAATGCCATAGCGTCCAGCTTTTTTCATTTCATACATCTTCATTCTGCATAATACCACAGAAAAGAATATAGTGAGGATAATTACAGGTAATGAACGAGAGCACAGCTAGCTAGCTAGAGACTTAAATTACAGAAAGAAATCACTTACAGACAATAGCAACTGACGATAGATTTGTCGAGTGCGTCTTGATTGAATAACTGAAACAACTCTGAATAATGAATCCACAAAACTTTTTTATGGAAGTAATGCTTTTTCTTGACTTTCACCATGAGGGACTCTTGATTGGTATTTGCTGTTTCTTGCATGTACCACGTATGCAAATTGTACAATCTCGTTGGTAGAAGCTTGACATCGTCAGGCTTGACCAGAGGTTTGCCGCGGACATATTGGTATTTTACTTCCTCCTTTGTAATCCCGGGGATTTCCTCAAGGCCTAGGAGTTGTTCAACAGTGACACCGGCCTCTTTAGCCTGCCTTTTATGATCGTCGGTTATTACCAGCCGATCGGCAGTACTCACAGGTGTTTGTACAATGAGCGGGGGGATCGATTGCACTGCCTGTTCTCCCAGCTGGGGAACAGTTTTCCCGCTTTTTTTGCCAACTGCTTGGCTCGAGCTCGAGCTCGACTCCTTTTGTCCTGCAAAATATGACTTCTTGATAGACCGCACATAGTCGGAGTCCTTCTGATTGTCAGCCGGTCGAGCCATATCAATAAAGTGTTGTGAGACATGCTCAGGTACTTTCTCCTTTGGCGGCGGGGGCGGTTTCGGTCCAAAATGGGCCTTCAATTGGGCATTCACTACAGTGTTGAGTTCCTCCTCAGTCAGGTGGTAAGACAACTTCGGAAGAGGCTTGAGGTTTGGACCATATTTGAATTTCTTTCCTGTTGTACCGCTAGCCGTCGTAGCTGCGGCCTCTCTCTTCCGCTGTTGCTTAGGCGACGGAGCACGCTGAGTCGGCCGAGACGGCAGATGCGGTGCCGGACTTGGAGGAGGAGGAGTCGGCTGACGCCGTGCCAGACTTGGAGGAGGAGTCGGCTGACGCGGTGCCGGACTTGGAGGAGGAGGAGTTGGCTGACGCCGTGCCGGACTTGGAGGAGGAGTCGGCTGACGCGGAGCCGGACTTGGAGGAGGAGGAGTCGACTGACGTGGCGGCGGACTTGGAGGAGGAGGAGTCGGTGGCCTTGGAAAGACGATGCAATCCTTTTTCCATAGAATGATACGATGTATGGCCTCTCCCAGTGTTCTCTCCTCGTCACCTCCAAGAATGTCAAGTTGTAGCTCGTGATATCCTGACATCACTTCATCAACCCCGACACGAGCATAGCCAGCTGGAATGGGATTGCAATGGAAGGTTGCTTCAGGGGGATTTGCTAAAGCATAGCCATCCGCCACCTTCATGGATAAGTTCTTCACTTTCATGTGTAGCTCACAGTTAGTCCTGTCTTTGATATCATCCACAGGGTAGCTAGCTAGAAGTGCATCATTGATATCGGCCGGGGCGGAACCCACGCTGCTTCTCGGCATAGATGGGACGGTGCTATCCAATGCTGGATCGATCTGCTCATGCTGCCGCTGAGACGCCCTTTCCTGGCTAAGTGAGTCGATCTGCTCCTGCTGCCGCCTGAAAGCGCGTTCCAACTCCAGGTGCTTTGATTCTAGGCCTTCAAGGTGGAGTGCTTCCTCCTTCTTCTTCTGCTCCTCCTGCTTCTTCTTTCTCGCACGGCTTCTGTACTCGTCGTTCCAATCCGCAAACCCCTCAAACCACGGAACAACGCCTTTGCCTCGTGTTCTTCCCGGGTGTTCAGGATTCTTCAGGGCGCGCGTAAGCTCGTCGTTCTCTCTGTTGGGCGTGAACACCCCCGTTCGAGCTTCTTCTATTGCAATAAGTATTTCGTTTGTCGCTTCTTTAAGACTTGCCTTCACCATAACTAGCCCTGTCTCTGGGTCCAACTTCCCCCCATGCGCATAAAACCATGTCCTGCACCTGGGGGGCCATGTCAATGTAACTGGAGTGACCCCTGCACTAATCATCTCTTGCTCAGATTGATCCCACTTAGGCAGGGCCACCTGGTAGCCACCTGGCCCCAGAGTATGGTGCCACTTCTTTTTCGCAGCATTAATCTTGTTTTGTCTCGACCGTTCCTTAGCTTCTTCCGATTCCTTGAACTTCACGAAAGCGTCCCAGTGATCTTTTGCCTTCACCAGTGCTCCCTTGAATTCTGGAGTCTTATTTTTTGATTTGACGTACTTAGTCCATGTATTTTTCTTGAAGGTGTTGAATGCGATCGCCATCTTTTTAAGAGCATAGTTTCTGACTTTCTTCAGATCTGCATCTGTCAAATTATCTGGTAGGGTGAAATGCCGCATGAGCGTATCCCAAAGCACATCTTTTGCTCTTTCGTCGACAAAAGTAACTCCTGCTCGATCTCCCTTTGCTGGCTTTTTCCATTCTTGAACGGAGATCGGGATTTGGTCCCTGACAATAACTCCGCATTGATTCTTGAACTTGGTCGCATTTTTCCTAGGTTCAAGCGGTTCGCCATTTGATGTTTTGATGGAATCGATGTTGAACTTTACGCCAGGATCCAACTTTCTGGCCGGGCCTCGAACTACCCTGTCGCTTGTAGAAGATTTGCTCGATCCGGAGGCCTAAAAGAAGAAAGATCGATTCGTTAATACATACAAATCAATTAAGACATGTAATGATCACCGGATGGCTTATATAATAAATATACCTCGCCGGTCTTTGTTATTTGAAGAACATTTTCTTCGTCAACATCGTTGTCGTCGCCTTCATCTATTCGTTCGTCTTCATCAATATCATACAACCCTCACCGGAATTGTTCAGATATTGCGAGCCGTCATCATCTTCAGGTTCATGCTCTGGGCTCGGGGAGCGTATGATGTCGAACAGAGCCTCTTCTCCTTCTCTGCCGGTATTGTCCATAGCTTTTATTTAACTAATCGAGAAGAAAGATAAAACAATTTATTATTCAAATTAGAATGCATGCAATCAATAAGGAAAAACTGAATCATAGTACATAATATGCATCTCGAATAATTCATATAATATGCATCATCGAATATAATCTCGAATAAATCGTCTCCAATATTATCGAATATAATCTCGAATACATCTCGAGTATTATCACTAATACATCTCGAATATTATTATATATATAACATCACTAGCTAATACAGATCGAATATTATCGAAGAATCTAGTTCACTCGCGGTTCCTGAGGCGCGGGCGGTGGACACCCAAAGAGAAGGAACCATCACAGGATCATCGCTCGGGTGTGATCCCTGAAGAACCTGCCAGGTATTGGAGAACCTGACGTCCAACGCATCCATGTAGCGACGGACGTGCTCGACCTCCTCCCTGACACGGCGACGTACCACCTCCGGTGGGGCCGGCTGCCTCCGCACCGAAAGTGGCCCACGCGAACGCCACCAAAGAAGCTCCAGGTCGACGACAGGACCCGGGGCCGTGTTCCTCACCAAGCTGCGCGCCCCTGAAGGTAGCACCTCCTAGTACCAGCCCAACGGAGCCCCGTCCCGAACGTTGCCCCTCTGAAGCAGGACGTCGTCGCGAACGAGTCTACGACAGGACCCGGGGCCGTGTTCCTCACCAAGCTGCGCGCCCCTGAAGGTAGCACCTCCCAGTACCAGCCCAACGGAGCCCCGTCCCGAACGTTGCCCCTCTGAAGCAGGACGTCGTCGCGAACGAGTCGACGACGAGGATGCGGGCCGGGCATCGTTGACTCCGAGAAGAAATTCTTATGAAAAAAAAATTCCTATATAGGCAATGTCATTTTATTAGGAAATTTTGAGCAAAATATCCTGTTTTCAATTATAATGTCCCATTCCTAGGTTATAACTACCCTAATAATATTCCTTTCTCAAAAAATTCCAAAACTTTTCCCACTTATATATAGTCCTTCTAACAAATATATATATGGTCAACTTTTTCCTATGCAACTTTTTTATATGCAACTTTTTTCTATACTATGATATACAACATTATATAAAATTAAAAAACAGAAAAAGAAACACTAATTAAGCATACTTCTATACATCCATTAAAAAACAGAAAAACAATATTATATAAAAAAAATCTATACTAATTAATTAAACACTAATTAGATCCATCTAACATGCATTCATCCATAAATATATACTAGTGAAAAACAACTAAAACATCTAAATAGAAAATGTGTGTGTGTGTGTTCATGCATGTGTGTGTCGGGGGGCGGGGGGGGGGGGGGGGGCTCGGGGCCAGAGCTAGGGGCGGCCATGGTAGCAGGGGGCAAGGGAGAGGGGGGAGAGGGAGGAACTGAGCTCACAGCGGGGCGCCGGCGAGGCGAGGCGAGTCGGGGGCAGCGACGGCGTCGGGGCAGGCGGCGCAGCGAGGAGCGGGCATGGGCGGCGCCGTCGGGGATCAGCGAGGAGGGCGCCTCCGGAGTAGGGGTCGACGAGGAGGCATGGGCGGCCGGCGTCGGGGGCGGCGCGGGCGGCGACGGCGTCGATCGGGGCAGGCGGCGGCGCACAGCAGCCTGGCGGCGTCGTCTGTGTTTGGCGTCGAGAGAATGGAGAGGATGGGGGATTTTTCGTAAGTGGCGCTATATATATGAGAGCGTTTAGTCGCGGTTGGTGGCTCCAACCGCGACTAAAGGCCACCTTTAGTCGCGGTTGGAGCCACCAACCGCGACTAAAGGTATTTTTCGCCAGGCGAAGCGGCAGGAAGCGCAGACCTTTAGTCGCGGTTGGTGGCACCAACCGCGACTAAAGGTTACCTTTTGTCGCGGTTGCAGCCACCAACCGCGACTAAAGGTCTCGTGCTGCCACAGCCGCGGTGCAGAAAGTTTAGTCCCACCTCGCCCAGCGAAGGGCAGCCGCACTGGTTTGTAAGCCCCGCTGCGGCTGCTCCCTCGAGCTCCTCTCTAAGCAGGCCTGTGTGGGCCTATCGAACATGTGCTTCCCTGTTGGGCCTACTGGGCCTTGTGAGCCTGCGGTTGGGGCCCAGTAGGCGGGCTTTTTTTTAACTTTTCAGTTTTTTTAATTTCTGTTTTATTTATTTTCTTTTGTTTCTGAGTTTTTTTTTGCTTTATTTAGAGTTAATGAGTGAATCTTTTTGCGTTAGGTCAAAAAAATTATAAACTTTCTGTTAGTGGCAGTAGTTTTCAAATTTGAATAGTTTAAATTCGAATTATTGGAAATTTGTGTACATCACTAATTTGTGAATAACTTTACTTTAAAAATAGATTTTGCAGTGATTCTTTTTTCTGCTGTTTAATATTAGCGTGTTTTATCATTATATTCAATTTGGTAATTATTAGGTTATTTAAAAATGAAATGCCTTTGTAACAGACGAGTTTTCGTCTGAAACCCTTATACTTCGAAAGAGATTGTCCATTTTGTACACGAAGTGCATGCATCCAGTGTTTGCCGTAACCCTCTCAACTTTTTAGCACATGCTATGTGGGTGAAATGATGATACCATGCCAACTTTAAACCTTTTCAGAGTTCATTTGTAGTGCTTTTCAATTTCAGGGTCATTTAGCTCAAAAAAAATCAGTAAATGCATGAAAAATAGCAAATGAAGTCAGAAAGGGTTGAAAATTGATGGCGTGGCTTCGAATGGTGTATACTGAACACACAAAAAGTCTGGAGTTGAAATAAGTTTAAAAAAATGAAATGCCTTAGTAACAGACAAGTTTTCGTCTGAAACCCTGATACTTCGAAAGAGATTGTCCATTTTGTACACGAAGTGCATCCAGTTTTTGCCGTAACCCTCTCAACTTTGTAACACATGCTATGTGGGTGAAATGATGATACCATGCCAACTTTCAACCTTTTCAGAGTTCAGTTGTAGTGCTTTTCAATTCCAGGGTCATTTAGCTAAAAAAATCAATAAATGCATGAAAAATAGCAAATGAAGTCAGAAAGGGTTGAAAATTGATGACGTGGCTCTGGACATAATATTTCGACGCGTTTCAAATGCTAAAACACATAAGTACACTACTATTACAAAGATTCCCTCCGGTTTGTCCAAAGTGGGACTTTCCAGATATATATGTCCGGAAACTAACTAGAGAAGCCGGTCACATCCCAGAGTGGGATCTTTGGGTATAAAACTTTTTCTTCGCGTGTGTCCCTTTGCGTCGTAACCATGGACAATCTTCATCGTTTAACTTGATGCTCGGGTCAACATTCACTCTGAAGGGAGCAATTTCATGAAACTTTTCATAATCTTCTGACATGTCTGTCTTGTCCTCCACTCCCACGATGTTTCTTTTCCCTGAAAGAACTATGTGGCGCTTTGGCTCATCGTATGATGTATTCGCTTCCTTATCTTTTCTTTTTTCTTGGCTTGGTAGACATGTCCTTCACATAGAAAACCTGCGCCACATCATTGGCTAGGACGAATGGTTCGTCTGCATACCCAAGATTGTTGAGATCCACTGTTGTCATTCCGTACTGCGGGTCTTCCTTTACCCCGCCTCCTGTTAGATTGACCCATTTGCACCGAAACAAAGGGACCTTCAAATCAAGTCCATAGTCAAGTTCCCATATCTCCTCTATGTAACCATAATATGTGTCCTTTGGCCTATTGGTGTTTGCTGCATCAAAGCGGACACCACTGTTTTGGTTGGCGCTCTTTTTATCTTGGGCGATCGTGTAAAATGTATTCCCATTTATCTCGTACCCTTTGAAAGTCAATATAGTCGAAGATGGTAACTTGGACAGCAAGTACAGTTCATCTGCAACTGTGTCGTCATGCATGAGACGTGTCTGCAACCAACCGGCGAATGTCACCGTTTGTTCATGTGTAATCCAGTCGTCAGACTGCTCCGGGTGTTTGGAGCGTAGAATATTATTGTGTTGCTCGTTATACGGAGCCACCAAGGCGGAACTTTGTAGAACTGTGTAGTGTGCTTGTGCCAAAGAATGCCCGTCCTGACATATTACTGAATTCTTTCCTAGCGTGCCTTTTCCACCCAGTCTGCCCTCATCCGCGATTCAGGAACACCAATCGGCTGAATGTCAGGAATAAAGTCAACACAAAACTCAATGACCTCCTCTGTTTCATGGCCCTTGGAGATGCTTCCTTCTGGCTTAGCACGATTATGAACATATTTCTTTAAGACTCCCATGAACCTCTCAAAGGGGAACATATTGTGTAGAAATACAGGACCCAGAATGGCAATCTCCTCGACTAGGTGAACTAGGACGTGCGTCATGATATTGAAGAAGGATGGTGGGAACACCAACTCGAAACTGACAAGACATTGAACCAAATCATTCTCTAACCTTGGTCGGATTTCTGGATCGATTACCTTCTAAGAGATTGCATTGAGGAATGCACATAGCTTCACAATGGCTAATCGAACGTTTTCCGGTAGAAGCCCCCTCAATGCAACCGGAAGCAGTTGCGTCATAATCACGTGGCAGTCATGAGACTTTAGGTTCTGGAACTTTTTCTCTGCCATATTTATTATTCCCTTTATATTCGACGAGAAGCCAGACGGGACCTTCATACTGAGCAGGCATTCGAAGAAGATTTCCTTCTCTTCTTTGGTAAGAGCGTAGCTGGCATGACCCTGAAACTGCTTTGGATCCATGCCGTCTTCTCCGTGCATACGTTGCTGGTCCTCCCGTGCCTCCGGTGTATCTTTTGTCTTCCCATACACGCCCAAGAAGCCTAGCAGGTTCACGCAAAGATTCTTCGTCACGTGCATCACGTCGATTGCAGAGCGGACCTCTAGGTCTTTCCAATAGGGTAGGTCCCAAAATTTAGATTTCTTCTTTCACATGGGTGCGCGTCCGTCAGCGTCATTCGGAACAGATTGTCCGCCAGGACCCTTTCCAAAGATTACTTTTAAATCCTTGACCATATCAAGTATATCATCACCAGTACGGTGGCGAGGCTTCTTCCGGTGATCTGCCTCACCTTTGAAATGCTTGCCTTTCTTTCTTACGGGATGCCTGCTCTGAAGAAATCGACGATGCCCCAGGTACACATTCTTCTTACATTTATCCAAATATATACTGTCGGTATCATCTAAACAGTGCGTGCATGCGTGGTATCCCTTGTTTGTCTGTCCTGAAAGGTTACTGAGAGCAGGCCAATCATTGATGGTTACAAACAGCAACGCATGTAGGTCAAATTCCTCCTGTTCTTTCTCATCCCACGCACATACACCTTTTCCATTCCACATCTGTAAAAGTTCTTCAACTAATGGCCTTAGGTACACATCAATGTTGTTGCCGGGTTGCTTGGGGCCTTGGATGAGCACTGGCATCATAATGAACTTCTGCTTCATGCACAACCAAGGAGGAAGGTTATAGATACATAGAGTCACAGGCCATGTGCTATGATTGCTGTTCTGCTCCCCAAAAGGATTAATGCCATCTGCACTTAAACCAAACCATACGTTCCTTGCGTCCTTTGCAAAGTCCTTCCACTTTCTCTCTATTTTTCTCCACTGCGATCCGTCAGCGGGTACTCTCAACTTCCCGTCTTTCTTACGGTCTTCGTTGTGCCATCGCATCAACTTGGCATGCTCTTTGTTTTGGAACAAACGTTTCAACCGTGGTATTATAGGAGCATACCACATCACCTTGGCAGTAATCTTCTTCCTGGGGCGCTCGCCCTCAACATCACCAGGGTCATCGTGGCCGATCTTATAGCGCAATGCACAGCATACCGGACATGCATTCAAATCCTCGTACTCACCGCGGTAGAGGATGCAGTCATTAGGGCATGCATGTATCTTCTGCACCTCTAATCCTAGAGGGCAGACAGCCTTCTTTGCTTCGTACGTACTGTCGGGCAATTCGTTGTCCTTTGGTAGCTTCTTCTTTAACATTATCAGCAACTTTTCAAATGCCTTGTTAGATACACCATTCTCTGCCTTCCATTGCAGCAATTCCAGTGTGGTACCCAGCTTTTTCTTGTCATCTTCGCAATTTGGGTACAACAATTTCTTGTGATCCTCTAACATGCGCTGCAACTTCAGCTTCTCCTTTTCACTTGCGCAGTTTCTCTTTGCATCGGCAATGGCCCGACCAAGATCATTAGCGGGCTCATCTGATGCCTCTTCTTCAGCTCCTTCCCGCATTGCCGGCTCAGCTTCTTCCCCCATTGTTGTACCATCGTATTCATGGAACCCATGGCCAGGATAGCTGTCGTCATCCTCTTCTTCTTCATTCTCTTCCATTAGGACCCCTCTTTCTCCGTGCTTGGTCCAACAGTTATAGCCCGACATGAAACCGGACTCAAACAGGTGGACGTGAATGGTTCTTGAGTTAGAGTAATTTCGATCATTCTTACAGCCAGCACATGGACAATACATAAAACCATCCGCCCGCTTGTTTGCCTCAGCTGTAACCAGAAAAGTATGGACGCCATTAATGAACTGGGGAGAGCATCGGTCATCGTACATCCATTGCTGGCTCCTCTTCATTACACAACACCGAAAAGACCAAATTAATACAAGTTCATACATAAAGTTCATGCACTCTTGTTCTCATAAAACAACATACAAACTCTCTAGCTAAAGCATTTAAATGCAACAACAAATGCGATCAAGATCGCAACTAAGGTAACAATTGATCCAACAGCATAGTGATACCAAGCCTCACTATCAATGGCATATTTTTTAAATTTTCTAATCTTCAAGCGCATTGCATCCATCTTGATCTTGTGATCATCGACGACATCGGCAACATACAACTCCAATTTCATCTTCTCTTCTTCAACTCTTTTCAATTTTTCTTTCAAATACTCGTTTTCTTTTTCAACTAAATTTAACTTCTTGACAAGAATATCTATGTCAGTTGCAATTTCCGGTTCACATACCTCCTAGATAAAAATATCTATGTCAACTTGATGGGCATAATTGTCATAAATATGAAATGCAACAAATAGTTATAAAAGAGAGTATATACCACATCCGAATCATAAACCGGACGAGGGCCGACGAGGACGGATATCAAAACCATGCCACTATGTATAACAAACAACCATATATGTAAGAAAACTATACAAGTAACTATCTAAATCTTACAAACATGATTTTTTTTATAAGAAGGATAAGAACAAGAGGCTCACCAAGGTGGTGCCGGCGACGGGACGGTGCGGGCGATCGACGGTGGTTAGGACGGGGACGGGAAGGCACTAAGTAAACCACACCTACACATGCAAAGTAAGAAGTTAATTTGAGCTCAAATTGCATATAAATCAAATAAACTACCACATATAAATACTCCCAAACTAAAACCCACAAATCACTATACTTATAGAGCATTGCAAGAGCTAATCTAGCAATGAGAGATGAAAGGACAAAGTTGCTAACCTTTGTGAACACTTGGATGGATGGGGTGCCTCCAAATCTTGACAAATTTTGGCAAAAATGGAGGTGAGCTCGAGCAAGGGGAAGAACAAAGGAGAGGAAGAAGGGGAAAAAAAGGGAGGAGTGTGCTCGGGCTGGCCGAAGGGTTCATGTAGGGGATCTTTAGTCCCGGTTCGTGACACGAACCGGGACTAAAGGTGAGCCTATAGTCCCGGTTCGTGCCACGAACCGGGACTAAAGGTGATCGTGGGGCCCCAGGTTGACACCAGCCTGCCACCACCCCTTTAGTCCCGGTTCGTGTTACGAACCGGGACTAAAGGTCCGGAACGAACCGGGACTAAAGGTCCGGAACGAACCGGGACTAATGATGCCCGTCCCGAACCGGGACTAATTGTGACATTAGTGCTGGTTCAAAACCAGACCGGGACTAATGCTTTGGACAAAAGGTCTGTTTTCTACTAGTGCTTAATAACTAATAAAATTGGCATGGTATTGATATTAAAATTGCCACCTGATAATTTTGATATAGATACGGTGGTAACTTTGGTCCGAACACAATGAAAAATTTCTTTGTTATGGGATGACAACAAATCCATCTTAAAAGTTGACATTTAGTGGGTAATGAAGTTTTCATTGTGTTGATATTAAAGTTGCCACATGTAAAATAAATATGCGGGAAAATTCTGATCTATTGATCTTCAATTATGACAAATAATAAAAATTACATCTAGATTCGTAGACTACCTACCGACGACTACAAGCATTGAAGTGAGCCAAAGGCGCGCCGCCGTCATCGCCCCTCCCTCCCACATGGTAACTTTAATGCCAACACGATGACTAGCTAACTAGACAACAATAAAATGTCAACTTCATTTATTGTGGAGGTAAATACACTAGAAGTGTCTAAAGTTTCGATGCACGGTCACTTTAGTTTCTAAACTTATAAAATACATGAAATTAGTGCTCGAACTTGACATAGCATGCAAATACTTTCCATGTTATGAACTTTCAACTTGTGAGGATGACATCTTAAAGCATAACAATTAAGTTGGGTTAATTCAATATGATAGTTCTTCTAACATCATACTCTAAAAGTTGCCGGCATCCTTGTTACTCTTAGCATATGCCTATGATCAGGGAAACATAACCATCATACAACAGTTGAGCTAGTCCTAGAGGCAACACTAGGAATCCAGTTTTACCATTTATAACTCTACACATTCTTATGAGTTTTCCTCTGAATCACATATTCAAAAATCATAGCAGTTATAGCATAGAGTATAAACTTGGAAATAAATAATAAAATTATTATTGCCTCTAGGGCATATTTTCAACATGCATGACATCCACCTAGGAGATGATATTGTTTGGAAGCACTCAAATAGTAGGATCTACTCGGCGACCACCGCATATAAGGCGCAATTTCTTGGATTGATGCATCCCACCATTGACCACATGGTTTGGAAAGTGTGGGCACCTCCTAAAGTTAATTTTTTGCGTGCTTGGCTTTGCAAGATTGTATTTGGACCGACGATCTGTTGGAGAGGCGTGGTTTGCCAAATTGTGGCCTTTGCCCGCTTTGCAAAACGAAGCAAGAAACGGATGCCCATATATTCTTCAAATGTCACTACATCCTTAGGATTTGGAGATTGATCATACAAAAGTTTGGTCTTGTGCACATGGACACCTCCAGTTGGCACCTTGAGGGCTCCGTTCTCGAGTAGTGGGATAAACGAACCGACAAGCAAAACCCCAATAGACGTGCTTTGGCCTCCCTCATCATACATATCTCTTGGACAATTTGGAACAAGAGAAAAGCTAGGGTCTTCCACCGCAGGAGTGCGCCGACTCCTATCTTTCTAAATATCATCTTAGATGAGGCCAAACTTTGGGTTACCGCGGGTGCTAAAAAGCTAGGGCAGATTATATCGCATAATTAGTTGTTATGCCGTAAATATGGGTCGTTTGTAAAACTCTATTCTCTCCTTACTTAATGGATGGAGCAAATCTTATGTCTTCATTTAAAAAAAAGGCGGGAACTCTAATCAGCCATTCAAACCCTAATGAGCAGATGACCCCCTCTCTTATCCATCATTAAGGTGAAAACTTCTGGACTCCCAACGCCAGAATCGATCATGACAAAGAAAACAACAAGCAGAAGGATTACGATTCCGGTGGCCAGGTTTTTCTTCTCCGAAACACGAGTGTCATCTACACATCAACACATGTACCTCTCGTGCTTTTGAGCAATTAGTCAGACTGGTTGGCAATGAAAGCGTGTTTGCTTCAAAAGATAATTAAACATGCGGTTCAAGTACACTCAGATCAAGAAAAAAAATATCGGCTGCTGATCTTATGAACCGAATACTTCTTAATACAAATCTGATACGCGTTCATAGAACCTCGGAACTCTTAACCGTGATGCTATATGCATACATTCGTGGATTGAAATAACTGGTCCATACATAAACTGAACGGGGACGTATTTTACCAGTTGTGCGAAATTTAGGAAACTGTTCAGGTCGCACTCTTGCCAGGTGGACACCTTGGAGGTGAGGAACATGGAGGAACTACACAAGGATGTTTCGGCGGACATGGTTTAGAGCAGCCCTTCTTGCCGCTTGGATAGCCTGCACATGGATCCAAAATCATAGTATAATTGTACAAGCATCTAATACCATAACCCAAAAAATGATATAGTTAACCTGTTAAAATACATTAACAATTCGGTTAAATGTATTCCGAACAACTTTGAGATTATAATACAGTTGAAAGCATATGGTGTAATCAAATGGAATATTCATATATGCATATTAAACCAAAAGAAAATTCAATACACGCCAACAAATCGGGCCTAAATTTTTTATGTACCGTTTTTTATGAAACATAGGTTGTTGCACATTCATATAGATGGCCAACCCCTTTTACGAGGAAATTAGACTGAAAACCATACAAGAACAAGAGAGTAAAACCCTGACTACAGAGATAACAACCTAGCAAAAGTAGACCTGGACGACCAAACAGTCACACCATCACCCTAGCACCGCCATCCCGTGAAGCACGAGCATCACACTCCATTATCACAAGCTAGCTACCGCTGCCAAACACTTCCACCACCTACGTCGGTGTGAACTAAGTTTTTCGACAACACGAGGGAGAACAATTACATGGGCATACTCACATCAACCCCATCGGGACAAAGCTTTTGATGGCCGCCACGCCTTACGGAATCCTACCGGCGTACTCTGGCCAGGCCAGTAGCATTCTTGTCGTCTCAAACCTGGTCGGCCAGTGGCAGAGCTAGATGGTAGACAGGGTAGGCCATGGCCAGCCCTGAATTTTTCCAATAGCATTTACATCATAGAAAAAGGTTATATTTTTTAAAAAAAAATATGTGAACATTCTTATTGTTGGCCCGTCCTAATCCGTTGGGCTGGATCCGCCACTGTGGTCGGCCATGGTTCAGTGGAGAGGATACAAACAAACCTAGAATGGTTATTGAGACACCAAGCAGTCAATATTAATGACTTCACTGATCTTCGTTAATTGCACAGACATGAGGACAAATTGGGCTTATGAAAAGCTAAACTGGCTATTAGAAACACCACGATCAACTTTAACGCTACATATAAACGCCGTGGTGGCGTCGACGGATGGCCGGACTGGCAAGAATGATGCGGATTTCTCTCTTGAAGATGGGACAGCGGTTCGATGATGATGGCGGCTTATAAAACGTGTGCATGTGGTATACGCTTTAGGTCTGCTTCACCGGGTGTGCGTTCCGATACGTTATATGGATGGATCGGCGACGACATCGGTTATAGATATGTGGGAGTGAGAGCACTCCACATTATTAAGTTTGTAGGTGTGAGTGGAGGCTTCGGGTGGCTTGATGTATGTTCTTGTCAGACCTTACTGGAATAATTAATAAAGATGGCTGCATGCATCAATTGATGCAGAGGCCGGGGGTTTAACCTCCTTTAAAAAAAAAAAAAAAAAAAAAGCACGCCAGCGCCAAGTAATTGAACTTGCATGTGTAAGCTCGCATACTGCAAAGGAATTAATATTTCATGAATTGCGCATAAGCAAAACAAGTTTAAATTCAAATATGTTTTAATCTGAATTTAAAATATTCAAATATGGTCAACCTTTATATATACAGAAATTAGATAAAATTTGTGACACAATGAAAAAATAATCAAGTTAAAACAAGTAAAAACATAAAAGATATAAAGAAAACAAAAACAGAACTATTTCTGTAAAAGAAACTAAAACAGAAAAGAAAAAAATCCATCCTAACGGACAGGGGCTACGTGGCAAGCTGTGAGTGGCCGAGTGGTGTGCGCGTTTGAGCTAAACGGACGGATGGCCGCTAATTAACAGAAAACAATTCAGCTAAACTAAACCGAGGAAAAACCGGCCGGTTCATTTAAAATAAACCGAAGGGGTACGCCGTTCTAATCTATGCCATTGATTTTAGATCTAACAGAGGAGATCGAGTGGGGCTTACAACGGGTCGCCGGCGAGGTCGATGTCGACGGCAGGGGCTCGGGCTCGTTGCGGGCGGCGTCTCCGGTGGTCCTCCGGCGAAGCAAAGGGCTACGGTCGATGAGTACGACGACGGCGATTCGTCTGGTGGCGCCGGAACGGCTCGGGGACGACGGTGTCAATGGCGGCAAGCTTGTGAGCGGAGGGGGTCTTCCGGTGGTCGTCGGCGAGGGAGTTCCGAGGGGTGTGGGGCTCGGGAGAGTGTTCGGGGAGGTTCAGTGGGACGAGGCGGAGCGTCTGGTGGTGGTGGTTGAGCTCGGGACGGTCGGAGTGGAGCGGGACGAGGCAATGGTGACAGTGGCGGAGCTCTGCTCTGGCGAGCAATTGAGAGCAGAGGAGATGGTCGGGCGAGGGGAACTCGAGCGGAACGAGGTGCGGGGGTCCTCCTTTTATAGGGGGGGCTCGACTTGGGGCAGGGTCAGCGTCTGCGCTCGGATTCGAGGAGATCCGGCGAATCTCCGGTGAGGGAAAGAAATCGGCGAGGGAAAGGAAGGAGGCGACCGACGGGATTCGCGGTCAGGCAGTGGGTCCACGGGGTCAGAGAGAGAAAGAGAGGGGCGACGCGATCGGGCACCGATTCGAAAAGAAATCGGATCCAGCGAGGGAATCCTGGGCCGGGCACTATTCCGTCTGGGCTTCGTTTCGTTTCCGTTTAAAAGAACTTTTTCCTATTTTTCAAAAACACAAAATAAAAATATGAAAAGGAAAATTAAGATTGGGTCAAATATTGAGGTATTATATACCAAAATGATCAGCAAAATAAATTACATCTGATGAACATTTTTAAACGGCCAAAATAAATACTTCAGAGAAAATTATTTTCAGAAAAATGCCTTATTTGATTTGTTTCCTTTTGCAAATATTTTTTCAAATGCCCCCCTAAGTTTTAGGGTTCAAATATTTCTCAAAATGCCCCTGGTTTGGAGGGTCCTGTTCCTCCTCTCATATTTTTAATATTTGACAGGGGAATTTGAATTCATTCAAACTTTTAAAATAGAGCCAAAATGAAATGATTTCCAAAAGAATATTTCAGAAGTTTTCAAATCCACTTTTCAAATCCTTTTATTTGAAGAAGTCATGTCATCTTCTCTCATTGATCTGAATTGGATGAATTTGAAATCAAACACAAAGGGAAAGTTATTTTATTCCCTCTCATTCAAAAGTTTCAAAAAAGTTTCAAATGTCACTCAATTTTCAATCACTCAATCAAACAATCAATCATTCTAATAATTATAACATTCCAAAATTTGGGATGTTACAAACCTACCACACTTAAAATGAATCTCGTCCTCGAGATTCGAAAAGGGCTAGGAAGAAAAGGTTAGGGTTTGGGGGTCTCCTAGCAAATCCATTGACCTGAAAGTGTGGGGCTACCACACTTAAAATGAGAGTTACAGGTCCCTCAATATCATGACAATCCTCTGGGGTCCTTGGCAATATTTGTCTCCTCACATTCTTCGCAGTAACTCCTTTGGTGATGCTCTTAATAACACTTCCTTCAAATTCCAATGTTTCCTTGGTCAAAACAAAGTTCTTTCGTTACTAGGTCTTCTTATCTGACAAGTCTCGTGATCATTCTAATTAACTTATCGATGATCTCCTGGTGGTCTACCATTAGTGGTTATCCTGCAGTGGAATGGGTCTGGCTTCATCCTCACCGTAAAAATCCTACGTTTGGCAACAACTGCCATGTACAAGGGGTCTTCATCATACCATTCTAGGGCTTAAACAAAAGCTTCAAAGAACGTCGTCTCTTTACTATGGGTAAGTCACTCAGATTTACCATTCCGAATAGCAAGAGAATGATAAGAGTAAGTCGTCATGGTGGCCAAGCCATGTCGCACTGAAATCATTACCTTGTATAAGGTTTAGTGATCTCGTATTGTAACACTTGGGCTTCCTCACAAGCGTTGCAGAAATTCTCTTGTCCACGAACGAAGTTCGGATAAATCCATTGATTCTGCAAGCTGAACAAAAACATCTATTGTTTCTTCACGACTCTCAGGTTTACGTATGCTCCTAAGAAAACGTCTGCTGAACAGTCATAACTTCTTCCAAGTTCCTTCCTTCATAAAGGTAGTGCTTGATCTGTATCAATTCTGAGGTCTGGGGGGGGGGGGGGGGGTTGTGGGCTCACTCGAATACTTGAACATCTTTAGCTCACCCTTGGGGTTACTATCGTTTCATATTCCAACATTACTTCAATTCATTCCATCATATCTCCGGGGTAATAAATCACAGACTTATTCTGGTTACATACTCCATTCCGTGGAATTTCATTTTCCTTTCCATTGGTTTGTTTACCCTTAGGTGTTGGTTCATCATAATCATTCCTTCCTTTCTTCCTTATTCTATTATCAAAATTCCAACTTCAAAAGTACTTGTTGCAAATGTTGTCATCCACATAGTTTGATATGGTCCAGCATTACCTTCAGCTGTATTTTTTTGAATCCAGACTCTTTGGCATGAACGGTACATTCTTATTCCTTGGATCATGTGGTTTTACCGGTTACTACCACACTTAAAATGAAATGTACATATGCCTGCATAGACCATATTTTCTCATATCCTCGAAAATGGTCGGAGATCTTTGTTCATAGAGTAACAACTCATACAATTCACATGACAATAAATTCTATTATTTCATGAAGTTATTACAATCTCTGGGACTTCCGTTGCATAATCCAACTTCATAACCTCAAGAAAGATAAGAGTGCTTCCTATTACATTTATTACTTCCAAAACTCCAAACTACTCATGTTTAGCCTTCTTCTCCGGGCAGGCATAGGAGTAGTGTCCTGTCTTGTTGCACCGATGACAAGTGATGTGGCTCAGATCTTTCCGTGTAGAAAACTACGGAGTCCTCTTCTTCTTCTTGGGTTGGGTTCCTTTCCTGATGCTTGGCTCATACCTCTTGCAAAAGCAATGTGGCCTCTCCAAGCTACAATGCAAACATCTGATGCCTCCGCTTACTTGTTCTTTCTTCGTGTCCAGGTTGATCATTCCTTCTATCGCCTGAGGATCATATTGCACTTCTTCTGTCGAGAAGTCTCCCAGATACTCGTTTGGACAATCCTGAGAGATATGTCCTTCTTCTCCACATGAATAACATGACTTGGTATCTACGATTGGGTCTGGTATATCTCCCATCTTCATGGGTTCTTCTAACTTTTTCCCGAGGACTTCTTTCATTGCTTCCTTCTCCTGCTTCATGACTTCTTGTACCTTGGGGTATATTTGACATTGTGCCGGAAAATGAGTGATTCCTTCACACAGGAAACATGTCACCTGCCCAGTTGGGCATTCCTCAGCTGGGTGATTTTCTTCACAATGAGGGCATCCATCCTTGTGTTCTTCCTGAGTGTGTCCTATCTCTCCACATATTTTGCATGCACAAATCCCCTTTACACCATTGCAACGGGGTTTCTGGGTGTTGGTGACAGCATGAGATTTTCGTAGAGTCACCCTGAATTCTTCCTAGGTGATTGTTTCTTGCCTTCCATGGATATCTTCATGCATCTTCCACCAAGATGCAGCACCTTCTGCAAAGTACCGAAGAGCATAGTGGACCATCTCGTTCCTTGCAACATGGTTACTCCTTAGGTGATCCTCCATGTTCTGAATCCATTCTTCCGTCTCCAACCGAGTCATCGATCCAGAATACACGAGTCCAGCTTCATTCATCATCTATTGGGTTCAAGGTTTTGGCGATGAGATGGGTAAGAGAGAGAGAGGGAGGGGATACAAACAACTCAAAGACACAAAACATCAAAACTCAAGTCCACACGTTCATAAAGTTCAATCAACACTATAGTATCGCCACCCACATAAGGTTGGTATGGTCGATCACTCAAATCGCAAAGACGTTCATCTTTATTTCTCTCATGGTGGGGCTACTACTAAGCTGGTCTATAGCATGTCTTCGTCTTCAATGGGCTTCTTCTGGTCATGCTTGATCTTCTCAAGTTCTTCGGCTAGATTATCCCTGTTGATGCGGAGTTTCCGATGTCGTCCCTGTAGTTCCAGGAGTTGGTTCTTGAGCTCCTGGATTTCAACATCACCAGCATGTGCCATGGCCTGACTGTTCTTCAAGTCTTGACGAAGCTTCTGAATCTTAGGATCATGCTTCTTCAGATTGATTACCTTTAGCTTCTCGGTCTTGAGGTCCTCATGAAGTGCTTCCTGCTCAAATAAGGCTGCGAGAAGGTCCATTTGAAGTTTCTTGACGTACTCCTCCAGTTCTTGATTATACACCAGTACAGGTGAACACTTCCTCTTCTGTTCGTCTGTCAGGATGATGTATGCTCCATCAGGCTTCTGCCATCCGAGCCTTCCAAAATAGTGGGTGCCTAACTCAGCACGATGACGATAGCTCAAGCGTGCAATAGCATCATGGACGGCAGTGTTCATGCCCATGTCACAGTCATGGTTTAATGTGCCATAGTTGATGTCTTCAGTCTTGGGGTCTTCTTTACGTCCAAAAACTTTAGTTCTGATGCCCCAGAATCCAGACTTCCTCTTGTTCACCGTGATCTCAGGTATTGGCAGCTTCATCATCTGCACCAGCTCCATGAGGAATGGGCCTCCGAGAACATCCTCGTAGTCCTCTCTTTTGTTCAGAATGTAGCTCTCCATCTATAGTTTGAAATAAGGAGGGTTCAGTAGAAAAAGAAAATCAAGAGGATACGGGAGTAGTGAAAACAATAGTTGTTCCTATCAAGGTTCCTATTTGTAAGCCATTTCCTAGGGTCACGTCCTACAGTCAACATATGCTCTGATACCATTTCTGTAGCGTCCCGACTCAAAACGAGTCAAGCCTCTGTGTGACCGTGCCATCCCTGGATCAGTATGCTGGCACACACAGTACATCAATGTATATATCAAAGTGCAATCACATGTAATTAACGTAAACTGATATATACCTTAAAATTCTCAGCGGAAACAGTCAAGGGGAGTGGAGTCCCAATAAACACCAACGGCAGGTTGAGTGTAGACCGTAACCCTGAATCATACTCTTACTCATCGTAGAAACTTATCTGCAACATAAGACGTTGCAGCCGTGTAGGTCAGTACATTGAATGTACTGGCAAGATCACAATAAGAGAAAACAGATGATAAGACTATTCTATATGCAATAAAGCTTTGTGGCTCTGTGTGTGAGTTTTTGCATAAAAGCTGATTTTATTTTCTTTTCCTACAACAAAGGAATATCAGGAGTTTTCACTATGGAAATATCTATTATGACATGGTTCCGCCAACCGATGTCTCAATACCCACAAGTATCGAAAGTTGCCCACAATTAGTTATCAGTCTGGTGTTGAGAGTTCAGAGATAGATCCAAGTCCAGAGGCTCAAATTGTCCGTAACCGGGGACACGACTAATCGATTAGGTTTAACTCTGCAGAGTGTTGTGTACTTTACCCACAAGATTCGTTCCCTCCTTTTAAGTCCTCGCACTGCCGGGTGTTTGAGAAAAGGACGAACGAAACATGGTCTTTCAGAGTGTTTCCCTGACTACTGTCAGTGCCCATCCAATCCTAACGTCGACTACATCTCGTAGCACTGCCCAGCCAGAGTCACAACAAAGATCAACCAAGCCAGAGCCCATAATGACTTGTGGCTACACAGGTAAGCTTCCGGGCATGAAGTATTCATCCGTCTCTTTGAGTCTGGGTGAGGCTTTCCGCAAGATGTCATGGCGCTTCTCCATGCATCCCGGCCATCCACTGGTTACACCAGGGTTCCCATCAAATCCATCCCTCACCCAGTAGTGTGTATTGAAAACTTGTTTCTCCAGTCTCGAAGTCTTGAGGTCTTGAAGATGCAGGACTTGAAGATGCCTTCATGAAGTTGTCGTCTTTGACGTAGAGTCCTTCACCTCACACCACTCTCGAACACTCATACCAACCCCGTCTACTTTAGCGTATCATAGCAGTAAGAAAAATAACGTCCCGAGGCTTCAGTAACAAGGTGTGGGTTCCTACCTCATGCATTCTGCTCAAATACAAGAATTCAATAACACTACTGGAGGGATTTGTTGAATGATATCACTACATGCAATAAAACATAGGTATGAAATAGATGGTCAAAGTGAACTTGCCTGGTAGGGTTGATGAAGATAAATATCGCTCTCAGAAAAACTTGATAGAACTATTCATCACTCTCCGATGAAATCTATATAATCAAACATTGCACTCATATAAGAAATCATACTAGCAATCAATACTAACACTCAAAAAGCAACACAAAACCAAACACAAAAGTGTTGTGATGAAGGCAATACTTAAGACAAAAGTTAAAACAACAAAACTTCATCACAACAACCAAATGTAGTTTTCCCAACAAATAAATCCTATTTTCAATAGCAACAAGACATCAACAAAATAAAATCCAACAAAAGTATTTTAGTAAATATTTTTAATAGCAAAAAGAATTACTTTTGAAGAACAAGTGAGAACTATGAACCCAACCGAGTCATCGATCCAGAATACACGAGTCCAGCTTCATTCATCATCTATTGGGTTCAAGGTTTTGGCGATGAGATGGGTAAGAGAGAGAGAGGGAGGGGATACAAACAACTCAAAGACACAAAACATCAAAACTCAAGTCCACACGTTCATAAAGTTCAATCAACACTATAGTATCGCCACCCACATAAGGTTGGTATGGTCGATCACTCAAATCGCAAAGACGTTCATCTTTATTTCTCTCATGGTGGGGCTACTACTAAGCTGGTCTATAGCATGTCTTCGTCTTCAGTGGGCTTCTTCTGGTCATGCTTGATCTTCTCAAGTTCTTCGGCTAGATTATCCCTGTTGATGCGGAGTTTCCGATGTCGTCCCTGTAGTTCCAGGAGTTGGTTCTTGAGCTCCTGGATTTTAACATCACCAGCCTGTGCCATGGCCTGACTGTTCTTCAAGTCTTGACGAAGCTTCTGAATCTCGGGATCATGCTTCTTCAGATTGATTACCTTTAGCTTCTCGGTCTTGAGGTCCTCATGAAGTGCTTCCTGCTCA
The DNA here is from genome assembly GCA_039707655.1 of Elymus sibiricus. Taxonomy (NCBI): domain Eukaryota; kingdom Viridiplantae; phylum Streptophyta; class Magnoliopsida; order Poales; family Poaceae; genus Elymus; species Elymus sibiricus. The sequence continues at coordinate 56,947,748 of CM077665.1, forward strand.
AATAAGGCTGCGAGAAGGTCCATTTGAAGTTTCTTGACGTACTCCTCCAGTTCTTGATTATACACCAGTACAGGTGAACACTTCCTCTTCTGTTCGTCTGTCAGGATGATGTATGCTCCATCAGGCTTCTGCCATCCGAGCCTTCCAAAATAGTGGGTGCCTAACTCAGCACGATGACGATAGCTCAAGCGTGCAATAGCATCATGGACGGCAGTGTTCATGCCCATGTCACAGTCATGGTTTAATGTGCCATAGTTGATGTCTTCAGTCTTGGGGTCTTCTTTACGTCCAAAAACTTTAGTTCTGATGCCCCAGAATCCAGACTTCCTCTTGTTCACCGTGATCTCAGGTATTGGCAGCTTCATCATCTGCACCAGCTCCATGAGGAATGGGCCTCCGAGAACATCCTCGTAGTCCTCTCTTTTGTTCAGAATGTAGCTCTCCATCTATAGTTTGAAATAAGGAGGGTTCAGTAGAAAAAGAAAATCAAGAGGATACGGGAGTAGTGAAAACAATAGTTGTTCCTATCAAGGTTCCTATTTGTAAGCCATTTCCTAGGGTCACGTCCTACAGTCAACATATGCTCTGATACCATTTCTGTAGCGTCCCGACTCAAAACGAGTCAAGCCTCTGTGTGACCGTGCCATCCCTGGATCAGTATGCTGGCACACACAGTACATCAATGTATATATCAAAGTGCAATCACATGTAATTAACGTAAACTGATATATACCTTAAAATTCTCAGCGGAAACAGTCAAGGGGAGTGGAGTCCCAATAAATACCAACGGCAGGTTGAGTGTAGACCGTAACCCTGAATCATACTCTTACTCGTCGTAGAAACTTATCTGCAACATAAGACGTTGCAGCCGTGTAGGTCAGTACATTGAATGTACCGGCAAGATCACAATAAGAGAAAACAGATGATAAGACTATTCTATATGCAATAAAGCTTTGTGGCTCTGTGTGTGAGTTTTTGCATAAAAGCTGATTTTATTTTCTTTTCCTACAACAAAGGAATATCAGGAGTTTTCACTATGGAAATATCTATTATGACATGGTTCCGCCAACCGATGTCTCAATACCCACAAGTATCGAAAGTTGCCCACAATTAGTTATCAGTCTGGTGTTGAGAGTTCAGAGATAGATCCAAGTCCAGAGGCTCAAATTGTCCGTAACCGGGGACACGACTAATCGATTAGGTTTAACTCTGCAAAGTGTTGTGTACTTTACCCACAAGATTCGTTCCCTCCTTTTAAGTCCTCGCATTGCCGGGTGTTTGAGAAAAGGACGAACGAAACATGGTCTTTCAGAGTGTTTCCCTGACTACTGTCAGTGCCCATCCAATCCTAACGTCGACTACATCTCGTAGCACTGCCCAGCCAGAGTCACAACAAAGATCAACCAAGCCAGAGCCCATAATGACTTGTGGCTACACAGGTAAGCTTCCGGGCATGAAGTATTCATCCGTCTCTTTGAGTCTGGGTGAGGCTTTCCGCAAGATGTCATGGCGCTTCTCCATGCATCCCGGCCATCCACTGGTTACTCCAGGGTGCCCATCAAATCCATCCCTCACCCAGTAGTGTGTATTGAAAACTTGTTTCTCCAGTCTCGAAGTCTTGAGGTCTTGAAGATGCAGGACTTGAAGATGCCTTCATGAAGTTGTCGTCTTTGACGTAGAGTCCTTCACCTCACACCACTCTCGAACACTCATACCAACCCTGTCTACTTTAGCGTAGCATAGCAGTAAGAAAAATAACGTCCCGAGGCTTGAGTAACAAGGAGTGGGTTCCTACCTCATGCATTCTGCTCAAATACAAGAATTCAATAACACTACTGGAGGGATTTGTTGAATGATATCACTACATGCAATAAAACATAGGTATGAAATAGATGGTCAAAGTGAACTTGCCTGGTAGGGTTGATGAAGATAAATATCGCTCTCAGAAAAACTTGATAGAACTATTCATCACTCTCCGATGAAATCTATATAATCAAACATTGCACTCATATAAGCAATCATACTAGCAATCAATACTAACACTCAAAAAGCAACACAAAACCAAACACAAAAGTGTTGTGATGAAGGCAATACTTAAGACAAAAGTTAAAACAACAAAACTTCATCACAACAACCAAATGTAGTTTTCCCAACAAATAAATCCTATTTTCAATAGCAACAAGACATCAACAAAATAAAATCCAACAAAAGTATTTTAGTAAATATTTTTAATAGCAAAAAGAATTACTTTTGAAGAACAAGTGAGAACTATGAACCCAACCGAGTCATCGATCCAGAATACACGAGTCCAGCTTCATTCATCATCTATTGGGTTCAAGGTTTTGGCGATGAGATGGGTAAGAGAGAGAGAGGGAGGGGATACAAACAACTCAAAGACACAAAACATCAAAACTCAAGTCCACACGTTCATAAAGTTCAATCAACACTATAGTATCGCCACCCACATAAGGTTGGTATGGTCGATCACTCAAATCGCAAAGACGTTCATCTTTATTTCTCTCATGGTGGGGCTACTACTAAGCTGGTCTATAGCATGTCTTCGTCTTCAGTGGGCTTCTTCTGGTCATGCTTGATCTTCTCAAGTTCTTCGGCTAGATTATCCCTGTTGATGCGGAGTTTCCGATGTCGTCCCTGTAGTTCCAGGAGTTGGTTCTTGAGCTCCTGGATTTTAACATCACCAGCCTGTGCCATGGCCTGACTGTTCTTCAAGTCTTGACGAAGCTTCTGAATCTCGGGATCATGCTTCTTCAGATTGATTACCTTTAGCTTCTCGGTCTTGAGGTCCTCATGAAGTGCTTCCTGCTCAAATAAGGCTGCGAGAAGGTCCATTTGAAGTTTCTTGACGTACTCCTCCAGTTCTTGATTATACACCAGTACAGGTGAACACTTCCTCTTCTGTTCGTCTGTCAGGATGATGTATGCTCCATCAGGCTTCTGCCATCCGAGCCTTCCAAAATAGTGGGTGCCTAACTCAGCACGATGACGATAGCTCAAGCGTGCAATAGCATCATGGACGGCAGTGTTCATGCCCATGTCACAGTCATGGTTTAATGTGCCATAGTTGATGTCTTCAGTCTTGGGGTCTTCTTTACGTCCAAAAACTTTAGTTCTGATGCCCCAGAATCCAGACTTCCTCTTGTTCACCGTGATCTCAGGTATTGGCAGCTTCATCATCTGCACCAGCTCCATGAGGAATGGGCCTCCGAGAACATCCTCGTAGTCCTCTCTTTTGTTCAGAATGTAGCTCTCCATCTATAGTTTGAAATAAGGAGGGTTCAGTAGAAAAAGAAAATCAAGAGGATACGGGAGTAGTGAAAACAATAGTTGTTCCTATCAAGGTTCCTATTTGTAAGCCATTTCCTAGGGTCACGTCCTACAGTCAACATATGCTCTGATACCATTTCTGTAGCGTCCCGACTCAAAACGAGTCAAGCCTCTGTGTGACCGTGCCATCCCTGGATCAGTATGCTGGCACACACAGTACATCAATGTATATATCAAAGTGCAATCACATGTAATTAACGTAAACTGATATATACCTTAAAATTCTCAGCGGAAACAGTCAAGGGGAGTGGAGTCCCAATAAACACCAACGGCAGGTTGAGTGTAGACCGTAACCCTGAATCATACTCTTACTCGTCGTAGAAACTTATCTGCAACATAAGACGTTGCAGCCGTGTAGGTCAGTACATTGAATGTACCGGCAAGATCACAATAAGAGAAAACAGATGATAAGACTATTCTATATGCAATAAAGCTTTGTGGCTCTGTGTGTGAGTTTTTGCATAAAAGCTGATTTTATTTTCTTTTCCTACAACAAAGGAATATCAGGAGTTTTCACTATGGAAATATCTATTATGACATGGTTCCGCCAACCGATGTCTCAATACCCACAAGTATCGAAAGTTGCCCACAATTAGTTATCAGTCTGGTGTTGAGAGTTCAGAGATAGATCCAAGTCCAGAGGCTCAAATTGTCCGTAACCGGGGACACGACTAATCGATTAGGTTTAACTCTGCAGAGTGTTGTGTACTTTACCCACAAGATTCGTTCCCTCCTTTTAAGTCCTCGCACTGCCGGGTGTTTGAGAAAAGGACGAACGAAACATGGTCTTTCAGAGTGTTTCCCTGACTACTGTCAGTGCCCATCCAATCCTAACGTCGACTACATCTCGTAGCACTGCCCAGCCAGAGTCACAACAAAGATCAACCAAGCCAGAGCCCATAATGACTTGTGGCTACACAGGTAAGCTTCCGGGCATGAAGTATTCATCCGTCTCTTTGAGTCTGGGTGAGGCTTTCCGCAAGATGTCATGGCGCTTCTCCATGCATCCCGGCCATCCACTGGTTACTCCAGGGTGCCCATCAAATCCATCCCTCACCCAGTAGTGTGTATTGAAAACTTGTTTCTCCAGTCTCGAAGTCTTGAGGTCTTGAAGATGCAGGACTTGAAGATGCCTTCATGAAGTTGTCGTCTTTGACGTAGAGTCCTTCACCTCACACCACTCTCGAACACTCATACCAACCCCGTCTACTTTAGCGTAGCATAGCAGTAAGAAAAATAACGTCCCGAGGCTTCAGTAACAAGGAGTGGGTTCCTACCTCATGCATTCTGCTCAAATACAAGAATTCAATAACACTACTGGAGGGATTTGTTGAATGATATCACTACATGCAATAAAACATAGGTATGAAATAGATGGTCAAAGTGAACTTGCCTGGTAGGGTTGATGAAGATAAATATCGCTCTCAGAAAAACTTGATAGAACTATTCATCACTCTCCGATGAAATCTATATAATCAAACATTGCACTCATATAAGCAATCATACTAGCAATCAATACTAACACTCAAAAAGCAACACAAAACCAAACACAAAAGTGTTGTGATGAAGGCAATACTTAAGACAAAAGTTAAAACAACAAAACTTCATCACAACAACCAAATGTAGTTTTCCCAACAAATAAATCCTATTTTCAATAGCAACAAGACATCAACAAAATAAAATCCAACAAAAGTATTTTAGTAAATATTTTTAATAGCAAAAAGAATTACTTTTGAAGAACAAGTGAGAACTATGAACCCAACCGAGTCATCGATCCAGAATACACGAGTCCAGCTTCATTCATCATCTATTGGGTTCAAGGTTTTGGCGATGAGATGGGTAAGAGAGAGAGAGGGAGGGGATACAAACAACTCAAAGACACAAAACATCAAAACTCAAGTCCACACGTTCATAAAGTTCAATCAACACTATAGTATCGCCACCCACATAAGGTTGGTATGGTCGATCACTCAAATCGCAAAGACGTTCATCTTTATTTCTCTCATGGTGGGGCTACTACTAAGCTGGTCTATAGCATGTCTTCGTCTTCAGTGGGCTTCTTCTGGTCATGCTTGATCTTCTCAAGTTCTTCGGCTAGATTATCCCTGTTGATGCGGAGTTTCCGATGTCGTCCCTGTAGTTCCAGGAGTTGGTTCTTGAGCTCCTGGATTTTAACATCACCAGCCTGTGCCATGGCCTGACTGTTCTTCAAGTCTTGACGAAGCTTCTGAATCTCGGGATCATGCTTCTTCAGATTGATTACCTTTAGCTTCTCGGTCTTGAGGTCCTCATGAAGTGCTTCCTGCTCAAATAAGGCTGCGAGAAGGTCCATTTGAAGTTTCTTGACGTACTCCTCCAGTTCTTGATTATACACCAGTACAGGTGAACACTTCCTCTTCTGTTCGTCTGTCAGGATGATGTATGCTCCATCAGGCTTCTGCCATCCGAGCCTTCCAAAATAGTGGGTGCCTAACTCAGCACGATGACGATAGCTCAAGCGTGCAATAGCATCATGGACGGCAGTGTTCATGCCCATGTCACAGTCATGGTTTAATGTGCCATAGTTGATGTCTTCAGTCTTGGGGTCTTCTTTACGTCCAAAAACTTTAGTTCTGATGCCCCAGAATCCAGACTTCCTCTTGTTCACCGTGATCTCAGGTATTGGCAGCTTCATCATCTGCACCAGCTCCATGAGGAATGGGCCTCCGAGAACATCCTCGTAGTCCTCTCTTTTGTTCAGAATGTAGCTCTCCATCTATAGTTTGAAATAAGGAGGGTTCAGTAGAAAAAGAAAATCAAGAGGATACGGGAGTAGTGAAAACAATAGTTGTTCCTATCAAGGTTCCTATTTGTAAGCCATTTCCTAGGGTCACGTCCTACAGTCAACATATGCTCTGATACCATTTCTGTAGCGTCCCGACTCAAAACGAGTCAAGCCTCTGTGTGACCGTGCCATCCCTGGATCAGTATGCTGGCACACACAGTACATCAATGTATATATCAAAGTGCAATCACATGTAATTAACGTAAACTGATATATACCTTAAAATTCTCAGCGGAAACAGTCAAGGGGAGTGGAGTCCCAATAAACACCAACGGCAGGTTGAGTGTAGACCGTAACCCTGAATCATACTCTTACTCGTCGTAGAAACTTATCTGCAACATAAGACGTTGCAGCCGTGTAGGTCAGTACATTGAATGTACCGGCAAGATCACAATAAGAGAAAACAGATGATAAGACTATTCTATATGCAATAAAGCTTTGTGGCTCTGTGTGTGAGTTTTTGCATAAAAGCTGATTTTATTTTCTTTTCCTACAACAAAGGAATATCAGGAGTTTTCACTATGGAAATATCTATTATGACATGGTTCCGCCAACCGATGTCTCAATACCCACAAGTATCGAAAGTTGCCCACAATTAGTTATCAGTCTGGTGTTGAGAGTTCAGAGATAGATCCAAGTCCAGAGGCTCAAATTGTCCGTAACCGGGGACACGACTAATCGATTAGGTTTAACTCTGCAAAGTGTTGTGTACTTTACCCACAAGATTCGTTCCCTCCTTTTAAGTCCTCGCACTGCCGGGTGTTTGAGAAAAGGACGAACGAAACATGGTCTTTCAGAGTGTTTCCCTGACTACTGTCAGTGCCCATCCAATCCTAACGTCGACTACATCTCGTAGCACTGCCCAGCCAGAGTCACAACAAAGATCAACCAAGCCAGAGCCCATAATGACTTGTGGCTACACAGGTAAGCTTCCGGGCATGAAGTATTCATCCGTCTCTTTGAGTCTGGGTGAGGCTTTCCGCAAGATGTCATGGCGCTTCTCCATGCATCCCGGCCATCCACTGGTTACTCCAGGGTGCCCATCAAATCCATCCCTCACCCAGTAGTGTGTATTGAAAACTTGTTTCTCCAGTCTCGAAGTCTTGAGGTCTTGAAGATGCAGGACTTGAAGATGCCTTCATGAAGTTGTCGTCTTTGACGTAGAGTCCTTCACCTCACACCACTCTCGAATACTCATACCAACCCCGTCTACTTTAGCGTAGCATAGCAGTAAGAAAAATAACGTCCTGAGGCTTCAGTAACAAGGAGTGGGTTCCTACCTCATGCATTCTGCTCAAATACAAGAATTCAATAACACTACTGGAGGGATTTGTTGAATGATATCACTACATGCAATAAAACATAGGTATGAAATAGATGGTCAAAGTGAACTTGCCTGGTAGGGTTGATGAAGATAAATATCGCTCTCAGAAAAACTTGATAGAACTATTCATCACTCTCCGATGAAATCTATATAATCAAACATTGCACTCATATAAGCAATCATACTAGCAATCAATACTAACACTCAAAAAGCAACACAAAACCAAACACAAAAGTGTTGTGATGAAGGCAATACTTAAGACAAAAGTTAAAACAACAAAACTTCATCACAACAACCAAATGTAGTTTTCCCAACAAATAAATCCTATTTTCAATAGCAACAAGACATCAACAAAATAAAATCCAACAAAAGTATTTTAGTAAATATTTTTAATAGCAAAAAGAATTACTTTTGAAGAACAAGTGAGAACTATGAACCCAACCGAGTCATCGATCCAGAATACACGAGTCCAGCTTCATTCATCATCTATTGGGTTCAAGGTTTTTGCGATGAGATGGGTAAGAGAGAGAGAGGGAGGGGATACAAACAACTCAAAGACACAAAACATCAAAACTCAAGTCCACACGTTCATAAAGTTCAATCAACACTATAGTATCGCCACCCACATAAGGTTGGTATGGTCGATCACTCAAATCGCAAAGACGTTCATCTTTATTTCTCTCATGGTGGGGCTACTACTAAGCTGGTCTATAGCATGTCTTCGTCTTCAGTGGGCTTCTTCTGGTCATGCTTGATCTTCTCAAGTTCTTCGGCTAGATTATCCCTGTTGATGCGGAGTTTCCGATGTCGTCCCTGTAGTTCCAGGAGTTGGTTCTTGAGCTCCTGGATTTTAACATCACCAGCCTGTGCCATGGCCTGACTGTTCTTCAAGTCTTGACGAAGCTTCTGAATCTCGGGATCATGCTTCTTCAGATTGATTACCTTTAGCTTCTCGGTCTTGAGGTCCTCATGAAGTGCTTCCTGCTCAAATAAGGCTGCGAGAAGGTCCATTTGAAGTTTCTTGACGTACTCCTCCAGTTCTTGATTATACACCAGTACAGGTGAACACTTCCTCTTCTGTTCGTCTGTCAGGATGATGTATGCTCCATCAGGCTTCTGCCATCCGAGCCTTCCAAAATAGTGGGTGCCTAACTCAGCACGATGACGATAGCTCAAGCGTGCAATAGCATCATGGACGGCAGTGTTCATGCCCATGTCACAGTCATGGTTTAATGTGCCATAGTTGATGTCTTCAGTCTTGGGGTCTTCTTTACGTCCAAAAACTTTAGTTCTGATGCCCCAGAATCCAGACTTCCTCTTGTTCACCGTGATCTCAGGTATTGGCAGCTTCATCATCTGCACCAGCTCCATGAGGAATGGGCCTCCGAGAACATCCTCGTAGTCCTCTCTTTTGTTCAGAATGTAGCTCTCCATCTATAGTTTGAAATAAGGAGGGTTCAGTAGAAAAAGAAAATCAAGAGGATACGGGAGTAGTGAAAACAATAGTTGTTCCTATCAAGGTTCCTATTTGTAAGCCATTTCCTAGGGTCACGTCCTACAGTCAACATATGCTCTGATACCATTTCTGTAGCGTCCCGACTCAAAACGAGTCAAGCCTCTGTGTGACCGTGCCATCCCTGGATCAGTATGCTGGCACACACAGTACATCAATGTATATATCAAAGTGCAATCACATGTAATTAACGTAAACTGATATATACCTTAAAATTCTTAGCGGAAACAGTCAAGGGGAGTGGAGTCCCAATAAACACCAACGGCAGGTTGAGTGTAGACCGTAACCCTGAATCATACTCTTACTCGTCGTAGAAACTTATCTGCAACATAAGACGTTGCAGCCGTGTAGGTCAGTACATTGAATGTACCGGCAAGATCACAATAAGAGAAAACAGATGATAAGACTATTCTATATGCAATAAAGCTTTGTGGCTCTGTGTGTGAGTTTTTGCATAAAAGCTGATTTTATTTTCTTTTCCTACAACAAAGGAATATCAGGAGTTTTCACTATGGAAATATCTATTATGACATGGTTCCGCCAACCGATGTCTCAATACCCACAAGTATCGAAAGTTGCCCACAATTAGTTATCAGTCTGGTGTTGAGAGTTCAGAGATAGATCCAAGTCCAGAGGCTCAAATTGTCCGTAACCGGGGACACGACTAATCGATTAGGTTTAACTCTGCAAAGTGTTGTGTACTTTACCCACAAGATTCGTTCCCTCCTTTTAAGTCCTCGCACTGCCGGGTGTTTGAGAAAAGGACGAACGAAACATGGTCTTTCAGAGTGTTTCCCTGACTACTGTCAGTGCCCATCCAATCCTAACGTCGACTACATCTCGTAGCACTGCCCAGCCAGAGTCACAACAAAGATCAACCAAGCCAGAGCCCATAATGACTTGTGGCTACACAGGTAAGCTTCCGGGCATGAAGTATTCATCCGTCTCTTTGAGTCTGGGTGAGGCTTTCCGCAAGATGTCATGGCGCTTCTCCATGCATCCCGGCCATCCACTGGTTACTCCAGGGTGCCCATCAAATCCATCCCTCACCCAGTAGTGTGTATTGAAAACTTGTTTCTCCAGTCTCGAAGTCTTGAGGTCTTGAAGATGCAGGACTTGAAGATGCCTTCATGAAGTTGTCGTCTTTGACGTAGAGTCCTTCACCTCACACCACTCTCGAATACTCATACCAACCCCGTCTACTTTAGCGTAGCATAGCAGTAAGAAAAATAACGTCCTGAGGCTTCAGTAACAAGGAGTGGGTTCCTACCTCATGCATTCTGCTCAAATACAAGAATTCAATAACACTACTGGAGGGATTTGTTGAATGATATCACTACATGCAATAAAACATAGGTATGAAATAGATGGTCAAAGTGAACTTGCCTGGTAGGGTTGATGAAGATAAATATCGCTCTCAGAAAAACTTGATAGAACTATTCATCACTCTCCGATGAAATCTATATAATCAAACATTGCACTCATATAAGCAATCATACTAGCAATCAATACTAACACTCAAAAAGCAACACAAAACCAAACACAAAAGTGTTGTGATGAAGGCAATACTTAAGACAAAAGTTAAAACAACAAAACTTCATCACAACAACCAAATGTAGTTTTCCCAACAAATAAATCCTATTTTCAATAGCAACAAGACATCAACAAAATAAAATCCAACAAAAGTATTTTAGTAAATATTTTTAATAGCAAAAAGAATTACTTTTGAAGAACAAGTGAGAACTATGAACCCAACCGAGTCATCGATCCAGAATACACGAGTCCAGCTTCATTCATCATCTATTGGGTTCAAGGTTTTGGCGATGAGATGGGTAAGAGAGAGAGAGGGAGGGGATACAAACAACTCAAAGACACAAAACATCAAAACTCAAGTCCACACGTTCATAAAGTTCAATCAACACTATAGTATCGCCACCCACATAAGGTTGGTATGGTCGATCACTCAAATCGCAAAGACGTTCATCTTTATTTCTCTCATGGTGGGGCTACTACTAAGCTGGTCTATAGCATGTCTTCGTCTTCAGTGGGCTTCTTCTGGTCATGCTTGATCTTCTCAAGTTCTTCGGCTAGATTATCCCTGTTGATGCGGAGTTTCCGATGTCGTCCCTGTAGTTCCAGGAGTTGGTTCTTGAGCTCCTGGATTTTAACATCACCAGCCTGTGCCATGGCCTGACTGTTCTTCAAGTCTTGACGAAGCTTCTGAATCTCGGGATCATGCTTCTTCAGATTGATTACCTTTAGCTTCTCGGTCTTGAGGTCCTCATGAAGTGCTTCCTGCTCAAATAAGGCTGCGAGAAGGTCCATTTGAAGTTTCTTGACGTACTCCTCCAGTTCTTGATTATACACCAGTACAGGTGAACACTTCCTCTTCTGTTCGTCTGTCAGGATGATGTATGCTCCATCAGGCTTCTGCCATCCGAGCCTTCCAAAATAGTGGGTGCCTAACTCAGCACGATGACGATAGCTCAAGCGTGCAATAGCATCATGGACGGCAGTGTTCATGCCCATGTCACAGTCATGGTTTAATGTGCCATAGTTGATGTCTTCAGTCTTGGGGTCTTCTTTACGTCCAAAAACTTTAGTTCTGATGCCCCAGAATCCAGACTTCCTCTTGTTCACCGTGATCTCAGGTATTGGCAGCTTCATCATCTGCACCAGCTCCATGAGGAATGGGCCTCCGAGAACATCCTCTTAGTCCTCTCTTTTGTTCAGAATGTAGCTCTCCATCTATAGTTTGAAATAAGGAGGGTTCAGTAGAAAAAGAAAATCAAGAGGATACGGGAGTAGTGAAAACAATAGTTGTTCCTATCAAGGTTCCTATTTGTAAGCCATTTCCTAGGGTCACGTCCTACAGTCAACATATGCTCTGATACCATTTCTGTAGCGTCCCGACTCAAAACGAGTCAAGCCTCTGTGTGACCGTGCCATCCCTGGATCAGTATGCTGGCACACACAGTACATCAATGTATATATCAAAGTGCAATCACATGTAATTAACGTAAACTGATATATACCTTAAAATTCTCAGCGGAAACAGTCAAGGGGAGTGGAGTCCCAATAAACACCAACGGCAGGTTGAGTGTAGACCGTAACCCTGAATCATACTCTTACTCGTCGTAGAAACTTATCTGCAACATAAGACGTTGCAGCCGTGTAGGTCAGTACATTGAATGTACCGGCAAGATCACAATAAGAGAAAACAGATGATAAGACTATTCTATATGCAATAAAGCTTTGTGGCTCTGTGTGTGAGTTTTTGCATAAAAGCTGATTTTATTTTCTTTTCCTACAACAAAGGAATATCAGGAGTTTTCACTATGGAAATATCTATTATGACATGGTTCCGCCAACCGATGTCTCAATACCCACAAGTATCGAAAGTTGCCCACAATTAGTTATCAGTCTGGTGTTGAGAGTTCAGAGATAGATCCAAGTCCAGAGGCTCAAATTGTCCGTAACCGGGGACACGACTAATCAATTAGGTTTAACTCTGCAAAGTGTTGTGTACTTTACCCACAAGATTCGTTCCCTCCTTTTAAGTCCTCGCACTGCCGGGTGTTTGAGAAAAGGACGAACGAAACATGGTCTTTCAGAGTGTTTCCCTGACTACTGTCAGTGCCCATCCAATCCTAACGTCGACTACATCTCGTAGCACTGCCCAGCCAGAGTCACAACAAAGATCAACCAAGCCAGAGCCCATAATGACTTGTGGCTACACAGGTAAGCTTCCGGGCATGAAGTATTCATCCGTCTCTTTGAGTCTGGGTGAGGCTTTCCGCAAGATGTCATGGCGCTTCTCCATGCATCCCGGCCATCCACTGGTTACTCCAGGGTGCCCATCAAATCCATCCCTCACCCAGTAGTGTGTATTGAAAACTTGTTTCTCCAGTCTCGAAGTCTTGAGGTCTTGAAGATGCAGGACTTGAAGATGCCTTCATGAAGTTGTCGTCTTTGACGTAGAGTCCTTCACCTCACACCACTCTCGAACACTCATACCAACCCCGTCTACTTTAGCGTAGCATAGCAGTAAGAAAAATAACGTCCTGAGGCTTCAGTAACAAGGAGTGGGTTCCTACCTCATGCATTCTGCTCAAATACAAGAATTCAATAACACTACTGGAGGGATTTGTTGAATGATATCACTACATGCAATAAAACATAGGTATGAAATAGATGGTCAAAGTGAACTTGCCTGGTAGGGTTGATGAAGATAAATATCGCTCTCAGAAAAACTTGATAGAACTATTCATCACTCTCCGATGAAATCTATATAATCAAACATTGCACTCATATAAGCAATCATACTAGCAATCAATACTAACACTCAAAAAGCAACACAAAACCAAACACAAAAGTGTTGTGATGAAGGCAATACTTAAGACAAAAGTTAAAACAACAAAACTTCATCACAAGAACCAAATGTAGTTTTCCCAACAAATAAATCCTATTTTCAATAGCAACAAGACATCAACAAAATAAAATCCAACAAAAGTATTTTAGTAAATATTTTTAATAGCAAAAAGAATTACTTTTGAAGAACAAGTGAGAACTATGAACCCAACCGAGTCATCGATCCAGAATACACGAGTCCAGCTTCATTCATCATCTATTGGGTTCAAGGTTTTGGCGATGAGATGGGTAAGAGAGAGAGAGGGAGGGGATACAAACAACTCAAAGACACAAAACATCAAAACTCAAGTCCACACGTTCATAAAGTTCAATCAACACTATAGTATCGCCACCCACATAAGGTTGGTATGGTCGATCACTCAAATCGCAAAGACGTTCATCTTTATTTCTCTCATGGTGGGGCTACTACTAAGCTGGTCTATAGCATGTCTTCGTCTTCAGTGGGCTTCTTCTGGTCATGCTTGATCTTCTCAAGTTCTTCGGCTAGATTATCCCTGTTGATGCGGAGTTTCCGATGTCGTCCCTGTAGTTCCAGGAGTTGGTTCTTGAGCTCCTGGATTTTAACATCACCAGCCTGTGCCATGGCCTGACTGTTCTTCAAGTCTTGACGAAGCTTCTGAATCTCGGGATCATGCTTCTTCAGATTGATTACCTTTAGCTTCTCGGTCTTGAGGTCCTCATGAAGTGCTTCCTGCTCAAATAAGGCTGCGAGAAGGTCCATTTGAAGTTTCTTGACGTACTCCTCCAGTTCTTGATTATACACCAGTACAGGTGAACACTTCCTCTTCTGTTCGTCTGTCAGGATGATGTATGCTCCATCAGGCTTCTGCCATCCGAGCCTTCCAAAATAGTGGGTGCCTAACTCAGCACGATGACGATAGCTCAAGCGTGCAATAGCATCATGGACGGCAGTGTTCATGCCCATGTCACAGTCATGGTTTAATGTGCCATAGTTGATGTCTTCAGTCTTGGGGTCTTCTTTACGTCCAAAAACTTTAGTTCTGATGCCCCAGAATCCAGACTTCCTCTTGTTCACCGTGATCTCAGGTATTGGCAGCTTCATCATCTGCACCAGCTCCATGAGGAATGGGCCTCCGAGAACATCCTCGTAGTCCTCTCTTTTGTTCAGAATGTAGCTCTCCATCTATAGTTTGAAATAAGGAGGGTTCAGTAGAAAAAGAAAATCAAGAGGATACGGGAGTAGTGAAAACAATAGTTGTTCCTATCAAGGTTCCTATTTGTAAGCCATTTCCTAGGGTCACGTCCTACAGTCAACATATGCTCTGATACCATTTCTGTAGCGTCCCGACTCAAAACGAGTCAAGCCTCTGTGTGACCGTGCCATCCCTGGATCAGTATGCTGGCACACACAGTACATCAATGTATATATCAAAGTGCAATCACATGTAATTAACGTAAACTGATATATACCTTAAAATTCTCAGCGGAAACAGTCAAGGGGAGTGGAGTCCCAATAAACACCAACGGCAGGTTGAGTGTAGACCGTAACCCTGAATCATACTCTTACTCGTCGTAGAAACTTATCTGCAACATAAGACGTTGCAGCCGTGTAGGTCAGTACATTGAATGTACCGGCAAGATCACAATAAGAGAAAACAGATGATAAGACTATTCTATATGCAATAAAGCTTTGTGGCTCTGTGTGTGAGCTTTTGCATAAAAGCTGATTTTATTTTCTTTTCCTACAACAAAGGAATATCAGGAGTTTTCACTATGGAAATATCTATTATGACATGGTTCCGCCAACCGATGTCTCAATACCCACAAGTATCGAAAGTTACCCACAATTAGTTATCAGTCTGGTGTTGAGAGTTCAGAGATAGATCCAAGTCCAGAGGCTCAAATTGTCCGTAACCGGGGACACGACTAATCGATTAGGTTTAACTCTGCAGAGTGTTGTGTACTTTACCCACAAGATTCGTTCCCTCCTTTTAAGTCCTCGCACTGCCGGGTGTTTGAGAAAAGGACGAACGAAACATGGTCTTTCAGAGTGTTTCCCTGACTACTGTCAGTGCCCATCCAATCCTAACGTCGACTACATCTCGTAGCACTGCCCAGCCAGATCCCATAATGACTTGTGGCTACACAGGTAAGCTTCCGGGCATGAAGTATTCATCCGTCTCTTTGAGTCTGGGTGAGGCTTTCCGCAAGATGTCATGGCGCTTCTCCATGCATCCCGGCCATCCACTGGTTACTCCAGGGTGCCCATCAAATCCATCCCTCACCCAGTAGTGTGTATTGAAAACTTGTTTCTCCAGTCTCGAAGTCTTGAGGTCTTGAAGATGCAGGACTTGAAGATGCCTTCATGAAGTTGTCGTCTTTGACGTAGAGTCCTTCACCTCACACCACTCTCGAACACTCATACCAACCCCGTCTACTTTAGCGTAGCATAGCAGTAAGACAAATAACGTCCCGAGGCTTCAGTAACAAGGAGTGGGTTCCTACCTCATGCATTCTGCTCAAATACAAGAATTCAATAACACTACTGGAGGGATTTGTTGAATGATATCACTACATGCAATAAAACATAGGTATGAAATAGATGGTCAAAGTGAACTTGCCTGGTAGGGTTGATGAAGATAAATATCGCTCTCAGAAAAACTTGATAGAACTATTCATCACTCTCCGATGAAATCTATATAATCAAACATTGCACTCATATAAGCAATCATACTAGCAATCAATACTAACACTCAAAAAGCAACACAAAACCAAACACAAAAGTGTTGGGATGAAGGCAATACTTAAGACAAAAGTTAAAACAACAAAACTTCATCACAACAACCAAATGTAGTTTTCCCAACAAATAAATCCTATTTTCAATAGCAACAAGACATCAACAAAATAAAATCCAACAAAAGTATTTTAGTAAATATTTTTAATAGCAAAAAGAATTACTTTTGAAGAACAAGTGAGAACTATGAAAACAACACCCTAACAACATAAGTTTTTACCTAGTAAACTTAACAACAAGAAAAACAATAAAATACTAACATAAGAGAAAACAAAATATAAAACAGCTAAGCTAACAGAAAGTAAAACCTATAAAACACTTTATAAAAATATTTTCAAATAGGAACTCCAACTAGCAATGGAAATCAATTGCAAGTTATAATTGAACTAGCATTGATTTCATGCAAACAAAAATAATAAATAACATAAAATAAACTTGGTTGAAATACTACTGCTAACTAACAGAAAACAAAATAAACTTATCAACTAATATAAAATAAAATAAATTAAAACAATTTAAAACAAAAGAAATAGAAATAAACCTAAAAAGAACTAAAACAGAATCTGTTTTATTTAAAACCTTAATAAAACATATCCTAAAAATTCCCAATTTGCACCCAATGATAAAGCTGACTAATATTAACCAGTAGCAAAAAGATTCACTCAAAAATAATTTTTTAAACCAAAGTTATAAGCAAAACAAGTTTAAATTCAAATCTGTTTGAATCTGAATTTAAAATATTCAAATATGGTCAAACTTTATATATACAGAAACTAGATAAAATTTGTGACACAATGATAAAATAATCAAGTTAAAACAAGTAAAAACATAAAAGATATAAAGAAAACAAAAACAGAACTAATTCTGTAAAAGAAACTAAAACAGACAAGAAAAAAATCCATCCTAACGGACAGGGGCTACGTGGCAAGCTGTGAGTGGCCGAGTGGTATGCGCGTTTGAGCTAAACGGACGGACGGCCGCTAATTAACAGAAAACGATTCGGCTAAACTAAACCGAGGAAAAACCGGCCGGTTCATTTAAAATAAACCGAAGGGGTACGCCGTTCTAATCTACGCCATTGATTTTAGATCTAACGGAGGAGATCGAGTGGGGCTTACAGCGGGTCGCCGGCGAGGTCGAGGTCGACGGCAGGGGCTCGGGCTCGTTGCGGGCGGCGTCTCCGGTGGTCCTCCGGCGAAGGAGAGGGCTCCGGTCGATGAGTACGACGACGGCGATTCGTCTGGTGGCGCCGGAACGGCTCGGGGACGACGGTGTCGACGGCGGCGAGCTTGTGAGCGGAGGGGGTCTTCGGGTGGTCGTCGGCGAGGGAGTTCCGAGGGGTGTGGGGCTCGGGAGAGTGTTCGGGGAGGTTCAGTGGGACGAGGCAGAGCGTCTGGTGGTCGTGGTTGAGCTCGGGACGGTCGGAGTGGAGCGGGACGAGGCAATGGTGACAGTGGCGGAGCTCTGCTCCGGCGAGCAATTGAGAGCAGAGGAGATGGTCGGGCGAGGGGAACTCGGGCGGAACGAGGTGCGGGGGTCCTCCTTTTATAGGGGGGGCTCGACTTGGGGCAGGGTCAGCGTCTGCGCTCGGATTCGAGGAGATCCGGCGAATCTCCGGCGAGGGAAAGAAATCGGCGAGGGAAAGGAAGGAGGCGACCGACGGGATTCACGATCGGGCAGTGGGTCCACGGGGTCAGAGAGAGAAAGAGAGGGGCGACGCGATCGGGCACCGATTCGAAAAGATATCGGATCCAGCGAGGGAATCCTGGGCCGGGCACTATTCCACCTGGGCTTCGTTTCGTTTCCGTTTAAAAGAACTTTTTCCTATTTTTCAAAAACACGAAATAAAAATATGAAAAGGAAAATGAAGATTGGGTCAAATATTGAGGTATTATATACCAAAATGATCAGCAAAATAAATTACATCTGATGAATATTTTTACACGGCCAAAATAAATACTTCAGAGAAAATTATATTCAGAAAAATGTCTTATTTGATTTGTTTCCTTTTGCAAATATTTTTGCAAATGGCCCCCTAAGTTTTAGGGTTCAAATATTTCTCAAAATGCCCCTGGTTTGGAGGGTCCTGTTCCTCCTCTCATATTTTTAATATTTGACAGGGGAATTTGAATTCATTCAAACTTTTAAAATAGAGCCAAAATGAAATGAATTCCAAAAGAATATTTCAGAAGTTTTCAAATCCTTTTATTTGAAGAAGTCATGTCATCTTCTCTCATTGATCTGAATTGGATGAATTTGAAATCAAACACAAAGGGAAAGTCATTTTATTCCCTCTCATTCAAAAGTTTCAAAAAAGTTTCAAATTTCACTCAATTTTCAATCACTCAATCAAACAATCAATCATTCTAATAATTATAACATTCCAAAATTTGGGATGTTACACGCGCCCATCCTCGCCGCGGGGGACGTTGTCGCCGGCCCGGACGCCACCATGGTACGTCCGTCAAAACTCCGCCTCCGCCTTGCGCTTGATGTGTTCGACACTTTGACCGACCGGAATTATTGTGATTTTGTTAGATAAACCATGGATTCGGATGCTTCGTCGGACGAGGAGTATGGACCGACTGAGCTTGACCAAACGATTGAAGATGAGTTCTTCCATTCCTCGGATTCGGACAAAGAAGTGGACATGCTCATGCTCATGAGCATGCAAGAGGAAATGGACCGGGAAGTGGAGCATATTCTCAACTTCAATGGCTCAATCAAAGGGAGAAGAGTGATCAACCGGGACAGGGTGTCAGGAGCAAAGCCCCTATGTAAACGCTATGTACGCTTGATACCAACACTACTTATTTTACGTGCGACATGATCGACGTGCATGTATTTGCATGGATTTAAGAGTCTGGATTTGAGCTTTGTGGATGCACGGAACGAAATATGAGGGTCCGTCCGGATGCGCCCGCGGGCGTGTCCGGGCGCGTCCGCGGGCGTTTGAGGGGCCGGTGTCGGTGTCAAAACCGGCGAATCTCGGGTAGGGGGTCCCGAGCTATGATGCTTGGATCGATGGTAACAGGAGACGAAGGGGACAAGGTTTTACCCAGGTTCGGGTCCTCCTATGGAGGTAATACTCTACGTCCTGCTTGATTATATTGATGGTATAGAGATTACAGAGTGATCTACCACGAGATCGTATGACTAAAACCCTAGATGAGTTCTCCCTTGATGATCTAAAACCCTCCGGCTTATATAGACGCCGGGGGTGCCTAGGGTTTACACATGGTCGGTTACACATCGAGGGGATAAACATGCCTATTCTACTTTAAACGTGGAGCACACACCAAGCTTCTAGAAACTTCCCTTCTGGAGTCCGGTACTTCGAGTGATCCAGTGTCCGGCGAACGGCCCATACAGTCCGGCCCATATTAGATAGGCCGGCCTCCCGAGGACCCCCAAGTCCAGGACTCCCTCGGTAGCCCCCGAACTAGCCTCCAATGCCAAGGGTCCAAGCTCCAGCTGCTTCAAATGATCAGAGTCTTCGGCTTGCGAGGCGAGTTCCTTTCTCCGGATAGTAATCGGCAGTTCCTTTATGTTGGAAATATGCCCTAGAGGCAATAATAAATTGGTTATTATTATATTTCCTTGTTCATGATAATCGTTTATTATCCATGCTATAATTGTATTGATTGGAAACTCAAATACATGTGTGGGTACATAGACAACACTGTGTCCCTAGTAAGCCTCTAGTTGACTAGCTTGTTGATCAAAGATGGTTGAGGTTTCCTAGCCATGGACATGAGATGTCATTTGATAACGGGATCACATCATTAGGAGAATGATGTGATGGACAAGACCCAAACTGTAAACGTAGCATTTGATCGTGTCAGTTTATTGCTATTGTTTTCTGCATGTCAAGTATCTGTTCCTTTGACCATGAGATCATGCAACTCACTGACACCGGAGGAATACCTTGTGTGTATCAAACGTCGCAACGTAACTGGGTGACTATAAAGGTGCTCTACAGGTATCTCCGAGGGTGTCTGTTGGGTTGGCATGGATCAAGACTGGGATTTGTTACTCCGTATGACGGAGAGGTATCTCAGGGCCCACTCGGTAATACAACATCACAATGAGCCTTGCAAGCAATGTGACTAAAGTGTTAGCCACGAGATCTTGTATTACGGAACGAGTAAAGAGACTTGCCGGTAACGAGATTGAACTAGGTATAGTGATACCGACGATCGAATCTCGGGCAAGTAACATACCGAAGAACAAAGGGAACAGCATACGGGATTAACTGAATCCTTGACATAGAGGTTCGACCGATAAAGATCTTCGTAGAATATGTAGGAGCCAATATGGGCATCCAGGTCCCGCTACTGGTTATTGGCCGTAGAGGTGTCTCGGTCATGTCTACATAGTTCTCGAACCCGCAGGGTCTACACACTTAACGTTTGGTGACGATTAGTATAATTGAGTTATTATGTTGGTGACCGAAAGTTGTTCGGAGTCCCGGATAAGATCCCGGACATGACGAGGATCTCCGGAATAGTCCGGAGGTAAAGATTGATATATGTGATAATAGTGTTTTGATCTCTGGAAGGGTTCCGGAGTTCACCGGAAGGGGTTCCGGATGTTTACCGAAGTGTTCGGGTGCAGCAACACTTTATATGAGCCAAAGGGATAAAGCCCACAAGGTATTGGAAAGTGCAAAAGTAGTTTTGCTGCCGCGTAAACGGTACTACCGCTTGGTGAAGCGGTACTACCGCCCGAGCGGTACTACCGCTTGTGTGAAGCGGTACTACCGCCCAAGCGGTACTACCGCTTGTGTGAAGCGGTACTACCGCTTGTGCGCGGCTGTGCACGGTTCGGCAGGGATCCGAGTTGGACTCTTTCCCTGCGGGCCAAACCGACCTTGTGCGGGCAAAACCGACCCGGAGGAGGCTTTTACTCCAAGTTTAGACCCCAATGCTCAACATATAAATAGAGGGGCAGGGCTAGCACACGGGACACATCAGGATTTCCCAAGCCGTGTGCCGGCAACCCTAGCCCTCTAGTTCCTCCGTCATAATCTCCGTAGCGCTTGGCGAAGCCCTGCAGAGATTGTTCCTCACCACCATCACCACGCCGTCGTGCTGCTGGAACTCAACCACTACTTCACCATCGCTCGCTGGATCGAGGAGGTGAAGGCGTCATCAAGCCGTACGTGTGTTGAACGCGGAGGTGCCGTCCGTTCGGCACTAGTTCGTGATCGGATCGAGGGACGACGTGCGATTTGGATCGCGGAGACGTTCGACTACATCAACCGCGTTTCTTAAACGCTTCCGCTTAGCGATCTACAAGGGTATGTAGATTCACTCTCCCTCTCGTAGATGCTCATCACCATGGATAGATCTTGTGTGTGCGTAGGAAAATTTTTGTTTCCCATGCAACGTTCCCCAACACTTTAGTCCGGCTTCCATCGACGCATAGTTTTTCCGATCATAGGTTATCCGAACATCATGTGTAACCCGGCCGATAAGGCCAAATGCCAGGGAGCCAGTAGCGCTCTTCTGACAACCTTTCAGACGAAAGGCCGCGGCTCATCATGACCGCTGAGCCAGTTGCACAGACTCATTTAGCGGCTCGAGGCCGTATTTATCGGCACGATCCATCAATACACAGATCGTGCCCCGTTCCATACGGGACATGCTTAATCATGCGTGTGTAACGCCGCGCACGCCTCAGGAAGTGGAGAGATTCATGGCGTGATGGAGGGAGGCTAACCGGTAGCGGCCCTTAATAAAAAGGGAAAAACCCCAAGGCTTATCCACACTCCTCCCTTCGCATCCTCGCCTCCCTAGACTCTCGAGCTCACCGAGCCCAGATCTAGGTTTAACATTCTTCTCCTTCCGAGGTCAGCCATAGCCAGCGGCAAGTGGGAGGTCTCCATAGTCACAGACAAGGATATCCGGGAGCTCAAGGGCGTCGGATACATCCCTGCCAACGTCTTCCACCGCACCACCGAGGAGGGTCAGGCGATTCCCACCCCTAAACAAGGGGAAAGGGTGGTTTTCGTCCCCCATTTCATCCGGGGGTTGAGCTTCCCACTTCACCCCTTTGTGAGGGGTCTGATGTTCTTTTATGGGCTCGATTTCCACGACCTTCCGCCGAATTCCTTTATGCACATATCTGCATTCATCACCGTCTGCGAGGCTTTTCTGCGGGTGGAGCCGCACTTCGGATTATGGCTTAAGACCTTCAGCATTAAGCCGAAGTGTGTTGCCGGCGCGCACGCGGACTGCGGCGGGGCAGTCATCGGCAAACTCCCACGCGCAGTATGGCCGTCTGGCACCTTCATCGATACCATTAAGACCTGGCAGAAGGAGTGATTCTATATCACCGAGCCAAAGGAGAAAGAGGGCGGAACTGTTCCTGCTGAATGCGGAACTGTTCCTGCCGAATTCAGGTCCGGCCCCCCAACCAGACTGACCTCGTGGGTCCGAAAGGGCCTGGATTGGGGGTCGGCTACCGAAGTAGAGGACCTGCAGAGGCGCATTGCCTCCCTAATCAGGGAAGGCGTTGGCCTGACCGATGTGGTCCAGGTAATGCTTCGGCGACATGTCCTGCCCTGCCAGCGCCGGAGTTCTCCTATGTGGGATTACCGGACCGGCGACGACCCTACAGTTCGTCGACTCTTCCGCACCACGCGGGCGAAACTATGGAAGGTGCTGTTCAAGGCGCAGAAGGACTGGCCGGGCGAGGAGGAAGACCAGGGCTTGAATGCTGCCAAGCCTCCTTCCAAGGTATGTTATGATTTCGATAGATTGGCTTTATTCCTCCATAGGTCACCTTAAGGATTGTCCGATCACTCCTGCAGGAATGGCTGAAAAAGGCCAAGAACTTCAAGAGTCCGGCTCCACAGCCCGAGGATCCCCGGTCCCCGCTGCTGTTGGAGATGCTCGTCGTGGCGCCCTACAAGGCGCCAGAGAAGAAAGAGAAGAAGAAGAAGAAAGGCCGAGCTGGCCTGCGCACCAAGGACCAGCTAGAGGCTGAGTTCGAAGAGACCCACGCCTCCTCGAATCAAGAGGAGGAAGAGGAGGAGGAGCACGAGGTCGAGGGGGGAGGCGATTCCCCCCTTACAAGAAAGAGGGCGACGTCACCGGACGTCTTGGAGGATGAACTTCCTCCAGCCCAGAAGAAAGCGCGCCGGTCACAGGCGATCCTGTCCGACGATAGTTCGGACTCGGACACCGAGTCCGAGGGGTTCAAGAGGGTTCCGCGAAGGACCCTCAGGGTTAAGCCCCCACCTCGAAGGTATAGATCCGAAGACCTTACAAATACCAAGTTTCGTTAATATATTTAACATGCGGGCGTCAATTGACTTGCAGCCCGCCCCGCATCCTTCCCACCGACCAAAGCTCGGACGGGGAGACCCCGCCCGCCGATCTAGCGGAGAGCGGAAACGCGTCGCACCCTTCCCCTCCAGATGCCAATAAGGAAGGCACGGAGGTGTCATCCCAACAGGCTCCCCTGGAGCCGAATACTGGTGGCGGGGGCGACGAGATAATGGCCGAGGTTAATACCTCGGCCACCAAAGACCCGGGGGAGAAGACCCTCCCGGATACCGAGGAGACCGGTCAGGGGACCGTCCAGTCACCTTCACAACTGTCTCCGGAGCACACCATGTGTCCGGAGACACAGCTTCAATCCCCGATTGGGGATCGGGCTAACCGACCCCCACCGGTGCCTTCGACCACTGAGTGGCCGGCCCTGGGGGAGGCTCTATCCAGCGCCTCCATCTCCGAGGAGCACCGCACCCTTATGGGTACGGTGCTGCAGAGCATTCGGTCCGTGGATACCGGACTGAAAGCGGCCTTCAACGGCCTCCTAACGGGTTTTCAGGTAAACAACGTAATGCCCCATGTTTTGTAAGTCATTGATGTGTTTAAGCAGTTGTTTATATACATAGCAGCCCCCGAGCCTAGGTAAGTTTGAAAAACGTACCCGGGGGTCAAGACAAAAATCCTTATCCGAACTAGACGTATGCTCAGATTGTTCGGTCATTCTTTTAAGGAGACCAGGCACAGGATTATGATAATTCGGAGGTATGTGAACTCATATAATATGAGATTTTCGCATTTTTTGCAGGCATCGGCGGCGTCCGATAACGCCGCTGAAATAGAGGAGCTGAATCGGAAGCTTAAAAACTCCGATGACGAGCTGAACGCTCTAAACCGAAGATTCGACGAGGCTCAAGGTAAGCGGAGTGAAGTATCTAAACTTCATGTTTCCGTTCTATCAACACGGATGCTTAATATAAGTCAATGCTTACGCAGCCTCGGCGAAAGAGATGGAGAAGCTCAAGGCCGAACTCAAGAAGGCCAAGCAGGAAACTGCTGTAGAAAAGGCGGCGGCCCAAGAGGCCGTAGCCGCGCTATCTGCCTTGAGAGCAACCAGCGACAAGCACCAGGCTCTAGTGGAAGAGGTCCAACAGGAGCTTAAGGACGCCAGCAAAAAGTGCGAGGCCCTAGAGCTGAAAGCAAAAGAGCAGGCTGCCGAACTATCCACCCTAAAAGCCGATCTTCAAAAGGAGCGGGTGGATAGGCGGACCTTTGAAGAGGAAATCAGCCAGGCCCAGGCTATACTGAGTGGTAAGCCATATTTACTGCAGTGTGTCTTCGGAGATGATAGGTTCAAAGCTCTTACCCAAGTATGGCATTCCGTAGGCGCCGGCTTGGACCTCCAGAAGAGCGCAGCAGACGCGAAGCAGTTCTATGCTTCGCGGGGAGAAGGAGATGAAGCCCGCGTTTTCTGGGCTCAATTTGAAGCACACGAGCGAACTCCTCTTCTGAATGAGCAACTGAAGCAGCTGTTGGAGCTGCACAAGGTGGCGGAATCGGCCATGAAGGATCTCTGTATCCGGCTGTGGCCCGATGAGCCAATTCCCGGCAGTTACTTCGGCCTGGTGCAGAAGCTGAGCGACGCCACTCCTCAGATCGACGCATTGAGGAATTCTTCTTGCATCGAGGGGGCAAGGATGACCTTTGCAAAGGCCAAGGTACACTGGCCGGGGCTGGATCCGATGAAGGTGGCCACTGCTCCTCCGCCGCCTGGAAAAGAGTATAGGTGCCCCGAGCGGTACTTCTCCGGAGTTATGGAGGGTGCTCGGGCCATAGAGTCACAGTGTCGAAGAGATACTGTGTATGAGTAAACGGTTTTGTAATAAGTCCGAAGACTTTTTGGAACGCGTTTTATATATAAAGTTTGCATGGTTTATCATGTCTTGTGTGTTTTGCATCTTTTATAACTTCTTTGTGGCCGGTTAAATCTGAAGGCTGCGAGTCGTCGGCTTCAGCCCCCAGGTAGATACTACGTGGGGTGTCGCTTCCAAAACGCACTATAACCCTTAGCCGAACTATCAGTACCCGAAGGCGGTAGTGCGGGGTGGACTAGGCAATCGGACCAGAATGCTTTATTACCTTCACTTAGCCGCAGGAGCGCGAGAAAGGAGTGCAGGAGGCCGATAAATAGCCCCCAAGAGTTCGTGATGTTCGGACGAGCCGTGGCCAAAGCCTATATCACATGGTTCGGACTAATACCGAACCCATCGCATTACACGGAGTAACCTCTGACGAAATTAAGTTAAGCTCGGAATCGCAGACCGGTTCTCGCATACCGTGACAGTCAGTTTTCGGCTTTCTCCGCTGAGGCGCTTGACCAGACTAGCCGGAAGCACAATCGCAGCGGTGCTCCCTTTGCCCCTTTAGCCGAACGAGCGGAACATAAAGGGGCAAGCACAGGAGCCGGGCAACCCAACATTTGACCCAAGACACAGTTCGGAACCAATGCATATAAAGCGGAAGTCCAAGACGCCGAATACAAAATCAATTGTGCACAGGGCGATTTTAAGAGCGAGCCCCCGGTCTATTAGCCGGTTGCTTCGCAAAAGTATACCAAACAGGCTCGCAAGAAAAGAAGGAGAAAAATAGAGAATATGCTTAAAAAACGTCAAACAAGCGTGCATAATATATCTATATTATACTAAACCATTCTTTTCATTCAAAGTGCTGATACAACTGTGTACAGGTATAGAAGATAAAATATAAATCTTACAGGAGGGTGCTGCGCTAAGGGTCTTCGATTTGTGGCCTGACGTCCGCGATATGCCTTGCAGCGTATCCTCTCCTGCGACCACCAGAACGGTGTATACCTTGATAGGTGTGCTGTTCGGCGAACGGACTATTGTAGAAGAGTCTTGAGAAGTCGCCGAAATTTGAACAAGCTTGACGCCTTAGTGGGTACTTGACTGTACCTGCCATGTGTCCGAAGACATGTTTGAGGGTGATAGTTCGGTCTAGCCGAAGATTTACCCTACATCAATATTCCCCCACCGGTGCCCATGGAATTTCAAGCGCGAAGTTATGCACCCGCGGCACGTATTGTGTGGGAAATGGGGCCATGTGGTGGGGGGCGAATCCCTATTTATTGGGAGGGGAAGCTTCTGGAATTTCGGTTTGAGACCGAGCTCGCTTCCCAGCCTTGGATGCCTTGACGGCGGACGTTGTTGGAAATATGCCCTCGAGGCAATAATAAAGTAGTTATTATTATATTTCCTTGTTCATGATAATCGTTTATTATCCATGCTATAATTGTATTGATTGGAAACTCAAATACATGTGTGGGTACATAGACAACACTGTGTCCTTAGTAAGCCTCTAGTTAACGAACTCGTTGATCAAAGGTTGGTAAAGGTTTCCTGACCATGGACATGAGATGTCATTTGATAACGGGATCACATCATTAGGGGAATGATGTGATGGACAAGACCCAAACTATAAACATAGCATATGATCGTGTCAGTTTATTGCTATTGTTTTCTGCATGTCAAGTATCTGTTCCTATGACCATGAGATCATGTAACTCACTGACACCGGAGGAATACCTTGTGTGTATCAAACGTCGCAACGTAACTGGGTGACTATAAAGATGCTCTACAGGTATCTCCAAAGGTGTCCGTTGAGTTGGCATGGATCAAGACTGGGATTTGTTACTCCGTGTGACGGAGAGGTATCTCAGGGCCCACTCAGTAATACAACATCACTATAAGCCTTGGAAGCAATGTGACTAAGGTGTTAGCCACGGGATCTTGTATTACGGAACGAGTAAAGAGACTTGCCGGTAACGAGATTGAACTAGGTATAGAGATACCGACGATCGAATCTCGGGCAAGTAACATACCGAAGAACAAAGGGAACAGCATACGGGATTAACTGAATCCTTGACATAGAGGTTCGACCGATATAGATCTTCGTAGAATGTGTAGGAACCAATATGGGCATCCAGGTCCCGCTATTGGTTATTGACCGTAGAGGTGTCTCGGTCATGTCTACATAGTTCTCGAACCCGCAGGGTCTACACACTTAACGTTTGGTGAGGATTAGTATAGTTGAGTTATTGTTGGTGACCGAAGGTTGTTCGGAGTCTCGGATAAGATCCCGGACATGACGAGGATCTCCGGAAGAGTCCGGAGGTAAAAATTGATATATGTGATAATAGTGTTTTGATCTCCGGAAGGGTTCCGGAATTCACCGGAAGGAGTTCCGGATGTTTACCGAAGTGTTCGGATGCAGCAACACTTTATATGAGCCAAAGGGATAAAACCCACGAGGTATTGAAAAGTGCAAAAGGGAAGTTTTGCTGCTGCCTTAAGCAGTAAGGCAGTACTGCCGCTTAAGCGGTACTCCCGCTTGTGAGAAGCGGTACTACCGCTCAAGCGGTACTACCGCTCCCGAGCGGTACTACCGCTTGTGCGCGGTGTTGCAGGGATCCGAGTTGGACTCTTTCCTTGCGGGCCAAACCGACCTTGTGCGGGCAAAACCGAGCTGGTGGAGGCTTTTTGTCCAAGTTTAGACCCCAGGGCTCAACATATAAATAGAGGGGCAGGGCTAGCACACTGGACACATCCGGATTTCCCAAGCCGTGTGCCGGCAACCCTAGCCCTCTAGTTCCTCCGTCATAATCTCCGTAGTGCTTGGCGAAGCCCTGCTGAGATTGCTACTCACCATCATCACCACGCCGTCGTGCTGCTGGAACTCATCTACTACTTCATCGTCGCTCGCTGGATCGAGGAGGTGAAGGCGTCATCAAGCCGCACGTGTGTTGAACGCGGAGGTGCCGTCCGTTCGGCACTAGATCGGAAGGATCGTGATTGGATCGCGGGACGCTCGGCGATTTGGATCGCGAAGACGTTCGACTACATCAACCGCGTTTATTAACGCTTCCGCTTAGCGATCTACAAGGGTATGTAGATACAATCTCCCTCTCGTAGATGCTCATCACCATGGATAGGTCTTGCGTGTGCGTAGGAAAATTTTTGTTTCCCATGCAACGTTCCCCAACAGTGGCATCTGAGCTAGGTCTATGCGTAGATGAGATCTCGAGTACAACACAAAGGAGTTGTGGGCGTGGGTGTATACATATTGCTTGCCGTTACTAGTTGATACTTGATTCGGCGGTATTGTGAGATGAAGTGGCCCGGACCGACATTACGCGTACGCTTACGCGAGACTGGTTTTACCGCTGCGTGCACTTGTTGCATAAAGGTGACTGGCGGGTGTCTGTCTCTCTCACTTTAGTTGAATCGGTTCAATGAAGAGGGTTCTTTTAGAAGATTAAAAAGCAATCACTACACCACGTTGTGGTTTTGCGTAGGTAAGAATCGTTCTTGCTAGATACCCGTAGCAGCCACGTAAAACTTGCAACAACAATTAGAGGACGTCTAACTTGTTTTTGCAGGGTATGTTGTGATGTGATATGGCCAATTACATGATGAGATATATGTGATGTATGAGATGATCATGTGTTGTATAGAATATCACGACTTGCATGTCGATGAGTACGGCAACTGGCAGGAGCCATAGAGTTGTCTTTAATTATTTTCGCCGTTTTGCTTTACTTTATCGCTATGAGTTAGCAATAGTCGTGGAAGCAACAGTCGGCGCGACAACCTCATGGCGACACGTTGATGGAGATCAAGATGATGGAGATCATGGTGTCATGCCGGTGACGATGGAGATCATGCCGGTGCTTTGGAGATGGAGATCAAAAGCACAAGTTCATGGCCATATCATGTCACTTATGATTTGCATGTGATGTTAATCCTTTTAAGCATCTTATTTTGCTTAGGACGACGGTAGCATTATAAGGTGATCCCTCACTTAAATTTCAAGATAAAATTGTGTTCTCCCCGAGTGTGCACCGTTGCGAAAGTTCGTCGTTTCGAGACACCACGTGATGATCGGGTGTGATAGACTCTACGTTCGCATACAACGGGTGCAAGCCAGTGTTGCACGTGCGGAACACTCGGGTTAAACTTGACGAGCCTAGCATGTACAGACATGGCCTCGGAACACAAGAGACCGAAAGGTCGAACATGAGTCATATAGTAGATATGATCAACATGGAGATGTTCACCATTGAAACCACCTCAACTCACGTGATGATCGGACTTGAGTTGGTTGATTTGGATCATGTGACACTCGAATGACCGGAGGGATGTCAATTTGAGTGGGAGTTTTTATGTAATATGATTAACTAAACTCATTATCTTGAACAATAGTCTAAGTTGTCTTTGCACTATTTATGTTGTAGATCATGGCTCGCGCAGTAGCACCCCTGAATTTTAATGCGTTCCTAGAGAAAGCTAAGTTGAAAGATGATGGAAGTAACTTTGTGGACTGGGCCCGTAATCTAAGGATTATCCTTACGGCTTCCCAGAAGGCTTATGTCCTTGATGCACCGCTTGGTGATCCACCCGCTCCAGTTGAGTCTCCAGACGTTGTGAACGCCTGGCAGGCTCGTTCTGATGATTACTCAATAGTTCAATGTGCAATGTTGTATGGCTTAGAACCGGGACTTCAAAGACGTTTTGAACGTCATGGAGCATATGATATGTTCCAGGAGTTGAGGTTTATCTTTCAGAAGAATGCCCGGATCGAGAGGTATGAGACCTCTGATAAGTTCTATGCTTGCAAGATGGAGGAGAACGGGTCTGTCAGTGATCACATACTCAGAATGTCTGGGTACTCCACCCGTCTGGCTGAATTGGGGATGCCCCTTCCACCAGAGGCTATCACTGACAGAGTTCTTCAATCATTGCCGCCTAGCTACAAGAGCTTCGTGTTGAACTATAACATGCACGGGATGAACAAGTCAGTCGCCGAGCTGTTTGCGATGTTGAAAGTCGCTGAGTCTGAGATTCAGAAGGAGCATCAAGTGTTGATGGTCAATAAAACCACTAGTTTCAAGAAGAATGGCAAAGGTAAGAAGGGTAACTCCAAGAAGAGTGGCAAAGCAGTTGCCCCTCCCGTGAAGAAACCCAAGGCTGGACCCAAGCCAGAAACTGAGTGCTTTCATTGCAAGGGAACTGGTCACTGGAAGCGGAACTGCCCCAAGTATTTGGCTGACAAGAAGGCGGCCAACAACAAACAAGGTATATATGATATACATGTTATTGATGTGTACCTTACCAACTCTCGTTGTAGTGCCTGGGTATTTGATACCGGTGCGGTTGCTCACATTTGCAACTCAAAACAGGAACTGCGGAATAGACGGAGGCTGGCAAAGGACGAAGTGACGATGCGCGTGGGAAATGGTTCCAAGGTTGATGTGATCGCTGTCGGCACGCTCGCTCTTCGATTACCATCGGGATTAGTGATGAACCTGAATAATTGTTATTTAGTGCCTGCGTTAAGCATGAACATTATATCTGGATCTTGTTTATTGCGAGATGGTTACTCATTTAAATCTGAGAATAATGGTTGTTCTATTTATATGAGTAATATCTTTTATGGTCATGCACCCAATGTGAGGGGTTTATTCTTATTGAATCTCGATAGTGATGATACACATGTTCATAACATTGATGCCAAAAGATGTAGAGTTGATAATGATAATACCACTTTCTTGTGGCACTGCCGTTTAGGTCATATTGGCGTAAAACGCATGAAGAAGCTCCATGCTGATGGACTTTTGGAGTCACTTGATTTTGAATCACTTGACACATGTGAGCCATGCCTCATGGGCAAGATGACTAAAACGCCGTTCTCTGGTACGATGGAACGGGCAAGTGACTTGTTGGAAATCATACATACTGATGTGTGCGGTCCGATGAGCATTGAGGCGCGCGGTGGTTATCGTTACTTTCTCACCTTCACTGATGATTTAAGTAGATATGGGTATATTTACTTAATGAAACACAAGTCTGAAACGTTTGAAAAGTTCATGCAATTTCAGAGTGAAGTTGAGAATCTACGTAACAAGAAGATTAAATTCCTACGATCTGATCGAGGAGGAGAATATCTGAGTTATGAGTTTGGCAGTCACTTAAGACAGTGTGGAATTGTTTCACAATTGACACCGCCTGGAACACCACAGCGTAATGGTGTGTCCGAACGTCGTAATCGAACCCTATTGGATATGGTGCGATCTATGATGTCTCTTGCCGATTTGCCACTATCGTTTTGGGGTTATGCATTAGAGACAGCTGCATTCACTTTAAATAGGGCACCATCGAAATCCGTTGAGACGACGCCATATGAATTGTGGTTTGGCAAGAAGCCAAAATTGTCGTTTCTTAAAGTTTGGGGATGTGATGCTTATGTCAAAAAGCTTCAGCCTGAAAAGCTGGAACCCAAAGCGGAGAAATGCGTCTTCATAGGATATCCAAAAGAGACGGTTGGGTATACCTTCTATCTCAGATCCGAAGGCAAAGTGTTTGTCGCTAAAAACGGAACATTTCTTGAGAAAGAGTTTCTCTCGAAAGAATTGAGTGGGAGGAAGATAGAACTTGATGAGGTTATTGAACCTTTACTTCAACCAGAGAGTAGCGCAGCGCAGAAAGGTGTTTCTGTAGAGCCTACATCAGTTGAAGAGGAAGTTCATGATGAAGATCATGAAGCTTCGGATCAAGTTGCTATCGAACCTCGTAGGTCGACAAGGACGCGTACTGCTCCTGAGTGGTATGGCAACCCTGTCTTAGAGGTCATGTTGTTGGACAACGATGAACCTACGAGCTATGGAGAAGCGATGGTGGGCCCGGATTCCGAGAAATGGTTGGAGGCCATGAAATCCGAGATGGGATCCATGTATGAAAACAAAGTGTGGACTTTGGAAGTATTACCTGACGGGCGTAAGGCCATTCAGAACAAATGGATTTTTAAAAGGAAGACGGACGCGGACGGTAATGTCACCGTCTATAAAGCTCGACTTGTGGCAAAGGGATTTTCACAAGTTCAAGGAGTTGACTACGATGAGACCTTCTCACCCGTAGCGATGCTTAAGTCTGTCAGAATCATGTTAGCAATAGCTGCCTTTTTCGATTATGAAATTTGGCAGATGGATGTCAAAACAGCGTTCCTTAACGGTTTTCTTAAGGAAGAGTTGTATATGATGCAACCAGAAGGTTTTGTCGATCCAGAGAATGCTAACAAAGTTTGCAAACTCCAGCGATCCATTTATGGACTGGTGCAAGCATCTCGGAGTTGGAATCTTCGCTTTGATGAGGTGATCAAGGCGTTCGGGTTTATACAAGTTTACGGAGAAGCTTGTATTTACAAGAAAGTGAGTGGGAGGTCTATAGCGTTTCTAATATTATATGTGGATGACATATTGCTGATTGGAAACAATATAGAAATGTTGGAAAGCGTGAAGGAATATTTGAATAAGAGTTTTTCAATGAAGGACCTAGGAGAAGCTGCTTTCATATTAGGCATCAAGATCTATAGAGATAGATCAAGACGTTTAATAGGACTTTCACAAAGCACATACCTTGATAAGATTTTGAAGAAGTTCAAAATGGATCAGTCCAAGAAGGGGTTCTTGCCTGTTTTGCAAGGTATGAAGTTGAGTAAGACTCAATGCCCAGTGACTGCAGAAGATAGAGAAAAGATGAGTGTCGTCCCCTATGCTTCAGCCATAGGTTCTATCATGTATGCAATGCTGTGCACAAGACCCGATGTCAGCCTTGCCATAAGTATGGCCGGAAGGTTTCAAAGTGATCCAGGAGTGGAACACTGGACGGCGGTCAAGAATATCCTGAAGTACCTGAAAAGGACTAAGGACATGTTTCTCGTTTATGGAGGTGATCAAGAGCTCGTCGTAAAGGGTTACGTCGATGCAAGCTTTGACACTGATCCGGATGACTCTAAGTCGCAAACCGGATACGTATTTATTCTTAATGGGGGTGCGGTTAGCTGGTGCAGTTCCAAGCAAAGCGTGGTAGCTGATTCTACATGCGAAGCGGAGTACATCGCTGCCTCGGAGGCGGCGAAGGAAGGTGTCTGGATGAAGGAGTTCATGACAGATCTTGGAGTAGTGCCTAGTGCACTTAACCCAATGACTCTGTTCTGTGATAATACTGGTGCCATTGCTCTAGCCAAGGAACCAAGATTTCACAAGAGGACCAGACACATAAAGCGACGTTTCAATTCCATCCGCGATTACATCAAGGAGGACGACATAAATATTTGCAAAGTACATACGGATCTGAATGTTGCAGATCCGATGACTAAACCTCTTCCAAGGGCTAAACATGAACAACACCAGAAATGCATGGGTGTTCGATTCGTTACAATGTAAATCACATAGAGATGTGAGCTAGATTATTGACTCTAGTGCAAGTGGGAGACTGTTGGAAATATGCCCTAGAGGCAATAATAAAAGTAGTTATTATTATATTTCCTTGTTCATGATAATCGTTTATTATCCATGCTATAATTGTATTGATTGGAAACTCAAATACATGTGTGGGTACATAGACAACACTGTGTCCTTAGTAAGCCTCTAGTTAACTAACTCGTTGATCAAAGGATGGTAAAGGTTTCCTGACCATGGACATGAGATGTTATTTGATAACGGGATCACATCATTAGGGGAATGATGTGATGGACAAGACCCAAACTATAAACATAGCATATGATCGTGTCAGTTTATTGCTATTGTTTTCTGCATGTCAAGTATCTGTTCCTATGACCATGAGATCATGTAACTCACTGACACCGGAGGAATACCTTGTGTGTATCAAACGTCGCAACGTAACTGGGTGACTATAAAGATGCTCTACAGGTATCTCCAAAGGTGTCCGTTGAGTTGGCATGGATCAAGACTGGGATTTGTTACTCCGTGTGACGGAGAGGTATCTCAGGGCCCACTCAGTAATACAACATCACTATAAGCCTTGGAAGCAATGTGACTAAGGTGTTAGCCACGGGATCTTGTATTACGGAACGAGTATAGAGACTTGCCGGTAACGAGATTGAACTAGGTATAGAGATACCGACGATCGAATCTCGGGCAAGTAACATACCGAAGAACAAAGGGAACAGCATACGGGATTAACTGAATCCTTGACATAGAGGTTCGACCGATATAGATCTTCGTAGAATGTGTAGGAACCAATATGGGCATCCAGGTCCCGCTATTGGTTATTGACCGTAGAGGTGTCTCGGTCATGTCTACATAGTTCTCGAACCCGCAGGGTCTACACACTTAACGTTTGGTGAGGATTAGTATAGTTGAGTTATTGTTGGTGACCGAAGGTTGTTCGGAGTCTCGGATAAGATCCCGGACATGACGAGGATCTCCGGAAGAGTCCGGAGGTAAAAATTGATATATGTGATAATAGTGTTTTGATCTCCGGAAGGGTTCCGGAATTCACCGGAAGGAGTTCCGGATGTTTACCGAAGTGTTCGGATGCAGCAACACTTTATATGAGCCAAAGGGATAAAACCCACGAGGTATTGAAAAGTGCAAAAGGGAAGTTTTGCTGCTGCCTTAAGCAGTAAGGCAGTACTGCCGCTTAAGCGGTACTACCGTTTGTGAGAAGCGGTACTACCGCTCAAGCGGTACTACCGCTTGGGTGAAGCGGTACTACCGCTCAAGCGGTACTACCGCTCCCGAGCGGTACTACCGCTTGTGCGCGGTGTTGCAGGGATCCGAGTTGGACTCTTTCCTTGCGGGCCAAACCGACCTTGTGCGGGCAAAACCGAGCTGGTGGAGGCTTTTTGTCCAAGTTTAGACCCCAGGGCTCAACATATAAATAGAGGGGCAGGGCTAGCACACGGGACACATCAGGATTTCCCAAGCCGTGTGCCGGCAACCCTAGCCCTCTAGTTCCTCCGTCATAATCTCCGTAGTGCTTGGCGAAGCCCTGCTGAGATTGCTACTCACCATCATCACCACGCCGTCGTGCTGCTGGAACTCATCTACTACTTCATCGTCGCTCGCTGGATCGAGGAGGTGAAGGCGTCATCAAGCCGCACGTGTGTTGAACGCGGAGGTGCCGTCCGTTCGGCACTAGATCGGAAGGATCGTGATTGGATCGCGGGACGCTCGGCGATTTGGATCGCGAAGACGTTCGACTACATCAACTGCGTTTATTAACGCTTCCGCTTAGCGATCTACAAGGGTATGTAGATACAATCTCCCTCTCGTAGATGCTCATCACCATGGATAGGTCTTGCGTGTGCGTAGGAAATTTTTTGTTTCCCATGCAACGTTCCCCAACAGACGTCAGCGTCTGCCGGTCATCGGTGTAATGGAATTCGGCCGCCAGGGCCAACGCATGTTCCTCAGTTCGGAGTGACCGCTTTGTATTGCCATTGACAGTGATGACCCCTCGGGGGCCAGGCATTTTGAGCTTGAGGTATGCGTAGTGCGGAACGGCGTTAAAGCGGGCGAACGCCGTACGGCCGAGCAGGGCGTGATAGCCGCTGCGGAATGGTACTATGTCGAAGATCAAGTCTTCATTTCGGAAGTTGTCGGGCGAGCCGAACACAACTTCCAGGCTTATGGAGCCTATACACCGGGCTTCAACGCCTGGGATCACTCCTTTAAAGGTAGTGTTGCTGGGCTTGATCCTTGACGGATCTATGCCCATCTTTTTCACCGTATCTGAGTAGATCAGATTGAGGCTACTTCCACCATCCATGAGGACTTTGGTTAGGTGGTACCCATCTATGATCGGGTCGAGGACAAGTGCGGCCGAACCCCCATGACGGATACTGGTCGGATGGTCACGTCGATCAAAGGTGATCGGATGTGCCGACCAGGGGTTATACTTCGGGGCTACAGGCTCTATGGCGTAGACATCCCGGAGGGCACGTTTCCTTTCCTTTTTGGGTATATGAGTGGCGTAAATCATGTTTACTGTCTTCACTTCTGTGGGGAATTTCTTTTGACCGCCACAGATCGGACCCCGAGGTTCATCCTCGTCCTCGCTGCGTGAGCTCTTGCCTTGGTCCTCGGTAGCGAGCTTGCCGGCCTGTTTGAAAACCCAACAGTTACGATTGGTGTGATTGGCGGGCTTCTCCTAAGTGCCATGTATCTGGCAAGGCCTCTCTAGAATCTTGTCCAGCGGGGTAGGTCCGTCGTGTTTGCCTTTAGGAGGCTTTTTCCGCTGCCCAGAGCGGTTGTTGCGAAATCCGGCGTTTACAGCCGTGTCATCGGCATCACTGTTATTATGCCGGCACTTGTTTTTGTTGCGCTTTGGTTTCCCGTTTCCATCCCGTACTTCGGAGGTTCCAGGGTCTTCGGGGTTATGGCTGCGTCTGGCAAGCCAATTATCCTCGCCCGCGCAAAACCGGGTCATGAGTGATGTGAGGGCGGACATTGTCCTGGGTTTGTCTTGGCCGAGCTGTCGAGCTAGCCATTCATCCCGAATATTATGCCTGAAAGAGGCTATAGCTTGGGCATCTGGGCTGTCTACGATCTGGTTTTTCTTGGTCAGGAAACGATTCCAGAATAGCCTCGCGGACTCTCCGGGTTTCTGAATGACGTTACTTAGATCGGAGGAGTCCGGTGGCCGGACATAAGTGCCCTGGAAATTAGATCGGAATGCCTCTTCTAGGTCCTCCCAACATCCAATGGAGTTTTCGGGGAGGCTATTTAGCCAGTGCCGAGCTGGCCCCTTGAGCTTTAGGGGCAGGTATTTGATGGCGTGGAGGTCATCTCCTCGTGCCATGTGGATGTGGAGGAGGAAATCCTCAATCAATACAGTTGGGTCAGTTGTCCCATCGTATTGATCTATGTTTACGGGTTTAAACCCTTCTGGGAACTGATGCTGCATTACCTCATCTGTAAAGCACAGTGGGTGTGCGGCGCCTCTAACCCGAACTATAGTGTGCCGATGATCGGCGGCTATCCTAGCTCGGTTGTGTTCCCGATTTTCATTGTGGTCGAACCGAGACCGGCACCCTTCCCGTCTGTCGGGTGAGTATCTTCTGGAGCCCTAGATGGATCGCGTACGGCCTGCTCTATGGTCCAGGTCGTGGCGCAGGTCAAACCTGTCATCGGGGTCTAGTGGCTCCTTTCCATGTCTACGGGGTATCGTCGGCCTATAGCCGGTATCATCAGCCGTCCGATCTCGTCCTCGAGGAGGGCGATCTGGCTTGTCGTATGGAGTATGTTTGGGAGACGGCGTATTAGGGAGCTCGTCATCGAACTGTGGCAGCAGCCGTCGGCGCGGGTAGCTCTTTGGTTGGTCCGATAGACCAGCGCCGAACTCCTCCTCCGCTGAAAGGACTCGTGTCCATCGGTGATTGAGGTCGTCTTGTTCGGCTTTGAGCTGTCGCTCCTTTGCTGTCAAGCTGCGGGCTGTGGATATCAGCTGTTGTCTGAACAATTCCTGATCTGCAGGATCGTTGGGGATGGCCAAGTCATCGGCATCCGCATTATCCTCCCCCTCGATAGAGCGGAGGTAGTCGTCGGCCAGAGGATCATCTGGGTCATCGGGGCTGCGGTGGTCTTCGGGATCCTCCTGACCCTCCAACGGGTTACCGGGGATTTCGAGGCGGCCGATGTCCTCTGGAGTATTATCGTTTCCCGTGCCCTCAATAGACTTGCGCCCCTTTTTCCCTTTGGACCGTTTATGTGGTTTCCGGCGCCTTGACGGCGCTTCGTCCGATTTATCGCCATTGCTTTTTGGAGTGTCCACCATGTACACATCGTATGTGGAGGTGGCCGTCCACTGTCCGGTCTTGGCAGAGGCGGGGGAGTGATCTTCCTCGTCCATGTATCCTGCCTCCTCGGAAGCGTAGTCTAGCATGTCGGTTAAATCCTCGACAGTGGCTATCAAGTGGGTGGTGGGTGGGAGGAAAACTCCATCCCGACCCGTCTGAAGACCGATCTGAGAGCAGATCGGGATTGGGTCAACATTGATTCTCATCGACGAGATCCGATCTAGAGCTTTGTCGAGTATCGAGAACTCGATCGGACCAGTCTGCCCAGAGCTTCCGGAGTCAACCTTCGATGCATCCGTGCAGGGGGTGTGTTCGGCAAGAACGGGTGTTCGGCTGTCGGGCGCTATGACCTGTTCCGAACTTAAGATCGGGCCTCCACCAGGGCAGATCCCATAGGCGGAGCCGGAAGGTGAGTCCGAGGTTAAAGCCTCAGGGTCTTCGGGCATGGCAGGCGAGACTGCAAGCCCGGTTAGTAATAGATCGCCGCGGGAGTCTACGGAGAACTCTAAGTTCCCGAATCTGACCTCCTGATCAGGGGCGAAACTTTCGACGCGGCCAAGGCGGCCGGTCGGGTCGGCGTGCAGCATTATGCTGCCGAAAGCGAAGATATGTCCAGGGACAAAAGTCCCTGTGTTGCGGACCTCTTCGTTAACGACTAGGCGAACCATCGATTCCTTCTGGCGATCACAGTGGAACTCTCAATGAAAGCACCAATGTCGGTGTCAAAACCGGCGGATCTCGGGTAGGGGGTCCCGAACTATGATGCTTGGATCGATGGTAACAGGAGACGAAGGGGACAACGTTTTACCTAGGTTCGGGCCCTCCTATGGAGGTAATACCCTACGTCCTGCTTGATTATATTGATGGTATAGAGATTACAGAGTGATCTACCACGAGATCGTATGACTAAAACCCTAGATGAGTTCTCCCTTGATGATCTAAAACCCTCCGGCTTATATAGACGCCGGGGGTGCCTAGGGTTTACACATGGTCGGTTACACATCGAGGGGATAAACATGCCTATTCTACTTTAAACGTGGATCACACGCCAAGCTTCTAGAAACTTCCCTTCTGGAGTCCGGTCCTTCGAGTGATCCAGTGTCCGGCGAACGGCCCATACAGTCCGGCCCATATTAGATAGGCCGGCCTCCCGAGGACCCCCTAGTCCAGGACTCCCTCAGCCGGATTTGCCAAGTCCGGCTGTAGATGCTCTAACTAGTCAAGACATAAGATTAATTACTGGGTGGGGCCTAGCTTGCAGGCTATCGACTGGGCAAATAGTGAGTGTAAACGATGACACAACAAACTCGATGACCGACTTCCAAGTCCACTCTCACACACGTACCTATCAGAAAAAGAATACTACGTACATCAAAACAACCCCAACGAGGACTTCCAAGTCCACTCTTATAGTAAGAGCATCAACGGTCGGAACTTGTAAATCCAGCCGCCCGTTGACGCGCCCGGGAGCGTTCGCGGATAGTGTCCGGTGACGTCTTAAAAAATGACTACTGCAACCGGACATCTCATATTTGATACCTTAAATCCATACAAAAACATGCGGCATATTAAACCTATGTACTACATACGAGCTATCTACTCTTCTTTGGAGATATCGACGATCTCCATGCCCTCCGACGGATAGATGTGCGGCAGATGCAGATCCGCCCCCTCCGGCGTCGACGCTGCGGCCCCTCCGGTTGCTCCGTTGCGGCTTCCTTCGCCGCTATCTCCGCCTTGACCTCATCGAAGAGGGCATCGGCCTTCGTCTGCCTCTGCCAAATGAGCCGGAGATTGGCCTCCACCTCGGCCACATCCCGGATGGAATCCAGGATGGCATGCTGTTCCGCCATCTCGTCGGCTTGGGCGACGACAAACTCCTCCTCCCCCTGTGCCATGTTGAAGCCTAGAGCGTCGTCGTCGTCCTCCTCCGTTTCAGGCGAGTCCGGAGGGAGACCCGCAGCGATGCAGGCGGCGCGCCGAGGCTGGATCTCCACCTCGATCTGCATTCGACGCTCCGACGTGAGCTGAGCGTAGGTGGTGATCCTCTGGTGGACCATAGTGAGGCCGGAGAGCGGGGGAGAGGAGGCGTATGGGCTCGGTTGGCGGCGGAGGGAGGGAAGGGTGGATGTGTTAGGGCCGGGGGACGTCGGCCGGTTTAAATAGCCGGCTCTGGCCTCGGGCGGCAAGCCGGAGCGGCGCCACGTGGTGTTCACACCGCGCTGACGATCGAGCCGCCCGTTGGACCGTCGGATTTCTGGGCGAGTCCGCGTGAAGCTACACCGTCAGACCGACGTGGCGGGCGTGCCCGAACGTATTCGGGCTCCCCTATATCCGCCCTATATTTGGGCTGGATATGAGGGGTGCCGGTCAACCCAAACGAATTGGCCTTATAAAAAGCTAAACAGGCTATTACAAACACCACGATCGACTTTGCCGCTACATATAAACGTGCCAAGTAATTGAACTTGCATGTGTAAGCTCGCATACATCAAAGGAAATAATATTTTATGAATTGCGCATATGTAAAAACAGATTAGGCTTACGTGCAGGTCGCACGTCCATTGTCCATCGTCGCGGATGGCAGAAGCAGCAATAGAGTTGAGAGTAGAAGTGAGCATCTTGATGTGATCGACATGAATCCCGAAGCTACCTTTAAAGCATCTACAACCAGACCCCACAAATCCTTCTCCAACACCAAGGTAGGCTGACCGGTCATTGACCGGTCACGAAAAAGTGACCCAGACGGACCCCTGAAACCGACCTCAACTACTAGGAGAAAGCCTAGTAGTAGCGCTTGTTTTCCCTTTAGTAGTAGCGCTGGTGGCAGCGCTACTGCTAAGGCGCTACAGCTAAGTGTTTAGCAGTAGCGCTGAAAAACCAGCGCTACTGGTAAGTACTGTTAGCAGTAGCGCTGGTTTACAACAAGCGCTGCTGCTAAATCAGCGCTACTGCTACAACTTACCAGCGCTACTGCTAAACCAGCACTGCTAAGATTTAATTCCCCTCTACGTGTTTTTGCATGCTCTATACGGCAGTTTCATCATATCATAATAAACATACATTATTCTCATCATATCATACACATACAGGAGACTCGTCATATCACCACCATCATCATCCAACACAAATATCATCACATCTCGAAAATTGCGATACACAAGTCATGTCATGTCTCAAATAAATGCAACTGCATAGTCATGGCACACACACAAGTTTCATCATCTCTATCTAAACCATGATGTAGAAGAGAAGAGTGATCAGTATGAGCAAGAGCGCGACTAAGTAGTACTTCTTGAGGCACCGGTTTCGCTCCCTCTCTTGCCGGAGCGTTCACCACAAGTAACTATTTTCCGCTTCGGCTCTGCTGTCAAACCCTCTGTGGCTAGCGCCCGGGTACCTGTCCACCTGGGCCTGAGCGTCTGGCCAGTGGTCGTACACTCCTGGAATCCTCCCAATGAATACGGCGTAGCAGTCCTTCGCCATCTCCGATCTATGTACCTGCATCGTAAGTTGATGAATTCAACGATAATATGCAACATAATGTACTTGAGAAACACAAAGAGGCATAGTTAGCAAAATATAAGCAACCTATGGTAAACATAAATAAGGAAGTTCCTCATACCCAAACTAATTAACTAGAGCGATCTACGCTAGTTCATAGAAAGACAGTAGTACTAATTAAACATACATATTGTCATCGTCAATCACTCCTCCATGTCGGCGCTGCAATCTTCATAGTCAGGGAGGAAGCACCCGAGCTTCGTGAAAGGCTTCAGGTCCAGACGCTGAGCGCTGAGCAGTGTTCGGACATCCTCCTGACTCATTGGCCCATGGTAGAACATCCCTGATTTTTCGAGGACCTCCATCATGATCACTTGGGCAAGTTCACACTGTACGTGATAAAACTCAGCTCGGATTCGATGATCCGGTGTCCTTCCTATGCTTGTGGCCCAGTTGACAATCTCGGCATCGCTGGAATTAGCTGACATGCGAAGGCGTTGATTATCCCTTCTGTACTCAATCATGTGATGCATGAGGTAGAATCCATCAGCCGTACTATCGTTCGGTTGCTGGATGCAGCAGAAGTCGGTCTTATGGCCGAAAGCCGGCCCTCTATTCCTGTACTTTTTCACCTGGATATATCCACCACTAAGGCTGAACGTTAAAATGGCACTATCGAGAACACTCTTTATGTGAGTGTAATCCCTCTTCTTGATGTTCTTCGCTGAGTCCAAGTACAGAGCATGGGAGTATTGTACGTGGGTACAGACAGATGAGGACGGCGCCCCCCCCCCCCCCCGTTGTGCAAAATAAGTACACCTCAAATTAGCCTCCATGCTTGCAAAGGAATGATTAAAACTTACGAAAGGATATCCGCGGATGACTTACGTGGGATGATAAGGCAGGAGAATCGTTTTCTTGTCCTTATTAGAGACCATGAACTCGCCGATGTACTAGCTCGCATAGTCACGGTGCTCTTTGCAGACTGTCAAGAAGCTCTCGTGCATATAGTACGGGTCCGCGACGCAGATATATTTTATGTGCTCGCACCTGATGATGTAGTTGAGATACAACGCATACATGCGGATGAACTGAAAATCCAGCTTGGTCATGTGGAACATGTCGTAGATGTAGTCAAATCGCAGGATGAACTTATCCGCGGGACATCTATTGACGTATAACCTTCCACCCGGAACCTGAGCCGCGTAAAGCGGGTATCCTGGTTTTTCCGAGATGAGAAGGCTTTTCTCTCTAGCCAGCAAATCATCATGAAGTCTCCTTAGATCATTGTTCAGTATGTCCTCCAGCGCTTTCTGAGGTAGGATCGGGTGGCCGGCGACATGGAAATGCTCCGCACCTACGACAGGTATTCTGTCTACCTCCCGGGGCTTCAGAGGCGGCTGGCTGCTTGAAGCACCTTTAGAGCCTTTCCTGACCGGTCTCTTCCTTTGCTTCTTGACGGGTGGCGCCGGTAGTGAGCCGGCCGCCATAACTTCCCTAACCACCACCCCCAGTGTCGTCGGGCTAAGCAGTGGACGGCCCTCGCGTTGTTCTTGCTGGGTAGAGGCGGCATCTGGAGGCATCTCCTGCGAGGATCGCATGAAGAGAGACTTTTTGCAATCAGCCTTAGGACGTTCCGGCTCCGGCAAATCAAGCAGCATCAAATCATCATCTCCACGCTCATAGCCTGAGTCAGAGTCCCAAGCATCGTCATAGGAGGTATTGATATACCGGTTAGGGTCATCATCATCCTCCTGCATGACATCATCAGCATTTGCTTCTTCGACGGGGGCAACGTCATCTGGCACTAATGGAGGCTCTCCCTCGCGTCGTCCGCTATCACCCGCCACGACAGGTGCAGGTAATTCGGTAGGTGGGGTGGTGTTCATACCTTGTTGAGGAGTTGTCGTTGGTGTGCTACCGGGCGCCTCAACACGAAGAAGAGTCTCCGACCAAGGCAAGAACCAGCTCTTGCATGCGCCAATCCGTTTAGGGGTCTCGTTGTCATTGACTTGTACCGGAGGAGGCAAATCCTCGAAGCACGCTTTGAGACTGGCCACGCAAACTTTGAAGACGCTATGGGGCATCTGTCGGTTGTGTAACATGCGTTCCTTCGGCTTCACGATCGTTGCCTTTCCCACGTCCACCTTCTGGCCTTTGATGTAGTCCAGTAGGGTGCACGGGGTTTCGTCAGCCTGCGAAGACATGTCTGCGACGTCAAACATCCGAAAGGCAACTGAAACGGAAGACTATAGATATGCTGGTCAAGAGGGTATGACGCGTAATTACCGTGAGGGCGTCGAGCTCAGCCAAAGACGAAGCCCCGCCGAGCAGGCCAGAGACGAAGGACGGGCTGCTATGAATAGGAGCGGGACCAGGTACGGGAGCATGTGCGGTGGCGTGAGCAGGTGCTAGTGGTGCGATGTTCATCGAATTGTTCCCGACGTAGCTGGGAAGGGGAAAGTCCTCTGGCCCTTTATTAGGATTTTTCTTCGTCCATTCGAAAAATGCCGGAAGAAAGCTAGTAATGGAACATGTGAAGTCAGCCGTGACGTTAGCTACCGCTGCACTGACCCGTTCATCGACTATCTGTTCCAACTCTGCTTTGGTCTCAGCTTTGGCCTTATTCACCGCAAGCGCGACCTTCTCGTCGATGTGTTGTTGACTAAGCAACGACCGTCTCTGCCTTCTTTCCTCTGGCTTCTCGTGGTAGCACGTCTTCCACGAGGCGCCATCTACGACACCGTGCACACGTCGTCCATACGACGGCGGTTTATCCTCCGACACCTTTTTCATTATGTTGAGGGCCCGGTTGAAAGGGGTGTCCCACTTGGGCCTCGCCGACGACTGAGAAGACTCGTCGCTTTCGGCTGCCTTTTGGTGCTGCTCTTTCTGCAAAAGGAACATGGATGGTTTACAAATGTGACAAAACTTGTTGTCGAATTGATTGGAAGCTAATATAGGGTGGTAATATAACAATTACCAGTAGTCTCATGAACTCCCTCGTGTTTGGGTCCGTGTAAAAGACTTTCTTGACGGGGTCCCACTTGTACCGGGCCCTAATCCAGTCATGCTCCTGCGGGTCGGTGAACTCCGCCAAGGGGTCTGGGATTCCGTGACTTTCACGTTCGGCGTCCTCCTTGGCCCATACATGCCTCTTCCCCTCGTAACCACGGCTTCCGAGGCGGTGGGGAGGCGTGTTCCTGGCCTGGAGCACCTTCATTTTCTCCGACTTTATCTTGACTTCTTCTTTAGCGCAAGTCTCCTTGAATTTTTCG
Organism: Elymus sibiricus; assembly: GCA_039707655.1. NCBI lineage: Eukaryota > Viridiplantae > Streptophyta > Magnoliopsida > Poales > Poaceae > Elymus > Elymus sibiricus. Next base: position 56,992,678 of record CM077665.1, read on the forward strand.
AAGTCCTCTTCCATTAGTGTCGGATTGTCAGCATGACTCTTGGACCACGGTTCATTCTTCGCAATCGCTTTTTTTCACCCGTACTTTCCAGGCGGACAAGTTGTTGGTGAACATCGTCATCGCCTTGCTGTGTATCTTTGTCATGGGTTCGTCCTTCCACGGAAGTTCGCTTTCAGTCCGCCCGGGGAACAAGAACCTATTATGCAACTTCGTTAGGAGCATGTGCTCCATATGTGGTATCTTCTTCAACTTTTCGTCGTTGATGTTGGCGGTTTCCCTGAGGAGCATTGTGTCACATGCTTAGCGTGTACCCATGGTTCAGTTTTGGCGATGAGGTTAACGTTCACGGTAGCGCTATTCGCATCGGGTATACACATGGTAGTGAAATACTTGTTTTCTCTTACGACGGCCTTAGCCCATCTGACACGGAACATCGTCGCAGCGTGTAATTCAGCGTAGTCGAGCTCCCAGATCTCTTCGACCCTTCCGTAGAATCTTTCAGTTGTGCCGTTGGCGTCGGTCACGCATTCAATCGTCACCCCTGAGTTCTGGTACTCACTGTCCATGTCTTTGGCCTCCGTGTAGAACGTATACCCGTTGATATCGTATGCCTGATAGGACGCGAGTTTGGGCGCGGGGCCATGTGCTAAGGCAGGTATGAGCAATCCGTCCGAACTGCCCTCTACAGGGGGATTAGCAAGAATATGCTCTTTGAACCAACGCAAGAAAGTGGCATTGTGCTCTACAGTAACTTCGTCGTCCGTCTTCCGCATTCCCTAATCACGGTACTTCTTTGCGATGGTTTCTTTGTGCAGTGTCACATAATCATCTACCACATCTAGGTGTTGTAGCACTACTAAGTTAGCCCTGTCAAAGTCGCCCCGTCGATCCGAGTAGTCCACGTGCAATTCCCTCCGGCCGTTGTTGTGACCTTCTCCTCTGAGCCTCCCATGGTGCTTATTGACAGGCAAACCAGCAACAGGGTCTCTACCGCCTATATAATTCTCTCAAAAGGAGATGCACTCTTGGGTCAGATAACCCTGGACGATGCTCCCATCGGGACGGGACATGTTACGAACGAATCCTTTGATGACCCCATTCATCCTCTTGAACGACATCATGCTGTGAAGGAATGTCGGCCCGAGATCGATTATGTCGTCCACGATGTGGACACACAGATGCACCATGATGTCAAAGAATGCGGGCGGGAAGTACATCTCAAGCTCACATAGTATGACAACGATCTCTTCCTGTAGCCTTTGGTGCTGCTTCACACTGATGGACTTTCGAGAGATAACGTCGAAGAAGTTGCAGAGACCAGTAAGCATGTCACAGACGTGCTTCTCCATTATCCCTCTAATGGCAACCGGGAGTATTTGCGTCATCATCACGTGACAGCCATGAGACTTCATCCCGCTGAACCTTTTCTTCTTGGTGTCTAGAAATCTGCTTATCTTCCCACAGTAACCGGAACTGACTTTGATTCCCGTAAGGCACTTGATGAATTGATCGATATCCTTCGGAATTAAGTGGAAGCAAGAAGGGGGGCAATAATTCTCCTCCTTCTTCTTGACTTTTCTGCCCCTTGGCCCCGCCACCGCCTCCATCTCCGTCTCCTCCGTCGACTTTTTACGGGGCATGTGGAGAACTCTCCTCATCTTCAAATCTTCCAAGTCTTTCCTTGCCTTCGGCCCATCCTTGGTCTTGTCCGGCATGTTTATCAGTGTGCCAAGCAAGCTCTCGAGGATATTCTTCGTGATATGCATTTGATCAAGGCAATGAGGCGTGTCGTGATTGTGCCAATACTCCAAGTCCCAGAAAACAAACCTCGTTTTACATACCTTCAGCAGCGGCTCTGGTGCCTTTTCCATCTTTCCCGGTGCCGGGCACTGTTCCCAGTTATTCAACAGCTCGTTGATTTCGGCGCCGCTCCTCTTACGTGGAGGTCCTCAATGCTCAGCCAAATCATTGAATAGATCTCCACGTTTCCTCCACGGGTCATCCTTCTCGAGCCATCTACGATGCTCCATGTACACGATTTTCCCAGACCCGCCATCTTTCATTGACGTAAGCTGCTGAGACGTTGTATCATCCATGCACCTCGTGCATCCACAGTATCCGTGGCACACCTGGCCTAAAGTGTACTCGTAACCGAGATAGTCATGCACCGTCATCATCAGCGCGGCTCTCATATAGAAATAATCTCCTGTGCCTGCGTCCCATGTCTTGACCGGCGATTTCCATAACGTGTCTAACTCCTCTTTCAGAAGCCCCATATACAGGTTAATATTATTTTCCGGTTGTTTCGGCCCTTGAATCAGCATGCTCATGTGTATGTACTTTGTCTTCATGCACAACCATGGGGGGAGGTTGTACATCCATACAAAGACGGGCCATGTGCTGTGGTTGGTGCTCTGGTTTCCAAATGGAGAGGGAGAGAGATGATCTAGCTAGATCTATATGTATGGAAGGAGGGAGAGCCAAATAAATGTGGAAGATAGAGCTAGAAGAGGCCATTTATATGGAGGAGAATTATGGTGGAGGGGGACCATTAATGGGGAGAGAAGAGAGGTAGAAGGAAGAGAGAAGAAGGGCAATAATGGTGGAGAAGAAACTTAGAGAGGGGAGAGGGCAAGGGGGGGGAAGAAGGGGGAGAGAGGGGGGTGGGTGAAAAGGTGGCTCTGCCACGATTAGTAGTAGCGCTGCTTTCCACAGCGCGCTACTGCTATGAGGCTTAGTAGCAGCGCTGCTCCTAAAAAGCGCTACTACTAAGTGGGGCCCCATAGCAGTAGCGGTTTCCTCAGAGCAACCGCTACTGCTATGAGGCTTAGCAGTAGCGCTTTATTGTGGGCAGCGCTGCTACTACCAACAGTGTCGGTGGGCTCGTCGAGTACCGCTTATCAGCAGCGCTCTTAATATTTCCAGCGCTACTGCTAAGTCTTTACTTGTAGCGCTGCCGAAATCCAGCGCTACTTGTAATTACCAGCAACACATGTTACTTTCCAGCTCTACTAATAGTGTCCTGCCTATAAGGTTTGTCCTAGTAGTGCTCTAACGTCGGGCTGACCGGCACCCCTCATATCCAGCCCAAATATGGGGCGGATATGGGGGAGCCCGGGCGCGCCCGGGCACGTCCGCCTGGCCCGCACTGGCCCGCATCGACCCCACATATATTCGTCCTTATCCGTTGGCCGGACCAAACCCTAGCCACTTCACTCCACTCCAATACACTCCCATCCGCCACCCACCTCACCTTCGGCGATCTCCGGCCTTCTCCGGCATGGCCTCCAGTGTATCCGACTCCGACCAGTCTGGATCCATCGACTGGGGGGTCGTCCCATGCGGAGTGGAGGAGGCAATGGCGGTTCACATTGCACTCCGCCGCTCCCGCGAGGACAGCGCACGGCCGACGGCAGGATCTGTTCGCCGCGACTCCATAGCGTCCGCTCAAAGGGCGCTCGGTTCCTCTGGGGCGGGATCATCCATGTCCCGGCGGGCGAATCCGTCGACCGGACCCGCGGACTTCGAGTCCCAAGGGGAACGGGCTGTCCGCCATGGGAAGGAGATGATAAGAATCGCCGAGGCCTATCTCGCGGAGGAAATGGCGGAGGCACAGGCGGCTGATGCGGCGGAGCGGGCGGCCGCAGAGGAGGAAGCCATCCGCGTCTGCATTTTGAAGAAACGGCAGCGGCGGAACACGTGCGCCCTTGCCAGCGAGCAGAATCGGATGGTCCGTGAAATGGTCACACTGCCACCGAGGGAGGAGAAGGAGGTGAGCGACGGCGAGGACAGCTCCGGCGATGAGCAAATCCGGCTCGATCCGTACTGCGTCTTCGACTGGTACTTCCACGACAATGACGGCAAGGGCGCCGGGAAGGGCAAGGCCAGCCGTGGATGATCCCCACCATAGCCAAACATGTCAAATTTTGGTAGTCCGATGACATGTTAGTAGTGATGGAGTAGTATGACGTAGTAGTTGCATGAGTTTGTATGGATTTGAGATATGGGATTTAAGATGTCCGGATGTAGAATGCATTATTTGAGGCCCGACCGGTCAGTGTCCGTGGGCACGTCCGCGCAGTGGCGGACCCAGGATTAGGCCAGGCCCCAGGCGAACTGCGCTAGACCCCAGGCAACCTTCGGTCACTATAGCAGTCGAGCTACAGTATACGCTACAGTATACGCAGGAGATGGCTTTCACGCCCCAGGCCGCCGCCCGGGCTGCCGGGGGCTGAATCCGCCCATGCGTCCGCGGGTGTTTGAGGGCCAAGATTCGAGGGGTTGGCTGTAGATGCTCTTAGTTTTCAAACGGTAGGTAACACGCAGAAGAAACCATCCACTGAATTTATACACACACCCACGTTCTTTCAAACGAAAAAAAGAAATCCACGTTGTCAGCAGATTCGTTTTCTTTTTTTTTCTTTTTTTTCTTGAGCTAACTAGCAAGACATAAGATTAATTACTGGATGGGGCCTACCTTGGAGGCTATTGACTGGGCAAACAGTGAGTCTTGGTAAACGACGACACGACAAACTCGATGACCGACTTTCAAGTCCACTCTCACACGTACCTATTGAAAAAGAATGCTACGTACATCAAAACATCCCAGCGAGGACTTCCAAGTCCACTCTTATAGTTATAGCATCTACGATCGGAACTTCTAAATCCGGTCTCTTAAACGCCCGTGGACGCACCCGGGCGCGTCCGCGGACAGTGTACGGTCACGTCTTGAAAAATGACTACTGCATCCGGACATCTCATATTTGATACCTTAAATCCATACAAAAATATGCGGCATATTAAACCTATGTACTACATACGAGCTATCTACTCTTTATCGGAGATATCGACGACCTCCGTGCCCTCCGGCGGATAGATGTACGGCAGATGCAACTCCTCCCCCTCCGGTTGCTCCGTTGCAGCTTCCTTCGCCGCTATCTCCGCCTCGACGTCGTTGAAGAGGGCGTCGGCCTCCGCCTGCCTCTGCCGGATGAGCCGTCGGTTGGCCTCCACCTCGGCCACGTCCCGGATGGAATCCAGGATGGCCTGCTGCTCCATCATCTCGTCGGCTTGGGCAACGGCGAACTCCTACTCCGCCTCCGCCATGTTGAAGCCCGGAGCGTCGTCCTCCTCCTCCGGCTGCTCCTCCTCCTCCTCCTCATCCTTTTCAGGCGAGTCCGGAGGGAGAACCGCAACGATGCGGGCGGCGCGCCGAGCCTGGATCTCCACCTCGATCTACATCCGGCGCTCCAACGTGAGCTGAGCGTAGGTGGTCATCCTCTGGCAGACCATAGTGAGGCCGGAGAGCGGGGGAGAGGAGGCGGTTGGGCTCGGGTAGCGGCGGAGGGAGGGAGGGGGTGGATGTGCTAGGGCCGGGGGACGTCGGTCGGTTTAAATAGCCGGCTCTGGCCTCGGCCGGCGAGCCGGAGTGGCGCCACGTGGCGTTCACACCGCCGACGATCGAGGCACCCGTCGGACCATCGGGTTTCCGGGCGAGTCCGCCTGGAGCCACGCCGTCAGACCGACGTGGCGGGCGTGCCCAGACGCGTTCGGGCTTCTCTATATTCGCCCTATATTTGGGTTGGATTTGGATATGAGGGGTGCCGGTCAGACCGGACGAATTGGGCTTCCAAAAAGCTAAATAGGCTATTAGAAACACCACGATCCATTTTGCCGCTACATATAAGCGCGCCAGCGCCAAGTAATTGAACTTGCATGTGTAAGCTCGCATACAGCAAAGGAATTAATATTTCATGAATTGCGCATACGTAAACACAGATTAGGCTTGCGTACAAGTCGCGCGTCCACTGTCCATCGTCGCGGATGGAAGGAGCGGCAGGAGCAGCAATAGAGTTGAGAGTAGAAGTGAGCATCTTGATCTGATCGACATGAATCCCGAAGCTACCTTTTAAGCATCTACAACCGGACCCCTCAAATCCGCCTCAAACACCCGGGTAGGCCGCCCGGTCATTGACCGGTCACGAAAAAGTGACCCAGACTGTTGGGGATATAACTCCCTGGTATAACCCGCCCAGGAGGGCCGGGTCACCAGCTGGCGGCTCATAGCTGAAGCCCTAAGTTGGCCTGAAGGTTGAAGACAAGACAGGAGACGGCTTGCCAGACGGGCTAGATGGAGGCCCAGAGCCGGAAGACGGCGTGAGACCCGGGCGCGTGAGCCGCCCGGAAGATGACTTGCCAAGGGAGGCAAGGCGACTTAGAGACAGGATCGGATACTTCGTATAACCCAGTCTGGACTCTTGTAAGCCCAGGGCCTCGACCTACCTATATAAAGGCGAGTCCCTGCGGCGGCTGAGGACAAGTAACGAATCATCGATAGCTAGGTCAAGCGAATCCGCTCCCTTGTAATCGATAATCAATCAATACAACACAAAGCAGGACGTAGGCTTTTACCTCTTCCCGAGGGGCCGAACCTCGGTAAACCCGTGTCTTTCGTCCCGATCAACCCCTTTGAGTTCACCGCCGCAGCGATGGCCTCGAACCTAAGTCCTTTCACTAGGACATTTGCCGTGACAAATCCACGACAGTTGGCGCCCACCGTGGGGCTAGCATGCGGTGGTGTGGAGTTCTCGAAGGGCTCTCTCCCAGGGATCGAGGGATACGCCGTCGGCAGGATGACTAAGAGTCGCCGTGGCAAGCTCTACATCGACGACGCCGGCTGGGGTCCGGAGGCTGACTCAATCGAGTACGGGTACCGGGTTACCCTCGGCGAGATTCACATTTTCATCGGAAAGATCGGCGGATCTGAGCCGGGGCCGAACATCTTCACCAGCATTGTCGAGCCGGCCCGGCGTGCACAACCCGCCCGTGTTCAACCCGGGCGGAGGAGCATCTTCATCGGCTTCACGCAAGGTGCGGAAGGCTCTGTGTCGGGAGGGGAAACCCTTGCCCTCTCAGATGACGGGTCCTCCAGTGGAGAGGCGGAGTCGATCTATCAACTTTATGATGGTGGTCTTGGGGGCTATGCCTATGGCGACAGTATTCCGGAGCCCTACGATCAGCCAAGCCGAGACACCATCTTCATGGCAGGCACGGTGCCGGCTCTTAACAGCACGACGTCCGGAGCAGCGACAGGAGCCGCCCCGCCAGAGGCCGGGTCATCTAGGCCGCCAGCTCAAGTTTTGCTGGATCTCATGGAGGAGCTGACAACCTTGATGGGAACCGAAGTCACAGCCGGAAACCAGGCAGAGCGTAATGCAGAGATTACCAGGATCAAAGCGTTGATGACCAAGGCCCAAGAGGATATCAACATGTTGCAAGGTCAGATGAATGCTGAGTCGGAGCATTTGAGAGCAGAAGCTCTCCGCTTTAATTTGGACCAGCATGCTTCGGAGGCGGTCCTTCGGAGGAGGACCCAAGTCCGCCTCCCGATACAACTTGAACCCCGAAACCTTTCTAACACCCCCAGGACAGGGCCGAACGCGCCACTGGACATAACCTGGGCCACGGAAGCACCGCGGCAGCTAGACCCGCCCCGAAGGGACCAGACTCCGCCAAGGCACCTTGTGACACCACCTGGCCATTATTCTAACCCGGTGGACAACATGATAGCGGCGGATGCCAGGCTCAACGCACTCCCTCTCGCAGAGGGGACGCCGTTTGCGAAGGAGGCGCGGAACGTCATCGAGTTACTGCAAATGGCGGTAGCTCAGCAAGAAAAGTATACGTACAGCCGAATTCGTGTACACTCGACCCCCGTCCCCAGCCGCAGCTACAGCCGACGCATAGAGTCGCCAGCGGCCTCCAGCAGTGAGCGACGACGCAACCAGCCCCGAGATGACCCGCCCCGTACCGACGCCCAGGAGATTGTGGACAGGGGCAGAGCCCATCGGGGAGGAACGCCAGTGACAGATTACCCGGAGATTCCTGAGCCGGTTCCGGTAACCCCTTCAACCTCGGTGGGAGCCGGAGTCTCGTCCAGGGGCATTGGTGTGCCTTGCATGACAGCAGCACTGCATAACGAGCGTTTACCCAAAGACTTTAAAGGATCGCACAAGATGCCTAACTATACGGCTGATCTACCCCCAGAGGCTTGGATCGAGAGCTATGAGCTCGGCATGGAAATGTTGGACATCAATGAGGCGGTTTTCGTGAAGTATTTCATCATGATGTTGGAAGGACCGGCTCGCACATGGTTAAAGGGCTACCCCCCAATACCATTGCTTCCTGGGCCGAGTTGAAAGCGCGGTTTATCAAGAATTTCCGAGGGACATGCAAGCAGCCTATGACGATTGTTGACCTCAATCATTGTGTGCAGCATGAAGATGAGTCGGCCCATCATTGGGTCCGGCGGGTTTCAACTGTTATCCACTCGTCCGATAATATCTCGGCGGCTCAAGCAGTCCTAATTTTGGAGAAAAATTGTCACTTCTTACCTCTTAAGCAGAAGCTCGGGCGGCTAAAGCGTTCCTGTCAGGATATGGGTGAGCTCATGTCGGCCCTCACCAAATATGCAGATTCCGATACCACTAAAGACCCAGGGTCTGACGAGGAGAAGTCAGCCAAGGGTAAGAAGAATGGCGGCGGCAAGGGTCAGGAAATAACAACCCGGCCAATGGCGGAAAGAGAAAGAACCCGGAAGGCGGGTCAGATTTGGTGGCCAACACCAATACTGGGAACAATCATGCTAAGGGCAACGGTAAGCCGCCTTTTGGGAAGGCTAAAGCCCCCTTTATATGGTGGCGATGCTCAACAAACCTTGCCCGGAGCACAGTCAACCCGGCAAGCCATCTGGTCATGCTTGGAGGGATTGTTATATCATGCGGGAATTCCGGAATTACAGCCTTAATCAACATCATGGTGGCGGCAATGGACCATCTGGCGGGTCAGGATCCGGCTCTCATGGGTCAGGCTTCGGCGGAGGCGGCTCAGGTTCAGGATATCAGGGGCAAGGAAATCAAGGTGGTCACCATCAGCAGCTTGGCAACGGTGGTCAACAGCAAAACAACCAGTCAGGGTATCAGAGTAACCCAAAGCAGCTCAACGGAGGCCAATATCACGTTTTCACCACAACTCTGGAGAAGCGAGATCAGAAGTTGCACAAAAGGGCGGTTCACACCGCCACGCCGGCTCTTCCACAGTATTTGAAGTGGTCTGAGTACATGATATCATGGAGCGGGGAGGATCACCCGCCGCGGGTTGATAACCCGGGGCACTTGGCGCTCGTGGTGGCTCCTCATGTAGGAGGATATAAATTTACTAAGGTACTAATGGATGGCGGCAGCAGTATCAACATCCTGTACTATGACACCTTCCGCCGGATGGAGTTGACTGATAAAGCTCTTAAGCCGTCGTCCACTGTATTTCACAGAAAATCGCCCTGGAGGTGGCATTTGGAGATGACTACAATTACTGGGTGGAGACTTTGTGGTTTGAAGTAGTCAAGATCAAGATCCCATATCATGCCCTGTTCGGGCGGCCGGCTTTCGCCAAATTCATGGCACGACCCTGTTATGTCTACTTGCAGCTCAAGATGCCGGGTCTGAAAGGGACGATTACTGTGCACGGTGATCGGAAAGTTGCTCTTGAGTGCGAGGAAGGCGACGCTGCGTATCCGGAGACAAGTTGTGCTGAGGCAGAGCTCAAGTTCTACAAAGAAAATGTTGATCCGGAGGATATGACCCCATTTAAAAAGTCCAGCACAGAACCTGAGCCGCCCTTGAAGTTTGTGGCAGAGGATACAAAGTTAGTGGATTTTACTCCCAGCGACTTATCAAAGCAGTTTACTATCGGGGCAAATCTCGACCCCGCATAGGAAAGCACGCTCATCGAATTCATCCGTGAGAATCGGGACATCTTCGCATGGAAACCTTCTGACATTCCGGGTGTATCGAGAGAATTCGCTGAGCACCACCTTAATGTGGATCCCAAGTTTAAGCCAATTAAGCAGTTCCCCCATCATTTCAATGAAGAGCGATGTAAGGCTATTGGAGAAGAAATGGCCCGGCTCTTGGCAGTAGGGTTCATTGTGGAAGTTTTTCACCCGGAGTGGTTGTCTAATCCCGTGCTTGTACTTAAAAAGAATGGCACGTGGCGCATGTGTGTGGATTACACGGATCTTAACAAGGCTTGTCCAGTTGATCCATTTGCTCTCCCCCGTATCGACCAAATTATTGATGCAACGGCGGGTTGTGAGAGTTTGTGTGCTTCCTGGACGCTTATTCGGGTTATCATCAAATCAAGATGGCAGTTAAAGACCAAGAGAAGACATCTTTTATAACACCTTTTGGAGCTTTCTGCTATGTGTCCATGCCCTTTGGTCTTAAAAGCGCGCAGGCGACTTATCAGCGTTGTGTGCAGAATTGTCTTCATAACCAAATTGGGCGCAATGTTCATGCTTATGTGGATGATATTGTTGTTAAGTCAAGGAAGAAGGAGACTCTGCTTGACGATCTGAAGGAGACGTTTGCTAACCTGCGGGTTTACAAGATGATGCTTAACCCGGCTAAGTGTGTCTTTGGTGTGCCCGCAGGCAAGCTTTTGGGTTTCTTGGTCTCAGAACGGGGAATTGAAGCTAACCCGGACAAAATAAAGGCCATCACCTCATTGTCTAAACCGGCGAGCATCAACGATGTACAGCGCTTGGCGGGTCGTATCGCCGCTTTAAGCCGGTTCATCAGCCGCCTGGGCGAGAAGGCTATTCCTTTATATCAGATGATGAAAAAAACAGATGACTTCGTCTGGAGTAGTGCTGCTGACAAGGTGCTTGAGGCGCTCAAAAAGCAGTTGGCTGAGCTGCCGGTTCTGGCTGCCCCGACGGAGAAAGAGCCGTTGCTCCTGTATGTGGCGGCTAATAACAGGGCAGTTAGCGCTGCAGTTGTTGTGGAGCGCAAAGAAGTAGGGAAAGAGTATCCAGTCCAGCGGCCGATTTACTATGTCAGCGAGGTGTTGATAGAGTCCAAACAAAGATACCCGCACTGGCAAAAGCTGATATATGGAGTGTTCATGGAAAATCGCAAGCTGAAGCATTATTTCCTTGGACATCCAATCACGGTGGTTAGTTCTGCGCCTTTGGGTGATATTATTCAAAATAGAGAGGCCACCGGCAGAATCGCCAAGTGGGCATTAGAACTTGGGCCTCTTAATTTGAAGTATGTGCCTCGCACAGCTGTCAAGTCACAAGCCCTGGTGGATTTCATAAACGACTGGACGGAGAGCCAGGCGCCTGAGGAGAATCCGGATAATACATACTGGACAATTCACTTTGATGGATCAAGGCAGTTGGAAGGCTCGGGGGCTGGAATTGTCCTAACCTCCCCTAGAGGTGACAAGTTTTGTTATGTGTTAAGATTAATGTTTCCTTGTACTAACAATGCAGCTGAGTATGAAGCTTTGCTTCATGGGCTCCGTGTGGCCAAGGAGATGAATCTTAGCCGGGTTAGATGCCTGGGCGACTCAGACCTGGTAGCCCAACAAGTCTCGGGCACGTGGGACTCTAAGGACCCTCGGATGGCGGCTTATCGACAGGCGGTCGATGTTATTGCCGGTCAGTTCAAGGGTTATCAGGTGGACCATATCGACCGTCGGAAGAATGAGGCGGCTGATGCATTGTCAAGGCTGGGATCTCAGTGTAAGCCGGTACCGCCTAACATCTTTTTGGATGTATTACATCACCCTTCTGTCAAATTGCCTTCTGAAGAATATCTAGCTATACCTGACCCGGAGGGGTAGTTGGTGGCGGCTCTCCGTGCCACTCCTGATTGGACGTTGCCTTATTTAGCATATCTGATTCGCGGCGATTTACCTGAGGATGAGACCTTGGCATGGTAGATCATGAGGCGGTCCAGATCCATGACTATTGTCAATGGCGAGTTACACAGGTGTAGTGTGACTGGAGTTTTTCAGCGCTGCGTGTCCCCTGAGGAAGGCCAGGAAATTTTACATGAGATACATTCCGGCGACTGTGGTCATCATGCCGGCTCAAAATCCTTGGTAGCCAAATCTTTTCGTCATGGTTTTTACTGGCTGACGACTCGTGCAGATGCAGAGGATATAGTCAGTAAATGTGACGGGTGTTAGAAATTCGTACGCCGTGCTCACGTTCCGGCTCAAGAATTGAGGATGATTCCAATCACCTGGCCGTTTGCAGTCAGGGGGCTCGATATGGTTGGGCCGTTCAGGAGGTCTAAAGATAAGAAGACCCACCATTTGGTGGTGGTTGATAAATTTATCAAGTGGGTTGAGGCAGAGCCAGTCAGCAAGTGCGATGCGACAACGGCGGTTCAATTTGTCAAGAAGCTGATTTTTTCGTTTAGGTTACGCTCACAGTATCATTACTGATAATGGTACAAATCTATCCATAGGGGCTATGAAGGCATTCTATGAAAGTGAACATATCCGCCTTGATGTATCTGTTGTGGCTCATCCACAGTCTAATGTGCAGGCAGAACGTGCCAACCAAGAGATCTTGAGAGGGATAAAACCCTGGCTTATGGTTCTTTGGAGCGAACGCCGGGTTGTTGGGTTGAGGAGTTACCTTCAGTACTCTGGAGTATTAGAACCACCCCAAACAGGTCAACAGGCTATACACCTTTCTTCATGGTTTATGGTGTGGAGGCTGTCCTCCCAAGTGATATCCGTCATGACTTGCCCAGGGTGGCGGCTTACGTCGAAACTGATAATGAGATGGCGCGTCAGGATGCATTGGATGCTTTGGATGAGGAGCGAGATCTTGTAGCAGTACGATCAGCGATTTATCAGCAAGACCTGCGTCGTTGTCATAGCCGCATGGTCAAGACCCGGATGTTCCAAGAAGGCGACTTAGTGCTTCGTTTGATTCAAGATCAGACAGATATGCACAAGTTATCTCCCCCCTGGGAAGGACCTTTCATGGTCAGCAAGAATCTCAACAATGGGGCATATTACCTCATTGATATACGGGAGAGTGATGAGTCACGCACTTCCGGACAAGAGACCCTTAGGCCGTGGAATATTGCTCATCTCCGGCCTTACTACACTTGAGTCACTGACTCTCATCAATGTACATACATCCATCATTGTATATACCTTTTTCATATAATAAAGTGGGCATCCCCATAATTCGGGGCCTCTGCCGTTTTCGTGCAATAAGTCTTGTGCAAAAGAGTTGATTATTCAACAGGTCACTTGGGGGCTTCCAACCCACTAGGTTTAGCTTTCATACCCTTTTGACCGGCTTCCAAGCCATATTTGGGTTAAACCTGCCTGTTTGCAACTTGCCACTCCACCAGGTGACCCGCCGAACTCTTATCAGTTAATCTCACAATAAAGACCCTGAACTGGTCAAAGATCTTGACAGTCAATCTTGCAATGAGACCATGTACTGATTAAGGTTAAAACGGCAGTTTATGTCACGAGAGGGCCGGCTTACAGAAAGCTAGGATAAACTCGCCTGTCTGTTGTAGTCTCTCCGCCATGTGGCCCGTTCGTACTCTTATACAGTCAACCTTTTTAAGACCCTGAACTATTTAAGGTTAAAACGACGAATTTATGTCACGTGAGAGCCGGCTTACGTGTTTGGGGGTACTCATGCCCTGCTGTATTCTCTCCGCCATATGGCTCGTTCGAACTCTTAACAGTCAATCTTTTTAAAGACACTACTGGAATCAGGAACTTTACCGTCTGCCATGGCTGACGGCAAAGGCATGCCTTGCGGACGGCAAAGACCTTTGCTGTCAGCCAGCAGACGGCAACACATCCGGCTGAACAAACTACGGCAAAGGGCACTTTGCCATCTGCTGGCAGACGGCACAGATGCAATGGTCTTTGCCGTCTGCCACAAGACGGCAAAGGGCCTGGACGGCACACGTGGCAGCTTAGGTCCGTTAAGGAGTTAACGGCGTGCTTTGCCGTCTGCTGGCAGACGACAAAGATGCAAAGGTCTTTGCCGTCTGCTGGTCTTTGCCGTCTGCCAGCAGACAGCAAAGCAACCATATAGGCCAGACCAGTGCCCCCCCAGGTTGCACAGGTAGCTGCCACGTGGCAGCTTTGCCGTCTGCTGGCTGATGGCAAAGCTCTTTGCCGTCTGCCAGCAGACGGCAAAGAGCCTGTATAGCCCCTGTTTTTTTTGTTTTTTCTTAAATTCATTCAATTTGACAGAATTTCATATATATATATATATATATATATATATATATATATATATATATATACACACACACATTTGAAAATACTTTCAACAAGCATACCAACACATATCCAACAACAAGTTTCCAACAACATATCCAACAACAAGTTTCGAACAATATATCCAACAACAAGTTTCCAACAACATATCCAACAACAAGTTTCTAACAACAAAGTTCATCGTACAAAATCAAAACAAAAAGGAAGCACAAGGAGAAGAGTAGACTCCATCAACGCAAGCTTCCTCGTCTAAAGCAAATCTGCAAATTGGGAAAGAAGAAAGTTAGAAGAAGAAGAAGAAGAACAAGAAGAAGACTAGCTAGAAGAAGAAGAAGAAAAAGAAGAAGAAAAAGAAGAAGAAGAAGAAGAAGAAGACGAATAAGAAGAAGAAGAAGAATTTTTATTCTCTTTCTTTTTCTCCTCTCCTCTTCTTTATCTTCTTCTTCTTCTAACTAAGGTAGATAAAAATGCCATTTTTTAGCTAAGCTAGGTAAAAATGCTAAGTGTAGGTCATTTTAGAGCTAAGCTAGGTAGTTATGCCATTTTTGAGCTAACCTAGGTAGTTATGCCATTTTTGAGCTAACTAAGCATATTTATAGCTATCCTAGGTAAAGTGTGTCAGTTTGGAGCTAAGTAACGTTATTATGTCATTTTCGAGGAAAATAAGCTAAGTATAGGTCATTTTGGAGCTAAACCAAGGTTATTATGCCATTTTTTACCTAAGTGAGCTAATTATGTCATAAATGAACTAGCTAAGCTAAGTATAGATCACTATTGAGCTATCCTAGGTAGTTATGCCATTTTTTCGCTAACTAAGGATATCAAGTCATTTTGGAGGAAAAAATGCTAAGTATAGGTCATTTTATAGCTATCCTAGGTAAAATATGTCATTTTGGAGCTAAGTAAGGTTATTATGTCATTTTCGAGGAAAATAAGCTAAGTATAGGTCATTTTGGAGCTAAGTAGGTCATTTCTTAAGCTAAGTATGCATTTGTTAAGAAAAACACTTGGGAAAACTTACCATCATCACGGAGGTGAAGGACCGGTCGGGCTTGCGCCAGTGTGAGACGGAGAAGGACCGGTCGGGGTTGCGGCAGACGCAGAAGGATCGGTCGATGCTTGTCGGGAGGCATGCTGCACCAAAGATCATTTGCAATGTCTCGTTAGCATGATGCAACTCAAATGTGAATACTAGTAACTAATGACCATTCAAATGAAACTCACCGTGGGCGCTATACCAATCTGGGGCATCGGCGGAGGGGTCTGACCGTTGTTCTGGCACACGGTCTGCACATTTTGTTTTCACGAGTCAGTCATATTAGTTAGTGATGAAACGAACATTACGTGCATGATTTGACTAATATGCAGGAGAAACTTACCACGAGGAGCTCGTATAGGGCCCGGTGAGACGCGTCGTTCCTGTTCCTCTCCTCCTCCACCAGCCTAGCCGTCCTCTCCTCCATGTCCCTATCCCTCTCCGCCGCCTGCCTGTTTGCCTCCGCCAGAAGCTCCTGGGCCCTAGCCTCGATGGCGAGCTCCATTGGCCGTGGACGAGGCCTTATCTCAGGATCGGAGCTCGTCTGGCGCTTCTTGATCTCCGGGAGAGTTCTAGGATAACGTATCAGTCCATCCCCTATGGCTATCGAGCCATGGGGCCTCCCGCCACCAGATATCATCACGAGCTCTGGATCAAAAGGACTCTGGCTCGGGTTGAAGTCCTCCCCTTTCCTCGTCTTCCCCTCATCTCTGTACCTCACGAGCTTGTTGTGGGAGGAGATGTTGATGAAGCTCTCTGGATGATCGAGGTCATCCTCAGAGAATGCCTTGGCCTTCTTGTACGGGGCAGTATGGGCCATGGCATAGAGGTCGAACAGCGGTGGCACCTCCTTAAGAATAGCTAATTACCTTCATGTACTTCTCCTTACTCAGAAACTTGGCACGGCACTTCTTCTTGGCCCTCTTAATGTTAGTCGAGGCGTAGTAGTCTCGAACAGCCTGCACCCGAGTCTCGTGCCGTAAGTTCTGAAATAGGCGCTTGCACTCGGCTACGAGAACAATAGCCGCGTCCGCCTCGTGTTCCTCAAGACACCTGTAGAAGGTCTGCAATCAAACAAGACAACACTGATTAGTACAATCACTAGGTGCTGTTGATTTTTAATTCTGTAAAGGAGAAATTACCCAAAACCGCCGGATCACAATGTCGGCCACCGTCTCGCACAAGACACCGTCGACCCTCTCCTCCGGCGGGGCCGGGGCAGCCACGTACAGCTCCCAGCTCAGTGCTAGCTGTCGAACCTCACCCTCACCGGGCAACGTGACCCACCCCGGGAAGTGGTGCCGGCAAAGCACACCAAGGACCTGGTTGGGCCTACGGACACCAGGGGCGTGTTTCCAACCCCTGCAGTATGACAAGGCCAACACATTAGATATTAATTTGAAGAAACATGAAGGCAAAAGGTTAAAAAGAGTCAATGCACTTACTTCTCCCCATTAGGCACAATCAACCACCTCTGATCGCGGGTCGCCGGCACGGGCGGGAGCTTTGTACCACCACGCTGGTAGACCTTCTTGCCCTCCTCAACCAGCTCGCCCTCACTATAGCTATACTCAGAAAAGTTGTCCTCGCCACCATCAGCATGGCCACTAGCCTCCGGAGTCATGTGGGACAAAGACTCTGGGACCGGAGTCTCCTGGGACGAAGACTCTGGGACCGGAGTCTCCTGGGACGAAGGCTCGGCGACCCGAGGCTCGTCGGCCCGAGGCTCGTGGACCGGAGTCCGAGACGGGTCCAAGTCAGATGGGTCCACCTGAGACGGAGCACTCCTGTGGTCGAGAGAATCAGCTGGGGGTGGCGGCGAGGAAGGCGCAGCAGCCTTCCTACCTCTCCCGCCACCACGTCCACCTCTAGCACCCCTCTTCGTCTTCCCCGGACCTCTCCCGGCCGAAGAAGAAGTGCCCTCCGGTGTCTGCATACTGTGTACCAGCGCTCTCCGGAGGTGCTCGGGTGGAATAATAGCACCCCTCCCAGCACGTGCTGAGGAAGGAGGCTCGGAGATCAATCGTCATCATATTAATCTTCATCGTCTATATATGCTCCGGGATCAATAAATGCATAATCATCATCACTATCAGTAATGACGTGCTCATCAGCATCATCAATAAATGCATCAACATGTGGAAGGCCTCCTTTATGTAATCGGTCAAGCATTGACAGGTCATCCGCAGCAGTAACCTCTTCTTCTTCCGTCTCTTCTTGTTTCGGCTCAAGGGTGAAGTCGGATTCACTGTCGCTGTCTACCTCAATGTTCTGGGGTGAAGTAGAGCGGTTCTTGAAACGTTTTCTGGAAACACGTGTTTCTTGGAAGAATTCTCCTTCATATGTGTCTGGGTTAATGTGAGGTTCATAATCATCTTCATTGAGGGGAGGTGGTCTAAAATGTGGTGGCACATCATAAACGACATCCCAACCATTCAGATTTGGATCAGTTTGGCAGGCCCACGGTAGATAGAAAACTGGGTCGCCTGTTGAGCCGTAATACAGACATCGGGAACATCTAAATGGGTGCTTTGTTTGATTTCGACTAGCCCTATATGTTCATGAGTCCTTCTAGTCTCCTTCGGCTGGAACCAATAACATTTGAAGACTATGACGTTTGGTGGGTTTTCACCAAAGAATGTAAGTTCATAAATTGCTTCATCTCTTCCGTAATACTCGACCCCTACTTCGCCGACAGCGGAGACACAACAATTTGTAGACTTTCGGTCGGCCATAGATAGCTCTTTGCCAAAAGTACGAAAGCGATACCCGTTGATGTCGTATTTGTCAAATGAACGGACCTTATAGTCAAAACCATTAGCGACTTGTCTCAATTCGGAGTCCATAGACTCTGCATTAGCCTACAAGTTTAATACGAAAGGATTGTTGCATTAGCCGCAAACTAGACGAATAAATGAAATGGTCTAATGGAAATTACCGTTTGTTTTAACCAAGAGTTGAAACCGGGATAGCCGCCTCCATGCTTTGCCAGAAGCTCATACTCTTCGATGGAATCCTTTTGGATCACCGCTCCATCCGAGAATTTGGCGATGTATCGACTGTATCACATATCCGGGAATAAGAGCATTTCAAAGGAATTAGAAGTTGCGAAACAATGTACCGAGAACTTACTCGATGTACGGCCGCACTTCTGTTAGGTTGTTGAAGATATACAACGAAATGGTCCGCCATTCTTCGACATCCAACGCTATTGCTTTCGAAGCACCGGCTGGTGCGAGCTTCCCTTTGAATAGGCTGAGGTTGGATCGACCTTTTTCACGGTCGCCATCATTGTACCGAGGCTTTGGATTATGCAAAAGACAATTCTTGGCTTTGTAGTGTGCTGTCACGAAGTTTGCCGCCTCCTTAGTAATGAATGCCTCGGCCAGCGATGCTTCAATTCTACATTTATTTTTACATTTTGCTCGAAGCGTCTTCTGCATCCTCTCAGTTGCGAAGCACCAACGATTTTGCACGGGCCCCCCCAATCTGGCCTCGGTCGGGAGATGCAAAATCAAATGTTGCATTGGATTAAAGAATCCCGGTGGAAAGATCTTTTCTAACTTGCAGATCAACTCCGGCGCCAACTCTTCCAGTTCGTCTAGCACGTCAGGCGATAGTTCTTTCGCACAAAGAGCACGGAAGAAATAGCTCAGCTCTGCCAGTACTAGCCATTCATCCTCAGGGATAAAGCCACGCAACATCACCGGCATTACCCGCTCAAGCCATATGTGCCAATCATGACTCTTGAGACCAAATATTTTCAATTTGTCAAGACTCGCTCCCCTCTTTAGATTCGCTGCATACCCATCGGGGAATATCAACTGCATTTTCACCCACAAGATCATTTCCCTCATAGCTGGCCATCCAAGATTGAACCATGCCTTTGGCTTCCTCCAGTTCTTCTTTCCTTTCGGTTGTCGCATGTTTTGTAACGGTCTATCACATAGAGCCTCCTGATCGACTCTAGCCTTAGGATTATCCTTCGACTTCCCCTCTATGCCGAACAATGTACCAAAAAGGGCCTCGGCGATATTCTTTTCAGTGTGCATCACGTCGATGTTGTGTGGGCAAAGGAGGTCTTTAAAGTAAGGCAGATCCCACAAGCATATCTTCTGAGTCCAGGCGTGTTTTGAATTATACCCTTTGAAATATCCTGGACGCTGTGGATCAGGCTCGAGAGCATTTATCTGATCCAGGGTCTGTTGGCCTATTAATGCAGGTGGTGCAGAGTTTTTGACAACTCTACCTTTCATGAAATTTTTCTTGTCTTTTCTGAACTTATGGCCAGGATCCAGGAACTGTCTATGCAAGTCGAAGCAAGAATACTTGCGACCCGCCTGCAGCCAACGGAACTGAAGAGCTGCCTTGCATGTGGGGCACGGGAACCTTCCATGCACACACCAGCCAACGAATAGCGCATACGCCGGCAAGTCATGCGTCGAGTACATGTACCACACATGCATTTTGAAGTTTTGTTTTGTAGCGGCATCATATGTCTTGATCCCATTATCCCAAGCTTCTTGCAATTCATCCTTAAGCGGCTGCATGTACACATTCATATTCTTCCCCGGATAGTTGGGCCCTGGAATTATCAACGTCAAGAAAATGTTCATTCTTTTCATAATCTCTCCGGGGGGGAGATTGAGTGGAATGACAAATACAGGCCAGCAACTGTATTGGGTTGCCGTCATACCAAACACTTGGAACCCATCTGTGCTGATGGCGACTCGAGGATGCCTTGGATCTGCCGTTTGTCCTTATGTAATGCATCGAAGTGCTTCCACGCAAAAGCGTCTGAAGTGTGTCCCAACATCGGATTCCCATCTGCATCTAGTTCGGTTCTTTTGCCCAATTTATGCCACGTCATCTGTCTAGCCGTCTCTTCGACCATGAAAAGTCGTTGAAGTCTTGGTATGATTGGCATATACCGAAGAACATTAACTGGGATTTTGGTCTGACTCTTCTCACCCATACCGTTGTCTACCACAACATACCTGGAAGACTTGCAAATGGGACAAGAGTTCAAGCCCGCATACTCAAGCCTAAATAAGGCACATCCATTCTCACAGGCATCTATCTTCTCATAGGGCATCTTAAGCGCACGTAGGATTTTGTCCGACTGGTACAGGTTTGCTGGCAATACATGGCCTTTGGGTAGAAAGCGTCCAAATATCGTCATCATCGCGTCGTAGCATTCTCTGCCCAGGTTGAATTGAGCCTTCACAGCCATTACTTGTGCGATGGCATCCATCTGACAAAGCTCAGTGTGCTCGTGGAGAGGACGTTTTGAAGACTCCAACATTTCATAGAAGGCCTTTGCAGATTCCTCCATCTCATCGTCTGAATCCCGAGCATCATCAAAGTCTTGCACCATGTCTTCAATCCCGGTACCATGCTCGTCGGTGCGACGACGAACCACCTCAGCTCTGGCACGTTGGGAAGACTCACCATGAAATGTCCAGACCGTATAATTAGGCGTAAACCCCCACTTCTGCAGGTGTTTGATCATTTCAAACTCTGACCTCTTATGATAGTTGTCGCAATCGACACAGGGGCACCAAGTTGTTTTCTGTCCATTTGCAAATGCGGCTCTCAAAAAACCCTTGGTTTTTGTTATCCATTCATGGGTCATGTCTTTCTGACTAGTGTGACCGGTGTACATCCACGCACGATCACTCATCTTGCCTAGCTACTGGACACACAAGAAATATATACATAATTCAGCAAACCATATTCATCAGTTAATAGAGTTTGTCAGTTTTATTACGTCCATGCAACCTAGATGCTAGTAGGTAAAGATAGGTCCTAATCCCACCCGAGTATGTGTAGATTGGGTTCGTTTTCCCATGCTCTGCTCCGGATCCGACCCAAAATTTCTGCAGCACCTCCTCGCTGTTCTCCTGATACACGTCTCGGCAATAAGTAGAGAGGATGTGTACCCGGAGAACAACAGGGAGGCACTGACAAAATTCTGCATCGGATACAGAGCAGAGCATATCGGAAAACGAACCCAATCTACACATACTCGGGCTGTCCATGGATAACGTTGGACAATTCGAAAGAATCACGGTATTAAATATGCAAATGCATGCATATTTATAGATGTAACCCTTTGGAACGGGAGACGCATAGTGGTCACGCATACTGATGATTGACACCTATAGCTAGCAAGTTTCATCGGTACGAAGACCGAAACAGAGCAAATGAAGGGGGGAGGAGGAGATGTCATTTGTGCTCACCCACGAACGCAGGGGCGGAGCTCGTCGAACGCACGGGGAGGTCGTCGAACACCAGACCCTCGCAGCGACGAAACAACTGCACATTCTAAATCCACCCGATCAACACAAATATATATGATGTTTTTCATAACAAAATCGGAAAATATATGACCTAACTCATAATTCACAAATATATGACCCCGTCAGCCTCTGGAAGGCCGAAGAGCACCTTTTCGGTCAACAGGAGGCCGAAGAGGTGTCGGGGGTAGGGGTGTCGGGGGTGTCGTGTCTGGGTGTCGTGGTGTCGGGGTGTCGTGGTGTCGGGGTGTTGGGGTGTCGTGGTGTCGTGTCGGGGTCGGGGTGTCGAGGTGTCAGGGGTGTCGTGTCTGGGTGTCATGGTGCCGTGGTGTCGGGGTGTGGTGTCGGGGTGTCGGGGTGTCGGGGTGTCAGGGTGTCGGGGTGTCGTGGTGTCGGGGTGTCGGGGTGTCGGGGTGTCGTGTTGGGGTCGGGGTGTCGTGTCGGGGTCGGGGTGTCGGGGTGTCAGGGGTGTCGTGTCTGGGTGTCGTGGTGTCGTGGTGTCGGGTGTGGTGTCGGGCTGTCGGGGTGTCGTGGTGTCGGGGTGTCGGGTCGGGGTCGGGGTGTCGTGTCGGGGTATCAGGGGTGTCGTGTCTGGGTGTCGTGGTGTTGTGGTGTCGGGGTGTGGTGTCGCGCTGTCGGGGTGTCAGGGTGTCGGGGTGTCGGGTCGGGGTCGGGGTGTCGGGTAGGGGTTGGGGTGTCGGGTCGGGGTGTCATTTTCTTCTTCTTCCTCTTCTTCTTTTTTTTCCTCTTTTTTCCTTTTCTTCTTCTTCCTCTTCTTCCTTTTCTTCCTCTTCTTCTTCTTCTTCTTCTTCTTCTTCTTCTTCTTCTTCTTCTTCTTCTCCTCCTCTCCTCTTTCTTCTTCTTCTTCTTCTTCTTTTTTCTTCTCCTCCTCTTCTTTTCCTTTTTCTTCTTCTTCTTCTTTTCTTCTCCTCTTCTTCTTCTTCTTCCTTCTTTTCCTTTTTCCTCTTCTTCTTCTCCTTCTCCTTCTTCTTCTTCTTCTTCTTTTCCTTTCTCCCTCTTCTTCTACTTTTTCTGTTTTTTTTCATCTTTCTTCTTCCTCTTCTATTTATCTAACCCTAAACCTAAACCTAACATTAAACCTAAAACTAAACCTAAACCTAGCACTAAACCTAGAACTAAATAGGAAATAACAGAAAAAAACAGAAAGAAATGGAGCTCACCTTGCTCCGGCGAGGTCGGCCGGTGGAGGCTGGCCGCGGGGAGGGGGCCGCTGGAGGAAGGCCGAGGGCTGCGGCGGCGGGACGGGGCGGCGCAGGGGCCACGGGGAGGGTTCCGGCGGCGGGGCGGGGCGGCGCAGTGACCTCCGGCGATGGGACGCGGCGGGGTGGCCGCCGCGGCCTGGGTCCGGTGGGCGGGACGGGCGGGCTTGCCGGCGACGGGGCTGGCTCCGGGGGCGGGACGGGCGGGCTGGCCGGCGGCGGGGCTAGCTCCGGGGGCGGGGCTGGCCGGCGGCGGCGACTGGCGGCGGCGACAAAAGGAGGAGAGGGCGCGGGAGGGAGAGAGAGAGAGAGGGGGGGAGACGGCCGCCCGTTAAGTGGCCCCTCTTTGCCGTCTGCTAGCAGACGGCAAAGAGGGTGACCGTTATGGCTCGCCCACGTCACTTCTTTGCCGTCTGCTAGCAGACGGCAAAGGAGGGACATTGCCATCTGTCCCCTCTTTGCCGTCTGCCAGCAGATGGCAAAGAAGTTGACCTAGCCACGCCATGCCCCGTGGGGCCCACCTGGCTCTTTGCCGTCTACCTTTGACCTTTTTGCCGTCAGCTGGCAGACGGCAAAGAACCAGCTGATGGCAAAGAAGCTCTTTGCCATGAGCTGGTTCTTTGCCATCTGCTTTCCCCAAACAGACGGCAAAGAGCCTCTTTGCCATGAGCTGGCAGACGGCAAAGAGCTGGCAGACGGCAAAGAGCTGCCAGATTCCAGTAGTGAGACTCTGAACTGTTTAAGGTTAAAACGACGAATCTGTGCCATGTGAGAGCCGGCATATGAGTTTTGGACAGTCATGCCTAAATTTTTGAAAAACAACAAAACTTGAGTTTCCCTTAAGAGTATAAAAACAAGAGTTAACCTCTTTTGGGCTGAGCCTTTAAAGCCGCCTAAGCAATGATAGAGAATATATTTTCTGTCTTGTTGTTTTGCAGGTCTTGTTGATAATCCCCAAGTGCAAGGAATCATCGTAGCAATTTCCAAAGCTGGAAGTGATAAGTATGGAGTGTCGAACCGACAAGGAGCTAAAGGTAAGATCAATATTCTCTCAAGTCCTATCTGCCACTGATACGACTCTGCGTACGCTGAACGTTTGCTTCCAACTAGAAACGAGAAATAAAACTACGTTATGGGTATGAAGAGAATAGCTTTGCATGATATCGGAGAACTAAAATATAAAAATAGGTGATGTTACAATATATTACAAATAGCGAGTGTGGAATAATGATGGGTCGGTGTGCGGAATTGTCCTAAGCAATTCTTAACAAGATCGGTAATCATTATTGCAATTTTATATGAGGGAGAGGCATAAGCTAACATACTTTCTCTACTTGGATCATATGCACTTATGATTGGAACTCTAGCAAGCATCCGCAACTACTAAAGATCATTAAGGTAAAACCCAACCATAGCATTAAAGCATCAGGTCCCCTTTATCCCATACGCAACAACCCACCTACTCGGGTTTATGCTTATGTCACTCAAGCAACCCACTATAAGCGAATCATATACGTATTGCAACACCCTACAGCGGGAATCCTTCACGTGTGCACGGCACGGAAGGCACCATAGGACATCACCAAAATAAACATACAACTCAAACCAATCTAGATCATCAATCAACCCATAAGACAAAAGAAATCTACTCAAAACATCATAGGATGGCAACACATCATTGGATCATAATATGTGGCATAAAGCACTGATAACCCACAACTATAGGGGATCGCAACAGTTTTCGAAGGTAGAGTATTCAACCCAAATTTATTGATTCGACACAAGGGGAGCCAAAGAATATTCTCGAGTATTAGTAGCTGAGTTGTCAATTCAACCACACCTGAAAGACTTAGTATCTGCAGCAAAGTATTCAGTAGCAAAGCAGTATGGAAGTAACGATAACAATAGCAAAGTGATAGTAGCAGTTTTGTAGTGATTGTAACAGTAGCAACGGAAAAGTAACTTAGCAAAGATCAATATGTGAAAAGCTCGTAGGCAATGGATCAGTGATGGATAATTATGTCGGATGGCATTCATCATGCAACGGTTATAACATAGGGTGACACAGAACTAGCTCCAATTCATCAATGTAATGTAGGCATGTATTCCATATATAGTCATACGTGCTTATGGAAAAGAACTTGCATGACATCTTTTGTCCTACCCTCCCGTGGCAGCGGGGTCCTAATGGAAACTAAGGGATATTAAGGCCTCCTTTTAATAGAGAACCGGACCAAAGAATTAGCACTTAGTGAATACATGAACTCCTCAAACTACGGTAATCACCGGAAAATATCCTAGTTATTGTCACCCTGGGGGATGCGGATCATAACTCGTAATAGGTGTCTACAACTTGCAAGATAGGATCAAGAATACATATATATTCATGAAAACATAATAGGTTCAAATCTGAAATCATGGCACTCGGGCCCTATTGACAAGCATTAAGCATAGCAAAGTCATAGCAACATCAATCTCAGAACATAATGGATACTAGGGATCAAACCCTAACAAAACTAATTCAATTACATGGTAAATCTCATCCAACCCATCACCGTCCAGCATGCCTACGATGAGATTACTCACGAACGGCGGAGAGCATCATGAAATTGGTGATGAAGGATGGTTGGTGATGACGACGGCGTCGATTTCCCCTCTCCGGAGCCCAAAACTGACCCCAGATCTGCCCTCCCGATGAAGAACAGGAGGTGGCGGTGGCTCCGTATCGTAAAACGCGATGAACTCTTCTTCTTGATTTTTTTTCTCCCCGAATAGGAATATATAGAGTTGGAATTGAGGTCGGAGGAGCTCCAGGGGGCCCACAAGCCTACAGGGCGCGCCCTAGGGGGGGGGCGCCCCCCTAGCTTGTGGCCAGGTGGTGGACCCCCTCCGGTTGATTCTTTCGCCGGTATTTTTTATTAATTCCAAAAATATTCTCCGTAAATTTTCAGGTCAATCCGAGAACTTTTATTTCTGCACAAAAATAACACCAAGGCAATTCTGCTGAAAACATCGTCAGTCCGGGTTAGTTCCATTCAACATGCAAATTAGAGTCCAAAACAAGGACAAAAGAGTTTGGAAAAGTAGATACGATGGAGACGTATCAACTCCCCCAAGCTTAACCCATTGCTTGTCCTCAAGCAATTCAGTTGACAAACCGAAAGTGATAAAGAAAAACTTTTACAAACTCTGTTTGATCTTGTTGTTGTAAATATGTCTAACTGATGTTCAGATTTTCAGCAAAGATTATAGACTAACCACATTCACAATAACATTTAGGTCTCACATTTACTCATATCAATGGCATAATCAACTAGCGAGCAATAATAATAAATCTCGGATGACAACAATTTTATCAAAACAATCATGATACAATATGATATAATGGTATCTCGCTAGCCCTTTCTGAGACCGCAAAACATAAATGCAGAGCACCTCTGAAGAACAAGGACTGACTAAACATTGTAATTCATGGTAAAAGAGATCCAGTCAGAATCATACTCAATATCAATTAATAACAAAGCATACAAATGATGGTGGTGCTCTCTAACTGGTGCTTTTTATAAGAGGAGGATGACTCAACAGTAAAGTAAAATAGATAGGCCCTTCGCAGAGGGAAGCATTGATTTATAGAGGTGCCAGAGCTCGAGCTTTTAAAACAGGGAGAAATAATAATTTTGAGCGGTATGCTTTCATTGTCAGCATAACAACTAAGAGATCTCGGTATCTTCCATGCTAGATACATTATAGGCGGTTCCCAAACAGAATAGTAAAGTTTTTAGTCCCCCTCCACCAATCAATCACACTCCATGGCGAGCCGAATCCACGGGTACCGTCCATACAAACAACAATCCTGGGGGAGTTTTGTTTCATTATATTTTGATTTGATTTTTTAGTATGGAACTGGGCATCCCGAATACCAGCCACTTTCTTGTGAATGATAGTGAATCAACACGTATCGTGAGGATAACCCACCTAGCATGGAAGATACTGACAGCCCCTAGTCACTACATGAGTGATTCGGGCATACAAAATAGAGTATTATTTGAAGGTTTAGAGTTTGGCACATGCAAATTTACTTGGAACGGCAGGTAAATACCGCATATAGGTAGGTATGGTGGACTCATATGGAACAACTTTGGGTTTATGGAAATGGATGCACAAGCAGTATTCCCGCTTCGTACAGGTGAAGGCTAGCAAGAGACTGGGAAACGACCAACTAGAGAGCGACAACAGTCATAAACATGCATTGAGATTAACCAACATTGAATGCAAGCATGAGTAGGATATAAATCACCATGAACATAAACATCGTGGAGGCTATGTTGATTTTGTTTCAACTACATGCGTGAACATGTGCCAAGTCAAGCCACTTGAATCATTCAGAGGAGGATACCATCTTATCGTACTGCATCACAACCATTTTAAAATGCATGTTGGCACTCAAGACAAACCATTATACACTCTTAGCTAATTAAGCATGGCATGAGTAACTATAATCTCTAATTGTGATTGCAAACATGTTTCATCCATAATGAGCTGAATCCAGAACGATGAGCTAATCATATTTACAAAAACAAAATACGTCGTGTTCGTACCAGCTTTTCTCCATCTCAATCAGTTCATCATATATCGTCATTATTGCCTTTCACTTGCATGACCGAACGGTGTGAATAATAAAGAGTGCACGTGCATTGGACTAAGCTGGAATCTGCAAACAATAACTCAAAGGAGAAGGCAAGGTAATATGGGCTCTCTGTAAGATAAACAATAATGCATATGAGAACCACTCAACATTTTCATTGGGGTCTTCTCCTTACGACCCAAAGAAAAGAAATTTCAAAACAAGAACGAGAAAAACTATTTACACGGGAGAGCTCCCAACAAGCAAAAGAAGAACGAGAAATCTTTTTGGGTTTTCTTTTTAATGATACAACTAAACAAACCGAAAGGTAAAGCTAGAACTAATTTTTTTTTGATTTTTCTCAAGGTTAATTAAACACACAGGAAGAAAGTGATAAGAAGAAATAAACTACCATGGATGGTACAATGAAAAAGTATAAGCACCGACTACTAAGATGAGTGTGTGAACATGAATGTAATGTCGGTGAGAAATACGTACTCCCCCAAGCTTAGGCTTTTAGCCTGAGTTGGTCTAGGGCCATGGCTGAAAATAACCATCTCCTGGATACTCCGGAGGATACTGAGGGTTCCACTGGTTGGCGAGCTCCTGTGGCTCCCACTGAAAAACTGGATCCTGATACGGATCAAGGGCTGGTGCCGGCTCAGGTGCTGCGTGTTGCGACAGGCCCCAATATCTGTAAATGTCCTCGGGCATAATAGTGTACCTGCCTGAATGAATATCGAACAAAGAAGAAGCAGGCAGAGCAATAATCTCACAAGTACCCTGACTAAATACGAAATTGTAAAGCAGCCTCCTATCATTATCCTTCCTAATAAAATCATGTGCTACCATACTATCATAGTCAAAATATCTTGTAGGTAGCAGCATTTCCTCTTCCTCGTCAAGACTATTGGGTATCTTAAAGTGTTTGGCTAGACGAGATGCATAGATACCTCCGAATATGGAGCCCTTCGAACGGTTTAAGTTCAACCGTTGGGCCACCATAGCGCCCAGACTGAAAGTTCTATCAGCCAGTAAAGCGTGGTGCAGAATGGCGAGGTCGGGAGCACTAAGGCTTCCACTCTCCCCACGACCAACTAAACATCTCCCCGCAGATAATGAATAATAGCGTAGAACTGGAAAAATGTAAACTAGCTACTCTTGCCTTTGACACCCCTCTCTCTTCCCCCACAGTGATTGCGGCAATAAAGTCCTCCATGTCTCTAGGACGTGGTTCACTGATGCTGCCCTCATGAGGTATTTTGCAAACATTGCAAAAATCGTAAAGTGACATCTTCTTAGGAACATCATATAAGTAAAACTCTACCATGGGAGGATTCTTCCTAGGATAAAAGTGAAAATTTTGCATGAAAATATTAGTGAGTAGGAGGTACTGGTCACACTTATCGTTGAGGAAGTCGGTGATGCCTGCATTTTCTGCCAGATAATAGAAATCTTCATAAATTCCGCCGCCCTCAAGAATGCATCACTTGGCCATTCACATGGCCGAACCTCCGCGACGCGAGGGAGATTGTATTTAAACTTCTCCTCCTCCTCATTTTCATCTTCTTTAGAGCCCCGGCTTGAAGAGACTCTTAACAATCTCCTCATCATTTCTTTCTCTGAAAAATTTCTGAATTTTTTAGTGATTCAAAATAAAGTTGAGCAAAACTCAACAAAACTTATAGCAACTACTCCCACAAGTGCCTAGAGGCTATATCATGCATCAAAAATACTTGGGACCATACAAATTTGACATGCAAGCTCAAGAACAAGGTCACCACAGCAGCAAAAATTTGCAATATATAAAGTACTAGAACAAAAACTAATTGGACCATTGGAGGAGTCACATATCGAAGAACAATCCCCCAAAACAGTTTTGCAAATGGAGCTTTGCACAAGGAGATCGAAAATGGCAGCAAGATGAGCTAGAACACGGGTTTGAGCAATGGTGGGATTTTTTCTGGAGGAAGATGAAGTGGATGGGTGCTGGAATAAGTGAGGGGGCCCTACGTGGGACCCACAAGCCAGGGGGGCGCGCCCAGGGGGGTGGGCGTGCCCTGCAGGCTTGTGGCCCACTGGTGCAGCCCCCTGATGTGTTCTCAGTGCCAAAAATTCTAAAATACTCCAGAAAAAATCATACTACATTTTCAGGGCATTTGGAGGACTTTTATTTTCAAGTCATTTTTTATTGCACGGATAAATCAGAAAATAGAAAAATAATAGCATTTTTACTAAATTAAATCTAAAGAACTGAAAATAAAAGTTGGTTACGGAAGGTTGTGCTTTCTAAATTCATCCATCTCATGCTCGTCAAAAAGAATCCATCAATAAGGTTGATCAAGTCTTATTGACAAACTTTTTTCGAATGACACGGAACCGGAGAATTTTCAAATAACACTAGGTTACCTCAATGGGGATATGCATGTCCACAACAATAAGTATATCATATTTCTTTTTGGTAGTAGGGAGAGGGAATTCAAAGTCTCCAATAATAATCGTTGAAATTTTTTCAATGGAGTTGATACTATGAACTTGAGGTTGTTTCTTCAGAAAGTGTACCGTATGCTCATTACCATTAACATGAAAAGTGACCTTGCCCTTGTTGCAATCAATAACAGCCCCTGCAGTATTCAAAAAGGGTCTACCAAGGATGATCAACATACTGTTGTCCTCGGGAATATAAAGAATAACAAAGTCCGTTAGGATAGTAACATTTGCAACTACGACAGGCACATCCTCACAAATACCGATGGGTAAAGCAATTGATTTAGCAGCCATTTGCAAAGAGATTTCAGTAGGTGTCAACTTATTCAAATCAAGTCTACGATACAAAGAGAAATGCATAACACTAACACCAGCTCCAAGGTCACATAAAGCAGTTTTAACATAGTTTCCTTTAATAGAGCATGGTATAGTAGGTACTCCGGGATCTCCTAGTTTCTTTGGTGTTCCACCCTTAAAGGTATAATTAGCAAGCATGGTGGAAATCTCAGCTTCCGGTATCTTTCTTTTATTTGTCACAATATCTTTCATATACTTAGCATAAGGAGACATTTTCAGAATATCAGTCAAGCGCATACGCAAAAAGACAGGTCTAAGCATTTCAACAAAGCGCTCAAAATCCTCATCATCCTTTTTCTTGGATGGCTTAGGAGGAAAAGGCATGGGTTTCTGAACCCAAGGTTCTCTTTCTTTACCATGTTTCCTAGCAACAAAGTCTCTTTTGTCATATCTTTTGTTCTTAGGTTGTGGGTTATCAAGATCAACAGCAGGTTCAATCTACACATCATTAGCATTACTAGGTTGAGCATCAACATGAACATCATCATTAACATTATCACTAGGCTCATGTTCATTACCAGATTGTGTCTCAGCATCTGAAATAGAAATATCATTTGGGTTTTCATGTGTATCTATAACAGGTTCACTAGCAGCATGCAAAGCCCTATCGTCATTCTTTTTCCTTTTATTACTGGGACGACTAGGTGTATCAGTATTAATTCTCTGAGAATCTTGCTCAATTCTCTTAGGATGGCCCTCAGGATACAAAGGTTCCTGAGTCATTTTACCACCTCTAGTCACAACTCTAACAGGATGATCATTGTTCTTACCAATCATCTCATTAAGCAAATCATTTTCTGCCTTAATTACTTGTTCTACTTGAGTAGTTACCATGGAAGCATGTTTACTAATAAGCTTAAGATCATTAACAGTTCTACTCATATAATCACCTAAGAGATCAAGCATGTAAGCATTATGTTTCAATTGTCTACTAACATAAACATTGAAATTTTCTTGCTTAACAATAAAGTTATCAAACTCCTCCAAGCATTGGCTAGCAGACTTATTATAAGGAATATCACCTTCATCAAATTTACGGAGGGAATTTACCTCTACTACCTGGGTCGGGTTATCAAGACCATGTATTTCTTCAATAGGTGGTAGATTCTTAACATCTTCAGCTTTAATACCTTTTTCTTTCATAGATTTCTTTGCCTCTTGCATATCTTCAGGACTGAGAAATAGAATACCTCTTTTCTTCGGAGTTGGCTTTGGAGGTGGTTCGGGAATAGACCAATCATTATCATTGCTCAATATATTATTCAATAGTAGTTCAGCTTGTTCAATAGTTCGTTCCCTGAAAACACAACCAGCACAACTATCTAGGTGGTTCCTAGAAGCGTCGGTTAGTCCATTATAAAAGATATCAAGTATTTCGTTTTTCTTGAGAGGATGATCAGGCAAAGCATTAAGTAATTGGAGAAGCCTCCCCCAAGCTTGTGGGAGACTCTCTTCTTCAATTTGCACAAAGTTAAATATTTCCTGCAAGGCGGCTTGTTTCTTATGGGCAGGAAAATACTTTTCTGAGAAGTAATACATCATATCCTGGGGACTACGCACACAACCAGGAGCAACAGAATTAAACCATATCTTAGCATCACCCTTTCATGAGAAAGGAAACAACTTAAGAATATAGTAATAACGAATTTTTTCCTCATGAGTAAATAGGATGACAACACATCATTGGATCATAATATGTGGCATAAAGCACTGATAACCCACAAGTATAGGGGATCGCAACAGTTTTCGAGGGTAGAGTATTCATCCCAAATTTATTGATTCGACACAAGGGGAGCCAAAGAATATTCTCGAGTATTAGCAGCTGAGTTGTCAATTCAACCACACCTGAAAGACTTAGTATCTGCAGCAAAGTATTCAGTAGCAAAGCGGTATGGAAGTAACGATAACAATGGCAAAGTGACAGTAGCAGTTTTGTAGTGATTGTAACAGTAGCAACGGAAAAGTAACTTAGCAAAGATCAATATGTGAAAAGCTCGTAGGCAATGGATCTGTCAGGGATATACCCCGCGGTATAACCCGGCCGGAAGTATAACTCGGCCTGGACTTGGCGACTCACTGCTACGCCAGCCGAGCACGGGGACTCATTGGTGACCCGGCAGGAGGTATGACCTGGCCCATTGTATGGCGGCTCATGTGTCACCTCTATTACCGGGTCACAGGACGACCAGGCCCATAGCCCAGCGTGTGAGCCGGTGCAAGGCGGCTCGTGGACGGGCCTAGAGGGGCGGCTCACAAGAGAAGGCCCAAAGGAGAGGAAGGATTCCCTTACAAGAGAAACAAGACCCGGATTAGGACTCAAGAGAGACTAGTCCTAATCCTACTCCTAGTAGGACTCTACATGTAAACCTACCCTTTCCACTTATATAAGGAGGGGTAGAACACCCCTAGAGGGACAACTTCAAGTCATTAAAGATAGACAGATTAGAGGCTCTCGAGATTAGAGGTAGCGATCTCGCACCCTTGTAATCGAGATCATCCTCATCATCAATATAGTCACAAAGCAGGACGTAGGCTTTTACCTCCATCGGAGGGGCCGAACCTGGGTAAACTCGCGTCTCTCGATTCCGACCAACCCTTCTCAAGCTGCCACATAGTTGCGATGGCCTCACACCTAAGTTCTCTCACGAGGACATCATGCCGTGACAAAACCACGATAGTTGGTGCCCACCGTGGGGCCACGCACGGTGGTGTTGAGTTCTTGAAGGGATTTTCCCAAGGATCTAGAAGTTCGCGATACGCCGGATGAAGGAGCACCACTATGGAAGGATTTATGTCGTCACCATGACGAGTGGTCAGAACATGCAATATGAGATTGGATCAAATTTGAGATGAGAGAAGTTAGGGTTGCATTTGCGTACGCTGCCGCACGCGATCAGACGATTTGTGATCGTTTTACGCTGCGCCACCCTAAGTCGCCGAGACCGGTTACCGACCGATTACTTCATCTGACAACGAGCCGAGTTGCTGCTGCTAGCTTCAAGACCCGAGTCGATGAGACCTGTCAATTCTGTTCCCGTACACTATTACGCGTGGGCCAAGTCCAGAGGCTGCTCCTCGATCGTGACGTGAAGACAGGGCATCAGCTACTAGTACTATTTGTCACGTCAAGCTACAGATCGGAATTTTTGGTCCAAAATTACTACATCCACCGGCCGCACACGAAACTGCCAAGGGACAGGTGCTCGGATCGACCACAAGTTCAAAGCCAGGCGCTGAGCTGCTGCGACCTCGCATTGCCTTGCTTCGCTGCATCTGAGCCGGCCCGTGGCTTTGCATCGTCTCGCGTCTGCTCCGCCGCTTCGAGCCGGACTGCCTTCGCCTCGCCTTGCTCAGCCGCATCCGAGCCGGCCTCGGACGCGTCGCGACCGAGCCGCCGTGCTTCGCCCCTGCCTCCACCTCGGCTCGGACACGCCCCACCTGCCCGTCGAGGCCGTCTCGGCCTCGGCCTCGCCCCGCCTCCGCCGAGTTCGAGCCGACGCCGCGGCTTCCGGCTCGGCCGTGAACCGGCGCCTTAGAGCCGCCCTGGCTGCGTCCCGCCGTCGCCGTGGCCGAGCCGCCACCGCGGTTTCCACTTCGCTTCCAAACTTCGCGGCTCCCCTCACCGCAGCAGCCTGACCCCAACCAGCCTCTAGCCAATCCGCCTCCGCTGCTGTGGCCCCGCCGCAGCGTTACTCCGCGCCGGCCGGATTGCCCCCGCGCGCCTCCTTCCGCCTTCGCTCGGCCGCTCCCTTGCCGCGCCGCGGCTCCCGCCGCACCTGTGAGCCGCCCCTCGCTGAGCCTCCGCTACTACCGCGTGCTCCTCTGGCCGCGCCCGGCTTCCAGCCACGCACGCGCCGCACCTTGCCGCGTTCAAACGAGCCGCCGGCATGCTGCCGCCCCGCGGCTCCGCCTTTGTCACCTCAGACTGCCTGGACGGCTCGCCGATGCGCCTGCTCACCTTGCCCGCCACTGGCCGGCCGAACCCCTGCTCCGCTCAGCCGCCGGAGCTTGCAGCTGCTGCGGTGGCACTAGCACAAGAAGTGCAAAAAATACCAGCGATTTGGCATAATCCGTACAAGACTTACAACGTCCGTCTGCGCCACGCCAGACAGCGGACGCATGGACCAATACTCCAGCAGCTGCAGAAAAGAAACTGTTTAACCACTATGTTTGCTGTAGAAAAGAAAACAGGGGCTGCGCACAGCTAGTATACCTAAATCAACCGATAGTGCTGGCAATCAGAAGCATCCCCTCTGTACTGATAACCAAATGACCATATGGATGGAGCCTATCGAAGCAAGGCATATAACCAGAAGCATTCCCTTGGTGTACTAACCAAAAACTGCAGAAAAGAAATTAGGAAGAAACAGGGATTGGACCAAGGTTTCCAGCGTGGTATAGTGTGGCTCCAGCGATTTGGACACCTAGGTGCAGAAAGAAAGGAAGAAAAGGGAGGTCACGTGGTGGAGAAATCAATTGGTACTATAATGCAGTACTAATAGTGCTCCGTTAATACTCCCTCCGTTCCTTTATATAAGGTGTATTTGTTTTCTGATAAAATTCCACAATGTAAGGTGCATTTCTTCTAATTTCTCAAAATTCCGCCTTTAGCCCTCTAGAAAAAAGGAAAGTATCTAGCCCCCGATTGCATGTGTCTCTCCTTGTAAAGAAAAAAGGAAAGTATCTCTCTCCTGATTGCGTGTATCTCTTACTTTCCTAGCCTAAATGATTTACTTGCCACTGATCAATGATTTAGCCAAGGTTAATTTTGTCCTAACGTGTGTATAATTATGTGCCTTGGTCACCGTGCCAAAAATTATACACCTTACATAATGGAATGGAGGGAGTATATCTTTGTCCAAATCAAGACCGCAATATGTCCGCAACTCCGGCTCTACGTCCGCGTCCATCACAGAAAATGTCTGCGGTCATCTGACAAAAAGGCCCGGTGCTATTTGCCCTATCTATTTATCAGTACATATTAAATTCTTTCGAGAACAATTATTTTTGCCTGTAATATTTTTACGCAGTGTAATTATTCGTGTGGCATTATACCACGGGGATGGAGTGCATGCCAGCATCACTCTATACTGGAATTTGTCCGTGTCGCGTTGCTCAATGGACGTGCGTGAGTCGCCACCCCCGCGGCCCGGTCTACATCAACTCGCCGGTACCGCGCGCGCTCACCCGCTAGTATGAGCCACCCAACGGACGTGGCAAGCCGCCGCATCCGCGGTATGGTTTTCACCAACAACGCCACGGCCGACTCACCGACCGCGCCGGCTTAACAACGCCACGGCGACTCGCCGTCAATGCTGGTTCCCAACGCCACGGGCGACTCACCGTTTGCGCCGGCCTACAACGCCGCGATCGTCTTTGGCGACCGCACCGGTTTACAACGTCGCGGCCGTTTCTCACGACCGCGTCGTCTTCAAACGCCGCGGCTGATTGAAGGGTCAACACCGGCTTACAAAACACCGTGGTCAACATCAACACGCCGGGAGCCGCATACACCAGTACAAGCCGCCCAACGGACGTTTATGAGTCGCCGCCCTGCGGTCCAGTCTACATCAACATATCGGTGCAGTGCTCGCCTGTATGAGCCGCCCAACGGACGCGCGCAAAACGCCGCCCGCAGTCTGATCTACATCAGCATATCGGGCAGTGTTTGTCTATACGAGCCGCCCAAATGGACAGGCGCACAAGTCGCCGCCACTACAGTTTGGTTAACTTCAACAACCAGCCGGGACGAACCGTCGACCGGATTATCGAACCAATTCATATGGGATCGTCTATAACCCGCCACGGTCAACCTCAACCTTCAGTGGAGATTCTCAAGTCGCCTCTTCGAGTCAACTTAAGACTCGGGGGCTACAGACATGGCGAGACACATTTGGTCGTTTTCAACCAGAACCCCGGGTCGCAAGGAAGTTAACCCGATCCCGGGGGCTACTACATTATTCACGGAAGAATTAAAAGTTGCCCAGGAGGACGAGTCGCCATGATGCACCGTTCAAACATGGGTGCCCTGATTTATTGGATCATCATAAATTAACTTGGAGTTTCTGCTGTTTATGCATTTCAGATTGTGCAAAGGTGGATACTTCTACATGGTCATTTGGGGGCTTCCAACCCATCGGGTTTAGCTTACACACCCTCTTGATCTGCTCTTCAGCCAAAATAGCACCATTGTACGGCGGCTTACAGGACGGCGGCTTATAAGTTGGCGGTCCATGCGACGGCGGCTTACGAGTTGGCGGTCCACATGACGGCGGCTTACAAGACGGTGCACAAGTTGATATCATCGACAAGGTCGTTTGGGGGCTTTCAACCCACCGGGTTAAGCTTCAACCCTCTCGATCAGGCTTTTCAGCCACTGTGACCCGCCAAACGCTTATCAGTTAATCTTGCCAGGAGACCCTGAGCACTGGTTAAGGTTCAAACGGCGGACTGTGTCACGTGAGAGGGGGCTTCCGGGCCCTAGGGATACTCATGCCCTGCTGTGCCTCTTGCTGGGACGCTGCGCTCATCAATCCTCGCCTGGAAACCAAGTATCGTTATGAGTTCAAGTAGCGAGTCCACCCAGCGGAACCAGCGTCCGTGTCTCTTTCTGGGACGTTGCGCTCATCAATTCTCGCCTGGAAACCGAGTATTGTTATGAGTTCAAGTAATGAGTCCACCCAGCAGAACCGGTAGATGTGTCTCTTTCTGGTTCGTTGCGCTCTTATCAGTTAATCTCGTCTAGAGACCCTGAACCGCTCAAAGGAGTTGACGGTCACTCTCGTTAGAGACCCTGCACTGGTATGAGTTCAAGCATCGAGTCCAGCCAGGAAGAACCATCATATGAGTTTTTGGCAACAAAAAGGAAGGAAAGCAAGAACATCATGAATTGCATCATACATTACATCATACATTACATCATGCATTGCATCATACATACATATCATGCCGGTTTTCCAAACCAGGTCAGGGCAAGATTATGAAAGAAGAAGCAAGGCTATGAAAGATTTTAACATCTCCGGGTTGTGCTTTTTTCAAGCCGCCCTTACAACAAAGCAGAATATACTCTGTCTTGTTTGTTTTTTGCAGGTCTTGTCTCCTAAGATGAGCCGCCATTAAGTGTGAAGAAAGAAGGAACAAATAGATCTTTAATAGCCAACATGGCTGGATCTTCATCATGCTTTATCATAACCAGTATTAAATGATTGGGGTTTTTCAAGCCAGCTTGAAGAATTGATTATTTTTGAAGAGCCGCCCTATCAGATATAATGCCATGTCATTTAATTGATCGGCTATTGGGTTTCTTCAACCTGTGCTCTGTAGTATACTACAACACTCATAGATTTCTCAGATATATATTTGTCGGGTTGCACCGCAACCACGAGCAGGGATTTTCATTTTCAAAGTCCCGAGTCGCCGTAGGCAGACGACCCGACACTTTGGGGCTAATGCAAGCTGGTTTTCAAATCATTACATTGTCAACAAGACCCTGTTATCTCAAGGAGATGAGCCAGCCTTTTTATATTTTTCTAAGTCCCAGGTTGTTGCAGGCAAAA
Source organism: Elymus sibiricus (assembly GCA_039707655.1). NCBI lineage: Eukaryota > Viridiplantae > Streptophyta > Magnoliopsida > Poales > Poaceae > Elymus > Elymus sibiricus. Next base: position 57,030,378 of record CM077665.1, read on the forward strand.
CAACCAGATCCTTGGGGGCTACAGGTAGTATGGATATATCAAAAAATTGAAGAGAGTTTTTAAGATGTCAATTGTGAGTGAGACCGGCTCAACAGATTTTTATTTATCCGAAGCATTAAAAGACCGGTTCTACATCAGATGGATTTTCATCCCAATATTTTTATCAAGTCAGCTGGAGTCTAGTTATTTGACCCGGCGTCACCAACAATCATGACCCGGCATCATCAATGATTATGACCCGGCGGTGATGACCCGCCAAGAGTATTGGAGGCCGACTCAACGGCATATGGGTGTTGTATTCCCAATATTTTACTTCAAAGGACACTGATAAGCAAGACGATTGAGAAGACGGCTCGTTCATATGAAGAAGAAACCCGGATTTTCAAGGAGCTACTTTAATAAGCTGGCCAGTGGAGCGAGCCGGTCACTTAACATATTTATTCTTATTTTAGGAGCTTAGCATGAATAAATTCAAGCTAACCTGGGGGCTAATGTCGGGGATATACCCCGCGGTATAACCCGGCCGGAAGTATAACCCGGCCGGGACTTGGCGACTCACTGCTACGCCAGCCGAGCACGGCGACTCATTGGTGACCCGGCAGGAGGTATGACCCAGCAGGATGCATGACCCGGCCCATTGTATGGCGGCTCATGTGTCACCTCTATTACCGGGTCACAGGACGACCAGGCCCATAGCCCAGCATGTGAGCCGGTGCAAGGCGGCTCGTGGACGGGCCTAGAGGGGCGGCTCACAAGAGAAGGCCCAAAGGAGAGGAAGGATTCCCTTACAAGAGAAACAAGACCCGGATTAGGACTCAAGAGAGACTAGTCCTAATCCTACTCCTAGTAGGACTCTACATGTAAACCTACCCTTTCCACATATATAAGGAGGGGTAGAACACCCCTAGAGGGACAACTTCAAGTCATTAAAGATAGACAGATTAGAGGCTCTCGAGATTAGAGGTAGCGATCTCGCACCCTTCTAATCGAGATCATCCTCATCATCAATATAGTCACAAAGCAGGACGTAGGCTTTTACCTCCATCGGAGGGGCCGAACCTGGGTAAACTCGCGTCTCTCGATTCCGACCAACCCCTCTCAAGCCGCCACATAGTTGCGACGGCCTCACACCTAAGTTCTCTCACGAGGACATCATGCCGTGACAAAACCACGACAGGATCAGTGATGGATAATTATGTCGGATGGCATTCATCATGCAACGGTTATAACATAGGGTGACACAGAACTAGCTCCAATTCATCAATGTAATGTAGGCATGTATTCCATATATAGTCATACGTGCTTATGGAAAAGAACTTGCATGACATCTTTTGTCCTACGCTCCCGTGGCAGCGGGGTCCTAATGGAAACTAAGGGATATTAAGGCCTCCTTTTAATAGAGAACCGGACCAAAGAATGAGCACTTAGTGAATACATGAACTCCTCAAACTACGGTAATCACTTGCAAGATAGGATCAAGAACACATATATATTCATGAAAACATAATAGGTTCAAATCTGAAATCATGGCACTCGGGCCCTAGTGACAAGCATTAAGCATAGCAAAGTCATAGCAACATCAATCTCAGAACATAATGGATACTAGGGATCAAACCCTAACAAAACTAATTCGATTACATGGTAAATCTCATCCAACCCATCACCGTCCAGCAAGCCTACGATGAGATTACTGCTACTTCTTGAGCATGCGTTGGTTTTCCCTTGAAGAGGAAAGGGTGATGCAGCAAAGTAGATAAGTATTTCCCTCAGTTGTTGAGAACCAAGGTATCAATCCAGTAGGAGATACAAGCAAGTCCCCAATAGCTGTACCTACACAAAGAATCAAACTCTTGCACCCAACGCTATAAAGGGGTGTCAATCCCTTCACGGTTACTTGCAAGGATGAGATCTGGTAGAGATAGATGGAAAAGATTGCTGAAAGTAAAAAACACAAGTACATAGATTTGAAAATATAAGATGGAAAATAGAACCGTGGGGCATAGGTTTCACTAGAGGCTTCTCTCATGAAGGCAAATATTACGGTGGGGGAACAAATTACTGTCGAGCAATTAATAGAAAAGCGCATAGTTATGACGATATCCAAGGCAATGATTATGCTTATAGGGATCACGTCCGTGTCAAGTAGACCGAAACGATTCTGCATCTACTACTATTACTCCACACATCGACCGACTCCTGCGTGCATCTAGAGTATTAAGTTCATGAAGAACAGAGTAACGCATTAGGTAAGATGACATGATGTAGAGTGATAAACTCAAGCAATATGATGAAAAACCCATCTTTTTATCCTCGATGGCAACAATACAATACGTGCCTCGCAACCCCTACTATGTCACTGGGTGAGGACACCGCAAGATTGAACCCAAAACTAAGCACTTCTCCCATTGCAAGAATTACCAATCTAGTTGGCCAAACCAAACCAATAACTCGAAGAGACTTGCAAAGATATGAAATCATGCATATAAGAATTCAGAAAAGAGTCAAATAATATTCATAGATAATCTGATCATAAACCCACAATTCATCGGATCTCGACAAACACACCGCAAATGAGTATTACATCGGATGGATCTCCATGAAGATCATGAAGAACATGGTATTGAAGAACAAAGAGAGAGAAGAAGCCATCTTGCTACTAGCTATGGACCCGAAGGTCTGTGGTGGACTACTCACGCATCATCGGAGGGGCAATGGAGTTGATGTAGATGCCCTCCGTGATCGAATCCCCCTCCGGCAGATTACCGAAAAAGGCTCCAAGATTGGATCTCACGGGAACCGAGGCTCCTGGCGGCGGAAAAGTGTTTTCGTGGCTCTTTTTGGTATCCAGGGAATATTTGTGAATTTATAGGCCGAAGAGTAGGGTTAGGAGGGCTGCCGTGGGCCCACAAGCTAGGGGGGCGCGCCCTACCCCCCTGGACGTGCCCCTGTGGCTTGTGGCCACACGGCGGCTCTCCTGCCTTGGTCTCCAAGCTTGGTAGGTGTCTTCTGGTCCAAGAAAAACCATTCCGAAGATTTTATTCCGTTTGGACTCCGTTTAATATTCCTTATCTGCAATACTCAAAAACAAGAAAAAAACAAAAACTGGCACTAGGCACTAGATTAATAGGTTAGTCCCAAAAATAATATAAAATAGCATATTAATGCATATAAAACATCCAAAACAGATAATATAATAGCATGGAACAATCAAAAATTATAGATACGTTGCAGACGTATCAAGCATCCCCAAGCTTAATTCCTGCTCGTCCTCGAGTAGGTAAATGATAAAAATAGAATTTTTGATGTGGAATGCTACCTAACATATTTATCCATGTAATATTCTTTATTGTGGCATGAATATTCAGACCCGTACAATTCAATACTATAACTTAATATTGATATAAAGACAATAATACTTAAAGCATACTAATAAGCAATCATAGCTTTCAAAATACCATGGCTAAAGAAAGTTATCCGTACAATATCATATAGTCTGGCTATGCTCTATCTTCCCCACACAAATTATCTAAATCATGCACACCCCCGATGACAAGTCAAGCAATTGTTTCACCCCTTTTATATTCTCAAACCTTTTCAACTCTCACGCAATACATGAGCGTGAGCCATGGATATAGCATTATGGGTGGAATAGAATGTGGTGGAGGTGCAAGGGAAAAGGAGAAGATAGTATCACATCAACTAGGCGTATCAACGGGCTATGGAGATGCCCATCAAAAGATATCAATGTGAGTGAGTAGGGATTGCCATGCAACGGATGCACTACACTACTGGAATCAGGTTCTTTGCCGTTTGCCATGGCTGACGGCAAAGGCATGCATGGCGGACGGCAAAGGTCTTTGCCGTCAGCCAGCAGACGGCACCACATCCGGCTAAACAAGCCACGGTAAAGGGCACTTTGCCGTCTGCTGGCAGACGGCAAAGATGCAAAGGTCTTTGCCGTCTGCCAGCAGACGGCAAAGGGCATGGACGGCACACGCGGCAGCTTAGGTCCGTTAAGGGGTTAACAGCGTGCTTTGCCGTCTGCTAGCAGACAGCAAAGTGGCCAAATAGGCCAGCCCAGGTTCCCCCCAGGTAGCTGCCACGTGGCTCGCTATGCCATCTGCTGGCAGACGGCAAAGATGCAAAGTTCTTTGCCGTCTACCAGCAGACAGCAAAGCAACCACATAGGCCAGCCCAGTGCCCCCAGGTTGCACAGGTAGCTGCCACGTGGCAGCTTTGCCGTCTGCTGGCAGACGGCAAAACTCTTTGCCGTCTGCCAGCGGACGGCAAAGTGCGTGTACTGCCCCTGTTTTTTCTGTTTTTTCTTAAATTCAATCAATTTCACAGATATATATATATATAGATAGATAGATTTGAAAATACTTTCAACAAGCATACATATCCCTGCCATATGGATATGATCATCCAACACATATACATACCAACTCAAAAGTCCATATCCAACATATATATATAGCCAACATATATCCAACAACAAGCATACAATGGTTTCATCCATACATACATATATAGGTAGCAAGTTTCACATTGTTCATCCTACAAAATCAAAACAAAAAGGAAGGACAAGGAGAAGAGTAGACTCCATCAACGCAAGCTTCCGTGATCTAAAGCAAATCTGCAAATTGGGAAAAAGAAAGTTAGAAGAAGAACAAGAAGAAGAAGAAGAAGAAGAAGAAGTAGAAGTAGAAGAAGAAGAATTTTTCTTCTCTTTCTATTTCTCCTCTTCTTTATCTTCTTCTTCTTCTAACGAAGGTAACTTAGGTAATTATGCCATTTTTTAGCTAAGCTAGGTAAAAATGCTAAGCGTAGGTCATTTTAGAGCTAAGCTAGGTAAATAGGTCATTTTGGAGGTTAGTAAGGTTATTATGTCATTTTCGAGGAAAATAAGCTAAGTCAATGTCATTTTGGAGGTAACTAAGATTATTATGCCATTTTTGACATAAGTATGCTAAGTATGTCATAAATGAACTAAAGAAGCTAAGTATAGGTCATTTTTGAGCTAACCTAGGTAGTTATGCCATTTTTTAGCTAACTAAGCATATTTATTCATTTTGGAGGACAAAATGGTAAGTATAGGTCATTTTTGAGCTATCCTAGTTAAAATCGGTCATTTTGGAGCTAGGTAAGGTTATTTTGTCATTTTGGAGGAAAATAAACTAATGATATGACAGTTTGGAGCTAAACCAAGGTTATTATGCCATTTTTTACCTAAGTAAGCTAATTATGTCATAAATGAACTAGCTAAGCTAATTATAGATCATTATTGAGCTATCCTAGGTAGTTATGCCATTTTTTAGCTAACTAAGCATATTAAGTCATTTTGGAGGAAAAAATGCTAAGTATAGGTCATTTTATAGCTATCCTAGGTAAAATATGTCATTTTGGAGCTAAGTAAGGTTATTATGTCATTTTTGAGGAAAATAAGCTAAGTATAGGTCATTTTGGAGCTAAATAGGTCATTTCTTAAGCTAAGTATGCATTTGTTAAGCAAAACACTTGGGAAAACTTACCATCATCACGGAGGTGAAGGACCGGTCGGGCTTGCGCCAGTGTGAGACGGAGAAGGACTGGTCGGGGTTGCGGCAGACGCAGAAGGATCGGTCGATGCTTGTCGGGAGGCATGCTGCACCAAAGATCATTTGCAATGTCTCGTTAGCATAATGCAACTCAAATGTGAATACTAGTAACTAATGACCATTCAAATGAAACTCACCGTGGGCGCTATACCAATCTGGGGCATCGGCGGAGGGGTCTGACCGTTGTTCTGGCACACGGTCTGCACATTTTGTTTTCACGAGTCAGTCATATTAGTTAGTGATGAAACGAACATTACATGCATGATTTGGCTAATATGCAGGAGAAACTTACCATGAGGATCTCGTATAGGGCCCGGTGAGACGCATCGTTCTGGTTCCTCTCCTCCTCCACCAGCCTAGCCATCCTCTCCTCCATGTCCCTCTCCCTCTCCGCCGCCTGCCTGTTTGCCTCCGCCAGAAGCTCCTGGGCCCTAGCCTCGATGGCGAGCTCCATTGGCCGTGGACGAGGCCTTATCTCAGGATCTCCGGGAGAGTTCTAGGACAACGTATCAGTCCATCCCCAATGGCTATCGAGCCATGGGGCCTCCCGCCACCAGATATCATCACGAGCTCTGGTTCAAAAGGACTCCGGCTCGGGTTGAAGTCCTCCCCTTTCCTCGTCTTCCCCTCATCTCTGTACCTCACGAGCTTGTTGTGGGAGGAGATGTTGCTGAAGCTCTCTGGATGATCGAGGTCATCCTCAGAGAATGCCTTGGCCTTCTTGTACGGGGCAGTATGGGCCATGGCATAGAGGTCGAACAGCGGTGGCACCTCCTTCTTGTTGTGTCTCGCCTAAAAGAGAGGAACAAAATATTAGTTAAGGGCTCAAGCTAGCATGAAGAATCAAATTGCATGAATCATGAAGCAAACCACATACCCAGTGATCCCCGAACTCAAACAGGTTGGAGCTCCCTTGATGGTGTGGCACACCTTTCATTTGGGCACGCTTATCCTTGGCCTTGTTGTGGACGGCTAGCCATTGGGGAGAGCACCACTCATCCACCAACGCCTCCCAACAGTCCATCCTATCCGCACACCATCTCGGGGGCACCTAAGTTAGACAAGAGAAATTTCAGCGCTACGCCTACGAATCAAATCAAGGAAACTAAGTACAAGGCCTTAAGAATAGGTAATTAACTTCATGTACTTCTCCTTACTCAGAAACTTGGCGCGGCACTTCTTCTTGGCCCTCTTAATGTTAGTCGAGGCGTAGTAGTCTCGAACAGCCTGCACCCGAGTCTCGTGCCGTAAGTTCTGAAATAGGCGCTTGCACTCGGCTATGAGAACAATAGCTGCGTCCGCCTCGTGTTCCTCAAGACACCTGTAGAAGGTCTGCAATCAAACAAGACAACATTGATTAGTACAATCACTAGGTGATGTTGATTTTTAATTCTGTAAAGGAGAAATTACCCAAAACCGCCGGAACACAATGTCGGCCACTGTCTCACACAAGACACCATCGACCCTCTCCTCCGGCAGGGCCGGGGCAGCCACGTACAGCTCCCAGCTTAGTGCTAGCTGTCGAACCTCACCCTCACCGGGCAACGTAACCCACCCCGGGAAGTGGTGCCGGCAAAGCACACCAAGGACCTGGTTGGGCCTGCGGACACCAGGGGCGTGTTTCCAACCCCTGCAGTATGACAAGGCCAACACATTAGATATTAATTTGAAGAAACATGAAGGCAAAAGGTTAAAAAAGAGTAAATGCACTTACTTCTCCCCATTAGGCACAATCAACCACCTCTGATCGCGGGTCGCCGGCACGGGCGGGAGCTTTGTACCACCATGCTGGTAGACCTTCTTGCCCTCCTCAACCAGCTCGCCCTCGCTATAGCTATCCTCAGAAAAGCTGTCCTCACCACCATCAGCATGGCCACTAGCCTCCGGAGTAACGTGGGATGAACACTCTGGGACCGGAGTCTCCTGGGACGAAGACTCTGGGACCGGAGTCTCCTGGGACGAAGGCTCGGCGACCCGAGGCTCGTGGACCGGAGTCCGAGACGGGTCCAAGTCAGACGGGTCCACCTGAGACGGAGCACTCCTGTGGTCGGGAGAATCAGCTGGGGGTGGTGGCGAGGATGGCGCAGCAGCCTTCCTACCTCTCCCGCCGCCACGTCCACCTCTAGCACCCCTCTTCGTCTTCCCCCGACCTCTCCCGGCCGAAGAAGAAGCGCACGCCGGTTTCTGCATACTGTGTACCAGTGCTCTCCGGAGGTGCTCGGATGGAATAATAGCACCCCTCCCAGCACGCGCCGAGGAAGGAGGCTCGGAGCGCTCTCGACCCGCGCCCACCATCTGTCAACACCTGCAATGACAAAGAGTAAACGAAATTAGTACAACATAAAAAAAATGAATACCTAATAATATGAACTAATTAATAATATATATGTACATAATAATAATTGAATACCTGACATTACTAATATTAATCTTCGTCGTCTATATATGCTCCGGGATCAATAAATGCATAATCATCATCACTATCAGTAATGACGTGCTCATCAGCATCATCAATAAATGCATCAACATGTGGAAGGCCTCCTTTATGTAATCGGGCAAGCATTGACAGGTCATCCGCAGCAGTAACCTCTTCTTCTTCCGTCTATTCTTGTTCCGGCTCAAGGGTGAAGTCGGATTCACTGTCGCTGTCTACCTCAATGTTCTGGGGTGAAGTAGAGCGGTTCTTGAAACGTTTTTTGGAAACACGTGTTTCTTGGAAGAATTCTCCTTCATATGTGTCTGGGTTAATGTGAGGTTCATAATCATCTTCATTGAGGGGAGGTGGTCTAAAATGTGGCAGCACATCATAAACGACATCCCAACCATTCAGATTTGGATCAGTTTGGCAGGCCCATGGTAGATAGAAAACTTGGGTCGTCTGTTGAGCCGTAATATAGACATCGGGAACATCTCAATGGGTGCTTTGTTTGATTTCGACTAGCCCTATATGTTCATGAGTCCTTCTAGTCTCCTTCGGCTGGAACCAATAACATTTGAAGACTATGACGTTTGGTGGGTTTTCACCAAAGAATGTCAGTTCATAAATTGCTTCAACTCTTCCATAATACTCGACCCCTCCTTCGCCGACAGCGGAGACACAACAATTTGTAGACTTTCGGTCGGCCATAGATAGCTCTTTGCCAAAAGTACGAAAGCGATACCCGTTGATGTCGTATTTGTCAAATGAACGGACCTTATAGTCAAAACCATTAGCGACTTGTCTCAATTCGGAGTCCATAGACTCTGCATTAGCCTACAAGTTTAATACGAAAGGATTGTTGCATTAGCCGCAAACTAGACGAAGAAATGAAATGGTCTAATGGAAATTACCGTTTGTTTGAACCAAGAGATGAAACCGGGATAACCGCCTCCATGCTTTGCCAGAAGCTCATACTCTTCGATGGAATCCTTTTGGATCACCGCTCCATCCGAGAATTTGGCGACGTATCGACTGTATCACATATCCGGGAATAAGAGCATTTCAAAGGAATTAGAAGTTGCGAAACAATGTACCGAGAACTTACTCGATGTATGGCCGCACTTCTGTTAGGTTGTTGAAGATATACAACGAAATGGTCCGCCATTCTTCGACATCCAATGCTATTGCTTTCGAAGCACCGGCTGGTGCGAGCTTCCCTTTGAATAGGCTGAGGTTGGATCGACCTTCTTCATGGTCGCCATCATTGTACCGAGGCTTCGGATTATGCAAATGACGATTCTTGGCTTTGTAGTGTGCTGTCACGAAGTTTGCCGCCTCCTTAGTAATGAATGCCTCGGCCATCGATGCTTCAATTCTACGTTTATTTTTACATTTTGCTCGAAGCGTCTTCTGCATCCTCTCAGTTGCGAAGAACCAACGATTTTGCATGGGCCCCCCCAATCTTGCCTCGGTCGGGAGATGCAAAATCAAATGATGCATTGGATTAAAGAATCCTGGTGGAAAGATCTTTTCAAACTTGCAGATCAACTCCGGCGCCAACTCTTCCAGTTCGTCTAGCACGCCAGGCGATAGTTCTTTCACACAAAGAGCACGGAAGAAATAGCTCAGCTCTGCTAGTACTAGCCATTCATCCTCAGGGATAAAGCCACGCAACATCACCTGCATTACCCGCTCAAGCCATATGTGCCAATCATGACTCTTGAGACCAAATATTTTCAATTTGTCAATACTCACTCCCCTCTTTAGATTCGCTGCATACCCATCGGGGAACATCAACTGCATTTTCACCCACAAGATCATTTCCCTCATAGCTAGCCTTCCAAGATTGAACCATGCCTTTGGCTTCCTCCAGTTCTTCTTTCCTTTCGGTTGGCGCATGTTTTGTAATGGTCTATCACATAGAGCCTCCTGATCGACTCTAGCCTTAGGATTATCCTTCGACTTCCCCTCTATGCCGAACAATGTACCAAAAATGGCCTCGGCGATATTCTTTTCAGTGTGCATCACGTCGATGTTGTGTGGGCAAAGGAGGTCTTTAAAGTAAGGCAGATCCCACAAGCATATCTTGTGAGTCCAGGCGTGTTCCGAATTATACCCTTTGAAATATCCTGGACGCTGTGGATCAGGCTCGAGAGCGTTTATCTGATCCAGGGTCTGTCTGCCTGTCAATGCAGGTGGTGCAGAGTTTTTGACAACTCTACCTTTCACGAAATTTTTCTTGTCTTTTCTGAACTTATGGCCAGGATCCAGGAACTGTCTATGCAAGTCGAAGCAAGAATACTTGAGACCCGCCTGCAGCCAACGGAACTGAAGAGCTGCCTTGCATGTGGGGCACGGGAACCTTCCATGCACACACCAGCCAACGAATAGCGCATACGCCGGCAAGTCATGCGTCGAGTACATGTACCACACATGCATTTTGAAGTTTTGTTTTGTAGCGGCGTCATATGTCTTGATCCCATTATCCCAAGCTTCTTGCAATTCATCCTTAAGCGGCTACATGTACACATTCATATTCTTCCCCAGATAGTTGGGACCTGGAATTATCAACGTCAAGAAAATGTTCTTACTTTTCATAATCTCTCCGGGGGGGAGATTGAGTGGAATGACAAATACAGGCCAGCAACTATATTGGGTTGCCGTCATACCAAACACTTGGAACCCATCTGTGCTGATGGCGACTCGAGGATACCTTGGATCTGCCGCTTTGTCCTTATGTAATGCATCGAAGTGCTTCCACGCAAAAGCGTCTGAAGTTTGTCCCAACATCGGATTCCCATCTGCATCTAGTTCGGTTCTTTTGCCCAATTTATGCCACGTCATCTGTCTGGTCGTCTCTTCCACCATGAAAAGACATTGAAGTCTTGGTATGATTGGCATATACCGAAGAACATTAACTGGGATTTTGGTCTGACTCTTCTCACCCATACCGTTGTCTACCACAACATACCTGGAAGACTTGCAAACGGGACAATAGTTCGAGCCCACATACTCAAGCCTAAATAAGGCACATCCATTCTCACAGGCATCTATCTTCTCATAGGGCATCTTAAGCGCACGTAGGATTTTGTCCGACTGGTACAAGTTTGCTGGCAATACATGGCCTTTGGGTAGAAAGCGTCCAAATATTGTCATCATCGCTTCGTAGCATTCTCTGCCTAGGTTGAACTAAGCCTTCAGAGCCATTACTTGCGCGATGGCATCCAGCTGACAAAGCTCAGTGTGCTCGTGGAGAGGACGTTTTGAAGACTCCAACATTTCATAGAAGGCCTTTGCAGATTCCTCCATCTCATCGTCCGAATCCCAAGCATCATCAAAGTCTTGCACCATGTCTTCGATCCCGGTACCATGCTCGTTGGTGCGACGACAAACGACCTCAGCTCTCACACGTTGGGCAGACTCACCATGAAATCTCCACATCGTATAATCAGGCGTAAAACCCCACTTCTGCAAGTGTTTACCCATTTCATCCCGTGTCCACTTTTTGTGGTTGTCGCACAGGACACAGGGGCACCAGGTTATTTCCTGGCCATTTGCAAATGCGGCGCTCAGAAACCCCTTGGTTTTTGTTAACCATTCAATGGTCATTTCTTTCTGACTAGGGTGACCGGTGTACATCTACGCACGATCACTCATCTTGCCTACCTACTAAACACACACAAAAATATAATTCATCATCTATATTCATCTGTTAATCAAGTTTGTCGGTTTTATTATGTCCATGCAACCTACACGCTAATAGGTAGAGATAGGTCCTAATCCCACCCGAGTATGTGTAGATTGGGTTCGTTTTCCCATGCTCTGCTCTGGATCCGACGTAGAATTTCGGCAGCACCTCCCCGTTGTTCTCCTGATACACGTCTCGGCAATAAGCAGAGAGGATGTGTACCCGGAGAAAAACAGGGAGGCACTGACGAAATTCCGCATCGGATCCGGAGCAGAGCATAAGGGAAAATGAACCCAATCTACACATACTCGGGCTGTCCATGGATAACGTTGGACAATTCGAAAGGATGGCGGTTATAAATATGCAAAGACATGCATATTTATAGATGCCGCCCTTTCGAACGGGAGACGCATACTAGTCACGCATACTGATGATTGAAGACACCTATAGCTAGCAAGTTTCATCGACACGAAGACCGGAACAGAGCAAATTAAGGGGGGGAGGAGATGTCATTTGTGCTCACCCACGAACGCAGGGGCGGAGCTCGTCCAACGCACAGGGAGGTCGTTGAACACCAGACCCTCGCAGCGACGAAACAACTGCACATTGAAATCCACCCGATCAACACAAATATGATGTTTTTCATAACAAAATCAGAATATATATATGACCTAACTAATAATTTACAACACTATGACCCGGTCGGCCTCTGGAAGGCCGAAGAGCACCTTTTCGGTCAACAGGAGGCCGAAGAGGTGTCGGGGGTCGGGGTCGGGGGTCAGTGGCGTCGGGTGTCAGTGGCGTCGGGGGTCGGGGGTCAGTGGTCGGGGGTCTTCTTCTTTTTTCTTCTCCTCCTCCTCCTCTTCTTCTTCTTCTTCTTCTTTTCCTTCTTCTTCTTTTCCTTCTTCTTCTTTTTCTTCTTCTTTCTTCTTCTCCTCCTCTCCTCTTTTTTCTTCTTCTTCTTCTTTTTTCCTTTTTTCCTTCTTTTTTTCTTCTTTTTTTTCTTCTAGATTTTTTCTTTTCTAACCTAATAAACTAAACTCGAACCCTAACCAAACCTAACATAATACCTAATAATCTAAACCTAAACTAAAAACAAAAAAAACAAAAAAAAGAGGAGAGGGGAAGAGCTCATCATAGGGGGGCGGGGCAGGGGGCGTCGGGGAGGGTTGCGGGAGCGCCGGGGAGGGGCGGGGAGCGTCGGAGAGGGGTGGGGGAGCGCCGGGGAGGGCCGGGGGAGCGCTGGGGCGGCGGTGGCAGCCGGGCGGCGGGGACAGGGGCGCTCGGGCGCCTGGGAGCGGCGGGTGGCAGGGGCGCAGGGGGCGCAGGGGGGCGGAGGGGGGCCGCAGGGCACCGGCCGGGGCGGTGGGCCGGTGGGGCGGCGGGCGCGGGCGACGGGCGGCGGTGGCGACGGGGCCGCAGGGCTCCGGGGCGGTGGGGCGCAGGGGGCCGGGGCGCGGCGGCGGCGGCGACGGGGCGGCGGTGGCGCCGAGGCGGTGGGCCGGCGGGTTGGTGGGGCGACGGGGCGGCGGCGCGCGTGCGGTGGGCGGCGGGGAGGAGAGGGAGAGAAACAGAGAGAGAGAGGCGGGGTGGGGCGTGGCCGTTAGTTAAGGCAAACCTTTGCCGTCTGTCCCGCCTTTGCCGTCTGCCTTTTTGCTCTTTGCCGTCTGCTAGCAGACGGCAAAGAGGGGGGCCGTTAGGTTTTTTTGTAAGCAGCTCGTTAGTGGGCCCACCTCCCTCTTTGTCGTCCGCTAGCTGACGGCAAACCTCCTTTGCCGTCTGCTAGTAGACGGCATAGAAGCGGCTGATGGCAAATATTATCTTTGCCGACAGCTAGTTCTTTGCCATCTGTTTCCTGGAAACGGATGGCAAAGAGCTTCTTTGCCGTCCGCCAGCTGGCGGCAAAGAACTGGCAGACGGCAAATTAGCTGATTCCAGTAGTGCTAGAGCTATAAGTGTATGAAAGCTCAAAAGGAAACTAAGTGGGTGTGCATCCAACTCGCTTGCTCACGAAGACCTAGGGCACTTTGAGGAAGCCCATCATTGGAATATACAAGCCAAGTTATATAATGAAAAATTCCCACTAGTATATGAAAGTGACAAAATAGGAGACTCCCTATCATGAAGAACATGGTGCTACTCGAAGCACAAGTGTGGAAAAGGATAGTAACATTGTCCCTTCTCTCTTTTCTCTCATTCCCCTTTTTTTCTTTTTTTTCTTTTTGGTGGGCATCTTTGGCCTATTTTTTTTTGGGCTTCACTGGCCCCTTTTATTTTTTTGTAAAGTCCGGAGACTCATCCCATCTATTGAGGGAATCATAGCTTCCATCATCCTTTCCTCTCATGGGACAATGCTCTAATAATGAAGATCGTCACACTTTTATTTACTTACAACTCGAAACTTAGAACAACATATGACTCTATATGAATGCCTCCGGCGGTGTACCGGGATGTGCAATAATCTAGAATAGCAAATGACATCAAAAAAACGGACAAGCCATAAAAACATCATGCTAGCTGTCTTACGATCATGCAAAGCAATATGACAATGATGGTGCGTGTCATAATAAACGGAATGGTGGAAGTTGCATGGCAATATATCTCGGAATGGCTATGGAAATGCCATAATAGGTATGTATGGTGGCTGTTTTGAGGAAGGTATATGGTGGCTGTTTTGAGGATGGTGGGTTTATTGCACCGGCGAAAGTTGCGCGGTACTAGAAAGGCTAGCAAAGGTGGAAGGGTGAGAGTGCGTATAATCCATGGGCTCACATTAGTCATAAAGAACTCACATACTTATTGCAAAAGTCTATTAGTCTTCAAAGCAAAGTGTTAGACGCATGCCCCTAGGGGAGAGGTTGGTGGGAGTAAACCATCGCGCGCTCCCGACCCATCACACAAATGATGACAATCATTAAACAAATCATGCTCCGACTTCATTACATAACGGTACACCATACGTGCATGCTACGGGAATCAAAAACCTTAACACAAGTATCTCTACTAATCCACAATTTACTTACTAACATAACTCTTAATATTACCATCTCTACATCTCAAAACTATATGCACGAAATCAAACTTCTCATCATATTCAATGCACTTAATATGAAAGTTTTTATTATATCCCTCTTGGATGCCTATTATATTAGGACCAAATTCATAACCTAATCCAATTACCATGCTGTTTAGAGACTCTCAAAATAATATAAGTGAGGTACGAGAGTTCAATTATTTCTATAAAATATAACACCACCATGCTCTAAAAAGATATAAGTGAAGCACTAGAGCAAAATTTCCTAGCTCAAAAGATATAAGTGAAGCACACATAGAGTATTCTAATAAATTCACGATTCAGCGTGTCCTTCTCAAAAAGATGTGTGAAGCAAGGATGATTGTGGCAAACTAAAAAGAAAAGACTCATATCATACAAGACGCTCCAAGCAAAACACATATCATGTGGTGAATAAAAATATAGCCTCAAGTAAATTTACCGATGGATTGAAGACGAAAGAGGGGATGCCTTCCGGGGCATCCCCAAGCTTAGCCTTTTTGGTATCCTTGAATATGGCTTCGGGTGCCTTGGTCATCCCCAAGCTTAGGCTCTTGCCACTCCTTATTCCATAGTCCATCAAATCTTTACCCAAAACTTGAAAACTTCACAACACAAAACTCAACAGAAAACTCGTGAGATCCGTTAGTATAAGAAAAATAAATCACCACTTTAGGTACTGTTGTGAACTCATTATTTATTTATATTTGTGTAATATCTACTGTATTCTAACTTCTCCATGGTTCATACCTCCCGATACAACCCATAGATTCATCAAAATAAGCAAACAACACAAGGAAAACAGAATCTGTTAAGAACAGAACAGTCTGTAGCAATCTGTAGACTTCGAATACTTCTGTAACTCTAAAAATTATGAAAAATTAGGAAAACCAGGGTAATTTTCATATCAATCTTATGTAAAAATTTCAGATCAAAATCACGTGCCAGTGAATTTCTAATATTCCTGGACTGAGCGCAAAAGTTTCTGTTTTTCAGCAAAATCAAATCAACAAACACCGTAGACCATCCCAAAGGTCTTACTTGGCTCAAACACTAATAAAAACATAAAAACACAATTATTACAGAAGTAATAATGTGAAAAACACACCAAAGCAGAAGCAAAAACCATAAAGCAAAAATAAAATTGGGTTGCCTCCCAACAAGCGCTATTGTTTAACGCCCCTAGCTAGGCAAAACGCAATAGATCTAGGTATTGTCATCTTTGGTATGCAATCCATAAGTAGCTCTCATAATAGATTCATAAGGCAATTTAATTTTCTTTCTAGGAAAGTGTTCCATGCCTTTCCTTAATGGAAACTGAAATCTAATGTTTCCTTCCTTCATATCAATAATTGCACCAATCGTTCTAAGGAAAGGTCTACCAAGAATAATAGGACATGTAGGATTGCAATCTATCTCAAGAACAATGAAATCTATGGGCACATAATTCCTATTTGCAACAATAAGAACATCATTAATCCTTCCCATAGGTTTCTTTATACTGGAATCCGCTAGATGCAAATTTAAAGAGCAATCATCAAATTCACGGAAACCTAACACATCACATAGAGTTTTCGGAATCGTGGAAACACTAGCACCCAAATCACACAAAGCATGGCACTCAAAATCTTTAATATTAATCTTAATAGTAGGTTCCCACTCATCATAAAGCTTTCTAGGTATAGAAACTTCCAACTCAAGTTTTTCTTCAAAAGATTTCATCATAGCATCAACGATATGTTTAGTAAAAGCTTTATTTTGATCATCAGCATGAGGAGAATTCAACATGGATTGCAACAAGGAAATACAATCAATCAAAGAGCAACTATCATAATTAAAGTCCTTGAAATCCAAAAGAGTGGGTCCATTGCTATCTAAAGTTTTGACCTCTTCAATCCCACTTTTATCAATCTTAGCATTAAGATCTAAAAACTCCGAATCATTGGGACGCCTTTCAACTAAAGTTGACTTATCTCCAGTCCCATCTTTATCAAGATTTACATTGGAAAACAAAGATTCAATAGGAGTCACATCAATCACTTTAAGATCTTCATCAATATTATCACGAGAACACACTTTTTGAAGCCATTCACGCTTAGCACGTATTCTAGCGGTTCTGTACTTACACTCATCAATAGAAATTATCATAGCTTTTACAGACTCATTAATATCATGCTTAGGAGGAATAGATCTAATTTTCAAAGAATCAATCTCAATAGAAATTCTATCAACGTTCCTAGCCAATTCATCAATCTTAAGCAATTTTTCTTCGATCATAGCATTGAAACCCTTTTGCGAACTAATAAATTCTTTAATATTATTCTCAAGATCAGAGGGCATCTTATTATAATTTCCATAAGAATTGCTGTAGGAATTACCATAATTATTAGAGGAATTACTAGGAAACGGCCTAGAATTGAAATTACCTCTATAAGCATTATTACCAAAATTGTTCCTACCAACAAAATTCACATCCATAGATTCATTATTATTTACAATCAAAGAAGACAAAGGCATATCATTAGGATCAATAGGAGCACTCTTACTAGCAAACAATTTCATCAATTCATCCATCTTTTCACTGAAAGTATTAATCTCTTCAATAGCATGCACTTTTTTACTAGTAGGAGATCTTTCGGTATGCCATTGAGAGTAATTTGCCATAATATTATCTAGGAGTTTAGTAGCTTCTCCTAATGTGATTTCCATAAAAGTGCCTCCCGCGGCGGAATCTAAGAGATTCCTAGATGCAAAATTCAATCCAGCATAGAAAATTTGTATAATCATCCATAAACTCAAACCATGCGCGGGACAATTTCTAATCATTAGTTTCATCCTCTCCCAAGATTGTGCAACATGCTCATGATCAAGTTGCTTAAAATTCATTATATCGTTCCTAAGGGAGATGATCTTAGCGGGCGGAAAATACTTGATAATAAAAGCATCTTTACACTTATTCCATGAATCAATACTATTTTAAGGCAAAGATGAAAACCAAGTTTTAGCACGATCTCCTAGTGAGAACGGAAATAGCTTCTATTTAATAATATCATTATCCACATCTTTCTTATTTTGCATATCACACAACTCAACGAAAGTATTTAGATGGGATGCGGCATCTTCACTAGGAAGGCCAGAAAATTGTTCTTTCATAACAAGATTAAGCAAAGAAGCATTAATTTCATAAGATTCCGCACTAGTGGCGGGAGCAATCGGAGTACTAATAAAATCATTATTATTAGTATTGGAAAAGTCACACAACTTGGTATTCTCTTGAGTCATCGTGACAAAGCAAGCAATCTAGCACACAAGCAAGCAAAAAGCAAACGAAAACACGAACGGAAGAAGGGCGAATAAAAAGGCAAATCTTTTTGGAAAATCATTTTAGAAGTGGGGGAGAGGAAAATGAGAGGAAAATTGCAAATAAAGTAAATGCAAGAGATGAGTTTGTGATGGGTACTTGGATGGCTTGATGTAGATCTCCCCGACAACGGCGCCAGAAATCCTTCTTGCTACTTCTTGAGCATGCGTTGGTTTTCCCTTGAAGAGGAAAGGGTGATGCAGCAAAGTAGATAAGTATTTCCCTCAGTTGTTGAGAACCAAGGTATCAATCCAGTAGGAGATACAAGCAAGTCCCCAATAGATGTACCTACACAAAGAATCAAACTCTTGCACCCAACGCTATAAAGGGGTGTCAATCCCTTCACGGTTACTTGAAAGGATGAGATCTGATAGAGATAGATGGAAAAGATTGCTGAAAGTAAAAACACAAGTAAATAGATCTGAAAATATAAGATGGAAAATAGACCCGGGGGCCATAGGTTTCACTAGAGGCTTCTCTCATGAAGGAAATTAATACGGTGGGTGAACAAATTACTGTCGAGCAATTGATAGAAAAGTGCATAGTTATGATGATATCCAAGGCAATGATTAGGCATATAGGCATCACGTCCGTGTCAAGTAGACCGAAACGATTCTGCATCTACTACTATTACTCCACACATCGACCGACTCCTACCTGCATCTAGAGTATTAAGTTCATGAAGAACAGAGTAACGCATTAGGTAAGATGACATGATGTAGAGGGATAAACTCAAGCAATATGATGAAAACCCCATCTTTTTATCCTCGATGGCAACAATACAATACGTGCCTCGCTACCCCTACTATGTCACTGGGTGAGGACACCGCAAGATTGAACCCAAAACTAAGCACGTCTCCCATTGCAAGAATTACCAATCCAGTTGGCCAAACCAAACCAATAACTCGAAGAGACTTGCAAAGATATGAAATCATGCATATAAGAATTCAGAAAAGACTCAAATAATATTCATAGATAATCTGATCATAAACCCACAATTCATCGGATCTCGACAAACACACCACAAAAGAGTATTACATCGGATGGATCTCCATGAAGATCATGAAGAACATGATATTGAAGAACAAAGAGAGAGAAGAAGCCATCTAGCTACTAGCTATGGACCCGAAGGTCTGTGGTGGACTACTCACGCATCATCGGAGGGGCAATGGAGTTGATGTAGATGCCCTCCGTGATCGAATCCCCCTCCGGCTGATCATAAACCCACAATTCATCGGATCTCGACAAACCGAGGCTCCTAGCGGCGGAAAAGTGTTTTCGTGGCTCTTTTTGGTATCCAGGGAATATTTGTGAATTTATAGGCTGAAGAGTAGGGTTAGAAGGGCTGCCGTGGGCCCACAAGCCAGGGGGGCGCGCCCTACCCCCCTGGGCGCGCCCCTGTGGCTTGTGGCCACACGGCGGCTCTCCTGCCTTGGTCTCCAAGCTTGGTAGGTGTCTTCTGTTCCAAGAAAAATCATAGCGAATATTTTATTCCGTTTGGACTCCGTTTAATATTCCTTATCTGCAATACTGAAAAACAAGAAAAAAAAACAGAAACTGGCACTAGGCACTAGATTAATAGGTTAGTCCCAAAAATAATATAAAATAGCATATTAATGCATATAAAACATCCAAAACAGATAATATAATAGCATGGAACAATCAAAAATTATAGATACGTTGGAGACATATCAATTACTCACGAACGGCGGAGAGCATCATGAAATTGGTGATGAAGGATGGTTGGTGATGACGACGGCGTCGATTTCCCCTCTCCGGAGCCCAAAACGGACCCCAGATCTGCCCTCCCGAGGAAGAACAGGAGGTGGCGGCGGCTCCGTATTGTAAAATGCGATGAACTCTTCTTCTTGATTTTTTTTCTCCCCGAATAGGAATATATAGAGTTGGAATTGAGGTCGGAGGAGCTCCAGGGGGCCCACAAGCCTGCAGGGCGCGCCCTAGGGGGGGGGCACCCCCCTAGCTTGTGGCCAGGTGGTGGAACCCGTCCGGTTGATTCTTTCGCTAGTATTTTTTATTAATTCCAAAAATATTCTCCGTAAATTTTTAGGTCAATCCGAGAACTTTTATTTCTGCACAAAAATAACACCAAGGCAATTCTGCTTAAAACAGCGTCAGTCCGGGTTAGTTCCATTCAAATCATGCAAATTAGAGTCCAAAACAAGGGCAAAAGAGTTTGGAAAAGTAGATACGATGGAGACGTATCAACTCCCCCAAGCTTAACCCATTGCTTGTCCTCAAGAAATTCAGTTGACAAACTGAAAGTGATAAAGAAAAACTTTTACAAACTCTGTTTGATCTTGTTGTTATAAATATGTCTAACTGATGTTCAGATTTTCAGCAAAGATTATAGACTAACCACATTCACAATAACATTTAGGTCTCACATTTACTCATATCAATGGCATAATCAACTAGCGAGCAATAATAATAAATCTCGGATGACAACAATTTTATCAAAACAATCATGATACAATATGATATAATGGTATCTCGCTAGCCCTTTCTGAGACCGCAAAACATAAATGCAGAGCACCTCTGAAGAACAAGGACTGACTAGACATTGTAATTCTTGGTAAAAGAGATCCAGTCACAATCATACTCAATATCAATTAATAACAAAGCATACAAATGACGGTGGTGCTCTCTAACTGGTGTTTTTTATAAGAGGAGGATGACTCAACAGTAAAGTAAAATAGATAGGCCCTTCACAGAGGGAAGCATTGATTTACAGAGGTGCCAGAGGTCGAGCTTTTAAAACAGGGATAAATAATAATTTTGAGCGGTATGCTTTCATTGTCAACATAACAACTAAGAGATCTCGGTATCTTCCATGCTAGATACATTATAGGCGGTTCCCAAACAGAATAGTAAAGTTTTTACTCCCCCTCCACCAATCAATCACACTCCACGGCGAGCCGAATCCACGGGTACCGTCCATACAAACAACAATTCTGGGGGAGTTTTGTTTCATTATATTTTGATTTGATTTTTGAGCATGGAACTGGGCATCCCGAATACCAGCCACTTTCTCGTGAATGATAGTGAATCAACACGTATCGTGAGGATAACCCACCTAGCATGGAAGATACTGACAGCCCCTAGTCACTACATGAGTGATTCGGGCATACAAAACAGAGTATTATTTGAAGGTTTAGAGTTTGGCACATGCAAATTTACTTGGAACGGCAGGTAAATACCGCATATAGGTAGGTATGGTGGACTCATATGGAACAACTTTGGGTTTATGGAAATGGATGCACAAGAAGTATTCTCGCTTAGTACAGGTGAAGGCTAGCAAGAGACTGGGAAACGACCAACTAGAGAGCGACAACAGTCATAAACTTGCATTGAGATTAACCAACATTGAATGCAAGCATGAGTAGGATATAAATCACCATGAACATAAACATCGTGGAGGCTATGTTGATTTTGTTTCAACTACATGCGTGAACATGTGCCAAGTCAAGCCACTTGAATCATTCAGAGGAGGATACCAACTTATCGTACTGCATCACAACCATTTTAAAATGCATGTTGGCACTCAAGACAAACCATTATACACTCTTAGCTAATTAAGCATGGCATGAGTAGCTATAATCTCTAATTGTCATTGCAAACATGTTTCATCCATAATGAGTTGAATCCAGAACGATGAGCTAATCATATTTACAAAAGCAAAATAGGTCGAGTTCGTACCAGCTTTTCTTCATCTCAATCACTTCATCATATATCGTCATTATTGCCTTTCACTTGCACGACTGAACGGTGTGAATAATAAAGAGAGTGCACGTGCATTGGACTAAGCTGGAATCTGCAAACAATAACTCAAAGGAGAAGGCAAGGTAATATGGGCTCTCTGTAAGATAAACAATAATGCATATGAGAGCCACTCAACATTTTCATTGTGGTCTTCTCCTTACGACCCAAAGAAAAGAAATTTCAAAACAAGAACGAGAAAAACTATTTACACGGGAGAGCTCCCAACAAGCAAAAGAAGAACGAGAAATCTTTTTGGGTTTTCTTTTTAATGATACAACTAAACAAATCAAAAGGTAAAGCTAGAACAATTTTTTTTTATTTTTCTCAAGGTTAATTAAACACACAGGAAGAAAGCGAAAAGAAGAAATAAACTACCATGGATGGTACAATGAAAAAGTATAAGCACCGACTACTAAGATGAGTGTGTGGACATGAATGTAATGTCGGTGAGAAATACGTACTCCCCCAAGCTTAGGCTTTTAGCCTGAGTTGGTCTAGGGCCATGGCTGAAAATAACCATCTCCTGGATACTCCGGAGGATACTGAGGGTTCCACTGGTTGGCGAGCTCTTGTGGCTCCCACTGAAAAACTGGATCCTGATACGGATCAAGGGTTGGTGCCTGCTCATGTGCTGGGGGTTGCGACAGGCCCCAATATCTGTAAATGTCCTCGGGCATAATAGAGTACCTGCCTGAATGAATATCGAACAAAGAAGAAGCAGGCAGAGCAATAATCTCACAAGTACCCTGACTAAATACGAAATTGTAAAGCAGCCTCCTATCATTATCCTTCCTAATAAAATCATGTGCTACCATACTATCATAGTCTAAATATCTTGTAGGTAGCAGCATTTCCTCTTCCTCGTCATCAATGTAATGTAGGCATGTATTCTATATATAGTCATACGTGCTTATGGAAAAGAACTCGCATGACATCTTTTGTCCTACCCTCCCATGGCAGCGGGGTCCTAATGGAAACTAAGGGATATTAAGGCCTCCTTTTAATAGAGAACCGGACCAAAGCATTAGCACTTAGTGAATACATGAACTCCTCAAACTACGGTAATCACCGAAAAGAATCCCAGTTATTGTCACCCTGGGGGATGCGGATCATAACTCGTAATAGGTGTCTACAACTTGCAAGATAGGATCAAGAACACATATATATTCATGAAAACATAATAGGTTCAGATATGAAATCATGGCACTCGGGCCCTAGTGACAAGCATTAAGCATAGCAAATTTATAGCAACATCAATCTCAGAACATAATGGATACTAGGGATCAAACCCTAACAAAACTAACTCGATTACATGGTAAATCTCATCCAACACATCACCGTCTAGCAAGCCTACAATGAGATTACTCACGAACGGCGGAGAGCATCATGAAATTGGTGATGAAGGATGGTTGGTGATGACGACGGCGTCGATTTCCCCTCTCCGGAGCCCAAAACGGACCCCAGATCTGCCCTCCCGAGGAAGAACAGGAGGTGGCAGCGGGTCCGTATCGTGAAACGCGATGAACTCTTCTTCTTGATTTTTTTTCTCCCCGAATAGGAATATATAGAGTTGGAATTGAGGTCGGAGGAGCTCCAGGGGACCCACAAGCCTACAGGGCGCGCCCCCTGGCTTGTGGCCAGGTGGTGGACCCCCTCCGGTTGATTCTTTCGCCAGTATTTTTTATTAATTCCAAAAATATTCTCCGTAAATTTTCAGGTCAATCCGAGAACTTTTATTTCTGCACAAAAATAACACCAAGGCAATTCTGCTGAAAACAGCGTCAGTCCGGGTTAGTTCCATTCAAATCATGCAAATTAGAGGCCAAAACAAGGGCAAAAGAGTTTGGAAAAGTAGATACGATGGAGACGTATCAAGTACCATGTTCAAGTAGGGGATTACAGCGAGATGTGGGAGAGTGGACCGCTGAAAATATATGAGGACGGTGATGAAGAAGGTGATGTTGATGAAGACGATCACCACGGCGATGGTTCCCCCGATGGCACTCCGGCGCCACCGAGAGAGAGGGGGAGAGGGTCTCCCCCTTGTGCTTCCTCCTCCATGGCCTCCCCCCTTGGTTGGGAGAGGTTCTCCCTCTGGTCCTTGGCCTCCATGGTGATGATGGCCCCTCCGTCTTCCTCCTCCATGTTCTCCGGTGATGGTGACCCCCTCCGGCAGGGTGCCGGAGAGGGCCAAGATTGATCTTTCGTGGCTACAGAGACTTGCGGCGGCGGAACTTTGATCTAGGGTTCATTACGGGGACTTGGGTATTTATCGGAGTATTTGGTGTTGGTCCCACATCCAGAAGGTTCCCGCGGAGGTGACAAGCCAGGGGGGCGTGCTACTTCTTGAGCTTGTGTTGGTTTTTCCTTGAAGAGGAAAGGGCGATGCAGCAAAGTAGATAAGTATTTCCCTCAGTTATTGAGAGCCAAGGTATCAATCCAGTAGGAGATACAAGCAAGTCCCCAATCTTCGCACCTACACAAACAATCAAACTCTTCCACCCAACGCTATAAAGGGGTTGTCAATCCCTTCACGGTTATTTGCAAGGATGAGAACTGATAGAGATAGATATAAAATATTGCTAAAATTAAAAGTAAAACAAAAGTAAAAAGATTGCATCAAAGTATTTTTGGTTTATAGATCTGAAAATATCATATGGAAAATAGACCCGGGGGCCATAGGTTTCACTAGAGGCTTCTCTCATGAAGGAAAATAATACGGTGGGTGAACAAATTACTGTCGAGCAATTGATAGAAAAGCGCATAGTTATGACGATATCCAAGGCAATGATTATGCATATAGGCATCACGTCCGTGTCAAGTAGACCGAAACGATTCTGCATCTACTACTTTTACTCCACACATCAACCGACTCCTGCCTGCATCTAGAGTATTAAGTTCATGAAGAACAGAGTAATGCATTAGGTAAGATGACAGGATGTAGAGGGATAAACTCAAGCAATATGATGAAAACCCCATATTTCTATCCTCGATGGCAACAATACAAATACGTGCCTCGCTACCCCTACTTTGTCAGTGGGTGAGGACACCGCAAGATTGAACCCAAAACTAAGCACTTCTTCCATTGCAAGAATTACCAATCTAGTTGGCCAAACGAAACCAATAACTCGAAGAGACTTGCAAAGATATGAAATCATGCATATAAGAATTCAGAGGAGATTCAAATAATATTCATAGATAATCTGATCATAAACCCACAATTCATCGGATCTCGACAAACACACCGCAAAAGAGTATTACATCGGATAGATCTCCATGAAGATCATGAAGAACATGGTATTGAAGAACAAAGAGAGAGAAGAAGCCATGTAGCTACTAGCTATGGACCCGAATGTCTGTGGTGAACTACTCACGCATCATCGGAGGGGCAATGAAGTTGATGTAGATGCCTCCGTGATCAAATCCACCTCCGGCAGATTACCGGAAAAGGCTCCAAGATGGGATCTCACGGGAACAGAGGCTTTCGGCGGCGGAAAAGTATTTTCGTGGCTCTTTTTGTTATTGGGGAAATATTTGGGAATTTATAGGCCAAATAATAGGGTTAGAGGACCTGTAGGGGGGCCACAAGCCAGGGGGCGCCCCCCCTAGGGCGCGCCCTGAAGGCTTGTGATCTCCCGGCAGGTCTCCTGCCTTCATCTCCAAGTCTGGTAGGTTTCCTCTGGTCCAAGAAAAATCATCGCGAAGATTTTATTCCGTTTGGACTCCGTTTAATATTCCTTATCTGCAATACTCAAAAACAAGGAAAAAACAGAAACTGGCACTAGGCTCGAGATTAATAGGTTAGTCCCAAAAATAATATAAAATAGCATATTAATGCATATAAAACATCCAAAACAGATAATATAATAGCATGGAACAATCAAATTTTATAGATACGTTGGAGACGTATCAAGCATCCCCAAGCTTAATTCCTGATCGTTCTCGAGTAGGTAAATGATAAAAACAGAATTTTTGATGTGGAATGCTACCTAACATATTTATCCATGTAATATTCTTTATTGTGGCATGAATATTCAGATCCGCAAGATTCAAAACAAAAGTTTAATATTGACATAAAAACAATAATACTTCAAGCATACTAACAAGGCAATTGTGTCCTTTCGAAATAACATGGCCTCAGAAAGCTATCCCTACAAAATCATATGGTCTGGCTATGCTCCATCTTCCCCACACAAAGTATTTAAATCATGCACAACCTCGATGACAAGTCAAGCAATTGTTTCACAACTTTTATGTTCTCAAACCTTTTCAACTCTTACGCAATACATGAGCATGAGCCATGGATATAGCACTATAGGTGGAATAGAATATGGTGGAGGTTGTGAGGAAAAGGAGAAGATAGTCTCACATCAACTAGGCGCATCAACGGGCTATGGAGATGCCCATCAATAGATATCAATGTGAGTGAGTAGGGACTGCCATGCAACGGATGCACTAGAGCTATAAGGGTATGAAAGCTCAAAAAGAAACTAAGTGGTTGTGCATAATGATGAAAAATTCCACTAGTTATATGAAAGTGACAAAATAGGAGACTCTCTATCATGAAGATCATGGTGCTACTTTGAAGCACAAGTGTGGAAAAAGATAGTAGCATTGTCCCTTCTCTCTTTCTCTCATTTTTTTTGGTGGGCATCTTTGGCCTCTTTTTTTATTTGGGCTTCATTGGCCTCTTTTATTATTTGCAAAGTCCGGAGACTCATTCCAACTTGTGAGGGAATCATAGCTTCCATCATCCTTTTCTCTCACGGGACAATGCTCTAATAATGAAGATCATCACACTTTTATTTACTTACAACTCAAGAATTACAACTCGATACCTAGAACAAAATATGACTCTATATGAATGCTTTCGGTGGTGTACCGGGATGTGCAACGATCTAGCCTAGCAAATGACATCAAAAAATGGACAAGCCATGAAAACATCATGCTAGCTATCTTACGATCATGCAAAGCAATATGAAAATGATGGTGCGTGTCATGAAAAACGGAACGGTGGGAGTTGCATGGCAATATATCTCGGAATGGCTATGGAAATGCCATAATAGGTAGATATGGTGGCTGTTTTGAGGAAGGGTATATGGTGGGTTTAATGCACCGGCGAAAGTTGCGCGGTACTAGAGAGGCTAGCAAAGGTGGAAGGGTGAGAGTGCGTATAATCCATGGACTCAACATTAGTCATAAAGAACTCACATACTTGTTGCAAAAGTCTATTAGTTATCGAAGCAAAGTATTAGACGCATGCTCCTAGGGGAGAGGTTGGTAGGAGTTAACCATCGCGCGCACCCGACCCTCACACAAAGGATGACAATCATTAAACAAATCATGCTCCGACTTCGTTACATAACGATTCACCATACGTGCATGCTACGGGAATCACAAACTTTAACACAAGTATTTCTACCAATCCACAATTACTCACTAGCATGACTCTCGTATCACCAACTTTATATCTCAAAACTATATGCAAGGAATCAAACTTCTCATAGTATTCAATGCACTTTATATGAAAGTTTTTATTATATCCCTCTTGGATGCCCATTATATTAGGAATAAATTCATAACCTAAACCAATTACCATGCTGTTTAAAGAATCTCAAAATAATATAAGTGAGGTATGAGAGTTAAATTATTTCTATAAAATAAAACACCACCGTGCTCTAAAAAGATATAAGTGAAGCACTAGAGCAACATTGCCTAGCTCAAAAGATATAAGTGAAGCACATAGAGTATTCTAATAAATTCATGATTAATGCGTGTCCCCCTCAAAAGATGTGTACAGCAAGGATGATTGTGGAAAACTAAAAAGCAAAGACTCATATCATACAAGACGCTCCAAGCAAAACACATATCATGTGGTGAATAAAAATATAGCCTCAAGTAAATTTACCGATGGATTGAAGACGAAAGAGGGGATGCCTTCGGGGGCATCCCAAGCTTAGGCTCTTTGGTATCATTTAATATGTATGGGGGTGCCTTGGGCATCCCCAACCTTAGGCTCTTGCCACTCCTTATTCCATAGGCCATCAAATCTTCACCCAAAACTTGAAAACTTCACAACACAAAACTCAACAGAACACTCGTGAGATCCGTTAGTATAAGAAAAATAAATCACCACTTTTAGGTACTGTTGTGAACTCATTCTTTATTTATATTGGTGTAATATCTACTGTATTCCAACTTCTCCATAGTTCATACCCCCCGATACAACCCATAGATACATCAAAATAAGCAAACAACACAAAGAAAACAGAATCTGTCTAAAACAGAACAGTCTGGAGAAATCTATAGACTTCGAATACTTCTGTAACTCCAAAACTTCTGAAAAATTAGGAAAATCAGGGAAATTTGTATATAAATATTGTGAAAAAATTTCAGACTCATTCTACCCTTTGGTGAATTTATAAAATTCCTGGACTGAGCGCAAAAGTTTCTGTTTTTCAGCAAAATCAAATCACAATCACCGTAGGCCATCCCAAAGGTCTTACTTGGCTCAAACACTAATTAATACAAGAAAACACAATTACTACAGAGGTAATAATGTGTAAATCACTCAAAAACATAAGCAAAAACAAAAGCATAAAAATAAAATTGGGTTGCCTCCCAACAAGCGCTATTGTTTAACGCCCCTAGCTAGGCATAAGGCAATAGATCTAGGTATTGTCATCTTTGGTATGCAATCCATAAGTAGCTCTCATAATAGATTCATAAGGTAATTTTATTTTCTTTCTAGGAAAGTGTTCCATGCCTTTCCTTAATGGAAATTGGAATCTAATGTTTCCTTCTTTCATATCAATAATTGCACCGATCGTTCTAAGGAAAGGTCTACCAAGAATAATAGGACATGTAGGATTGCATTCTATATCAAGAACAATGAAATCTACGGGCACATAATTCCTATTTGCAACAATAAGAACATCATTAATCCTTCCCATAGGTTTCTTAATGGTGGAATCTGCTAGATGCAAATTTTAAGAGCAATCATCAAATTCGTGGAAACCTAGCACATCACATAAAGTTTTCGGAATCATGGAAACGCTAGCACCCAAATCACACAAAGCATGGCACTCAAAATCTTTAATTTTAATCTAAATAGCAGGTTCCCACTCATCATAAAGCTTCCTAGGTATAGAAACTTCCAACTCAAGTTTTTCTTCAAAAGATTTCATCACAGCATCCACGATATGTTTAGTAAAAGCTTTATTTTGATTATAAGCATGCGGAGAATTCAACATGGATTGCAACAAGGAAATACAATCAATCAAAGAACAACTATCATAATTAAAGTCCTTGAAATCCAAAAGAGTGGGTTCATTTCTATTTAAAGTTTTGACCTCTTCAATCCCACTTTTATCAATCTTAGCATTAAGATCTATAAACTCCGAATCATTGGGACGCCTTTTAACTAAAGTTGACTTATCTCTAGTCCCATATTTATCAAGATTTATATTAGAAAACAAAGATTCAATAGGATTCACGTCGATCACTTTAAGATCTTCATCAATATTATCACGAGAACACACTTTTTCAAGCCATTCACTCTTAGCACGCATTCTAGCAGTTCTTTCCTTACATTCATCAATAGAAATTATCATAGCTTTTAAAGACTCGTTAATATCACGCTTGGGTGGAGTAGATCTAATTTTCAAAGAATCAATCTCAAGCGAAATTCTATCAACGTTCCTAGCCAAATCATCAATCTTGAGCAATTTTTCTTCAATCATAGCATTGAAACCCTTTTGCGAACTAATAAATTCTTTAATATTATTCTCAAGATCAGAGGGCATCTTATTATAATTTCCACAAGAATTTTTGTAGGAATTACCATAATTATTAGAGGAATTACTAGGAAACGGCCTAGGATTGAAATTACCTCTATACGCGTTATTACCAAAATTGTTCCTACCAACAAAATTCACATCCATAGATTCATTATTATTTCCAATCAAAGAATACAAAGGCATATCATTAGGATCAATAGGAGCACTCTTACTAGCAAACAATTTCATTAATTCATCCATCTTTTCACTCAAAGTATTTATTTCTTCAATAGCATGCACTTTTTTACTAGTAGGAGATCTTTCGGTATGCCATTGAGAGTAATTTGCCATAATATTATCTAGGAGTTTAGTAGCTTCTCCTAATGTGATTTCCATAAAAGTACCGCCCGCGGTGGAATCTAAAAGATTTCTAAAAGCAAAATTCAATCCCGCATAAAAAAATTGTATAATCATCCATAAACTCAAACCATGTGCGGGGCAATTTCTAATCATTAGTTTCATCCTCTCCCAAGATTGTGCAACATGCTCATGATCAAGTTGCTTAAAATTCATTATATTGTTCCTAAGGGAGATGATCTTAGCGGGCGGAAAGTACTTGGAAATAAAAGCATCTTTACACTTATTCCATGAATCAATACTATTTTTGGGCAAAGATGAAAACCAAGTTTTAGCACGATCTCGTAGTGAGAACGGAAATAGCTTAAATTTAACAATATCATTATCCACATCTTTCTTCTTTTGCATATCACACAACTCAACGAAAGTATTTAGATGGGATGTGGCATCTTCACTAGGAAGGCCGGAAAATTGTTCTTTCATAACAAGATTAAGCAAAGCGACATTTATTTCATAAGATTCCGCACAAGTGGCGGGAGCAATCGGAGTACTAATAAAATCATTATTATTAGTATTGGAGAAGTCACACAACTTGGTATTCTCTTGAGTCATCGTGACAAAGCAAGCAATCTAGCACACAAGCAAACAAAAAGCGAACGAAAAGACCAACGGAAGAAGGGCGAATAAAAAGGCAAATTTTTTTGGTTTTTTCTGAAAATCGTTTTAGAAGTGGGGGAGAGGAAAACGAGAGGCAAATGGAAAATAATGTAAATGCAAGAGATGAGTTTGTGATGGGTACTTGGTAGGCTTGATGTAGATCTCCCCGGCAACGGCGCCAGAAATCCTTCTTGCTACTTCTTGAGCTTGCGTTGGTTTTCCATTGAAGAGGAAAGGGTGATGCAGCAAAGTAGATAAGTATTTCCCTCAGTTGTTGAGAACCAAGGTATCAATCCAGTAGGAGATACAAGCAAGTCCCCAATCTTCGAACCTACACAAACAATCAAACTCTTGCACCCAACGCTATAAAGGGGTTGTCAATCCCTTCACGGTTATTTGCAAGGATGAGATCTGATAGAGATAGATATAAAAGATTGCTAAAACGAAAAGTAAAAAGATTGCAGCAAAGTATTTTTGGTTTATAGATCTGAAAATATAATATGGAAAATAGACCCGGGGGCCATAGGTTTCACTAGAGGCTTCTCTCATGAAGGAAAATAATACGGTGGGTGAACAAATTACTGTCGAGCAATTGATAGAAAAGCGCATAGTTATGACGATATCCGAGGCAATGATTATGAATATAGGCATCACGTCCGTGTCAAGTAGACCGAAACGATTCTGCATCTACTACTATAACTCCACACATCGACCGACTCCTGCCTGCATCTAGAGTATTAAGTTCATGAAGAACAGAGTAACGCATTAGGTAAGATGACATGATGTAGAGGGATAAACTCAGGCAATATGATGAATACCCCATCGTTTTATCCTCGATGGCAACAATACAAATACGTGGCTCGCTACCCCTACTTTGTCACTGGGTGAGGACACCGCAAGATTGAACCCAAAACTAAGCATTTCTCCCATTGCAAGAATTACCAATCTAGTTGGCCAAACCAAACCAATAACTCGAAGAGACTTGCATATAAGAATTCAGAGGAGATTCAAATAATATTCATAGATAATCTGATCATAAACCCACAATTCATCGGATCTCGACAAACACACCGCAAAAGAGTATTACATCGGATAGATCTCCATGAAGATCATGAAGAACATGGTATTGAAGAACAAAGAGAGAGAAGAAGCCATCTAGCTACTAGCTATGGACCCGAAGGTCTGTGGTGAACTACTCACGCATCATCGGAGGGGCAATGGAGTTGATGTAGATGCCCTCCGTGATCGAATCCCCCTCCGGCAGATTACCGGAAAAGGCTCCAAGATGGGATCTCACGGGAACAGAGGCTTCCGGCGGCAGAAAAGTATTTTCGTGGCTCTTTTCGGTATTGGGGGAATATTTGGGAATTTATAGGCCGAAGAATAGGGTTAGAGGACCTGCAGGGGGGCCACAAGCAAGGGGGCGCCCCCCCCCTAGGGCGCGCCCTGCAGGCTTGTGATCTCTCGGCAGGTCTCCTGCCTTCATCTCCAAGTCTGGTAGGTTTCTTCTGGTCCAAGAAAAATCATCGCGAAGATTTTATTCCGTTTGGACTCCGTTTAATATTCCTTATCTGCAATACTCAAAAACAAGGAAAAAACAGAAACTGGCACTAGGCTCTAGATTAATAGGTTAGTCCCAAAAATAATATAAAATAGCATATTAATGCATATAAAACATCCAAAACAGATAATATAATAGCATGGAACAATCAAAAATTATAGATACGTTGGAGACGTATCAGGGGACGCCCTACGGGGGGGGGGGCGCCCCCCACCCTTGTGGCTACCTCAGGCTTCCTCTCCGGTATCTTTTTGCTCTAGTATTTTTTTTATTTTTCAAAAATATTCTCCGTAAATTTTCAGCCCATTCCGAGAACTTTTATTTCTGCACAAAAACAATACCACGGTAGCTCTGCTGAAAACAACGTCAGTCCGGGTTAGTTCTAATCAAATCATACCAAAATCATATAAAATTATTGTAAACATGGCATGAATACTTCATAAATTATAGATACATTGGAGACGTATTAGCATCCCCAAGCTTAATTCCTGCTCGTCCTCGCGTAGGTAAATGATAAAAGAAATAATTTATGAAGTGTGAATGCTAGCAAGTGCACAAGTTTGATCAATGATAATTCCAATCACTTTTTCTAGCATCAATATAAACCATAAACAGTAGCTCATCTCATAAAACTTCTCATGATCAAGTAACAAGCTATTCACATGTTAAAGTATAGACCAGAAAGTTTCTTGAAAACTAACAAACCATATTCCTAGTCATTGAACAATTGCAATTCATCTTATTTTCAGGAAGGTTCTATGTAAGAGCTTTGATTTAGCAAATTCCACATACTCAACTATCATATAGTCTTCCATGATTATTGACACTCAAAGCATATTTTTGGAACAAATAGCATCCATCGAACACAGAGAAAGATAGGGGTTTAATGTTTCGCCTCCCAACTTATTTATCATAAAGATAATTGTCAACTGTAATAATTCATGATCAAATATATTTGACTGGATATATATGTTTGGATCTTTCCCCACCACATGATGCTTGCCAACTAATAGATTGAGAAGTTGACTCAACATGAATAGTAAATAACATGAAAGTAAATAGATTGGCCCTTTGCAGAGGGAAGCAGGGATTTGCATATGTGCTAGAGCTCATTGTTTAAAACAAAGATGAATATAATTTTGAGAGGTATGCTTTCATTGTCAACATAACAACCAAGAGATTTCACCATCTTCCATGCTAGATACATTATAGGTGGTTACCAAACAGAATGATAAAGTTTTTACTTCCCCTCCACCAATCAAACACACTCCACGGCGAGCCGAAACCACGGGTACCGTCCATACAAACAACAATCCTGGGGGAGTTTTGTTTCATTATATTTAGATTTGATTTTTGAGCATGGAACTGGGCATCCTGAATACCAGCCACTTTCTCGTGAATGATAGTGAATCAACACATATCTTGAGAATAACCCACCTAGCATGGAAGATACCGACCGCCCCCAGTCGCTACATGAGCGATTCGGGCAAACAAAACAGAATATCATTTGAAGGTTTAGAGTTTGGCAGATGCAAATTTACTTGGAACGGCAGGTAAATACCGCATATAGGTAGGTATGGTGGACTCTCATGGAAGAAACTTGGCTCAAGGGTTTGGATGCACAAGTTGTATCTCTACTTAGTACGAAGTTTTGGCTAGCAAAAGGTTCTAAACAAGCACCACATGTTAGAGGATCCATAACAATATAACTTCTATGCAAATATACCCAAACATAACTCATTAAGTTGTCTTCCTTGTCCAATTTCAACTTATTTGCTCGAGTTTGAAATTAATTAATGAGCTCACAATCATAGAAGATGTCCAAGATAGTATATTTATATGTGGAATCTCTCTTCCTTCAATATTCTTTCATGAATTGTTCAAGTGACCAATGCGGTGTTTCCTAACTTTCAATAAATTTTACCACCTATACTAATTATGTGTGAAGTCATGACTCCCCATGGGATAAGTATATGAAGCATATTTAATTTCAGATTTATGATATTCAATTCATTCAACCATTTACTCATAGGATATAAGTGAAGCACGAGAGTGAATGATGAACTACTCCGAAAAGATATAAGTGAAGATCAATGCGTAGTAAATTAGTTAAATAGCCATGTGAGGACTATCTCTCTTATTCAAAATTTCAGATCCAATGCTTTTATTCAAACAGCAAAACAAAATAAAAATAGCACTCCAAGAATAGCACGCATCATGTGAATGAATAAAATTTTAGGTTCAACATAGGCTAACCGATAATTGTTGATGAAGAGAGATGGGATGCGTAGCATCCCCAATATAGGCTATGGAAACTAGAGGATAAGTAGATAACAAAACTATGACAGCAATCTGTCCAAACAGAACAGTCTGTAGCAATTTATGAAAACAGTGTACTTCCGTAACTCAAAAAATTATGAAAATTTAGGACATGCTGAGGAATTTATATGACAATACTGTGTAAAAATTTCAGAAACTTTCCACGTTCCA
Source organism: Elymus sibiricus (assembly GCA_039707655.1). Classification (NCBI taxonomy): domain Eukaryota; kingdom Viridiplantae; phylum Streptophyta; class Magnoliopsida; order Poales; family Poaceae; genus Elymus; species Elymus sibiricus. The sequence continues at coordinate 57,065,118 of CM077665.1, forward strand.
GTAAAATATGAAAATTCAAACACTACAGAAAAAGTTTCTGTTTTTACACAGCACACATCAAACATGCAATGCAAGCATCCTAAAGTCAATTATTGGAACTTTTTATTCAAAAACAAGATTATAAATAACACCTAAACGAAAATAACAAAATATAATGATGCTCCAAGCAAAACTCATATTATGTGAAGAATAAAAATATTGCTCTAAGTAAGATATACCGATAGTGTTGAAGACGAAAGAGGGGATGCTTCCGGGGCATCCCCAAGCTTAGGCGCTTGAGTATTCCTTGGATATTACCTTGGGGTGCCTTGGGCATCCCCAAGCTTAGGTTCTTGTCACTCCTTATTCTCCTCATATCGGTGTCTCACCCAAAACTTGAAAACTTCAATCACACAAAACTTAACGGAACTTCGTGAGAAGGGTTAGTGTAACAAAGATAAATCATTCACTTAGGTACTGTCAAGACAAGTTTCATAATTGTTCCCTCATGATACCTACTGTATTCTACCATTCCCATAATTTATACCACTAAATATAAGCTATGGGAACACTAAAACAAGCAAACTATGCATGCAAAACAGAATCTGTCAAAAACAGAACAGGCTGTGAAGATCTGTAGTGTAACCATACTTCCCTGTGTCTAAAAATTCTGAAAAATTAGGACAACCTGAAGAATTTGTATATCAAGACTGTGTAAAAAATTCAGATCAAAAGCACGTACCAGTGAATTTACAAAATTCCTGAACTGAGAGCAAAAGTTTCTGTTTTTGCACAGAATCAAGTCAACTATCATCCACACTATCCCAAAGGCTTTACTTGGCACTTTATTGAAATAAAAGACACAAAACATGATTACTACAGTAGCTTAATCATGTGAACATATAAAAGCATAAAGTAAAAGTGTTGGGTTGCCTCCCAACAAGCGCTTTTCTTTAATGCCTTTTAGCTAGGCATGATGATTTCAATGATACACTTCCAAGCCCAATTCCGATGGTAATTTTATTCATACTCTAAAAGATATAAGTGAAGTTCATAGAGCATTCTACAATTAATAAAGATTAACCAATACCCAAGCTCAAAATATATAAGTGAAGCACACGAAGCATTCTATAAAGCCATACTCAAAAGATTTAAGTGAAGCGCATGAAGCATTATACAAATCAATGAAGGACTATCTCATACTAGAAGGGTGCATAAAAGGAAAAGAAAAACACTAACGACGCATATCATGTGAACAAAACAAAAACCAAGGTATACCGATAATTGTTGAAGAATAAAGATGGGATGCCTTCCGGGGCATCCCCAAGCTTAGATGCTTGAGTCTCCTTGAAATATTTACTTGGGGTGCCTTGGGCATCCCCAAGCTTGAACTCTTGTCTCTCCGTATTCTTCTTATATCAATACCTCCTCGATCTTCGAACACTTCATTCACACAAAACTTAACAAAACCCTCATGAGATCCGTTAGTATACTAAAGCAAAGTACTACTTTAAGTACTGTTGTGAACTCATTCCAATTTCATATTAGCATTATATCTACTATATTCCAACTTAACCATGGTTCATACCCCCCGATACAACCCATAGATTCATCAAAATAAGAGAACAATGCATAGAAAACAGAATCTGTCAAAAACAGGACAGTCTGTAGCAATCTGGAAACTTCGTATACTTCTATAACTCAAACAATTCTGAAAATTTAGGAAAAATTAAACAATTTGTATAGAAGTACTGTGTAAAAATTTCAGAAACTTTTGAAGTTCCAGTAAGAAATTTAAATTCATGCACTAGAGTCAAAGTTTCTGTTTTTGCACCGCACAAAGCAAACAAGCAATCTAATCATCCTAAAAGCAAATCTTGGCACATTATTTTTATAATACAGTGGATATATACAAGGGGATAATTATTTTTGAGAAGCTTCCATGCAAAATTCCACATTGTTTCCATGAGCATGAACACAAGTGTTCAAGGTCGACCCTCACTTCTCCAATGCACAACCTTCCAATCACTTCTCTTTTTGAAAAACTTCTTAGGCATAAAAGGCAAGTAATTCTTTTTGTATTTTTTCATTATTTAATTTTTTTGTATGTTTCACCCACAACTAAAGAAAGCAAAAAGGGGAAAAATCTACTTGGTGAAGAAAGCAAACAAGCACATACGAGAATATCAACCCCACGCTATTGCTCCCCGGCAACGGCGCCAGAAAAGAGCTTGATAATCCCCAAGTGCAAGGAATCATCGTAGCAATTTCCAAAGGTGGAAGTGATAAGTATGGAGTGTCGAACCCACAAGGAGCTAAAGGTAAGATCAATATTCTCTCAAGTCCTATCTGCCACTGATACGACTCTACGTACGCCGAACGTTTGCTTCCAACTAGGAACGAGAAATAAAACTACGTTGTGGGTATGAAGAGAATAGCTTTGCATGATATTGGAGAACTAAAATATAAAAATAGGTTCTGTTATCATAAAGTTAGAATATATTACAATATATTACAAATAGCGAGTGTGGAATAATGATGGGTCGGTGTGCGGAATTGACCTAGGCAATTGTTAACAAGATCGGTAATCATTATTGCAATTTTATATGAGGGAGAGGCATAAGCTAACATACTTTCTCTACTTGGATCATATGCACTTATGATTGGAACTCTAGCAAGCATCCGCAACTACTAAAGATCATTAAGGTAAAACCCAACCATAGCATTAAAGCATCAAGTCCCCTTTATCCCATACGCAACAACCCACCTACTCGGGTTTATGCTTCTGTCACTCAAGCAACCCACTATAAGCAAATCATGAACGTATTGCAACACCCTACAGCGGGAATCCTTCTCGTGTGTGCGGCACGGAAGGCACCATAGGACAGCACCAAAATAAACATACAACTCAAACCAGTTTAGATCATCAATCAACCCATAAGACAAAAGAAATCTACTCAAAACATCATAGGATGGCAACACATCATTGGATCATAATATGTGGCATAAAGCACCATGTTCAAGTAGGGGATTACAGCGGGGTGCGGGAGAGTGGACCGCTGAAAAGATATGAGGACGGTGATGAAGAAGGTGATGTTGATGAAGACGATCACCGCGGCGATCGTTCCCCCGATGGCACTCCGGCGCCACCGAGAGAGAGGGGGAGAGGGTCTCCCCCTTGTGCTTCCTCCTCCATGGCCTCCCCCCTAGGTGGGGAGAGGTTCTCCCTCTGGTCCTTGGCTTCCATGGTGATGATGGCCCCTCCGTCTTCCTCCTCCATGGTCTCCGGTGATGGTGACCCCCTCTGGCAGGGTGCCGGAGAGGGCCAAGATTGATCTTTCGTGGCTAGAGAGACTTGCGGCAGCGGAACTTCCGATCTAGGGATCTTTACGGGGACTTGGGTATTTATAGGAGTATTTGGCGTTGGTCCCACGTCCAGAAGGTTCCCGAGGAGGTGACAAGCCAGGGGGGCGCCCCCCACCCTTGTGGCTACCTCGGGCTTCCTCTCCGATATCTTTTTTCTCCAGTATTTTTTATATTTTCCAAAAATATTCTCCGTAAATTTTCAGCCCATTCCGAGAACTTTTATTTCTGCACAAAAACAACACCACGGTAGCTCTGCTGAAAACAGCGTCAGTCCGAGTTAGTTCTAATCAAATCATACCAAAATCATATAAAATTATTGTAAACATGGCATGAATACTTCATAAATTATAGATACGTTGGAGACGTATCACTTGTGTTTCATGATAAGCCGCCGCCAAGTATCAGGAAAGATGGTCATAGCCATAATACGTACAGGATGGATAAGAATATCAACTATTCAAACTCCAAACATGCATGAAGGCACGACCAAGGCAATCAGTTTTAACTACTGTTATTACAAGGCTGTCGAAAAGCCCAAAAACTACGGACTCAAGTTTTTTCGCAAAAAAATTACAACCCGACAGATCAACATGGCCGGGTTACTTTCAGATGAGGCCAGCTCTTCACTTAACTCGCCGCCGGGTCATCCTGCGCCGGGTCTTTGGTCTCCAGGATCTGAAGGTTGTCCACATCCCAGTTGCAGTTTGTTAAGGCCTCAAATTCGGCTTCATCATGCATGATTGGAGATGGGTCAACATCAGGGGCAAAGTAGTGCTTACGGCGTTGAGGGATCAGGCTTTTTGCTTAAAAAGTGGGCCCTCGAACTCGTTTGTTGTCTTCAGAGTAAGCCGCCTGATAAGTTGACAGGTCGGCTTTTGCGGCCAGCCGGCTTGCCAGTATTCGTGATGCCTTCATGCAACGGGCGTAGTCGTCATGGGAGAACTCCGAGCCGTCATCCTTCAGCTGAGGAAAGCCATTCATCATCTCTGCCGGGTTAAGCTCGGGTGCATAAGCCATGGACCGGCTCAAGCGGCCAAGGCCCCTTTGCGGGCGGCTGATCTCTTCAGTTCTTCTATCAGCTTCGGGATGGTGGAGAGGATTTCTAGCACACCCTTCATAAATTTGGGAACACCCTTCTCGGTCATAACAGCCTTAATAGTGAAAAGGGTTCCGGCATACAGCTGTTCAGTAAGTGAATATACAGCCTTCAGCTTTAGCAGACTATCATTTGAAAGCTGGCGAGTTCGCTGCCTGTAAGCAAGTCAGATTTTATAAGCCGCCCGAAGAAATCTTTTACAAACTCTTTTGAAAGGAACATTCAAAGTTAACAACATTTACCAAAGATGGCGGCAGTCATCTGAGATATATGGCGCCTTAGGGTATTCAACTCTTCAGTCACGGGCTTCAATTTTCCCTCGGCGTTTTCTGCATGTTTGGCCAAGGCGGCTTGTTCAGCTTCAGTGGATTGTTTGAAGGCCTCAAAATCCGCCTTGACCTTTTCGAGCTCTATGGAAGAGAGCCGCCATTTTTCTTCAGCCTCAGCCCGGGCGTTCTGTTGCAAAGTCAGATTTTGCTTGAGACCGGTCAGGTTAGCTAGACTCGGCCACGTTCAAGGCTTCCTGCATGGTACAAGTGGTTAAGCGCAAATTACTTTCGTTTATAAGCCGCTAGGAAAATGAATGTTAACACTTGGGGGCAATGAAGCAGCATGTTACAAGTCCCAAGAAGATTGCAAGCAATATACTTGACACTTGGGGGCTAATGTTTATCAGTTCTTTCAAAGTTTATAAATCTAGTAAGACCCGGATCATCTTCAAGAAGGTGAGTCTGACGCCCCCATTCTCGTCCGTACGCTAATCATGCACACAACGCGTATGACCAAGATTAGGGACTCACTGATTGATACCACAACACAACAAAAGACACAATTATAAAGGTCATACAGCTCCATATTACAAGCCAGGGGCCTCGAGGGCTCGAATACAAAGCTCGACATAAACACGAGTCAGCGAAAGCAAATATATCTGAGTACAGACATAAGTTAGACAAGTTTTGCCTTAAGAAGGCTAGCACAAACATAAGCAGCGGATCGAAAGAGGCGAGGCCTCCTGCCTGGGAACCTCCTAACTACTCCTGAGCGTCGGCGTTCTCCATGTAGTAGCAGGCTCCGGCGGTGGTGTAGCAGGCGTCTCCGGCGAACTCCATCTCCTGGGCTCCATCGTCTGAACGCAGAATCGTATCGAGGGGGAAAGAGGAAGCAAAGCAGCAGTGAGTACTCATCCAAAGTACTCGCAAGACTGACATCAGAACTATGCTAAGTATGCATCATTATCAAGGGAATGGGGTACATCTGGACTGACTACAGAAAGCAAGAATAGGGAGAAGGCCTAGTCCTATCGAAGACTAGCATCTTCAGCATCTGGCAGCATGAGAAGAGAGTAGACCTGCAGCTCATATATAGTCATATTGTTGCAGCAATTTTAATTAAGCAATCACGCCCAGAGATCCTTCCTCGACTCCCTGCGAGGAAGCAATCCCGGAGCCACAATTCATTTCAAAGTTAAATTACAATTATAGTTGTATAAGGTCAAGGTACAACTCCAAGTCGTCCTGTTACCGTGGACACGGCTATTCGAATAGATATTTCATCCCTGCAGGGGTGCACCACATATTCCCCAACACGCCTGAGTCACCTCCGGCCGGACACACTTTCCTGGGTCATGCCCGGCCTCGGGATATTAGCACGTCGTCGCCCCACCTAGACTCAACGAAGAGGCCAGCCCGCCGGTCAAAATCCTATGCGCTCAGGGGTCATGGGCCCAATCACCCTTTGCACACCTGCACGATGCGTGGGCGGCCGGAAGTAGACCTAGCACCCCTTAGTAACAAGCGCGATGCGTTCCAGTCCAATCTGGCGCGCGCCGCTCCATTGCTGACGTCCGAGGAGCTTCGGCTGATACAACGACGCTGAGTGCCCTTAACTTCCCCACGTGAAGGTTAGTGCGTATTAAGGCCAACGACCTAACTCAGATCAAGTACCCAACCCATTAGCAATTTATTTGTGCGGGGCAAGCTCGAACCAAGAAATGCAGTCTGTCGCCCCGTCAATAACACTCGGGTGCCTTACCGGCGCACCCCACCAATATCACTCTCGCGGGTACCCTTGGGGCCGACCCGTCTTCAACATGTTTTAGTAACCCGGTCATAGTAACTGTGTGTATAAAACATCGGGACGGGAACTGAGGAATCACCCTCAATGGTCCCCGCTCGATGAAACCGTCAAGGTGGAACTAGAGGAATCACCCTCGAGGGTCCCACACTTGAGGGGTTGCACGACAGAGTCATCGTCGGAAATGGTGAAGGAGGAATCACCCTCGATAACCACGACCGACTAGCTACACTACAGAACTAGCATCATAAGTACTTCACGAGGTGTCACCCTCGGTACTCGATGGTAGCGCTGCAGAGTCGTACAACTAAGGGGGAGTGCGGTGATGTGAGGGGCCTGGCTTGTCAGTCATGACGGCTGAGTCTTCTGTCTTCAATTCCTCGGTGTCGTCGATGAAAGCAGGGGCAACTGGGACTAAGGGGGTCTCAGGGGATCAATGATCAACCTATTCTAGGAAGTTGATATAAAAAACAGGTGTAGTAGCAGTTCATCAAAATCAGGCTATGCATCAGAATAGGTGCTAGCTAATACAGTAGCAAAATCTAATGCAAGCATAGAGGGAGAGAGATGGGTGATATCGGAATGCTCAAGGGGGTTTTGCTTGCCTCGCTGCTCTGCGGTAAAGGCTTGATCGTCAGGGGCGTAGTCGTACTTGGCAGCAGCGTCAGCCTTAGGGCCTACGTTGGCACCGGGCTCTACCGAGAGAGAAGAGGGGGAAGAAACAGATAAATACAAGCAAACAATGTAACGCAAAGCATAGCATGGCCATAAGTTGTGTCGGGTGTGTCCTAACGCAGTGTTACACGATACCGAGAAAGGGGAAACCCATCCGGGAAAGTTTTCCCGGTTCCGCACAAATGTCGGATAGATGACCGGAGGGGGAATGTTCCAGGTTTGCGGTGTTAGAGGCATGGCACAGCTAGGATGCAGTGCAGAGTTGCCTAAAATCACGTCTAAACCATTTTAGCTATTTTTGGATTAAAGTTGGAATTAATAGTCGGTAGTTATGCACTATTCATTTGCCGGAAACGGGCGAAAAGTTGCGGTTTCACCTACGTAGAGGGTCCCGACATGGAAACAGGTAGCATGGTTAGATTCGTGGGATTTTTCTGATCAACTTTCATGTACAAAGTTTTTTCATCTGACTTATATATTATTTTCTATGATTTTTCGAAGTTTTAAACAATTTCTGGAATTATTCTAATTATTTAAATCAACAGTATCCAGAACAGTGCAGGGTTTCGTCAGCATGACGCAATGATGACATCAGCGGTCGACAGTGGGGCTGACTGGTCAAACTGACCAGTAGGGCCCACCTGTCAGCCTCTGTGGCTTAACAGAATTTAATTAAATCTAAACAGAAACTAATTAGCTACTGGACCCCACATGTCAGTGGCTAATTAACTTAACTAATTAGCTTTTATTTATAAAAAATGTTTTAATTAATTTAACTAAACGGTGGGGTCCACATGTCAGCGGCCCACGCTGCCCAGTCAACAGGGTTGACCTAGTCAACCCTGACTGGTCGACCTGCTGGGCCCACGGGCAGTGTCACAGGGGCGGGTCCCACTGTTGCCAGCTCAGCGCAGCCGCCGGAGCTGCTCTGGCGAGCTCGCGCGCGGCGGCGGAACGCCAGAGCTAGCCGGAAATCGCCCACAGGGGGCCGTTCAACCCGCGCGTAGGCTCGTTCGAACGAGCGTGCTACGACGCATCCAACGCGGGTGGTCTCCGGGCCGGAGATGGACGGAAACGACGACGGCGATGACCGGAGCGGCGCCGGAGTTCGGGTGGTTCTGGCAACGGCGAAAACGGCCACGGCAAAGCGAGCTAGAGGGTTCGTCGGGCTCCTGCGAGCGTGCCTGAGCACGATGCCGTGCTCAGCTGAGCTCGACGGCGTGTGTGGCTACGGTGGCGAGCTCGCCGGCGGCGCGCAGGTCGGGCGTTACGAGCACGGCCACTACGGCGATGTGAACGCGCGGGGAAGAGAGGGGAAAAGAGGAGGAGCTCACTGGGTAGGCGCAAGAGGGCCCGGTGGAAGTTTAGGAGCTGCAGTGGCGGCAAATCGACGGCGGCGTCCTCGGCGGCCGAAGGTTGAAGACGACCTCGACCTGGCGCTGCGGTGAGCTCCGGCTTGCGTGACTGGGCGCAGGCGAAGTGGCGCTCGCCCACGGAGCGGATGGACACGGAGCGGTGTCGAGGAGAGGCCGGTGGCCGCGTCTGCGGGTGGCGAACGGCGACGAGCCCGCTCGGAACATAGGGGAGCGGAGTGGGCGAACCCGGGGAGGGGGGAAGAGGAGTGACCAGGGAGGCCAGGGGAGAGGGACGGGGGTTGCCCTTATCCCCTCGCCCAACTGTCGTGGCGCCGTGGCGGCCAACGGCCGGAGCCGTGCGAGCTCGGCCATGGCGCAGGCGACACGGGGGAAGGGGAGCAGGTATGGGACGCCTCGGTGGGCTGGCCTGTTGGTCCATTGGGCCGGTCCGGCTGGCCGAGGCCCAGGGGGGAGGGGGGTCTTTTCCTTTTCTTTTTCTTTTTGTCTTCTGTTTTGTTTTATTCTTTTCTGTTTTGTTTTATTTTAGTTTCACTTTTAGATTAGTTTTATAAATTATAAAAGTAGTCCCTAATTTAGTGTGAATAAATATGCTACTGCCCCATTAAGTTTTGGGCAGAAGAAAAGTAGTTTGATATTTTATAAATTTGAAAAGGCATTTAATTAATTGTCATTGCTGCTATTTAAATCATTTTAGTGCATTTAATTATTTTATAAAAATGTGGATTCTTCACCAATATTTCCTATACATTATTTGACACCTTTAGAACATTTTTGTTTTCATGTTTGAGAAATTTGAAATTTGACTTTGATTAAATTTTAATTTGATATGGGTTTTAAACGAAGTGAGATTTAGCAACAGTAACAGTGGTGACATGGCACCATTAGCATGGGATTACTGTAGCTTAATTATCCGGGCGTCACAATTCTCCTCGTCTAACAAGAATTCTCGTCCCGAGAATTAAGAGGTAGGGTAAGGGAAAAGTTCTCATTACGAAGTTCTAACGGATCTTCTCGTCTTCGTTGTTCTTCTCGAAGAAGTTGATCCCTTTCATTGATGTCTTCAATTCACTGATTCAGGTCCTCTTGACGAAATCGTCATCCTTTCTTCGGGAACTTCATCGTCCTACGAATGCGATAGGAGGGAAAACTCCAGAAGGACGTAGCTACACAGGGTTGGCCATCTGACAGTGAACTCAGGGAAGAGGACATGAATTAAGTATCGATTTGTAACTCTGGGAATTCGTTGAGAGCAATATGCGATGGTACAAATGGTTTCAATGGGTAGGCAGTCATTCGATGCCTTATCAGAAGGCGAAAAGGGGTTCAGAGCGATGAAATAATATTGCGTCTGACACAAGAATAGATCATCCCTTGGGCGGTGGCTCGGGAATTATAAATGAAGCCATGTGCAAAGGATACTTTGGAGTCAAAGATGTACAGGAGAGTTAGGTTTCGATCCTGTGGAACTATGGGTTAAGGGCCCATCACGTGGGTTAAAATATGGAGAGCGGTGACATCTTGCACGGTCATGGTAGCAAGACATGTCGGAGGAAAATCTGTCAAGTATGTCGGCAACAACATCGGTACCAAGGGCGGGGGATGAAGAGAACCATCTTCCTGCTCGTCGAAATGAGGCGGACCAATAGGCAAAGTTCTCGTTCACCGGCGGTTACCAGAATGTTAACAACAATAGTAACAGGGTCTTACTGACACCGTTGTACACCGAGGTGTTTACCTAAGCAGAGAATTATAACTGCTTAGATCATATAATCTAAAGAAAGGTTAAACAGACCAATGGAAAGGAAAATGTGATTATTACATTAAACAAACCAATGGAAAGGAAAATGTGATTATTACATTAAACAAACCAATGGAAAGGAAAATGTGATTATTACATTAAACAAACCAATGGAAAGGAAAATGTGTTTATACTCAAGTTTTAAGAGTATATCTTTCCCAAGGAAAATAGAGCATGATACACTTGACAGAATAGCAAGTAGATAACCATTTAGGTAAAAGGAACGAGGAAATTCATGACATTCCCATACAATGGGGTTTGAATAATTGACCAAGAAACAATTAGCATTGAGCTTACATTATTCCTTCTGATGATCGATTTACCACATCCATGCTTCGGGATAGCAATGATATGGTGTTTCGAGTAAAGGATGGAGTTTGGATACACAAAGGATCCGGTAGGAACAACTTTAAGATAAGTCTTACAATTCCCCCGTGGGACAATGGCAACCCTAGCTGAACAAAGCATTATAATAATAGGTCATCCGGCCAGGCGTGCTAGCTACAACATCACCTTACCGAGTAATAAAGACCAAAGTTATAACCCTTGTTAATGTTCCAACCATCATATCGGTCCGAGATTCAGATCTGGTTGGTGTCAGGATACTTCAGACAAAGAAGGCCTGAGGAGAAAAGGATGCAACACAGACCTACGAGATGATGTTGCAAGAATCTCGGGATGAACGACAGAAGCAAGGCTTGAATCATTAGCCAGACTACAAGACATCTGATCACAAGGTCAAGACATTTGTGCCCACATGGAAGTTTCTAGAATGGAGGGCAATCAAGTTCTGCTTGGGGACCATCATAGAGGATATCAAAGTCCCATGTGTAAGTCTGGACTAGGACAAATCAAATCAACTAGTGGCCTGGCGTGCTAGGAAGTACCTATGGAGTGAAGGTAGCAATTCCAGCAAACCATAGAACTACTTCGCAAATGCCTGAATAAATTGGAACGATTCCAGAGGAAGCGAGACAAATTTTTCCCATAAGCACGGTGGCAAAAATGCACGTGAACTTATAGAAAAACACATCTTTTATCAAACATATTCTTCGTGAACTAAGCACAAAGATAATGCTTTCAAGGCTTCCAACACTAGCTTAAATGTTCATCATGAACCACGAAAGAGATGAGGATGCGGCTGATGGGTTCAGCAACAATTCATCGAGAACTCCAAACCGATGAATTTCCACAATTATGTGAACAAGGAGATGACATTTGTCAGCTCAAATGATATAATGTTGTATGATCGAGGAAAACATACATCATTAATCATTGGTTGAAAAGTGCGTCCGAATTATGACCTTAGGCAGCAAGATCAATGTTAGAGTGACGATTCAATAACCAACAGCCTAAGAACGAACTGTCGATCGTTAACTTCAAAGCAATAGGGTTGCTCAAAGTTAGAATCAAAGCAGCATCGTTTGATGGTGAGAAGTACCACTATGCCAAGAATTTCTAAGAGGTGAAGCAATCCTCACAACGTTCTCGACACAAAAGACAGTAATACTCCAGGGTAGAACATAACACAAGCTGGATAGCAAGTTGCATCCATACCATGGACAATTTTGCGATGAAAGGAGTCAAGGAGGTTGTCGATGATAACAAAAATCATCGAGGGCAAGGAAGGTATTTCTCATCAAGAACTCAGTTGACGTCTCAGAAGAAGTCAAATTGTGGACGATGATCACGACACCATTTGTCGAGAGTTTTCAAGAGAATGCAACCGAACAGCGGTGGCGTCAAGTAGGGGAATGACAACGTGGAAGGTTATAGGATCAACGGATAAGATGCAAGCTCAATATCGGGGTTGCTTTTCAAGACAAACAACATGATGTTGAAAGCTCGACGTAAGCAATGCTCACACTCAGAAGGATTTGCGTACCAGAGAAGGACGATGTAGCACAGTCAAAGATCGCAAGACAAGGATGTAGGCGATAGTATAGGAATGACCAGATTGACTTTGATATTCCCAGTAACAATTACAAGGGGTATTGAATTGTAGTGTGGAATAAATTTTCCAATCGGTGTTCTCGGTTGACAACAATCCCAGAACCCGTGGAGTGATTAAGACAAGGAAATTTATTACCTCATCAAAGTTAATAAGATGTAATGCAAAGGCGTGATATCCTCGAGATACCAGAGGGTAAAACTCGAAGGTACAATATGAAAGAAGTAGAACTGGGTCATTGACCTGCGACAATAGATACTTCAACCCTGTCGAAAATTGATGAGGGATCGGAATGAATTCCTTTCGGATAAATTAATAAGGATAGCATGGTCGGAACCATATCTGCAATTGATCAAATTAAGGATACTGAAGGAATCATACTGATGAATAATTTTTTTGCAAGGAGCTTCCGAGACGGTCTACATCATTTCCATGGGCATGAACAGAAGTTCAATGTCGACTCCCACTTCACCAATGTATAACATTTCATTCATTTCTTGCTTTGGACGATGTTGTAGTGTTGAAAATTTATCAGGCAAAACTCCATAAGAGCATGACCCGTGAACACTTTCGGGTTCTCACGGATTAGAGAGGGCATAGGTTTAACCCATCGGGGTATCTTAGGAACAAATACCACAAGCTTCAAGAGTAATTAACACAAGCTCGAGGGTAGACCACGGTTGGCCAAACAGAGGATACAATTTACCAAAGACATTATGTATCAGGGGAAGAACTCACAAGGTGATTGAATATGAACGACACTGTCGGATAATAACCCAACAATGGATCGGGCGATCCACAACGGAGCTGATGTGAGTATCGGTACTCATTCAGAGGAATAAAGAATGCAGAGGTATCGGATTCAAGAAACACCTGAATAGTCTGTTGCTTAAAATACAAAGGAATTATGATTTCCAAAACTAACGATCAGAAGCGGACGCTCTGATCAAGGATGGATAAGTTGAAAAGACTTAGTCGGACAATCAATAAAGGTTTGAATTGCCGAGAACCAACTCATGTCCGGAAGGACGTTTGAGCCGGAAAGATAATTTAAACGGATCACCTGATGAATGCGTGCATACGCACACATTGAATCAATAGGCTCAAAATGGCAAAGACAAGGGATGTCAACGAAGACTACTAGACATATGGAATTAACCATAATGCGAGCAGGCAAGAATTTCAAGAGCAACAAGCTGCAGAGGATTTTCGAAAGATCGAAAAGTATTTCGAAGAATTTTGTGAAACACATGAACAACTGGATTGAACAGATCCTCGATAGATGTGAGGAATTAACCGTAAGGTTTTTCATGCGGAAAGAACTGCAAGGCAGTAAACTCAAAGGGTTATCGGGGAAATGGAGAGTATTTCGGGCCATCTTTTAATAACAAGAGCAACGAGAAAAGATTGTATGAATGACAAGTGCAGATAGTGATCCATAGGGACTTATCGTCGGTAGGGAATTGCAAAGCCGGTGAGCACAAAGTCTCGGAAAACATCAAAAGGGTATCTTCAGAATCTTCTGACGAAGCAGGTGATCTTATGGAATGAGGGGCTCTCCGGGAGAAAGTAGTTACGAGAACCTAGAGTCAGAGTTAATAAAACCTTTAACCCGAAAAGAAGAGAGATCAGAGTCCGAGAGTATAGAAGAGGAATAAAAGATCCTAATACCACCCGATTGAGATTTGGCCCGTAAGCCACACAACAATGTTAGTAAAAGTTTTCTAATGACTAGACTCAACTTCGGCCAAGGAGTTGGAAAGGGGGCTACCTACAGGCAGTTGGCTCTGATACCAACTTGTGACACCCCCATTCTCGTCCGTACGCTAATCATGCACACAATGCGTACGACCAAGATTAGGGACTCACTGATTGATACCACAACACAAAAAAAGACACAATTATAAAGGTCATACAGCTCCATATTACAAGCCAGGGGCCTCGAGGGCTCGAATACAAAGCTCGACATAAACACGAGTCAGCGAAAGCAAATATATCTGAGTACAGACATAAGTTAGACAAGTTTTGCCTTAAGAAGGCTAGCACAAACATAAGCAGCGGATCGAAAGAGGCGAGGCCTCCTGCCTGGGAACCTCCTAACTACTCCTGAGCGTCGGCGTTCTCCATGTAGTAGAAGGCTCCAGCGGTGGTGTAGCAGGCGTCTCCGGCGAACTCCATCTCCTGGGCTCCATCGTCTGAACGCAGAATCGTATCGAGGGGGAAAGAGGAAGCAAAGCAGCAGTGAGTACTCATCCAAAGTACTCGCAAGACTGACATCAGAACTATGCTAAGTATGCATCATTATCAAGGGCATGGGGTACATCTGGACAGACTGCAGAAAGCAAGAATAGGGAGAAGGCCTAGTCCTATCGAAGACTAGCATCTTCAGCATCTTGCAGCATGAGAAGAGAGTAGACCTGCAGCTCATATATAGTCATATTGTTGCAGCAATTTTAATTAAGCAATCACGCCCAGAGATCCTTCCTCGACTCCCTGCGAGGAAGCAATCCCGGAGCCACAATTCATTTCAAAGTTAAATTACAATTATAGTTGTATAAGGTCAAGGTACAACTCCAAGTCGTCCTGTTACCGTGGACATGGCTATTCGAATAGATATTTCATCCCTGCAGGGGTGCACCACATATTCCCCAACACGCCTGAGTCACCTCCGGCCGGACACACTTTCCTGGGTCATGCCCGGCCTCGGGATATCAGCACGTCGTCGCCCCACCTAGACTCAACGAAGAGGCCAGCCCGCCGGTCTAAATCCTATGCGCTCAGGGGTCATGGGCCCAATCACCCTTTGCACACCTGCACGATGCGTGGGCAGCCGGAAGCAGACCTAGCACCCCTTAGTAACAAGCGCGATGCGTTCCAGTCCAATCCGGCGCGCGCCGCTCCATTGCTGACGTCCGAAGAGCTTCCGCTGATACAACGACGCTGAGTGCCCATAACTTCCCCACGTGAAGGTTAGTGCGTATTAAGGTCAACGACCAAACTCATATCAAGTACCCAACCCATTAGCAATTTATTTGTGTGGGGCAAGCTGGAACCAAGAAATGCAGTCCGTCGCCCCGCCAATAACACTCGGGTGCCTTCCGGCGCACCCCACCAATATCACTCTCGCGGGTACCCTTGGGGCCGACCCGTCTTCAACATGTTTCAGTAACCCGGTCGTAGTAACTGTGTGTATAAAACATCGGCACGGGAACTGAGGAATCACCCTCAATATGGCCCCGCTCGATGAAACCGTCAAGGTGGAACTAGAGGAATCACCCTCGAGGGTCCCACACTTGAGGGGTTGCACGACAGAGTCATCGTCGGAAATGGTGAAGGAGGAATCACCCTCGATAACAATGACCGACTAGCTACACTACAGAACTAGCATCATAAGTACTTCACGAGGTGTCACCCTCGGTACTCGATGGTAGCGTTGCAGAGTCGTACAACTAAGGGGGAGTGCGGTGATGTGAGGGGCCTGGCTTGTCAGTCATGACGACTGAGTCTTCTGTCTTCAATTCCTCGGTGTCATCGATGAAAGCAGGGGCAACTGGGACTAAGAGGGTCTCAGGGGATCAATGATCAACCTATTCTAGGCAGTTGATATAAAAAACAGGTGTAGTAGCAGTTCATCAAAATCAGGCTATGCATCAGAATAGGTGCTAGCTAATACAGTAGCAAAATCTAATGCAAGCATAGAGGGAGAGAGATGGGTGATATCGGAATGCTCAAGGGGGTTTTGCTTGCCTCGCTACTCTACGATAAAGGCTTGATCGTCAGGGGCGTAGTCGTACTTGGCAGCAGCGTCAGCCTCAGGGACTACGTCGGCACCGGGCTCTACCGAGAGAGAAGAGGGGGAAGAAATAGATAAATACAAGCAAACAATGTAACGCAAAGCATAGCATGGCAATAAGTTGTGTCGGGTGTGTCCTAACGCAGTGTTACACGATACCGACAAAGGGGAAACCCATCCGGGAAAGTTTTCCCGGTTCCGGACAAATGTCGGACAGATGACCGGAGGGGGAATGTTCCAGGTTTGCGGTGTTAGAGGCATGGGACAGCTAGGATGTAGTGCAGAGTTGCCTAAAATCACGTCTAAACCATTTTAGCTATTTTTGGATTAAAGTTGGAATTAATAGTCGGTAGTTATGCACTATTCATTTGCCGGAAACGGGCGAAAAGTTGTGGTTTCACCTACGTAGAGGGTCCCGACATGGAAACAGGTAGCACGGTTAGATTCGTGGGATTTTTCTGATCAACTTTCATGTACAAAGTTTTTTCATCTGACTTATATATTATTTTCTATGATTTTTCGAAGTTTTAATCAATTTCTGGAATTATTCTAATTATTTAAATCAACATTATCCAGAACAGTGCAGGGTGACATCAGCATGACGCAATGATGACATCAGCGGTCGACAGTGGGGCTGACTGGTCAAACTGGCCAGTAGGGCCCACCTGTCAGCCTCTCTGGCTTAACAGAATTTAATTAAATCTAAACAGAAACTAATTAGCTACTGGACCCCACATGTCAGTGGCTAATTAACTTAACTAATTAGCTTTTATTTATAAAAAATGTTTTAATTAATTTAACTAAACGGTGGGGTCCACATGTCAGCGGCCCACGCTGCCCAGTCAGCAGGGTTGACCCAGTCAACCCTGACTGGTGGACCTGCTGGGCCCACGGGCAGTGTCACAGGGGCGGGGCCCACTGTTGCCAGCTCAGCGCAGCCGCCGGAGCTGCTCTGGCGAGCTCGCGCGCGGCGGCGGAACGCCAGAGCTGGCCGGAAATCGCCCACAGGGGGCCGTTCAACCCGCGCGTAGGCTCGTTCGAACGAGCGTGCTACGACGCATCCAACGCGGGTGGTCTTCGGGCCGGAGATGGACAGAAACGACGACGGCGATGACCGGAGCAGCGCCGGAGTTCGGGTGGTTCTGGCAACGGCGAAAACGGCCACGGCAAAGCGAGCTAGAGGGTTCGTCGGGCTCCTGCGAGCGTGTCTGAGCACGATGCCGTGCTCAGCTGAGCTCGACGGCGTGTGTGGCTACGGTGGCGAGCTCGCCGGCGGCGCGCAGGTCGGGCGTTACGAGCACGGCCACTACGGCGATGTGAACGCGCGGGGAAGAGAGGGGAAAAGAGGAGGAGCTCACTGGGTAGGCGCAAGAGGGCTCGGTGGAAGTTTAGGAGCTGCAGCGGCGGCAAATCGACGGCGGCGTCCTCGGCGGCCGAAGGTTGAAGACGACCCCGACCCGGCACTGCGGTGAGCTCCGGCTTGCGTGACTGGGCGCAGGCGAAGTGGCGCTCGCCCACGGAGCGGTGTCGAGGAGAGGCCGGTGGCCGCGTCTGCGGGTGGCGAACGGCGACGAGCCCGCTCGGAACATAGGGGAGCGGAGTGGGCGAACCCGGGGAGGGGGGAAGAGGAGTGACCAGGGAGGCCAGGGGAGAGGGACGGGGGTTGCCCTTATCCCCTCGCCCAACTGCCGTGGCGCCGTGGCGGCCAACGGCCGGAGCCGTGCGAGCTCGGCCATGGCGCAGGCGACACGGGGGAAGGGGAGCAGGTATGGGACGCCTCGGTGGGCTGGCCTGTTGGTCCATTGGGCCGGTCCGGCTGGCCGAGGCCCAGGGGGGAGGGGGGTCTTTTCCTTTTCTTTTTCTTTTTGTCTTCTGTTTTGTTTTATTCTTTTCTGTTTTGTTTTATTTTAGTTTCACTTTTAGATTAGTTTTATAAATTATAAAAGCAGTCCCTAATTTAGTGTGAATAAATATGCTACTGCCCCATTAAGTTTTGGGCAGAAGAAAAGTAGTTTGATATTTTATAAATTTGAAAAGGCATTTAATTAATTGTTATTGCTGCTATTTAAATCATTTTAGTGCATTTAATTATTTTATAAAAATGTGGATTCTTCACCAATATTTCCTATACATTATTTGACACCTTTAAAACATTTTTGTTTTCATGTTTGAGAAATTTGAAATTTGACTTTGATTAAATTTTGAATTTGATATGGGTTTTAAACGAAGTGAGATTTAGCAACAGTAACAGTGGTGACATGGCACCATTAGCGTGGGATTACTGTAGCTTAATTATCCGGGCGTCAAAGTGAGACGGCCCTTGGGGGCTACACTTGGTTTTTATTTCAACAGTAAGTACCAGTTCATTATTTAAATAATGACCCGGCCCTTGGGGGCTATAGTTGGGTCTTATTCTCTTATATGTACCGGCTTATTATTCACATAATGACCCGGTCCTTGGGGGCTATATGCCGAGCTATTGACACAATGCAAAGAGTTGAAGACCCGGCCTACTTTTTCAAACTAAACCGGCTCTTGGGGGCTACATAAGGATATATGGAAGACAAGGGAAGGGGAGTACCTCGTATTTCTTCTTCATCATACCAACAAGGCTGATCTCCATATCCCGGCTTGCGGAGAGGCGGCTCAAATATCCGGAATGCAGTTCATCAGCAGTCAAGTTCTCCAGATTAGGAAGTTCAAATTCAGTCTTTTCCCTATCTGCTGAAGGCGCCTCATCTTTACCAGTATGCTTAGACAGCATTTTGGAAGGAGCTGGAGATTTATGAGCCGTCCCAGTAATGATAACCTCTTCATAAGGAGTCACTTAAGCCGCTGGTTGTGGGCTGGGCAGCTTAGGATCAGCCTCCGGATGAGCTTTAGAAGCTGCAATATCAACATCATCCGGATCGGTAGGCTGAGGAATTTCTTCATGGGTGCCTTTATAAGCCTCAGACGGCTCAACGGGAGCTTCAGGAGTGATAGGTCTCGGGTTCTCCGGCTCTTGGACGTCTAGAGTAGCAGATGACCCGCTCACTTTCCTTCGTTTAGCTTGAGCCCTGTGAGCGAAGATGATATTATACATCATAAGCAAGGAAAGAATATTAGCAAACCGTAATAGATGCAAGGATGCTTACCCCGGGTTGATAACAAGAGGAGGTAATTTTGAGGCGGTTGAGTCGCCAGAAGAAGGAGGTGAGTCCTGGAAAGTTAAAGTGAGGAAATACGAGTAAGCTACAGCGCAGAATTAGTATGCGGAAGAAAATTTACATCAATGCAATACCTCAGTACGTCGCTTCTTAGGAGCCGGATTGTTGGGCAAGCCGGCCAAAAGATCTTCAGAGTCGGTGCTCCGGGTCTGACGCCTGGAGTCATGTTGTTGCTTTTTGAAAAGAAAATTGGGGTCTAAGTAAGCAAGAGGGTGCGAAAATGGAACCTTCCGGATGACCCGCCGAGTTTTCTCTCGTGGCAAAATTTCTGAGTCGGAGGAAATATATATTACCTCAGTGACATCGGCGTGGCTAGTCTCCGCTTCCTCCTGAGAACAGTCAGCGTCAATAAGTTGCATAAAGAAAAAGCCAAGGGAGTCAAGTTCTACCTCCGAGTCTTCAAACTCGAGCAACTCTTGAGTGGATGTCCTCTTCTTACGACCCGGAGCACGAGTTTTCCCAGTCTTAACTTTCTTCTTGGGAGCGGCGGTTGGTTTCTTCTTCCAGAAGGAAGACTTGGCCTGTATACAGTTGCAGAAGGATTAGAAAGAGCATGAAACACGAAGTATAAAACAGTTTGCTCAAAAGGATTTTTACCTCTGGAGCCGGGTTACGAACATAGAAAGGCTCCAGTCCAATCTGATTGCAAGCCTCTTGAGGCTCGCCAAGCAGCGTCTTCACAATCGCGTTGAGGTCTTTGTCTGTTAAGGGCGTTTGGTTGAAGCACAGAGGGTCATTCAACTCGCCAGTATATTCGCACATAAGCTTGTCACGCCGGCTCAGCGGCAAAATTCTCTAGGTAACCAAACACCGGGTCAGATCCACACCAGTCAAGCCATTGGCCATTAAGGCCTTAATCTTCAAAAAAGCCGGAGCATACTGGGCACGCTCTGCAGCAGTCATCCGGTCTGGGAGCATAGTGTCGGTGCAGAGCCGGAAGGGACGGTAACCCGGCAACGGATTTTCTCCTTCCGGAGAAGTGTCTTTGCAATAGAACCAGGTTCGATTCCAGTCCTTAGGGTGACTCGGCAGGACGGCCGCAGGAAAGGTCATATCTCTACGCCTTTGGATGGAGATGCCTCCGAGCTCAAGACTTGGTCCAGCAGCTATCTCGGTCTGGCGGTTGAGGTAAAAGAAGTCCCGGAAGAGATCAACAGATGGCTCTTCTTGCAGGTATGCCTCACAGAGAACTTGGAATTGACACAAGTTGGTGACGACGTTTGGACCAATATCTTGAGGGTGGAGCTTGTAAAAGTGAAGGGCGTCCCGGAAAAACTTTGACCCGGGCGGTGAGAAACCGCGGAAAAGATGATCAACGAATAGAATTACTTCCCCATCTCGGGGTTCGGGTCTAACTTCAGAGCCGGGGACCCGCCGAAGGATGACGTCCTGAGTCGGCAAGACACCCATCTCCACAAGATCATTAAGGAACGGCTCAGTAACCCCGGAGCTAACCCAATCGCAGGAAGCAGGGGCTTTAGACATGACGGCGGGTTAAAGCTGTGGAAGGACACAAGATGTGGCGAGTTAAAAAGGCTACATATACAAGACGGCTATAGCTAAGGAGACAATGATGCTTAGACGGGTCATGACTAAAGTTCTAAACCGCCATCATATTTTGATTAAGAAGAGTCGGCAGACATGATGGCGGGTCAATAAAAACAGCTGATGTTGAAAATGTTGCTGAGTATGGACAAACAGATTCCGCCAACTACGGCACCGATTACAAGATCTAAGGGCGGAGGTAAAAAGGAAATATATTCTAAACCTAAAAAGGTCAGTGGAAGATCGGGCAGTTTGTGTGTGGATTCTATCCAAGAACAATCTACGCTGAGCAGGAGATACGCGTTAAGCGGAGCACCGCATGAGTTGGATGCCGTTTTCAGAGCCTAAAAAGATGTTTTCGTTTCCGATCTATGGTGAACACTCCGACGAGCGGCGGCGGACTTGGAAGAACTTCGACGAACTAATGCGGATCTACAAAAAGAAGAAGAAGGAACCTGAAGGATGCAGGAGAAGCGGTTGAACGCCGGCGAGCTCTGGTCAAGTCAGGTTGATGCGGCGGCCCTTGTTGGTGAAGACGGGGAAGGTTCAGCGACGGCGGCAGAGTTCCGGTTGCGCGAGCGTCGGAGGAGGAAGAAGAAGGCAGACAGCAACGACGTGGGAGAATAAAGAAATGGGACCCCCTCCCCTGCCTATTTATGAGAAGGAACAACAACAGTCCACGCAAGAATCGAGGAGACACAAGGACAAGTAACGAATCATCGATAGCTAGGTCAAGCGAATCCGCTCCCTTGTAATAGATACTCAATCAATACAACACAAAGCAGGACGTAGGCTTTTACCTCTTCCCGAGGGGCCGAACCTGGGTAAACCCGTGTGTCTTTCGTCCCGATCAACCCCTTCGAGTTCACCGCCGTAGCGATAGCCTCGAACCTAAGTCCTTTCACTAGGACATTTGCCGTGACAAATCCACGACACAGACGGACCCCTCAAACCGACCTCAAACGCCGGGCTGACCGACACCCCTCATATCCAGCCCAAATATGGGGCAAATATGAGGGAGTCCGGGCACGCCTGCCTGGCCCGCACTGGCCCGCATCGACCCCACTGTTGGGGAACGTTGCATGGGAAACAAAAAATTTTCCTACGCACATGCAAGATCTATCCATGGTGATGAGCATCTACGAGAGGGAGAGTGAATCTACATACCCTTGTAGATCGCTAAACGGAAGCGTTAATAAACGCGGTTGATGTAGTCGAACGTCTTCGCGATCCAAATCGCCGAGCGTCCCGCGATCCAATCACGATCCTTCCGATCTAGTGCCGAACGGACGGCACCTCCGCGTTCAACACACGTACGGCTTGATGACGCCTTCACCTCCTCGATCCAGCGAGCGATGGTGAAGTAGTGGTTGAGTTCCAGCAGCACGACGGCGTGGTGATGGTGGTGAGGAACAATCTCTGCAGGGCTTCGCCAAGCGCTACGGAGATTATGACGGAGGAACTAGAGGGTTAGGGTTGCCGCACACGGCTTGGGGAAATCTTGATGTGTCCCGTGTGCTAGCCCTGCCCCTCTATTTATATGTTGAGCCTTGGGGTCTAAACTTGGAGTAAAAGCCTCCTCCGGGTCGGTTTTGCCCGCACAAGGTCGGTTTGGCCCGCAGGGAAAGAGTCCAACTCGGATCCCTGCCGAACCGTGCACAGCCGCGCACAAGCGGTAGTACCGCTTCACACAAGCGGTAGTACCGCTTGGGCGGTAGTACCGCTTCACACAAGCGGTAGTACCGCTCGGGCGGTAGTACCGCTTCACACAAGCGGTAGTACCGTTTACGCGGCAGCAAAACTACTTTTGCACTTTCCAATACCTTGTGGGCTTTATCCCTTTGGCTCATATAAAGTGTTGCTGCACCCGAACACTTCGGTAAACATCCAGAACCCCTTCCGGTGAACTCCGGAACCCTTCCAGAGATCAAAACACTATTATCACATATATCAATCTTTACCTCCGGACTATTCCGGAGATCCTCGTCATGTCCGGGATCTTATTCGGGACTCCGAACAACTTTCGGTCACCAACATAATAACTCAATTATACTAATCGTCACCAAACGTTAAGTGTGTAGACCCTGCGGGTTCGAGAACTATGTAGACATGACCGAGACACCTCTACGGCCAATAACCAATAGCGGGACCTGGATGCCCATATTGGCTCCTACATATTCTACGAAGATCTTTATCGGTCGAACCTCTATGTCAAGGATTCAGTTAATCCCGTATGCTGTTCCCTTTGTTCTTCGGTATGTTACTTGCCCGAGATTCGATCGTCGGTATCACTATACCTAGTTCAATCTCGTTACCGGCAAGTCTCTTTACTCGTTCCGTAATACAAGATCTCGTGGCTAACACTTTAGTCACATTGCTTGCAAGGCTCATTGTGATGTTGTATTACCGAGTGGGCCCTGAGATACCTCTCCGTCATACGGAGTAACAAATCCCAGTCTTGATCCATGCCAACCCAACAGACACCCTCGGAGATACCTGTAGAGCACCTTTATAGTCACCCAGTTACGTTGCGACGTTTGATACACACAAGGTATTCCTCCGGTGTTAGTGAGTTGCATGATCTCATGGTCAAAGGAACAGATACTTGACATGCAGAAAACAATAGCAATAAACTGACACGATCAAATGCTACGTTTACAGTTTGGGTCTTGTCCATCACATCATTCTCCTAATGATGTGATCCCGTTATCAAATGACATCTCATGTCAATGGCTAGGAAACCTTAACCATCTTTGATCAACGAGCTAGTCAACTAGAGGCTTACTAGGGACACAGTGTTGTCTATGTACCCACACATGTATTTGAGTTTCCAATCAATACAATTATAGCATGGATAATAAACGATTATCATTAACAAGGAAATATAATAATAACCAATTTATTATTGCCTCTAGGGCATATTTCCAACAGTCTCCCACTTGCACTAGAGTCAATAATCTAGTTCACATCACTATGTGATTTACATTGTAATGAATCGAACACCCATGCAGTTCTGGTGTTGTTCATGTTTAGCCCTTGGAAGAGGTTTAGTCATCGGATCTGCAACATTTAGATCCGTGTGTACTTTGCAAATATTTATGTCGTCCTCCTTGATGTAATCGCGGATGGAATTGAAACGTCGCTTTATGTGTCTGGTCCTCTTGTGAAATCTTGGTTCCTTGGCTAGAGCAATGGCACCAGTATTATCACAAAACAGAGTCATTGGGTTAAGTGCACTAGGCACTACTCCAAGATCTGTCATGAACTCCTTCATCCAGACACCTTCCTTCGCCGCCTCCGAGGCAGCGATGTACTCCGCTTCGCATGTAGAATCTGCTACCACGCTTTGCTTGGAACTGCACCAGCTAACCGCACCCCCATTAAGAATAAATACGTATCCGGTTTGCGACTTAGAGTCATCCGGATCAGTGTCAAAGCTTGCATCGACGTAACCCTTTACGACGAGCTCTTGATCACCTCCATAAACGAGAAACATGTCCTTAGTCCTTTTCAGGTACTTCAGGATATTCTTGACCGCCGTCCAGTGTTCCATTCCTGGATCACTTTGAAACCTTCCGACCATACTTATGGCAAGGCTGACATCGGGTCTTGTGCACAGCATTGCATACATGATAGAGCCTATGGCCGAAGCATAGGGGATGACACTCATCTTTTCTCTATCTTCTGCAGTCACTGGGCATTGAGTCTTACTCAACTTCACACCTTGCAAAACAGGCAAGAACCCCTTCTTGGACTGATCCATTTTGAACTTCTTCAAAATCTTATCAAGGTATGTGCTTTGTGAAAGTCCTATTAAGCGTCTTGATCTATCTCTATAGATCTTGATGCCTAATATGAAAGCAGCTTCTCCTAGGTCCTTCATTGAAAAACTCTTGTTCAAATATTCCTTTACGCTTTCCAGCATTTCTATATTGTTTCCAATCAGCAATATGTCATCCACATATAATATTAGAAACGCTATAGAGCTCCCACTCACTTTCTTGTAAATACAAGCTTCTCCGTAAACTTGTATAAACTCGAACGCTTTGATCACCTCATCAAAACGAAGATTCCAACTCCGAGATGCTTGCACCAGTCCATAAATGGATCGCTGGAGTTTGCAAACTTTGTCAGCATTCTCTGGATCGACAAAACCTTCTGGTTGCATCATATACAACTCTTCCTTAAGGTAACCGTTAAGGAACGCTGTTTTGACATCCATCTGCCAAATTTCATAATCGAAAAAGGCAGCTATTGCTAACATGATTCTGACGGACTTAAGCATCGCTACGGGTGAGAAGGTCTCATCGTAGTCAACTCCTTGAACTTGTGAAAAACCCTTTGCCACAAGTCGAGCTTTATAGACGGTGACATTACCGTCCGCGTCCGTCTTCCTCTTAAAGATCCATTTGTTCTGAATGGCCTTACGCCCTTCAGGTAATACTTCCAAAGTCCATACTTTGTTTTCATACATGGATCCCATCTCGGATTTCATGGCCTCTAACCACTTCTCGGAATCCGGGCCCATCATCGTTTCTCCATAGCTCGTAGGTTCATCGTTGTCTAACAACATGACCTCTAAGACAGGGTTGCCGTACCACTCGGGAGCAGTACGCGTCCTTGTCGACCTACGAGGTTCGATAGCAACTTGATCCAAAGCTTCATGATCATCATCATTAACTTCCTCTTCAGCTAATGTAGGCTCCACAGAAACAACTTTCTGCGCTGCGCTACTCTCAGGTTGAAGTAAAGGTTCAACAACCTCATCAAGTTCTATCTTCCTCCCACTCAATTCTTTCGAGAGAAACTCTTTCTCAAGAAATGTTCCGTTTTTAGCGACAAACACTTTGCCTTCGGATCTGAGGTAGAAGGTATACCCAACTGTCTCTTTTGGGTATCCTATGAAGACGCATTTCTCCGCTTTGGGTTCCAGCTTTTCAGGCTGAAGCTTTTTGACATAAGCATCACATCCCCAAACTTTAAGAAACGACAGCTTTGGCTTCTTGCCAAACCAAAGTTCATATGGCGTCGTCTCAACGGATTTCGATGGTGCCCTATTTAAAGTGAATGCAGCTGTCTCTAATGCATAACCCCAAAACGATAGTGGCAAATCGGCAAGAGACATCATAGATCGCACCATATCCAATAAGGTTCGATTACGACGTTCGGACACACCATTACGCTGTGGTGTTCCAGGCGGTGTTAATTGTGAAACAATTCCACACTGTCTTAAGTGACTGCCAAACTCATAACTCAGATATTCTCCTCCTCGATCAGATCGTAGGAATTTAATCTTCTTGTTACGATGATTCTCAACTTCACTCTGAAATTGTTTGAACTTTTCAAATGTTTCAGACTTGTGTTTCATTAAGTAAATATACCCATATCTACTTAAGTCATCAGTGAAGGTGAGAAAGTAACGATAACCACCACGCGCCTCAATGCTCATCGGACCGCACACATCAGTATGTATGATTTCCAATAAGTCACTTGCCCGTTCCATTGTTCCAGAGAACGGCGTTTTAGTCATCTTGCCCATGAGGCATGGCTCACATGTGTCAAGTGATTCAAAATCAAGTGACTCCAAAAGTCCATCAGCATGGAGCTTCCTCATGCGTTTTACGCCAATATGACCTAAACGGCAGTGCCACAAGAAAGTGGTATTATCATTATCAATTCTACATTTTTGGCATCAATGTTATGAACATGTGTATTATTACTATCGAGATTCAATAAGAATAAACCCCTCACATCGGGTGCATGACCATAAAAGATATTACTCATATAAATAGAACAACCATTATTCTCTGATTTAAATGAGTAACCGTCTCGCAATAAACAAGATCCAGATATAATGTTCATGCTTAACGCAGGCACCAAATAACACTTATTTAGGTTCATCACTAATCCCGACGGTAATCGAAGAGCGAGCGTGCCGACGGCGATCACATCAACCTTGGAACCATTTCCCACGCGCATCGTCACTTCGTCCTTTGCCAGCCTCCGTCTATTCCGCAGTTCCTGTTTTGAGTTGCAAATATGAGCAACCGCACCGGTATCAAATACCCAGGCACTACAACGAGAGTTGGTAAGGTACACATCAATAACATGTATATCATATATACCTTGTTTGTTGTTGGCCGCCTTCTTGTCAGCCAAATACTTGGGGCAATTCCGCTTCCAGTGTCCAGTTCCCTTGCAATGAAAACACACAGTTTCTGGTTTGGGTCCAGCCTTGGGTTTCTTCACGAGAGGAGCAACTGCTTTGCCACTCTTCTTGGAGTTACCCTTCTTACCCTTGCCATTTTTCTTGAAACTAGTGGTTTTATTGACCATCAACACTTGATGCTCCTTCTGAATTTCAGACTCAGCGGCTTTCAGCATCGCAAACAGCTCGGCGACTGACTTGTTCATCCCGTGCATGTTATAGTTCAACACGAAGCTCTTGTAGCTAGGTGGCAATGATTGAAGAACTCTGTCAGTGATAGCCTCTGGCGGAAGGGGCATCCCTAACTCAGCCAGACGGGTGGAGTACCCAGACATTCTGAGCACGTGATCACTGATAGACCCGTTCTCCTCCATCTTGCAAGCATAGAACTTATCGGAGATCTCATATCTCTCGATCCGGGCATTCTTCTGAAAGATAAACTTCAACTCCTGGAACATCTCATATGCTCCATGACGTTCAAAACGTCTTTGAAGTCCCGGTTCTAAGCCATACAACATTGCACATTGAACTATTGAGTAATCATCAGAACGAGCCTGCCAGGCGTTCACAACGTATAGAGACTCAACTGGAGCAGGTGGATCACCAAGCGGTGCATCAAGGACATAAGCCTTCTGGGAAGCCGTAAGGATAATCCTTAGATTACGGGCCCAGTCCACAAAGTTACTTCCATCATCTTTCAACTTAGCTTTCTCTAGGAACGCATTAAAATTCAGGGGTGCTACTGCGCGAGCCATGATCTACAACATAAATATAGCAAAGACAACTTAGACTATTGTTCTTAGATAATGAGTTTAGTTAATCATATTTAAAAAACTCCCACTCAAATTGACATCCCTCCGATCATTCGAGTGTAACATGATCCAAATCCACCAACTCAAGTCCGATCATCACGTGAGTTGAGGTGGTTTCAATGGTGAACATCTTCATGTTGATCATATCTACTATATGACTCATGTTCGACCTTTCGGTCTCTTGTGTTCCGAGGCCATGTCTGTACATGCTAGGCTCGTCAAGTTTAACCCGAGTGTTCCGCACGTGTAACATGGCTTACACCCGTTGTATGCGAACGTAGAGTCTATCACACCCGATCATCACGGCGTGTCTCGAAACGACGAACTTTCGCAACGGTGCACACTTGGGGAGAACACAATTTATCTTGAAATTTAAGTGAGGGATCACCTTATAATGCTACCGTCGTCCTAAGCAAAATAAGATGCATAAAAGGATTAACATCACATGCAAATCATAAGTGACATGATATGGCCATGAACTTGTGCTTTTGATCTCCATCTCCAAAGCACCGGCATGATCTCCATCGTCACCGGCATGACACCATGATCTCCATCATCTTGATCTCCATCAACGTGTCGCCATAAGGTTGTCGCGCTGACTGTTGCTTCCACGACTATAGCTAACGTTTAGCGATAAAGTAAAGCATTACATAGCGCTTAATGATTGACACGCAGGTCATACAATAATTAAAGACAACTCTATGGCTCCTGCCAGTTGCCGTACTCATCGACATGCAAGTCGTGATATTCTATACATCACATGATCATCTCATACATCACATATATCTCATCATGTAATTGGCCATATCACATCACAACATACCCTGCAAAAACAAGTTAGACGTCCTCTAATTGTTGTTGCAAATTTTACGTGGCTGCTACGGGTTTGCAAGAACCGTTCTTACCTACGCAAAACCACAACGTGGTGTAGTGATTGCTTTTTGATCTTCTAAAAGAACCCTCTTCATTGAAATCGATTCAACTAAAGTGAGAGAGACAGACACCCGCTAGCCATCTTTATGCAACAAAATTACATGTCAGTTGAAGGAACCTGTCTCGCGTAAGTGTACGCGTAATGTCGGTCCGGGCCGCTTCATCTCACAATACCGCCGAATCAAATATCAACTAGTAACGGCAAGCAATATGTATACACCCACGCCCACAACTCGTTTGTGTTCTACTCGAGATCTCATCTACGCATAGACCTGGCTCTGATACCACTGTTGGGGAACGTTGCATGGGAAACAAAATTTTTTCCTACGCACACGCAAGATCTATCCATGGTGATGAGCATCTACGAGAGGGAGAGTGAATCTACATACCCTTGTAGATCGCTAAGCGGAAGCGTTAATAAACGCGGTTGATGTAGTCGAACGTCTTCGCGATCCAAATCGCCGAGCGTCCCGTGATCCAATCACGATCCTTCCGATCTAGTGCCGAACGGACGGCACCTCCGCGTTCAACACACGTACGGCTTGATGACGCCTTCACCTCCTCGATCCAGCGAGCGATGGTGAAGTAGTGGTTGAGTTCCAGCAGCACGACGGCGTGGTGATGGTGGTGAGGAACAATCTCTGCAGGGCTTCGCCAAGCGCTACGGAGATTATGACGGAGGAACTAGAGGGTTAGGGTTGCCGCACACGGCTTGGGGAAATCTTGATGTGTCCCGTGTGCTAGCCCTGCCCCTCTATTTATATGTTGAGCCTTGGGGTCTAAACTTGGAGTAAAAGCCTCCTCCGGGTCGGTTTTGCCCGCACAAGGTCGGTTTGGCCCGCAGGGAAAGAGTCCAACTCGGATCCCTGCCGAACCGTGCACAGCCGCGCACAAGCGGTAGTACCGCTTCACACAAGCGGTAGTACCGCTCGGGCGGTAGTACCGCTTCACACAAGCGGTAGTACCGCTCGGGCGGTAGTACCGCTTCACACAAGCGGTAGTACCGTTTACGCGGCAGCAAAACTACTTTTGCACTTTCCAATACCTTGTGGGCTTTATCCCTTTGGCTCATATAAAGTGTTGCTGCACCCGAACACTTCGGTAAACATCCGGAACCCCTTCCGGTGAACTCCGGAACCCTTCCAGAGATCAAAACACTATTATCACATATATCAATCTTTACCTCCGGACTATTCCGGAGATCCTCGTCATGTCCGGGATCTTATTCGGGACTCCGAACAACTTTCGGTCACCAACATAATAACTCAATTATACTAATCGTCACCAAACGTTAAGTGTGTAGACCCTGCGGGTTCGAGAACTATGTAGACATGACCGAGACACCTCTACGGCCAATAACCAATAGCGGGACCTGGATGCCCATATTGGCTCCTACATATTCTACGAAGATCTTTATCGGTCGAACCTCTATGTCAAGGATTCAGTTAATCCCGTATGCTGTTCCCTTTGTTCTTCGGTATGTTACTTGCCCGAGATTCGATCGTCGGTATCACTATACCTAGTTCAATCTCGTTACCGGCAAGTCTCTTTACTCGTTCCGTAATACAAGATCTCGTGGCTAACACTTTAGTCACATTGCTTGCAAGGCTCATTGTGATGTTGTATTACCGAGTGGGCCCTGAGATACCTCTCCGTCATACGGAGTAACAAATCCCAGTCTTGATCCATGCCAACCCAACAGACACCCTCGGAGATACCTGTAGAGCACCTTTATAGTCACCCAGTTACGTTGCGACGTTTGATACACACAAGGTATTCCTCCGGTGTTAGTGAGTTGCATGATCTCATGGTCAAAGGAACAGATACTTGACATGCAGAAAACAATAGCAATAAACTGACACGATCAAATGCTACGTTTACAGTTTGGGTCTTGTCCATCACATCATTCTCCTAATGATGTGATCCCGTTATCAAATGACATCTCATGTCAATGGCTAGGAAACCTTAACCATCTTTGATCAACGAGCTAGTCAACTAGAGGCTTACTAGGGACACAGTGTTGTCTATGTACCCACACATGTATTTGAGTTTCCAATCAATACAATTATAGCATGGATAATAAACGATTATCATTAACAAGGAAATATAATAATAACCAATTTATTATTGCCTCTAGGGCATATTTCCAACACCCACATATATTCGTCCTCATCCGTTGGCCGGACCAAACCCTAGCCACTTCACTCCACTCCAATACACTCCCATCCGCCACCAACCTCACCTCCGGCGATCTCCGGCCTTCTCCGGCATGATCTCCAGCGGATCCAACTCCGACCAGTCCGGATCCATCGACTGGGTGTCGTCCCGTGCGGAGTGGAGGAGGCAAGAGCGGTTCGCATTGCACTCCGCCGCTCCCGCGAGGACAGCGCCCGGCCGACGGCAGGATCTGTCCGCCGCAACTCCATAGTGCCCGCTCAAAGGGCACTCGGTTCCTCTGGGGCGGGATCATCCATGTCCTGGCGGGCGGATCCATCGACCGGACCCGCGGACTTCGAGTCCCACCGGGAACAGGCTCTCCACCATGGGATGGAAATGATAAGGATCGCCGAGGCCTATCTCGCAGAGGAAATGACGGAGGCGGAGGCGGCTGATGCGGCGGAGCGGGCGGCCGCAGAGGAGGAAGCCATCCGCGTCAGCATTTTGAAGAAACGGCAGCGGCGGAACACGCGCGCCCTCGCCCGCGAGCAGAATCGGGCAGTTCGTGAAATGGTCGGACGACCACCGAAGGAGGAGAAGGAGGTGAGCTCCGGTGAGGACAGCTCCGGCGACGAGCAGATCCGGCTCGATCCGTGCTGCATCTTCGACCGGTACTTCCACGGCAATGATGACAAGGGCGCCGGGAAGGGCAAGGGCAGCCATGGATGATCTCCACCATAGCCAAACATGCCAAATTTTGTTAGTCCGATGGCATGTTAGTAGTGATGGAGTGGCATGACGTAGTAGTTGCATGAGTTTGTATGGATTTGGGATATGAGATTTAAGGTGTCCGGATGGAGAATGCATTATTTGAGGCGTGACCGATCAATGTCTACGCGCGCGTCCGCGGTCGT
Source organism: Elymus sibiricus (assembly GCA_039707655.1). NCBI lineage: Eukaryota > Viridiplantae > Streptophyta > Magnoliopsida > Poales > Poaceae > Elymus > Elymus sibiricus. The sequence continues at coordinate 57,097,003 of CM077665.1, forward strand.
TTGAGGGGTCCGGTTGTAGATGCTCTTAGTTCTCAAGGTAACACGAAGAAGAAACCATCCACTGAAATTATACACACACCCACGTTCTTTCAAACGAAAAAAAGAAATCCACGTAGTCAGCAGGTTCGTTCTCTTTTTTTTAGAGCTAATAACTAGTCAAGACATGAGATTAATTACTGGGTGGGGCCTAGCTTGCAGGCTATCGACTGGGCAAATAGTGAGTCTTGGTAAACGACGACACGACAAACTCGATGACCGACTTCCAAGTCCACTCTCACAACATACCTATCGGAAAAAGAATGCTACGTACATCAAAACGCCCCCAGCGACGACTTCCAACGAGGGAACAAAAAAATACCAACAGAGACTTACAAAGTCACCTGATCCAAAGAGGGTCTAACTTCATTGAGAGTGAAATGAAATTACAAATTCATCACTGACCTTGCAATGCACAGCAGCACAATGAATAAAGTGATACATTCAGTATAGAATATAGTTGTAGATTTAAAAAAAAATGCGAGAAGAATATAGTTGTAGATGTTGACAGTCTTTGATTGTCTAATTCTTGAAAGGAAAATGATCCTGTAAACCACCAAATGCTGCAGTGTGTACAGGGTCACCGTCAATGTAATGTCACATCTGCACCATATGAAAAAATCAACAGGAAAATAGCATCAGTCAAATAAGGAGGCGGCACTATGAAAGCACGGGTCGTCGGGGGATAGCGACTTGTCTGCGAGAACAATATGCTCCCGGTGTGAACGGTAAAATCGTTTAAAATGTTTTTTTTTCTCATTGTACATGTTCGTAAGCACATGAGAATGATCGACAAATAGAGAGCTAAGACCATGTTTGTGGCAAAAGTATATCTTCTAGTCTTTTTTAATGGTGATTTTTGCACACGACAACAGAAAAGAGCAAATACTTTAGTCACAAACAAATTGGGCTATGCTGGAGATGGAGCAGACACTCATGCAAGCTTTCTAGGTCATGTTTCACGGTAATAACATGTTTAATCTTTCAAACCTAAGCACTTCCTAGTCCTATGATTTATCTCTTTAGTATCTTGGGTTTCTAGAAATAAGTTGACATGAGATGACATATGAAATAGATACCCAAAATGCACTCCACAATGCTTCCGAAACCGATAGGCATGCCCTGCTTTGTCTAAGGTCACACACCTCTCTGACCCTGCTGGAGCATTAGACTCATGGAGAAATGAGTCATTTGCATTCTGTGACTGGCGAGGGGTGACATGCAGCACCGCGCATGCAGCTCGTTTGTTTCCCTTGACCTTGAATCTTTGAACATCACCGGACAAATATTTCCTTGCATTGCTGACCTCCTTTTTCTCCAAGAAATCCACATGGCAGGCAACCAAATCAATGGCCACTTACCTCCCGAGATAAGCCGCCTAACCCAACTCAGGTACCTCAACCTTAGCATGAATTCCATTACAGGGATGATTCCGAACACCATATCGTCATGCTCCCTCCTTGAGATCATCAACCTTAAAATGAATTCCATCACAGGGGTGATACCGACAACCATATCGTCGTGTCCACGCCTCAAGTTCATCGACCTTAGCATGAATTCCATCACAGGGGTGATTCCGAATACGATATCCTCATGTTCGCGCCTCGAGGTCATCCACCTGTGGAACAACTCGATTGAAGGTGCGATTCCTCCAGCTCTTGCACAATGCTCGTCTTTTCGCGAAATTGTTTATTCAAGTCGCTAGATTAACATTGCTGGGCTTCTGAGGTTTCGAATCAAACCGCGGCTACCAGCGTTCATCATCAAGTATGTTTATTCAAGTCGCTAGATTAACATTGCTGGACATATAAATCATGATATAAAAAATCTCAAACCCCATACTCAACTTCATCATAAACAAGAACCCTGTGCAGATCATATCTGCATTGCCTTTTAGTTTATGAAACATTCATCTTTCTTAACTATGGCGGAACCCAAAGAACTGAAGCACATCGTTGATCTGTCAACCAGCATAGAAGGATCGCAAATAGACAGAACCTCATAATATAATTCCACCATGTCATTAAGATCAGAACTACGCAAATTCAAGGGAAGCAACAATAATATCAAGTAATATATTTCATCTGCTACCTGCGCAAATAAATTTCAGCAATAGATCTCATCTATTACAAAATTATATTGTGCAGTACTCATACTTCTCATGTATTCTATAAATGCTCAACATGACAAAGTTCCACATTTTTTATAGCTTTCCGAAGGTACAATACCCCATTCCGAGAAGCTTTTATAGAATTTCGTATTCAAAAACAAAAAAATCCGTACTTAAATTTGAATTTAAACCACGCATAATTAAGGAATAGTTTCTATATGAGAAAGTTGCACATTTTTCATAGCTTACCCACGCCATATCATTTGTGTCAATCAGACAAATTGTTTGTAAAAAAATGCAAAAATACATTTTGTCCGGAATTTCATCTTTTTCATATTACTCTTAAACCATATAGAATTTGAGGAAAAAAATCTATACATAAAAGGACCATATTTGCAGTAGCTTTCCAACGCCATCTCATTTGCTAAATTTTGACAAATGGTTTGAAAATTAAGTCCAAAATACCATTCGTGTTTTGAATTATTATTTTAAAAATGCATTTTTAAAAACTGCTCTTAAACCATGGGAATTTTGCCAAAATATTCAACATGAATTATAATCATGTTGTCAAGAACTTTCCAGCGGTTTATTACACACCCCATTCCAACAAAAACGAAAAATAATCTCCTTCCGCCGGATACAGATCATTTAATAGAAATCATCAAGTCTTACAACTTCTAAAGGATGAAATAAGTAAGAACCAAGCACGCCATAACCTAGACACCTAACCAAAGCAAGCTAATCATGATCTATCAAAGACCACCAATAGGGGCTTCACAGCATCTCTAGCAGACCCCGTATATCGCTGACCCGTAAAACTTGTTTATAGTTCGCGGAAAAACGGTTTTGCGGGTTGACGCGGGCTGCGGCAGAGCAAACCCCACGTAGCCGACCCGTAAAACAGCATATTGCGAATATGCTGTTTTATGGGTAGGCTACGCGGGGTCTGCTCGGCCGCAGCCCGCGTCAGCCCGCAAACCGAAAACCCCAGATTAACTAATTTGACAGCGATTCCGATGATTGAGTTCAAATTCGAAGAATAAAAAATAGTTCACGCTCAAATAAAAGCATAGTTTTCCACGACAAACGCAAAAGGACTTCATGCAAAAGCAACGACCACGTCCATCATCATCTTGGTCGCTTTTCACCCGTCGTCATGATCTTCACTCCGCACCACCGCCATCGATGCCATCGCCGGCACTGGTTTCAACTCCGGCACCGAAAGCATCAACGGCATTGGTTCCAACTCCTGATGGGAAAACATCACCGGCACCGAAACACCCACCGGCCGCCGCTAGCATCCTCCTCTTCAAGATGTCTCTCCTTGCCATATCATGCCATTGTTTGGTGATGTCGTCCATGTCATCGCTGTTCAAAGTCATGATCCTATTTTCCTCGGCAAGAAGTTTGGCCATGGCTTTGGTCTCATCAGCATAGACTCTTCTCTCCTCAATGTCCGCCTTGTGCAACCCCTCGTCCTTGAGCAATTGCCACTTCTCTTGCTTCTCTCGTGCCTTCTTCTCTGCCAACTCTTTCGTTGCTCCAATGTCTTCGCCAACATCAACTCATTTGATTGCATCATGGCATCTATGTTGTCCCGCAAGGTCGATGCCTCGTGTTCCCTCTTGATCTTCTTTGTCTTCTTGTCTCCATCGGGCTTGTCCAAGTTTCATGGGCCATCATCCATGTTCGTGAGTGAACCTCTCTTCATTGGGGATTCTTTCTCAATCAACTCCCACTTCTCACACTTTTTTAGCAATTCCCAACAATGCTCTAGTTTAAAGAATTTGCCTTCGGAAGCTTCCATGTCTTTGTACCTTTGTTGGGCAGTTTTTTCCTACACAATTAAAACAATGTCAAATGATGCAATCACTTAAAATTCTACAAATGATTTGCACAACTTGGGACGTGAAAACAAACTCACATAGTCGGATTCCACGGTTCCACTTGGAGGTGCATTGTGAACTTGTTCCAAGCAAGCTGCCCAACGGCTACAAATCGGCTTGATCACGACCCAAGGACCTTGGAGTGACCGAAAGGTGTCTGGAGTCCTATTGGGATACCATGTCGTCATGCGTAAGAATTGATCTTCAATCCTTTGCCAATACCTCTTGGCGGTTTGAGATGTGCCGGTGCACGCATCAAGAAACACCGCACTCCAAGCCTTGATCAAGATTTGGTCTTCGAACTCCATGTAGTTCTTAGATCTTGCGCCTTTTTTTGCTTGCGCTTGGTCATACACCCCTTCGTCTATCTCCTCCACCTCATCTTCACCACCATGACCATCTACGCCACCATCCATTTCATTGTAATCGAATTCAGCGATCGGGGCTTGATCGATGTTGACGGTGTTGGTGTCCAACAAGTTGACGAACTCGGTAGTGTCATCGTTTGAACCGGCGCTACAATGAGTATCATCAAGTCACGAGTTACCGCAATGGCGAAAAGCGAAGCAAGTAGAAGAAATTGAAGAAGCATACCTTCCGGCCATTTCATCGAACACCTCGCTTGCGGTGGAAGCAGCAGCGTTGAAGGGCATCGTCGTGTTACCTCTTGCCGGGGCGGAATGAGAGGATGAAGTCGCCGGCCTTTTCGTAGGAACCTTCTTGCGCTTCACGCCCGAAACCTTGCCCTTCTTCTCCGGCGGCGGCCGGGCAGATCGCGCAGCGGCAGCGGCGCTGGGCGCGCGTGCCTTCCCGGCGGGGCCCGCCGGATTTCCGCCCTGCACGACGATGTTGCCCTGCTGCTTGCGGACAGGCGCGGTGGTACCTGGAGCGACGACGGGGGCGACTTGGCTGGCGACGAGATCTGTCGGAGGGGATTGCGCGTGTGCGACATCCACGGTGACGGGGGACGACTGGGAGGCTTCCATGACGGCGAAGAATTGTCGGGGAAGATGGACTGGAGCGGGCGGAGGCGGGGCAATGGAGACGAAGGGGGTGGGAAGCGGGTACGGCCTTGAGGAAATTTCCCTCGCGCCAAATCTCGCTGCGGATAGGGGGCGAGCTCGGGTCGGCCTCCTACCCCGTGAATCTAAAGGTTGAGGGCGAACTTTTGCCGCGCCCCGCAAAAAAATTTACAGGCCGCGGCCCGATACGGGTCTGATCGGGCAGCTTTTTTCGCGCAGACCCGTATTTTGACGGTTATTTTACGGTCGGGGCATTGTACGGTGTCTGCTAGAGATGCTCTCAGATGACAACCATAGACGGAGACAGGGGGTGCGAGCAGGGGTCAGACACCCCCCCCCCCCCCCCTACCCTATAAAATTTCATTACTACGTGCCAGTTGTACGAGTAGTTTGCACGTATAAAGTGTATTGCCATTTGTCGATTTAATGCTAAACTGATTATGGCCCAACGTGGCAACTTTCTAGCCCAAAAGGCCCAAACACGCGAAAGCACCGCTTGAGCCTTGATCGCTAGTTGTAGACATCTGGAAAGATCAGCCATGCGATGGACCAGGTTACTTTCCTTTTGATCTGTCGTCCACGTAATTTTGTTCATGGCATTCTGGTGGTTCCGTATGACCCTACGCCGCCGCCCTTCGCTTCTTGACAGGGAAGACCGGCAGAGGCTACTCCAATTCGCGGCGGCGGAATCCATCAGAGACCACGAGACAACGACTGGATGTGTGCTTTACCAGTATCATACATCAACAGATCAAATTCAACTTAAAGGAATCAAGGTATGTCACCGCTATATAGTATTTTTGGTAATGTTTTGCACTTCCTTTGAAGAAAATTGTTTAACTTACTAATTTGATAAGGCAGATTCTAATTTAGAAATCTAGTCTCGCACTTTGTTTAATTTTTCAATGATTTAAAGATGGAGAGAACCCCATAAAAAAATATGCGGAGAGAATACAACGAAAATATATTCGTTTTTTCAAGCCCATTGCTTCTAGCTCAAACATATGTGAGAGTGCAAACCCATTAATAGAAATGTAGCTTCTTTTTTGTATTATCCGACATATACATTCTCCGCCCCCTTCATTTCCAAATCCTGGCTCCGTCCATGCTCTCATCCACAATGAAGGTGAAAGGTTATAGACCCGCAACGCCAAACAGGCCGTTGAAATCAATCGAGACAAAGAAAACGACCATCAGAAGGGATTATGATCAAGAAAAGTTGTCGGCTGCTGAACTTATGAACTGAATACTTCTTGATAAAATCTGATACGCATACAGAGAAACTCGGAACTGTTAAGTGACATGTTGTATGTATACATTGCCAGCTTGAAATAACTGATGCATACATAAACCAAACGGGGCATATTTTACCAGTTGCGCATAGTTTAACAAACTGATCAAGTCCCAGTCGCGTCAGTTCGACAACTTGGAGGTGGAGGACATGGAGGGACTACACAACGATGTTTCGGCGGACATGGTTTAGAGCAGCCGTTATTGCTACCTGGATAGCCTGCACATGGATCCAAAACGCAAATGGCATGCTCTTTATCGGTATAATTGTACAAGCATGTAATACTATAACCCAAATATGATGTGGTTAACATGCTGTTTAAATGCTTTAACAATTCGGTTAAATGCATGTATTCCAAACAACTTTGAGTTTATTTTACAGCTGAAAGCATATGATATAATCAAATGGAATATTTATATATGTATGTTAAACCAAAAGAAAATTTAACACAGGTTGGGCTGATATAAGTGGTCAGCACTAATGACTACACTGATACTTCGTTACTTGCGCATACACATAAAGACGAATTGGGCTGACAAAAACCTAAAACGTTTGTTCAAAGCACCAGAATCGACTTTACCAGTGCCAAGGAATTGAACTTGCATGTGTAAGCTCGCATACAGCAAAAGAATTAATATTTCGTTGATTGCACATACGTAAAGACAGATTAGGCTTACGTACAGGGAATACGTCTAGAGGACATCGTCACAGACGGCAGGAGCAGCAGGAGCAGCAATAGAGTTGAGAGTAGAAGTGAGCATCTTGTTGTGATCGACATGATATGCATCTCCAAGCTACCGTGGTTCTCAGAATGGAACAAGAAGAAGAAACCGCTCACTGTATTTATACACACATCCACGTAGTCTGAATCGCATTTCTCTTTCATTTTTATTTCCTTTTAGAGACGACAGTGAGAAAGGACATAAGGTTACTAGGTGTGGCCTTGTAGACTATCACCTAGCAAGTGAGAACGGCGAGGACGGACTTCCGAGTCCACCCAGAAATCAGAACCAGTGGACCACAGAATGCTACACATCAAAACATCACTAGCGAAGCAAAAGAAGTGGCGCTCGCTAGCATGAAGACGGAAGTGGAGATCATAAAGGTGGACTTGAACACGGTCAGGGACGGTTCTAGGCCCTAGGCAGCCACGGCCTTGGCGTGGGGCGTGGTGGATTTGTTCTTTGTTAACTATAGCATACTGTAACAAAAATGACACTATAGCTTACTGTAGTTGCACTGCTTGCCTGGGACGTAGGCTGAACCTAGCTCCACTACTGAGCACGGTGTCCCTGAGGAAACGGCCTTGGTTCGAGAAGATGCAGGCCGACATGCTCAAGTTCAACGACGAGTGATCTATGGTGGCAGGGAGCGCCAAACTTTTTTTTGTATGCCGGCATGACCTCGGCCGAGATGACGTGGTTGAACTCCCGTCCCTTTTTGTGTGCTGACAAATGAGCCGGCTGGTGGTAAGTACGCCAGCATGAACTGTGTGGTGGTATTTTCTGTGTGTTGTCATGTATGTCGACCGCTGGCATGGCGCCGGTATGAACTATAAGAGATGGCATGGCCGCAGGCATAATCCATGGCCACGGGCTTTTTCATTATTACGTGCGAACGATATTTGGGTCCGCGCGTTGGATGAATGACCGATCAAACATAGAAATAGATGAACGAGTGACCCAAACGGACAAAAGGTGCTAGGCATCTCCGACACGGATCATCAAATTTCCGACCCAAATGTTTGTGAATACGGACATCCAACAAGGCGCCGGCCATCCAACTGTAATCCACACATGTCCTCTCATTTCAATCAGTCAATACACTAAATTAGTGTGGGACCTTACAGACTATCGGCTAGCCAAGTGAGACTGGATACAAACATAAGATAGTACTAGTTATAGAAAACATGACAAACTCGAGGACAGACTTCCAAGTCCACCCAGAACATCAGAATCAGCGGACCATAGAATGTTACACATCATAGCATCACTACAAAGACTGATGACAATTCATAAGGGCAGGTCATCACCAACGCGGATCATCAAAATTCCGACCCAAATATTTGTGAATACTGACATCCAACCAGATGCCAGTCATCCAACTATAATTCACATACTTCCTTCATTTCACAATGTAGTGCGTTCATGCTTTTTAAGATTTAAATTTGACAATAAATTTAACCAACAAGACCGACAGCTGCGGGAGCAAAAATAGTTTTATTGATTAAATTTATGATTAAACTTAAATCTCAAAAAACACGGACGCACTACATTATAGAACGAAGGGAGTATGTCCCCTCATTTCGGTTGTCAGGACATTAGATTAGGATGGGGCTAGCAGACTATCAACTGGCCTAGTAAGACTAGGTGCAAACACAAAATAGTACTACTGGTGAAAGACATCATGACAAACTCGAAGACCCACTTCCAAGTCAATCCAGAACATCAGAATCAGTGGACCATATAATGTTACATCAAACCACCGGTAGTGAAGCCTCCTGACAATTCATAAATGAGGTACCTGAATACTCCCCCCATTCCATAATGCAATGCATTCGTTCTTTTCAAGATCAAAGTTTGACCATAAATTTAACCAACAAGAGATTGACTGCGGCGGTAGTACAAATTATAGCACTGAATTCATATTTTCGATACGAATTCAGTGATATAATTTTTCCTCCGACCGCAATTGATCTCGTTGGTTAGATGTATGGTCAAATTTAGATCTCGGAAAGCGTGAACACAGTGCATTATGGAATGGAGGAAGTACTTCTAATGTGGCTAGACTTCTGAACACCAAGGGTGATATTTTCACATCTACATCTTTCAAGAACCTCGATAATTCCAGAAGCTCTCCAGAGCGACACATGCATGCATGTAGAAGGTGTGTGTAAGCAATGACATCATCGTTTTAAATGTTATTTTTTAAATTGTAAAATGTTCTTACTCTTAAACCATGCATCCGATCTAAGGTCCATCTTTACCCTCGGCTTTATCTCGACAAGAGGTTCATTACTAGATATTACTCCCTCCGTTCATAAATATAAGTCTTTAATTTGTAGAGATTTCACTATCACCTACATTCGGATGTATATATATATATATATATATATATATATATATATATATATATATATATATATATATATATATATATATATATAAACACTATTCTGATCACGGATCAGAATATTATTCTGATCACGGGTTGAACTTCCTGAGTTACACAAACCTGAACTTCCCTCTGTAGGAACCCGACCTTCGGGCTATCTTCGCAACCGTGTCTTCCCGCACGAATTTTTCTGGTCAGTCGTGTTCTATGTGATGTAAGTGTAATCTGGGAACGGTTTTCAGCAACTAAATGCCCATTTTAAATAGGAATCTCGCTCGTTGGCGGATTTGCTCTCGGGGATGTGATGAACTTGCTTCTGCTGCAATTTTACTGCCTGCGTTGTTCGACCTGAACTTTCCCAAGTGCTAGGTTGAACTTCCAGCAAAGTGCCCAAATGTGTCTTGCAATATACCGTTTGAAATCTATGGACACCAGTATAACAGCCTTGGTTGAAATTTTGGCAAAATTTACACGGTTTAAGAGCAGTTTTGAAAACCGTTTTTCTTCATACAAAAAAATGTGAATCGTATTTTTCACCGCTATTTCTAAACCGTTCATCGGAATGAGTCAAATGAGATGGCGTTGGATAGCTTCTGCAAATCCGCTCATTTCACATGTTGAATGTTTTTCCAAATTCCCTACGGTTAAGGAGGAATTTCAAAAATGGCGGAATTTCTGAAACCGAACAGCCGGGTTCGTATTTCGCGGTTAGTTTCAAAACGGCTAGTCCTATCGACGCATATGATATGGAGTTGGAAAGCTTATGAAAATGCGCATCTTTCCATATAAAATTTTTGTTCTAACTATGAACGGTTCAAAAGTAATTTAGATAATGGTCGAATCTGTACCGAGTGCGTATTTTCACGTTATTTTCTCAACGGTTTGTCGGAATGAAGCAAATGATATGGTGTTGGAAAGCTTGAAGAAATGCGAAACTTCTATATGTAGATTGTTTTTCCCAATTCTTTACGGTTTTAAGTCAATTTTGAAAATGGCTGAAAACGTATTTTGGCTGTAATTTCTAGAAATTTTATCGGAATGGGGCAAATAATATACCGTTGAAAAGCTACGACAAATGCGCAACTTTTTCATGCAGGTGGTTTTCTCTGATTCCTAATCGATTTCAAGTAATTTCAAAAACGGCGAGATGACGCGTTCTGCCTTTTATCGCGAAACAGAGTCTTCGAAAATGCACCGCGTGAAGAACTTGAACTTCATCGGCACGTCTACCTGAACTTCACTCTGTCTCTTCACATACTGTTTTTTGCTCGTAGCTCTCCATCCACTCACCGGAATTGAGCAACTGTTATACCGATGGAAAGCTGCTGTAAACACGCAACTTTTCCATCTTGATCATTTTTTTCATACTCGCGACGGTTTAAAAGATTTTCATCCGAAATTCATTTAGCGTAGTAGTTGAACTGCCTGCTGTTTCCACGTTGAGCTTCTGTCGTGTATTTTTGTTTGTAATTTCTCACCCATTTGTCTTTTAGCATACTCGCACTAGAGATCTCGAACTGCACCGGGAGGAGCACGTGAACTTCTTGCAACAAATCTTTTAGGCTTTTAGTTTTTTATTCGTTTTATTCTCATTTGAAATGCATTCCGTATAGTAGTTAAACTTCCCGGTGTTTTCACTTTGAACTTCTACCACGTATTTTTGTTCGTAATTTCTCATCCGTTCATCGGAGTTGCACAAATGAAGAAAATTGAATTTTTTGAACTTCTTAGTTTTATTCTTTAGTAACGAAGAAAATTGAGTTTTTTGAACTTCTTTGTTTTAAAATTTTGAACTTCTTGGTTTTATTTTTTTAATAATGTGAAAAATCCGAATTTTTTATAGACATCGAACTTCACCATTTTTTAAATTTGAACTTCTTAGTTTTATTGGTTAGTAACCGGGAAAATGCTTTTTTATATAAACAATGATACCGCGTCGTTATTTTAATTTGAACTTCTAGTTTTTATAGAATGGGGAAAATTGTTTTTTATACAATCTTTTGAAATGCTCCTCTTTTTAATTTGAACTTCTCTGATTTTTTAGAAACGGGGAAACTCCATTTTTATAAAGATTTTTGAAGTACTTTTTTGTTGAACTTCTTGCTCAATTTTTTTGAACTTCCAAATTTGTCTTTTAGATATTAAAAACTTCATTTTTTTAACGTTGACCTGCTTCGGTTTTTAAATTTGAACTTCTTATAGAATTTTGTCGCGACATTTTATGCATTTTTTTTCTTTTCGGTGAAATGGCCTAGGCGGTCCCTTTTTTCATTTGATGATTTTTCTTCTGTACGTAGTACACGTGAACTTCGGAATTTCTGAAACATGAACTTCGCGTGCTATTAATTTTTTTCTTCATGAAACTCCATAGTTTTTATTCTTTGAGTTCCATGATTTTTTTGTTTACATTTTTTTGGTTTGAACTTCGATGTTCATTACACCTGAACTTTCGAAATAACACCTTTTTTATACACATTTTCTCTTGAATCCAAGGTCTGCAAAAACAATAGGAAAATTGGGGTCAATTCTCATAAGCAATAGGACAAACATTTAGAGGGCACCCATAATAATTTTTTTGTTCTATTCAGTGTACTACGCACAAGCACATGCACAGCACATCCACACAAAAATTTGGCTCACCTAAAATGATCCCAGAAATTTGTGTTCAACCTCTCTCACAAGAATTTGGTTTTATTCATTAGCAACAGCTCCACGGGCATCTTTGTTCGACCTGCCATGAGAACTCTGTTTGACCTGCCGATGAGTACAATCCTCATGACCCAAGAAAATCAACAGAAGCAAAGAGAACTCTGTTTGACTTTGCCCACATCTAAACTGCTGCAAGCCTACGACAATCACAAAACAGAACATCTGCAACACTAAAGCAACGTTGGCTAGAGCAGTAACACTGGCCTCAAACACAAAATAGCATCAAATCTAGTGAGTATGCATGAACTGAAGTAGTACATCTAGTGCGCATTTTCTGTAACTACACGCAAAAGCAAAAAATGAACTTTTTTCTCTGATCCACCTGGTTCGGTAAGAGCTAGCTAGCAGCAGAGGGATGTGGCTCTTTGGGCGTATCTAAAGTTCTGAACCTGCCCATCGTTGAGCCTGCAAGTTGGACAGAGAAAGCCCTCCATGCTATGCAAGTACCCAACGGGTCTACAAACAAGCCGGATCACGCCTGCTGGGAGCCGGCGAAACGCAAGCAGAGGAGAGAAATCATATGAGCACACACTTAGTAATACACGAACCCTCTGGGAAGTTATACATGGACTTCTCTGTACTGAATTTTTTCTCTCGTTCGCATGGACATTTTTTTTCAAACCACAAGCTCAAGAGAATACAAGAACGCACAAAGCAAAATTTCATAGAAACGATCAGGAATAAAAAGAACACAAACATTCAGTATGCAAAACAAGACATGGCATCGAGATTTGAGAAGAAAAGTAGGAGCAGTTCCTCCAGTTGTAGGCAGCAGCAACTTGGAGAAGATTCAAGCACGAAGGTCATGCTTAGGCCTCGGACAGGTCGCCGCTTAGGCCTCGGCAGATCGCTGAAGGCGCGAGGTGAGTGGCCATGGTGGCGGGATCCGGCAGTTGCAGCCTGGCCCTACTTGCTGCTGCAAGGGTTGGTCTCCCATGGCGGCGTCGCGCAGGACGCTGGCTTTCCGGCGGCGCACATGAGGAGAGGCGGGATCCGACGCGAGCTTCTCGCAGGGGGCAGCAGCTTGACCGGTCCGCTTGCTACCAGGGTCGCGGGGACCGGCGGTTAGGTGGGATCCGACGCGCGCCCCGGGTATCTTGTCGGCGTAGGTGGTTGCCGGACCGGCGGCGTCCGGCGGAGGCGAGGTACGGTGGCGGCGGTTTGTTTTGGAGGGAGATCCGTGAAGAAGGTGGGCACAGGGAGCCTTGGGGCGGGGCGGCGATACGCTGGGAGAAGACGCGCCGTGGGCCGGTTCGGCGGCGAGCCGGAAGGCGGGGCGTCGTGTACTGGGGCGGCCGAGCGCCATGGCTGGGGCGGCGGCGTTGTTGGGGAAGAAGGTCGAGGAGGATTAGGGAAGATGAGGGGGGCAGTTTGTTTTTTCGTTTTCGGCTGCTCGGTCGGGTTTCTAAATCTCAGGAATATCTCCGTCGGCACTATATAGGACCAGTGTGATCAGAATAACTATTCTGATCCCAGGATCAGAATAGTGTTTATTATATATATATATATATATATATATATATATATATATATATATATATATATATATATATATATATATATATTAAAGTTTAGATTCACTCATTTTGGTCCGTATGTAGTTTATAGTGAAATATCTAAAAATACTCATATTTAGGAACGGGAAGATATGTGTAGGTTTCGATAAAAAAAAATCTTCAAAATTGTCACCTAATAATTAATAAAATTGAGTTGGTATTGATATTAAAATTGCCACCTGGTAAGTTTGATATAAACACGATGGCAACTTTGGCTGAACACAGACAAAACTTTCTTTATTATGGAATGACAACAAATCCATCTTAAAAGCTGTCATCTAGTAGGTACTAAAGTTTTCATTGTATTGATATCAAAGTTGCCACATGGTAAAAAAAAAATATGACGAAAAACTTTCGATCTATTCATTTTCAATCATGACAGTACAACGAACATTGAAAATAATAAAAAATACATCCAGAGTTGTAGACTACCTAACGACTACTACAAGCATTAAAGCGAGTCAAAAGCGTGGCGCCGTCATCGCTCCTCCCTCGCCATATGATAACTTTAATTCCAACATGATGGCTAACTAGACAACAACAAAATGACAACTTCATTCATTATTGAGGTAAATACACCGGCGGTGTCTAAAGTTTCGATGCGCGACCACTTTAGTTTCTAAATTTGTAAAATACATGAAGTTGATGCTCGAACTTGACATAGCGTGCAAATACGGTGCCTATTCCTGTATCCAAACGTATAACCTGCTTGTGTGGCATGCTATCAGGGCGTTGGCCCGCTGTCAGTGGTTGGGAGTGGGAAGACGCTGAGTGACACGTGAGTGATAAATTCCTTTTCATGAAACCCCTCACTTTATTTAAATATGCAGGCAAGACCCTCAGTGGTTGTTTGGACAACCAGTATTTGGAACAAGCTATAGCTAGTTCCTGTGGATCGACATGATATGTTCTGTGTGCATAGAGTTGAGAGTAGAAGCGAGCGTCTTCTTGTGATCGACATGATATGCATCTCCAAGTGCAAAAACGTCTTATATCGTGGGAGAGGGAGTAGTTCTCAAACAATACAAAGAAGTGAAGAAACCATCAACGGAATTTATATACACATCCACCTAGTCAGCAGATTCATTTTCTTCTTTTTTTCTTCTTGAGAGCTAACTAGTCAAGACATAAGATTAACTAAATGATTCCCCGAAATACTAAGAGACATGTAGCAATGCAATATTATTATTGCATCATAACATTTATTTTGTTGAATTAGTAACTTAAGAGTTCAAGGAATTTTTGAAATAACTTAATAGCAGCAAGCACATTCTGACTTGTGTAGTGCTTTTTGCCCCTTTGTGTTGCAGACAGTGACCTCAGCACTCTAACAATTACATGAGTATCATCTATTGCCCTAATGCAATCATGTAATGGCATTACAAGATTGTGTTATGGCTATAGTCGAACCATACAAGCATATCAAGGCATGAACTACATATTGTCAGTGCTCACCTTGAAGTATGGATACTATCTTGGGCTAGTGCGAATCTTGGTAGGAGTCCGGACGGTTGATGACACGGTCATCTCTCCTCTGAGTTTCCCAACTGCATACAACATTTGCCTGAAGTACCTGAAGATGGTCTCCATTGATCTCCTGAAGGTGTTGTGCATAACCCTGAACCTCTGGTTATGACCAATAACATAGAGGAACCAGGGTCGGGCCGACAAAATACGGGACCCTATGCCAAACTCTAAAATAAGGCCTACCGCACTAGAAAAATAGACCTGTAATAGGAATATATGATATATCAAGAATCACACTCATTCATTGAAAAACTTGTTTTCAGCTAAAACTACTTTTCTACCACGCAGCAGGGGCGGTAAGCAATCTTCAAATCAATGTTCACACAAACCTTGACTATTTATCTAGATGAAATCTTAGCACACAAACAACACATGAATTATAGCATGAAATTGAAACAAAAGAACCTGGAGGATTGAGTTAGGTGTGCGATCCCCTTGCTAACTTTGCCCTTGGATCACTGCTAGATGTGGCAACTGGCTATAGGTAATCCCCTTGCATTTGGATGCCTATATCTCCCTTTTCCCTTCAAGTTTATGGAGAATGGGGTTATAAGAAGACTATGCATGGAATCAAATTGACAGAAGAAAAATAGATTGACCTAGGGATTATAGAAAGAAGATTTTACCTATCACTGAAACTTGAGGAGAAATTTTTGGGAATCAGCAAATCGTGATCTCCTCCTCTTATTGGAACTATCGCAGTCGCCCATCGATCCAACGATCCCTTTTCAATCGAGCGGCGCCTGAGGAGTGTCGCCGATCGATTCGACTACGCTAGGATCCCGTCACTAGTAGAAAACAGGCCTTCCGTTTCTACCTTTAGTCCCGGTTTGGCTTTGGACCGGGACTAATGTGGCCATTAGTCCCGATTCCAACGGCTAGGAGCTGTCAGGGGGTACGGGCCCCATTAGTCCCGGTTCATTTGGGACCTATAGTCCCGGTTTGTGATACAAACCGGAACTAAAGGGGTGGTGGCAGGCTGGTGGCAGCCTGGGGCCCCCAAGAGCCCTTTTAGTCCCGGTTTGTGATACAAACCGGGACTATAGGTAGACCTTTAGTCCCGGTTTGTATTACAAACCGGGACTAAAGCTTTCCCTATATAAACCCTTCGTCCAGCCCGACTCCATTTCTCTGTTTTCTCCATTCGAACTCCCCTCTCCGTTCTTCCCCTAGCTCGAGCTCATCCCTCCATTTTTGCCAAGATTTGTCAAGATTTGAGGCACCCCAATCCATCCAAGTGTTCACAAAGGTTAGCTACTTTGTCCTTTCATCTCTTATTGCTAGATCAGCTCGTGCAATGCTTTATGAGTATAGTGATTTGTGGGTTTTAGTTTGGGTGTAATTATGTGATAGTTTTTTTGATTTATATGCAATTTGAGCTCAAATTAACTCCTGAGTTTGCATATGTGTAGGTGTGGTTTACTTAGTGTGCCTTCCCGTCCCCGTCCTAACCACCGTCGATCGCCCGCACCGTCCCGTCGCCGGCACCATCTTGGTGAGCCTCTTCTTGTGTTCTTATCTTTTTTATAAAAAAATCATATTTGTATGATTTAGATAGTTACTTGCATAGTTTTCTTACTTGTATGGTTGTTGTTATATATAGTGCCATGGTTGTGATATCCGTGCCCGTCGGCCCTCGTTCGGTTTACGATTCGGATGTGGTATATTCTCTTTTATAACTATTTGTTGCATTTCGTGTTAATGACAATTATGCCCATCAAGTTGACATAGATATTTTTATCTAGGAGGTAGTTGAACCGGAAATGCCAACCGACCCTATTGTCGAGAAGTTAAATTTAGTTGAAAAAGAAAACGAGGATTTGAAAGGAAAATTGAAAAGAGTTGAAGAAGAGAAGATGAAATTGGAGTTGTACGTTGCCGATGTCGTCGATGATCACAAGATCAAGATGGATGCAATGTGCTTGAAGATTAGAAAGATTAGAAAATATGCCATTAATAAAGAGGCTTGGTATCATTATGTTGTTGGATCAATTTTTACCTTAGTTGCGATTTTGATTGCATTTGTTGTTGCATTTAAAATGTTTTAGCTAGATAGTTTTATGTTGTTTTATGAGAATAAGTGTGTATGAACTTTATGTACGAACTTGTAATAATTTGGTCTTTTCGGTGTTGTGTAATGAAGATGAACCGGCAATGGATGTACGTCGACCGACGCTCTCCCCAGTTCATTAATGGCGTGCATAGTTTTTTGCGTGCGGCTGAGGCAAACAAGCGGGATGGTTTTATGTGTTGTCCATGTGGTGTGTGTAAGAATGATAAGACTTACTCTAGCTCAAAACAGATTCACGTCCACCTGTTTACGTCTGGTTTCATGTCCGGCTATAATTGTTGGACCAAGCACGGAGAAAGAGGGGTTTTAATGGAAGAGAATGAAGAAGAAGAGGATGATGACAACTATCCTGGGTGTCATGAATATGATGGTACTACAATGGGGGAAGAGAATGAAGAAGAAGAAGCTGAGGCATCAGATGAGCCCGCTGATGATCTTGGTCGGGCCATTGCTGATGCAAAGAGAAACTGCGAAAATGAAAAGGAGAAGTTGAAGTTGCAGCGCATGTTAGAGGATCACAAAAAAGGGTTGTACCCAAATTGCGAAGATGACAACACAAAGCTCGGTACCACACTCGAATTGCTGCAATGGAAGGCGTAGAATGGTGTATCTGACAAGAGATTTGAAAAGTTGCTGAAAATAATGAAGAAGAAGCTTCCAAAGGACAACGAATTGCCCGACAGTACATACGAAGCAACGAAGGTTGTCTGCCCTCTAGGATTGGAGGTGCAGAAGATACATGCATGCCCTAATGACTGCATCCTCTACCGCGGTGAGTACGAGAATTTGAATGCATGCCCGGTATGCAATGCATTGCGATATAAGATCGGTCGCGATGACCCTGGTGATGATGTTCAGGGCGAGCGCCCCAGGAAGAGGATTCCTGCCAAGGTGATGTGGTATGCTCCTATAATACCACGGTTGAAACGTTTGTTTCAAAACAAAGAGCATGCCAAGTCGTTGCGATGGCACAAAGAAGACCGTAAGAAAGACGGGAAGTTGAGAGTACCCGCTGATGGGTCGCAGTGGAGAAAAATCGAGAGAGAGTGGCCGGACTTTGCAGATGACCCAAGGAACTTATGGTTTGGTTTAAGTGCAGATGGAATTAATCCATTTGGGGAGCAGAGCAGCAAGCATAGCACATGGCCTGTGACTCTATGTATCTATAACCTTCCTCCTTGGTTGTGCATGAAGCGGAAGTTCATTATCATGCCAGTGCTCATCCAAGGCCCTAAGCAGCCCGGCAACGACATCGATGTGTACCTAAGGCCATTAGTTAATGAACTTTTACAGCTGTGGAATAAAAAAAGGTGTACGTGTGTGGGATGAGCACAAACATCAGGAATTTGACCTGCGAGCATTGCTATTTGTAACCATAAATGATTGGCCTGCTCTTAGTAATCTTTCAGGACAGACAAACAAGGGATACCATGCATGCACACACTGTTTAGATGATACCACTATTGGAATTCAGTTATTTTTCGTCTGCCAGCTCTTTGCCGTCGGCTGGCAGATGGCAAAGAGGGTCTTTGCCGTCAGCTGCCATAAAGCAGACGATAAAGAGTTGGCAGATGGCACAGAGGGTCTTTGCCATCAGTCAGCTCTTTGCCGTCAGCTCGCAGACGGCAAAGAGCCGCACAGCAGACGGCAAAGCGACAGCTGGGCCCCACCTGACCGTGGGGTGGGTAGGTTAAATTTGGCGTCTTCTTTGCCGTCTGCTAGCGGACGGCAACGAGTCCTAAAGCAGATGGCAAAGAGGCTAGCCTCTTTGCCGTCCGCCAGCAGACGGCAATGCACTAAGGGGTACTAACGGCCGTCCCGCCCCCACCCCGGCCCCTCTCTCTCACTCTCACCCACTCCCACTCCCACTCCCCTCTCTCCCCGACGCCCACCGCCGCCACCCCCGCGGCCACCGCCGTCATCGCCTCACAGGCCCCCGCCGTCGTCGCCCCACCGGCCCCGTCGCGCCGCCGCCCCACCGCCCCCGTCGCGCCGCCGCCCCACAGCCCCCGTCGCGCCGCCGCCCTACCGCCCCCGTTGCGCCGCCGCCCACCGCCCCCATCGCGCCGCCGCCCCACCGCCCTCGTCGCGCCCGTCCTCCCCGCCGCCCCCAACGCGCCCACCGCCCACATCGCACCGCCACCCCACCGCCCCATCGCGCCCGTCCTCCCCGCCGCCCCGCCGCCCCCAACGCCCCGCCGCCCCGTCGTCCCCGCCACCAGCCGCCCCGGCGCCCCGCCGCCCACGACGCCCCAGCCGCCCCCGCCGGTGAGTCCCCCCGCCGGCCGCCCCTATTTTTATTTTGTTTTTCCTGTTTTTTTTTTATTTCTGTTAAATTAGTTAGGTTAGTTTTTTAGTTTATTAGGTTAGTTAGGTTAGTTAGTTAGGTTAGAAGAGAAAAAGGAAGAAAAGAAGAATAAGTAGAAGAAGAGGATAAAGAAAAATAGGAAGAAGAAGAAGAAGAAGAAGAAGAAGAAGAAGAAGAAGAAGAAGAAGAAGAAGAAGAAGAAGAAGAAAAGAGGAGAAGAGGAGAAGAAGAAGAAGAGGAAAAGAATAGGAAAAAGGAAAAGAAGGAAGAAGAAGAAGAAGAGGAGGAGGAGGAGGAGGAGGAGGAGGAGGAGGAAGAAGAAGAAGAAGAAGAAGAAGAAGAAGAAGAAGAAGAAGAAGAAGAAGAAGAAGAAGAAGAAGAAGAAGAAGAAGAGGAAAAATAGAAGAGGAGGGGAAAGAAGAAGAAAAAGAGGAGAAGAAAAGAAGAAGAAATACAGGAGAAAAATAATAAAATAGAAGTGCAAAAGTAGTTACATATAGAGAGATTTTTCTATCGGGATTGAATATTTGTGTTGATCGGGTGGATTTCAATGTGCAGTTGTTTCGTCGCTGCGAGGGTCTGGTGTTCGACGACCTCCCCATGCGTTTGACGAGCTCCCCTGCGTTCGTGGGGTGAGCACAAATGACATCTCCTCCCCCCTTAATTTGCTCTGTTCCGGTCTTCGTGCCAATGAAACTTGCTAGCTATAGGTGTCTTCAATCATCAGTATGCGTGACCAGTATGCGTCTCCCGTTCGAAAGGGCGGCATCTATAAATATGCATGTCTTTGCATATTTATAACCGCCATCCTTTCGAATTGTCGAACATTATCCATGGACAGCCCGAGTATGTGTAGATTGGGTTCGTTTTCCCTTATGCTCTGCTCCGGATCCGATGCGGAATTTCGTCAGTGCCTCCCTGTTGTTCTCTGGGTACACATCCTCTCTGCTTATTGCCGAGACGTGTATCAGGAGAACAGCGGGGAGGTGCTGCTGAAATTCTGCGTCGGATCCCGAGCAGAGCATGGGAAAATGAACCCAATCTACACATACTCGGGTGGGATTAGGACCTATCTTTACCTATTAGCGTGTAGGTTGCATGGACCTAATAAAACTGACAAACTTGATTAACTGATGAATATAGATGATGAATTATATAAATATTTCTTGTGCGTTTAGTAGGTAGGCAAGATGAGTGATCGTGCATGGATGTACACCGGTCACCCTGCTAGTCAGAAAGACATGACCATTAAATGGTTAACAAAAACCAAGGGGTTTCTAAGAGCCGCATTTGCAAATGGCCAGGAAATAACCTGGTGCCCCTGTGTCCGGTGCGGCAACATAAAAAGTGGACACGGGATGAAATGGGTAAACACTTGCAGAAGTGGGGTTTTACGCCTCATTATACGGTGTGGAGATTTCATGGTGAGTCTGCCCAACGTGCCAGAGCTGAAGTGGTTCGTCGTCGCACCGACGAGCATGGTACCGGGATTGAAGACATGGTGCAAGACTTTGATGATGCTAGGGATTCGGACGATGAGATGGAGGAATCTGCAAAGGCCTTCTATGAAATGTTGGAGTCTTCAAAACGTCCTCTCCACAAGCACACTGAGCTTTGTCAGCTGGATGCCATCGCGCAAGTAATGGCTCTGAAGGCTCAGTTCAACCTGGGCAGAGAATGCTACGACGCGATGATGACGATATTTGGACACTTTCTACCCAAAGGCCATGTATTGCCTGCAAACCTGTACCAGTCGGACAAAATCATACGCGCGCTTAAGATGCCCTATGAGAAGATAGATGCCTGTGAGAATGGATGTGCCTTATTTAGGCTTGAGTATGAGGGCTTGAACTATTGTCCCATTTGCAAGTCTTCCAGATATGTTGTGGTGGACAACGGTATGGGTGAGAAGAGTCAGACCAAAATCACAGTTAATGTTCTTCGGTATATGCCAATCATACCAAGACTTCACTACATTGTTCTTCGGTATATGCCAGTCAGACCTGTATTTGTCATTCCACTCAATCTCCCCCCTCCCCCCCGGAGAGATTATGAAAAGAAAGAACATTTTTGGTACATTGTTCACATAACATCGATGTGATGCACACTGAAAAGAATATCGCCGATGCCCTTTTTGGTACATTGTTCGGCATAGAGGGGAAGTCAAAGGATAATCCTAAGGCTAGAGTCGATCAGGAGGCTCTATGTGATAGACCGTTACAAAACATGCGACAACCAAAAGGAAAGAAGAACTGGAGGAAGCCAAAGGCATGGTTCAATCTTGGAAGGCCAGCTATGAGGGAAATGATCTTGTGGGTGAAAATGCAGTTGATGTTCCCCGATGGGTATGCAGTGAATCTAAAGAGGGGAGTGAGTATTGACAAATTGAAAATATTTGGTCTCAAGAGTCATGATTGGCACATATGGCTTGAGCGGGTAATGCCGGTGATGTTGCGTGGCTTTATCCCTGAGGATGAATGGCTAGTACTGGCAGAGCTGAGCTATTTCTTCTGTGCTCTTTGTGTGAAAGAACTATCGCCTGACGTGCTAGATGAACTGGAAGAGTTGGCGCCGGAGTTGATCTGCAAGTTAGAAAAGATCTTTCCACCGGGCTTCTTTAATCCAATGCAGCATTTGATTTTGCATCTCCCGACCGAGGCAAGATTGGGGGGGCCCGTGCAAAATCGTTGGTGCTTCGCAACTGAGAGGATGCAGAAGACGCTTCGAGCAAAATGTAAAAATAAACGTAGAATTGAAGCATCGATGGCCGAGGCATTCATTACTGAGGAGGCGGCAAACTTCGTGACAGCACACTACGAAGCCAAGAATCGTCATTTGCATAATCCGAAGCCTCGGTACAATGATGGAGACCGTGAAAAAGGTCGATCCAACCTCAGCCTATTCAAAGGGAAGCTCGCACGAGCCGGTGCTTCGAAAGCAATAGCGTTGGATGTCGAAGAATGGCGGACCATTTCGTTGTATATCTTCACCAACCTAACAGAAGTGCGGCCGTACATCGAGTAAGTTCTCGGTACATTGTTTCGCAACTTCTAATTCCTTTGAAATGCTCTTATTCCCGGATATGTGATACAGTCGATACGTCGCCAAATTCTAGGATGGAGCGGTGATCCAAAAGGATTCCATCGAAGAGTATGAGCTTCTGGCAAAGCATGGAGGCGGCAATCCCGGTTTCATCTCTTCGTTCAAACAAACGGTAATTTCCATTAGACCATTTCATTTCTTCGTCTAGTTTTCGGCTAATGCAACAATCCTTTCGTATTAAACTTGTAGGCTAATTCAGAGTCTATGGACGCCGAATTGAGACAAGTCGCTAATGGTTTTGACTATAAGGTCCGTTCATTTGACAAATACGACATCAACGGGTATCGCTTTCGTACTTTTGGCAAAGAGCTATCTATGGCCGACCGAAAGTCTACAAATTGTTGTGTCTCTGCTATCGGCGAAGGAGGTGTCGAGTATTATGGAAGAGTTGAAGCAATTTATGAACTTATATTCTTTGGTGAAAACCCACCAAACGTCGTAGTCTTCAAATGTTATTGGTTCCAGCCGAAGGAGACTAGAAGGACTCATGAACATATAGGGCTAGTAAATCAAACAAAGCACCCATTTAGATGTTCCCGATTTCTATATTACGGCTCAACAGGCGACCCAAGTTTTTTATCTACCGTGGGCCTGCCAAACTGATCCAAATCTGAATGGTTGGGATGTCGTTTATGATGTGCCGCCATGTTTTAGACCACCTCCCCTCAATGAAGATGATTATGAACCTCACATTAACCCAAACACATATGAAGGAGAATTCTTCCAAGAAACACGTCTTTCCAAAAAACGTTTCAAGAACCGCTCTACTTTACCCCAGAACATTGAAGTAGACAGTGACAGTGAATCCGACTTCACCCCTGAGCTAGAACAAGAAGAGACGGAAGAAGAAGAGGTTACTGCTGCGGATGACCTCTCAATGCTTGACCGGTTACATAAAGGAGGCCTTCCACATGTTGTTCCCGATAGTGATGATGATGATGCATTTATTGATGATAGTGATGATGACGATGCATTTATTGATCCCGGAGCATATATAGACAATGAAGATTATTATTAGTCCATGTCAGGTATTATTCAATTTTTATTATATACATGATGATGATACACTCAAATTATATATATACATATTATTATTCATGTCGGTATTCATTTTTTTTATGTTGTACTAATTTCGTTTACTCTTTGTCATGGCAGGTGTTAAAAGATGGTGGGCGCAAGTCGAGAGCGATCCGAGGCTCCTTCATCGGCGCATGGTGGGAGGGGTACTTCCATTCCACCCCAAACTCTCCGGAGAACGTTGTACGACAGTATTGGGACACCCGAGGGCGCTTTTTCGTCGGCCACCGGGAGAGGAGGTCGGGGGAGAGGTAGGAAGGGTCCTAAAGGTACATGTGGTGGCCGCGGGAGAGGTAGGAAGGCTGCTACGCCTTCCTCGCCGCCACCCCCAGCTGATTCACCCGAGCACAGGACTGCTACGGTGGACCCGTCTGAGGTGGAGGCTACAAGGACTCCTGTCCACGAGCCTCGGGTCGACGATCCTTCTGTCTCAGACGCTTCGACCCGCGAGACTCCTATGCCAGACGCTTCGTCCTACGAGACTCCACACGCTTCGACCGGATGGGATACCTGGCCGGATCTGCATCATCCGGAGCCGAGTGGCCATGCTGATGGTGGCGGGGATCAGCTTTCTGATAGCGGGGACGAGGTGGCTGAGGGGGCCACCGTCTACCAGCGTGGGTGTACACGGCTCCCGCCCGTGCCAGCGACCCGCGAGCATAGGTGGCCGATTAGGCCTGAGTCGCTGAAGTAAGTGCATTTACTCTTTTTAAACCTTTTTCCTTCATGTTTCTTCACATATCTAATGTGTTGGCTTTGTCATACTGCAGGGGTTGGATTCACGCCAAGGATGTCCGCAGGCCCAACTCCATCCTTGGTGTGCTTTTACGGCATAACTTCCCGGGGTTTGTCACGTTGCCCGGCGAGGGTCAGCTTCCAGAGTTAGGATTGAAATGGGAGCACTACTTGGCTGCCCCGGCCCCGCCGGAGGAGATGATCGACGATGTGTTGTGCCACACGAGGGCCGACATGGTGATCAGAAAGTTCTGGGTAATTTCTCCTTTACACAATTAAAAATCAATAATAGCTATTTATTGTACTAATCAGTGTTGTCTCGTTTGATTGCAGACCTTCTACAGGTGTGAGGAGGGATACGAGGAGGCCGCGGCAAAGCTTATCGATTACGAGTGCAGGCGCCTACTACAGAACTTACGGCACGAGGCTCGGGAACAGGCTGTTCGAGACTACTACGCCTCGCGGCGTATTAAGAAGGACAAGTCGTCGTCCCGCCGAAAGTTTCTGGACAAGGAGCAGTACATGAAGGTAATTATCTATTCTTAAGGCCTTGTACTTAGTTTCCTTGCTTTGATTCGTAGGCGTAGCTCTTAAATTTCTCTTTACTAACTTAGGTGCCCCCGAGATGGTGTGCGGATAAGATGGATTGTTGGGAGGCGTTGGTGAATGAGTGGTGCTCTGACGAATGGCGAGCCGTCCACGACGATGCCAAGGAACGGCGTGCCCAAATGGAAGGTGTGCTACACCATCAAGGCAGCGCCAACTTATTTCAGTTCGGGCGGAACTGGGTATGTGGTTTGCTTCATGATTCCTGCAATTCATTTTTTGATGCTAGCTTGACCCCTTTATTAATACTTTGTTCCTCTCTTGTAGGCGCATTACAATAAGACGGAGGTGCCACAGGTGTACGACCTCTATGCCATGGCCCATACTGCCTCGTACAAGAAGGCCAAGGCATTCTCTGAGTCTGACCTCGATAATCCCCAGAACTTCACCAACATCTCCTCCCACAACAAGCTCGTGAGGTACAGAGATGTGGGGTAGGCGGTGAATGGGGAGGACTTCAACCCGAGCCAGCATCCTATTCATCCAGACCTGGTGAGGATAGCTGGCGACGGGAGGCCCCATGGCTCGATAGCAATTGGAGATGGACTTATACGGTCTTCGTGCACTATCCGGCAGATCAAGGCGCGCCAAACGAGCTCCTGTCCTGAGATGACGCCTCGTCCACGACCAGTCCAGCTCGCCATCGAGGTTAGTCATACGGACTCAGATAGCTTTCCTCCATTACATTGTGTGTGCGAACAAAGATGATTCCAATGCTAACGAGGAGTTGTGTTGTAGGCTGCTCTACAGAAAGAGAGAGAGACAACCCAGGCGCTTCTGGCGGAACAGGACCGGCAGGCGGCGGAGGAGAAGAGGGATTTGGAGGAGAGGACGGCTAGGTTGTTGGAGGAGGAGAGGGCACGGAACGATGCGTCTAACCGGGCCATGTACGAGCTCATCGTGGTAAGTTTCTTCTTCATATTAGCCAAATCATGCACTACATGTTCTTTTCATTAATAACCAATATGATTGACTTGTCAAAACCAAATGTGCAGACTTTGTGCGAGAAGACCGGCCAGACCCCTCCGCCGATGCCAGTCATTACCACGGCTGGAACGGTGAGTTTCATTTCAATGTTCATTAGTTACTAGTCTTAATGTTTCAGCGTCATCATGCTAACGCAAATGATCTTTGGTACAGCATAACTCCTGAGACGCATCGCACGATCCTTCTCCAGGGCCAAGTAGTGCTCCAGCTGACACCGGCCCGAGCAACCCCGGTGCTTCACCTCTGTAAGCCCTAATATGCCACTTACTTGGCTCATTTTCTCAAACAAAGACAAACATAGCACTTAGACAAACTGAGCACAATGACAAACTTAGCACTTAGACAAATGTCACATTTTACCTAAGTTAGCTTTGTTTCCTCTAAAATGACATAGTAAGCTTACTTACCTCCAAAATGACATATTGTACCTAAGTTAGCTCTAAAATGACCTATACTTAGCATTGTTTCCTCCACACTGACATAATAAGCTTAGTTAACTCCAAAATGGCATAATAGACTTGGTAACCTCATAGATGCCATAGACTTAGCTTATTTTCTTGCAAAATGACACAATAAGCTTAGTTAGGTCAAAAATGTGATAATTACCTAGGTTAGCTCTAGAATGACACAAATAAGCAATAAGAAGAAGAAAAACAAGAGGAGACAGAGAGAGAAGAAAAACGCTTCTTCATCTTCTTCTTCTACATCTTCTTCTACTTCTAGATCTTCTTCTACTTCTTCTAGTATTCTTTTTCTAACTTTCTTATTTCCAATTTTGCAGATTTGATTGAGTTCACGGCAGCTTGCTTTGATGTAGTGCTAGTGTTTACTTTCAGTTTTCATTTTGTATCGATGAACTTACGTGAAACTTTCTACCTATATGTATGAGACTATGTATGTATGGATGAAACTATTTTAATATGGTGAACAAAGTGACATTTGATACTTTCAATTTGGTATAATTGTTGGTTGATCATATCCATATGGCAGGGATATTATTTCTGTGAAATATATATATACATATCATAAATTTGCCTATGGAAAATGTTGAATATAACAAAATCAGAAGAAAAAAAAGAGGCAATACAGCCGCTTTGCCGTCTGCCCCGGAAGGCAAAGCCGCTATGCCGACGGCCACCGTCGGCAAAGAACACACGTGGCAGCCACCTGTTAAACCTGGGAGCGCCAGGCCGGCCTGGGCCATTTGGCTTCTTTGCCGACGGTGGCCGTCGGCATAGCGTGGGGCGGACGGCAAAGGGCTGGGGCCATTTGGCTTCTTTGCCGATGGTGGCCGTCGGCATAGCGGGGGCGGACGGCAAAGGGCTGGGCTGGGCCGTCGGGGGCAGACGGCAAAGGGTTGGGCCATGGGTCAATGGGCTGGGTGGGGGCCGTCAGGGGCAGACAACAAAGACATGTGTGGGCCATCCGGGGCAGACGGCAAAGGGCTGGGGGGCGTTAGCCACCTAACGGTGCTACCGTTAGTACTACGCCGTCTGCCGTCTTTGCCGTCTGCAGGCTGACGGCAAAAAAAACATTGCCGTCCGCTGTGCCAATGCAGACGGCAAAGAACCCCTTTGCCGGGGTTTGTTCGGCCCAAACTTTTGCCGTCCGCTGGCTGACAGCAAAGGCCTTTGCTGTCTGTGGTTGTGCCCTTTGCCGTCTGCCATGGCAGACGGCAAAGAGCCTGATTCCTGTAGTGTACCCAAAGTATATATCTGGACAAATGCAAGAAGAATGTGTACCTGGGACATCGTCGATTTCTTCCGGCCAAGCATGCCTTAAGAAAGAAAGGCAAGCATTTCAAAGGTGAGGCAGATCACCGGAAGAAGCCCGTCCTCCGTACTGGTGATTACATACTTGATATGGTCAAGGATTTACAAGTAATATTTGGAAAGGGTCCTGGCGAACAATCGGCTCCGACTGACGCTGAGGGACGCGCACCCATGTGGAAGAAGAAATCTATATTTTGGGAGCTAGAATATTGGAAAGTCCTAGAGGTCCGCTCTGCAATCGACGTGATGCACGTGACGAAGAATCTTTGCGTGAACCTGCTAGGCTTCCTGGGCGTGTATGGGAAGACAAAAGATACACCGGAGGCACGGGAAGACCAGCAACATGTGCACGAAAACGATGGCATGCATCCAAAGCAGTATCAAGGTCCTGCCAGCTACGCTCTTACCAAAGCAGAGAAGGAAATCTTCTTTGAATGCCTGCTCAGTATGAAGGTCCCGTCTGGCTTCTCGTTGAATATAAAGGGAATAATAAATATGGCAGAGAAAAAATTCCAGAACCTAAAGTCTCATGACTGCCACGTGATCATGACGCAATTGCTTCCGGTTGCGTTGAGGGGGCTTCTACCAGAAAATGTTCGATTAGCCATTGTGAAGCTATGTTCATTCCTCAATGCAATTTCTCAGAAGGTAATCGATCCGGAAATCCTACCAAGCTTACAGAATGATTTGGTCCAATGTCTTGTCAGTTTCGAGTTGGTGTTCCCACCATCCTTCTTCAATATTATGACGCTCGTCCTAGTTCACCTAGTCGAAGAGATTACCATTCTGGGTCCTGTATTTCTACACAATATGTTCCCCTTTGAGAGGTTCATGGGAGTCTTAAAGAAATATGTTCGTAACCGTGCTAGGCCAGAAGGAAGCATCTCCAAGGGCCATGAAACAGAGGAGGTTATTGAGTTTTGTGTTGACTTTATTCCTGACATTAAGCCGATTGGTGTTCCTCAATCGCGGCATGAGGGGAGACTGCGTGAAAAAGGCACGCTTGGACCAAAATCAATAATATGTACGGACAAGCATTCTTGGGCGCAAGCACACTACACATTTCTACAGAATTCTACCTTGGTCACCCCATATATCGAGAAACACATGGATATTATACGCTCGAAGAACCCGGAGAAGTCTGACCCCTGGATTCAATGTACACACATTGAGGCTTTCGGCGATTGGTTGCGAACACATCTCATGAATGACGACAATGTTGAAGATAACTTGTACTTGTTGGCCAAGAGACCATCTTCGACTATATTGGCTTTCCAAGGGTACGAGATAAATGGGAATACATTTTACACGATCGCCCAAGATAAAAAGAGCACCAACCAAAATAGTGGTGTCCGCTTTGACGATGCGGCAAACACCAAGGAAAAGGTCACATATTATGGTTACATAGAGGAGATATGGGAACTTGACTATGGAGGTGATTTGAAGGTCCCTTTGTTCCGATGCAAATGGGCCAATCTGACTGGAGGAGGGGTAATGGTAGACCCGCAGTACGGAATGACAACAGTGGATCTCAACAATCTTGGGCACACAGACAAACCATTCGTTCTAGCCAATGATGTGGCGCAAGTTTTCTATGTGAAGAACATGTCTACCAAACCGAAAAAAAGGAAAGATAAGAAAGCGGATACATCATACGATGAGACAAAGTGCCACATAGTTCTTTCTAGGAAAAGAAACATCGTGGGAGTGGAGGACAAGACAGACATGTCACAAGATTATGAAAAGTTTGACGAAATTCCTCCCTTCGCAGTGAAGACTGACCCAAGCATCATGTTAAATGATGAAGATTGTCCATGGTTACGGCGCAATAGTCAAGGGACACACGCAAAGAAAAAGTTTTATACCCCAAGATCCCACTCTGGGATGTGATTGGTTGCACCGTCATCACTTCTCTTCTCTAGTGAGTAGCCGGGATTGTCCAGTTTTGTACGCGAAGTGCATCCAGTTTTTGTTGTAACCCTTTCAACTTTTTACCACTTGCTATGTGGGTGAAATGATGATACCATGCCAAGTTTCAACTTTTTCAGAGTTCATTTGTGGTGCTTTTTAATTTCAGGGTCATTTAGCTCAAAACAATTCATTAAATGCATGAAAAATAGCAAATGAAGTTAGAAAGGGTTGAAATTTGAGGATGTGGCTTAGAATGGTTCATATTGAATGCACAAAAAGTCTGGAGTTGAAATATGTTTAAAAAACTGAAATCCCTTTGTAACATATGAGTTTTCGTCCGAAACCCTCATACTTCGAACGAGATGGTCCAGTTTGTACACGAAGTGCATCCAGTTTTTGCCGTAACCCTCTCAACTTTTTACCACTTGCTATGTCGGTGAAATGATGATACCATGCCAAGTTTCAACCTTTTCAGAGTTCATTAATAGTGATTTTGATTAAAACAAATGAAGGTATAAAACTAAAAAGAGTTAAACAGAATATGGTTTTGATTAAAACACCTATTTAAAATATCCTAAAAATTCCAAAATTTAACATAATGATAATACATACTAATATTAAACAACAGCAAAAACAATCACTCAAAAATCTATTTTTAAACTAAAGTTATTCACAAACTAGTGATTCACAAAAATTTCAAAAGAATTCAAATTTAAACTATTTAAATTTGAAAACTACTGGCACTAACAGAAAGTTTGTAATTGTTTTGACCTAAAGCAAAAAAGATTCATTAAAAACTATAAATATTCTAACAGTTATTGCAAATATAAAAACAGTTATTCCAAATATAAAAACAGAAAAACAAAAAAAGAGAAAATAGACCTTTAGTACCGGTTGGTATAACCAAGCGGGACTAAAGGTGCCTTCCCGCGTGAATTTGGGCCGCCGAAAAGGCCTCTTTAGGCCCGGTTGGTATAACAAACCAGGACTAAAGGGAGGACCTTTAGTCCCGGTTGGTGATATATTACAACGTCTTCTTCCTCCCCCAAATCACTCCGTCTTCCTCCGCTTCGACGACGCCGCCAGGCTAACCCGCCCGCGCCCTCGATTGACGTCGTCGTCCGGCCGCTCTGCCCACGCGCCGCCGCCGCTCTCCTCCTCCACGCGCCGCCGCCGCTCCTCCACGCGCCGCCGCTGCTCCTCCCCACGCGCCTCCGCGCGCGCTGCCGTCGTCATCATCGTCCTCCTCCCGCGCCCAGCTCCGTCGGCGAACTCCCGCGTGGTGAGCTCCTGTTCCGCTCTGGCACCGTCCGGTCGACCCCCTCTCCTCCCCGCGTTCCCTCCGCGCGCGCGCTGCCGTCGCCGTGGAGCCGCCGTTGCCAGCCGTTGTCGCCGTGGAGCCGCCGGCCATTCCAATTTGTCTGTTAAATTGTCGCATGTGTAGTTGTAGTTGTTTTAGTTAGGTTGTTTTAGTTGTAGTTGTTTTAGTTGTTAGTTAGGTTGTTTTAGTTGTAGTTGTTTTAGGTTGTTAATTTAGTTGTCGATCACCGGAGGAGTCCCCGACGATCGCCGGTGAGGAGCCCCGGACGATCGCCGGAGGAGTCCCGGACGATCGCCGGAGGAGTCCCGGCCCGCATCCTCGTCGTCGATCGCCGGAGTCCCTGACGATCGCCGGTGAGGAGTCCCGGACGATCGCCGGAGGAGTCCCCGACGATCGCCGAAGAATGATATATGATGTTTAGATGTTTAGGGTTTAGATGTTAATATGTTCTAGTAAATGAGACTTTTTATTAGGCATTACCTATTTTATATGAGGCAGATATATGATGTTTAGATGTTTAAATGTTTAGTTACATTGCGTAGCCGTTGAGTCGACGATGCCAGGCCAATCGTCGACTCATTGGCAACAGCCTGCTTCAGAGGCGCCATGTCCGGGACTGGGCTCCGCCGGGCTGGCACTGGGAGGTGCTGCCTTCCGGGGCGCGCAGCTTGGTGAGGAATCAGGGTCCCGTCGTCGACCCAGAGGTTCTTTGGTGGCGGTCGCATGGAGCATTATCGGTGCAGAGGGAGCCGGGCCCCGCGGAGGTGGTACGTCGCCGAGTCAGGGAGGAGGACGAGCACGTCCGACGCTACATGGCCACGTTGGACGCCAGGTTCTCCAATACCTGGCAGGTTCTTCAGGGATCTCACCCGAGCTATGATCCTGTCATAGTTCCTTCTCTTTGGGTGTCCACCGCCTGCGCCGCGAGACGTCAACTATATCTGTATTACTGATAATATTCGATGATATATTAGTGATATTATTCGATGATGTATTAGTGATACTATTCGATGATGTATTAGTGATACTATTATTTGATGATGTATTAGTGATATTATATGATCGTATTGTTGCATTGCCTTGTATTGATTTGCATATCTTTGGTTCTGCTTATTGAATGCATTCTAATTGTTTTATATTTGTTCTGAATTAGTTAAGCTATGGACGGTAGAGGCAGAGACCGTGATCAAGAGAATGCCATGTACGACCTGATACGCTCCGGAAACGAAGAGAATGAAGTAGATGATGGCTCACAATACCTTAACCCATCCGGTTAGGGAATTGAGGAAGAACAACCAAGAGACGAAGGCGAACCAACTGACAATGACGATGGCGAAGAAATTTTTGTCCATTTAACAGAGTCCGGCGAGGTATTAATTTGCCCTCTGGTACGGTGATCATCAGATGTATTGATTGATTTCTATATATTAACGAATCTTTCTTCCTTTTAGCCCTCTGGATCGAGCAAATCTTCTACAAGGGTTAAACGTGGCCCGACAAAAAAGTTGAAACAAGGCGTAAAGTATAACATCGATCAAATCAGAGCAGATGGCGAACCGATTGCTCCTAAAGAGAATGCAAACAAATGTATACGTCAATGCGGAGTTATCGCTAGGGACCAAATCCCGATCACCGCTCAAGAATGGAATCAGCCAAAAGATCACGGAGTTCCTTTTGTCAGCCAAAGAGCAAAAGATCTGCTTTGGGAGGAGCTCATGAAACATTTCACCCTACCAGAGGGTCTCACAGATCTCCAACGGGAGAAAGTCAAGAAGTGTGCTCTTAAGAAGATGGCCACACAATTCCAGTCTTGGAAGAAAAGATTATGGACCAATGACTTGGAAGCAGAAAAAAAGACTCCAGAATTCAAAGGAGAATATGTGAAGTTGGCAGATGACTGGGACGAATTTGTGAAGTTCAAGGAATCAGAAGAATCTAAGAAACGGTCGAGAATAAACAAGAAAAATGCCGACAAAAAAACGTGTGATACGTCTCCAACGTATCTATAATTTTTGATTGTTTCATGCTATTATATTATCTGTTTTTGATGTTTTATATGCATTAATATGCTATTTTATATTATTTTTGGGACTAACCTATTAATCTAGAGCCTAGTGCCAGTTTTTGTTTTTTCCTTGTTTTTTAGTATTGCAGATAAGGAATATTAAACGGAGTCCAAACGGAATAAAATCTTCACGATGATTTTTCTTGGACCAGAAGAAACCTACCAGACTTGGAGATGAAGGCAGGAGACCTGCCGGGAGATCACAAGCCTGCAGGGCGCGCCCTAGGGGGGGCGCCCCCTGGCTTGTGGCCCCCCTGCAGGTCCTCTAACCCTATTCTTCGGCCTATAAATTCCCAAATATTCCCCCAATACCAAAAAGACCCACGAAAATACTTTTCCGCCGCCGGAAGCCTCTGTTTCCATGAGATCCCATCTTGGGGCCTTTTCCGGTAATCTGCCAGAGGGGGATTCGATCACGGAGGGCATCTACATCAACTCCATTGCCCCTCCGATGATGCGTGAGTAATTCACCACAGACCTTTGGGTCCATAGCTAGTAGCTAAATGGCTTCTTCTCTCTCTTTGTTCTTCAATACAATGTTCTTCATGATCTTCATGGAGATCTATCCGATGTAATACTCTTTTGCGGTGTGTTTGTCGAGATCCGATAAATTGTGGGTTTATGATCAGATTATCTATGAATATTATTTGAATCTTCTCTGAATTCTTATATGCATGATTTCATATCTTTGCAAGTCTGTTCGAGTTATTGGTTTGGTTTGGCCAACTAGATTGGTAAGTCTTGCAATGGGAGAAGTGCTTAGTTTTGGGTTCAATCTTGCGGTGTCCTCACCCAGTGACAAAGTAGGGGTAGCGAGGCACGTATTTGTATTGTTGCCATCGAGGATAAAAAGATGGGGTTTTCATCATATTGCTTGAGTTTATCCCTCTACATCATGTCATCTTACCTAATGCGTTACTCTGTTCTTCATGAACTTAATACTCTAGATGCAGGCGGGAGTCGGTCCATGTGTGGAGTAATAGTAGTAGATGCAGAATCGTTTCGGTCTACTTGACACGGACGTGATGCCTATATGCATAATCATTGCCTTGGATATCGTCATAACTATGCGCTTTTCTATCAATTGCTCGACAGTAATTTGTTCACCCACCGTATTATTTTCCTTCATCAGAGAAGCCTCTAGTGAAACCTATGGCCCCCGGGTCTATTTTCCATATTATATTTTCAGATCTACAAACCAAAAATTCTAAAAATACTTTGCTGCAATCTTTTTACTTTTGTTTTACTTTTTGTTTTAGCAATCTTCTATATCTATCTCTATCAGATCTCATCCTTGCAAATAACCGTGAAGGGATTGACAACCCCTTTATAGCGTTGGGTGCAAGAGTTTGATTGTTTTTGTAGGTGCGAAGATTGGGGACTTGCTTGTATCTCAACTGGATTGATACCTTGGTTATCAACAACTGAGGGAAATACTTATCTACTTTGCTGCATCACCCTTTCCTCTTCAAGGGAAAACCAACGCAAGCTCAAGAAGTAGCAAGAAGGATTTCTGGCGCCGTTGCCGGGGAGATCTACATCAAGCCTACCAAGTACCCATCACAAACTCATCTCTTGCATTTACATTATTTGCCATTTGCCTCTCGTTTTCCTCTCCACCACTTCTAAAACGATTTTCAGAAAAAACCAAAAAGATTTGCCTTTTTATTCACCCTTCTTCCGTTCGTCTTTTCGTTTGCTTTTAGTTTGCTTGTGTTCTAGATTGCTTGCTTTGTCACGATGACTCAAGAGAATACCAAGTTGTGTGACTTCTCCAATACTAATAATAATGATTTTATTAGTACTCCGATTGCTCCTGCCACTAGTGCGGAATCTTATGAAATTAATGCCGCTTTGCTTAATCCTGTTATGAAAGAACAATTTTCTGGCCTTCCTAGTGAAGATGTCGCATCCCATCTAAATACTTTCGTTGAGTTGTGTGATATGAAAAAGAAGAAAGATGTGGATAATGATATTGTTAAATTGAAGCTATTTCCATTCTCACTACGAGATCGTGCTAAAACTTGGTTTTCATCTTTGCCTAAAAATAGTATTGATTCATGGAATAAGTGTAAAGATGCTTTTATTTCCAAGTACTTTCCGCCCGCTAAGATCATCTCCCTTAGGAACGATATAATGAATTTTAAGCAACTTGATCATGAGCATGTTGCACAATCTTGGGAGAGGATGAAACTAATGATTAGAAATTGCCCCGCGCATGGTTTGAGTCTATGGATTAGTATACAATTTTTTTATGCGGGATTGAGTTTTGCTTCTAGAAATCTTTTAGATTCCGCCGCGAGCGGTACTTTTATGGAAATCACATTAGGAGAAGCTACTAAACTCCTAGATAATATTATGGCAAATTACTCTCAATGGCATACCGAAAGATCTCCTACTAGTAAAAAAGTGCATGCTATTGAAGAAATAAATACTTTGAGTGAAAAGATGGATGAATTAATGAAATTGTTTGCTAGTAAGAGTGCTCCTATTGATCCTAATGATATGCCTTTGTCTTCTTTGATTGGAAATAATAATGAATCTATGGATGTGAATTTTGTTGGTAGGAACAATTTTGGTAATAATGCGTATAGAGGTAATTTCAATCCTAGGCCGTTTCCTAGTAATTCCTCTAATAATTATGGTAATTCCTACAACAATTCTTATGGAAATTATAATAAGATGCCCTCTGATCTTGAGAATAATATTAAAGAATTTATTAGTTCGCAAAAGGGTTTCAATGCTATGATTGAAGAAAAATTGCTCAAGATTGATGATTTGGCTAGGAACGTTGATAGAATTTCGCTTGAGATTGATTCTTTGAAAATTAGATCTACTCCACCCAAGCATGATATTAATGAGTCTTTAAAAGCTATGAGAATTTCTATTGATGAGTGTAAGGAAAGAACCGCTAGAATGCGTGCTAAGCGTGAATGGCTTGAAAAAGTGTGTTCTCGTGATAATATTGATGAAGATCTTAAAGTGATCGATGTGACTCCTATTGGATCTTTGGTTTCTAATATAAATCTTGATAAAGATGGGACTGGAGATAAGTCAACTTTAGTTAAAAGGTGTCCCAATGATTCGGAGTTTATAGATCTTAATGCTAAGATTCATAAAAGTGGGATTGAAGAGGTCAAAACTTTAAATAGCAATGAACCCACTCTTTTGGATTTCAAGGACTTCAATTATGATATTTGTTCTTTGATTGATTGTATTTCCTTGTTGCAATCCATGTTGAATTCTCCGCATGCTTATAATCAAAATAAAGCTTTTACTAAACATATCGTGGATGATATGATGAAATCTTTTGAAGAAAAACTTGAGTTGGAAGTTTCTATACCTAGGAAGCTTTATGATGAGTGGGAACCTACTATTAAGATTAAAATTAAAGATTATGAGTGCCATGCTTTGTGTGATTTGGGTGCTAGCGTTTCCACGATTTCGAAAATTTATGTGATGTGCTAGGTTTCCATGAATTTGATGATTGCTCTTTAAA
Organism: Elymus sibiricus; assembly: GCA_039707655.1. Classification (NCBI taxonomy): domain Eukaryota; kingdom Viridiplantae; phylum Streptophyta; class Magnoliopsida; order Poales; family Poaceae; genus Elymus; species Elymus sibiricus. Next base: position 57,133,708 of record CM077665.1, read on the forward strand.
TTTGCATCTAGCGGATTCCACCATTAAGAAACCTACGGGAAGGATTAATGATGTTATTATTGTTGCAAATAGGAATTATGTGCCCGTAGATTTCATTGTTCTTGATATAGATTGCAATCCTACATGTCCTATTATTCTTGGTAGACCTTTCCTTAGAACGATCGGTGCAATTATTGATATGAAAGAAGGAAACATTAGATTCCAATTTCCATTAAGGAAAGGCATGGAACACTTTCCTAGAAAGAAAATAAAATTACCTTATGGATCAATTATGAGAGCTACTTATGAGTTGCATACTAAAGATGACAATACCTAGATCTATTGTGTTATGCTTAGCTAGGGGCGTTAAACAATAGCGCTTGTTGGGAGGCAACCCAATTTTATTTTTATGCTTTTGTTTTTGCTTCTGTTTTTGAGTGCTTTACACATTATTACCTCTGTAGTAATTGTGTTTTCTTGTTTTAATTAGTGTTTGAGCCAAGTAAGACCTTTGGGATGGTCTACGGTGATTGTGATTTGATTTCGCTGAAAAACAGAAACTTTTGCGCTCAGTCCAGGAATTTTATTAATTCACCAGAGCGTCGAATGAGTCTGAAAGTTTTACACAAGATTTATATACAAATTTCCCTGATTTTCCTAATTTTTCAGAATTTTTGGAGTTACAGAATTATTCGAAGTCTATAGATTTCTACAGACTGTTCTGTTTTAGACAGATTGTGTTTTCTTTGTGTTGTTTGCTTATTTTGATGTATCTATGGGTTGTATCGGGGGGTATGAACCATGGAGAAGTTGGAATACAGTAGATAATACACCAATATAAATAAATAATGAGTTCACAACAGTACCTAAAGTGGTGATTTATTTTTCTTATACTAACGGATCTCACGAGTTTTCTGTTGAGTTTTGTGTTGTGAAGTTTTCAAGTTTTGGGTAAAGATTTGATGGACTATGGAATAAGGAGTGGCATGAGCCAAAGCTTGGGGATGCCCAAGTCACCCCAAGACAAATTCAATGATAACAAAGAGCCTAAGCTTGGGGATGCCCCCGAAGGCATCCCCTCTTTCGTCTTCAATCCATCGGTAAATTTACTTGAGGCTATATTTTTATTCACCACATGATATGTGTTTTGCTTGGAGCGTCTTGTATGATATGAGTCTTTGATTTTTAGTTTGCCACAATCATCCTTGTTGTACACATCTTTTGAGGGGGACACACATTAATCGTGAATTTATTAGAATACTCTATGTGCTTCACCTATATCTTTTGAGCTAGGCAATGTTGCTCTAGTGCTTCACTTATATCTTTTTAGAGCACGGTGGTGTTTTATTTTATAGAAATAATTGAACTCTCGTACCTCACTTATATTATTTTGAGAGTCTTCAAACAGCATGGTAATTGGTTTAGGTTATGAATTTAGTCCTAATATAATGGGCATCCAAGAGGGATATAATAAAAACATTCATATAAAGTGCATTGAATACTATGAGAAGTTTGATTCCTTGCATATAGTTTTGAGATATAAAGATGGTGATATGAGAGTCATACTAGTGAGTAATTGTGGATTGGTAGAAATACTTGTGTTAAAGTTTGTGATTCCCGTAGCATGCACGTATGGTGAACCGTTATGTAACGAAGTCGGAGCATGATTTGTTTAATGATTGTCATCCTTTGTGTGAGGGTCGGGAGCGCGCGATGGTTAACTCCTACCAACCTCTCCCTTAGGAGCATGCGTCTAATACTTTGCTTCGATAACTAATAGACTTTTTCAATAAGTATATGAGTTCTTTATGACTAATGTTGAGTCCATGGATTATACACACTCTCACCCTTCCACCTTTGCTAGCCTCTCTAGTATCGCGCAACTTTCGCCGGTGCATTAAACCCACCATATACCCTTCCTCAAAACAGCCACCATACCTACCTATTATGGCATTTCCATAGCCATTCCGAGATATACTGCCATGCAACTCCCATCGTTCCGTTTTTCATGACACGCACCATCATTTTCATATTGTATTCATATAGAGTCATATTTTGTTCTAGGTATCGAGTTGTAATTCTTGAGTTGTAAGTAAATAAAAGTGTGATGATCTTCATTATTAGAGCATTGTCCTGTGAGAGAAAAGGATGATGGAAGCTATGATTCCCTCACAAGTTGGGATGAGTCTCCGGACTTTACAAATAATAAAAGAGGCCAATGAAGCCCAAATAAAAAAAAGAGGCCAAAGATGCCCACCAAAAAAAATGAGAGAAAGAGAGAAGGGACAATGCTACTATCTTTTTCCACACTTGTGCTTCAAAGTAGCACCATGATCTTCATGATAGAGAGTCTCCTATTTTGTCACTTTCATATAACTAGTGGAATTTTTCATCATTATGCACAACCACTTAGTTTCTTTTTGAGCTTTCATACACTTATAGCTCTAGTGCATCCGTTGCATGGCAATCCCTACTCACTCACATTGATATCTATTGATGGGCATCTCCATAGCCCGTTGATATGCCTAGTTGATGTGAGACTATCTTCTCCTTTTTCCTCACAACCTCCACCATATTCTATTCCACCTATAGTGCTATATCCATGGCTCACGCTAATGTATTGCGTAAGAGTTGAAAAGGTTTGAGAACATAAAAGGTGTGAAACAATTGCTTGACTTGTCATCGGGGTTGTGCATGATTTAAATACTTTGTGTGGGGAAGAAGGAGCATAGCCAGACCATGTGATTTTGTAGGGATAGCTTTCTGAGGCCGTGTTATTTCGAAAGGACACAATTGCCTTGTTAGTATGCTTGAAGTATTATTGTTTTTATGTCAATATTAAACTCTTGTTTTGAATCTTGCGGATCTGAATATTCAGGCCACAATAAAGAATATTACATGGATAAATATGTTAGGTAGCATTCCACATCAAAAATTCTGTTTTTATCATTTACCTACTCGAGGACGAGCAGGAATTAAGCTTGGGGATGCTTGATACGTCTCCAACGTATCTATAATTTTTGATTGTTCCATGCTATTATATTATCTGTTTTGGATGTTTTATATGCATTAATATGCTATTTTATATTATTTTTGGGACTAACCTATTAATCTAGAGCCTAGTGCCAGTTTCTGTTTTTTCCTTGTTTTTGAGTATTGCAGATAAGGAATATTAAACGGAGTCCAAACGGAATAAAATCTTCGCGATGATTTTTCTTGGACCAGAAGAAACCTACCAGACTTGGAGATGAAGGCAGGAGACCTGCCGGGAGATCACAAGCCTGCAGGGCGCGCCCTAGGGGGGGCGCGCCCCCTTGGCTTGTGGCCCCCCTGCAGGTCCTCTAACCCTATTCTTCGGCCTATAAATTCCCAGATATTCCCCCAATACCAAAAAGAGCCACGAAAATACTTTTCCGCCACCGGAAGCCTCTGTTCCCGTGAGATCCCATCTTGGGGCCTTTTCCGGTAATCTGCCGGAGGGGGATTCGATCACGGAGGGCATCTACATCAACTCCATTGCCCCTCCGATGATGCGTGAGTAGTTCACCACATACCTTCGGGTCCATAGCTAGTAGCTAGATGGCTTCTTCTCTCTCTTTGTTCTTCAATACCATGTTCTTCATGATCTTCATGGAGATCTATCCGATGTAATACTCTTTTGCGGTGTGTTTGTCGAGATCCGATGAATTGTGGGTTTATGATCAGATTATCTATGAATATTATTTGAATCTTCTCTGAATTCTTGTATGCATGATTTCATATCTTTGCAAGTCTCTTCGAGTTATTGGTTTGGTTTGGCCAACTAGATTGGTAATTCTTGCAATGGGAGAAGTGCTTAGTTTTGGGTTCAATCTTGCGGTGTCCTCACCCAGTGACAAAGTAGGGGTAGCGAGGCACGTATTTGTATTGTTGCCATCGAGGATAAAAAGATGGGGTTTTCATCATATTGCTTGAGTTTATCCCTCTACATCATGTCATCTTACCTAATGCGTTACTCTGTTCTTCATGAACTTAATACTCTAGATGCAGGCGGGAGTCGGTCCATGTGTGGAGTAATAGTAGTAGATGCAGAATCGTTTCGGTCTACTTGACACGGACGTGATGCCTATATGCATAATCATTGCCTTGGATATCGTCATAACTATGCGCTTTTCTATCAATTGCTCGACAGTAATTTGTTCACCCACTGTATTATTTTCCTTCATGAGAGAAGCCTCTAGTGAAACCTATGGCCCCCGGGTCTATTTTCCATATTATATTTTTAGATCTATAAACCAAAAATACTAAAAATACTTTGCTGCAATCTTTTTACTTTTGTTTTACTTTTCGTTTTAGCAATCTTCTATATCTATCTCTATCAGATCTCATCCTTGCAAATAACCGTGAAGGGATTGACAACCCCTTTATAGCGTTGGGTGCAAGAGTTTGATTGTTTGTGTAGGTGCGAAGATTGGGGACTTGCTTGTATCTCCTACTGGATTGATACCTTGGTTATCAACAACTGAGGGAAATACTTATCTACTTTGCTGCATCACCCTTTCCTCTTCAAGGGAAAACCAACGCAAGCTCAAGAAGTAGCAACGTGGCACCATCGTCTGGGGCCAGGCGGCTACAAGTCTGGGTTGCCTAAGTGGGATGAATCTGAGAGAAACATGAAGGCTGCAGGGGTCACTCCAGTAACAGAGACTTGGCCCGAGAGGTGCAGGACTTGGTTTTATGCACATGGGGGAAAGTTGGACCCAAAGACAGGGCAGGTTCTTGAACAGGCAAGTCTTAAAGATGCCACGGTCGAGATAATTAAAGCAATAGAAGAAGCTCGAGCGGGTGTGTACCAGCCGGAGAGAGAGAACGACGAGCTTTTGCGCGCCCTCAAGAATCCTGAACACCCGGGACGAACACGAGGCAAAGGCATGGTTCCGTGGTTTCTGGGGTTTGTGGATTGGAACGACAGCTACAGAAGTCGTGACAGAAAGAAGAAGCATGAAGTAGATTGGATCCAAGACTTGGAACGCAAATACATGCTGCAACAGGAGCAAATCAACAAACTTAGCCAGCAAAGCGTGTCGCAGCAGCAGCAGCAACCAGATCCAGCATTGGACGGTACCATCCCATCATCTATGCCGAAAAGCAGCGTGGGTTCCATGGGGGTCCCGGCCGATGATGCACTTCGCTATCCCGTGGATGATATCCTAGAGTCGACACCTTGTGAGCTACACATGAAACTCAAGAACATATCCATGAAGGTGGCGCACGGCTTTGCTTTACCGAATGCACCTGAAGCACTCCTCCACGGCAATCCGATTCCACCTGGCTATGCTCGATCACACTAGAGCTTGATCACACTGGAGGTCAAGGGGAGCTGACACTAGGAGAAGTCATACGTGGTATCATTGTGTGGAAAAAGGAATGCATCGTGTTTGCAAACTCGGTGCCAAGGCCACCGACTCCTCCTCCAAGTCCGTCGCGTCAGCAGACTCCAACCCTCCCCGAGACGGAGCGCAGGGTGAGTCCGCCATATCCACCTCCGCCGCGCCAGCCGAATCCATCCCACCCCGAGACGGAGCGCATGGCGAGTCCGCGATATCAACCTCCGCCACGTCAGCCGTCTCCAAAGCGGAAGAGAGCACCAAAGAATAAACCCGAGCCTCCTGCGAAAAAGAAGTTAGCTTACGATATGACTGACGAGAAACTTGATGTACAAGTGGCTAGCGAATTGCAGGCCCATTTTGGACCGAAACCGCCCCCGCCGCCAAAGGAGAAAGTACTCGACGAGGTCGTAGAACACTTTATTGATGCAGCTAAACCGGCGGAGAAAAGGCCGGTATCAGACTATGAACGTTGTATTACCAAGTCGTATCAATCCCAGAAAAGACAGAAGTCGAGCGGCAGCAGTAAATGCGGGAAAACTGTTCCCCAGCTCAGAGAACAGACAATCCAATCGATCAGCCCGCTCAAGGTGAGTGCCAATAATGTGGTAATAACCGACGCTGATAGAGAGAATGCTAGATTGCTCGGTATCACCGTTGAACAACTCCTAGAGATCGAGGAATTTCCACTGTTGGACCCGAAGGAAATAGCATGGCAATATGTCCCCGGGAAACCTCTGGTCACTCCTGACGACGAGAAGCTTCTAACAACGCAAATGCAAAACTTGCATGACTGGTACATGAGAGAAGTAAAGGTCGGGCGATCTAGCCTCATGGTGAAAGTCGAGAAAGAGCATTACATCCATGAAAATGCTTTGTGGATTGAAAATGCAGAATTTTTTCAGTTATTCAATCAAAAAGCACTCGACAAGTCTATCGTCAGTTGCTATTGTCTGTAAGTGATTTCTTTCTGTAATCTAAGTCTCTAGCTCAGCTCGTTCATTGCCCGTTATTATACTCACTATATTCTTTTGTGTGGTATTATGCAGAATGAAGATTTTTGAATTGAAAAGAGCTGGAGTCTATGGCATTGGGTTCGTTGACCCAAATACGGTTAATGAAGAAGTGTTGAGAAGGGACCCTAAAGACACAGAGAAAATGCTTCTAAGGTTTTTGAAGGCCCTAAAGTACAACCCAGAAATACTTTTACCTTGGAACTTCCAGTGAGTGTTGCTGTCTTGTACTACAAATTCTATTTTTTCTTATATATATACTCGATGTTAAGTGTAGTTGATGAGTTATGCATGCCCGCTTATACAAATCGTGTGCGCAGCTACCACTGGATCCTTCTAATCATTAGAGTTGACGATGGAATTGTTGAAGTACTGGACTCGCTAAGTAAAGACCCTGAAGATTACATAAGCTTGTATTCGTTGCTCGGAAGGTAATTTCAATCATTGACGCACTATGTCGGCTTCTTTATTAGTTCATTTCCTGATATCAAGTAATTAATAACTCCTTTATTCATTTTGTTTGCCGGGCAGGGTTTGGAAACGTTTCATCAAAGAGGTCACCGGTGAATGGAAACCAGAGTTGAGATGGCGAAAGCCCAGGGTAATTAAGTAGTACTAGCTACGTCCGCGCATCTCTTTAATTCTAGTTTCAATACCATTGGCATTCTTCATTATTATCTGATTGAATTCTATTCTCGTAAAGTGCATGAGACAGGCACAGGGGACTGAACTATGTGCATATTACGTTTGCGAGAACATTCGCATTATGACCGAAAGCAGCAAGAGTGCAAGAGATCTTTGGGTACGTAAACACCATTCATATTTTTTTATCATGATCTAATACATATACACACAACTAACATGCATATTCATATTGATCTCCTTCTTTATATATAGATGGCGCAGATGCGGGATCAGCTCCTACCTCATGACCGCATACGAGCAATTCAAGAGGAAATTGCGGGATTTTTGCTTCAGCAGGTCACATCTCCCGACGGAGAATACCATTACCCGATCCCCAAATGATCTGCAAATTGTACGAGAAATTGTATATATCAAATTGTATATATATATATATATATATATATATATATATATATATATATATATATATATATATATATATATATATATATATATATGTGTGTGTGTGTGTGTGTGTGTGTGTGTGTGTGTGTGTATGCATGTGGTCGTACGAGAAATTCTATGATATATGATTGCTTGTACGAGAAATTTTATGATATATGATCGGTTCTATGAGAAATTCTATTATATATGCATAACGTGTACAGTATGTAGTAGCGTAAAATATGTTTGAAATGAAAAAGAATTAAATGGAAAACACAAAATGAAAAGGAAAAATAAACATTAAACCTCTAAACACCTAAACCACTAAACCCCTAAATCTTTAGTCCCGGTTGGTACACCAACCGGGACCAAAGGTCCCAATGCCCTGGCGCGCGCTGTCGACCACGTGGCCACGGTTTAGTCCCGGTTCGTAGCCAACCGGGACTAAAGGCCTAGACCCTTTAGTCTCTATACTTTAGTCCCAGTTGGGGAACCGGGACTAATGGCCCTTTCCAACCGGGACTAATGGCCAGTGCGTTTCCTCTAGCCTGTAGCGATGCAGACCCGTGTGTTTTTGCGATCTTTCCTTTTGCCATATATCTGAGTACTCCCCACGATCTCGATCCCGTTTATAGGGAACCTACGATCCTGGTTCCCATCGATGGATCAGCAACCTTACGGGGCGCGCCAGGGGGAACAGCCCAGCGCCATGAGAGGCCCGTCATCTAGGAACAATTTTTTTTTTCAGAAAAACATACTAGGCTTATATAAAAATTTGGGGCCCCAAAAATTTATGGGCCCTATGCGGGGCCGCACAGTTTGTACAACTGTAGGCCCGGCCCTGAGTGGAACATGGCTTGCTCTTTCACACTGGTGTGGATGCTATCTTCTAACAGCCCCCTACACCTGAAGGTTTGCACAAGCATGGCAAATGATGCTCTTTTATTTCGATGTATCCACAGAGCCTCTGTGTACTTGCAGTTGTACATGTAGTTCAGATTCGCCATCCTTATGAATTGAGGTCTATTGAGGTGTACCAAATACGCCCCAGTGAATGATGACATGCCAAATTTGTGAGGTGGAAGGTTGCATGTTAAGATAATTGCTTGTAGTGAGATGGACTTTTTAAGAATAGAGGATTACTGGGTGGGGCCTAGCTTGCAGTCTATCAACTGGGCAAACAGTAAGAGTGGGTAAATGACGACACCGACAAACTCGAGGACCGACTTTCAAGTCCACTCTAACATATCAATCGGACAAAGACTGCAATAAGACTGTACACGCCACCAGCGACGACTTCCAAGTCCACTCTCATAATAACTACCTGAACACAAATCCAACGAGGACACAAAAAATAAGAAAGACTTACAAATTCACCTGATCCAGAGAGGGTCTAACTTCAGTAGGAATGAAATGAAATTACAAATTCATCACTGACCTTGCAATGCACAGCAGCACAATGAAATACTCCCTCTGTAAAGTAATATAATACTGTACATTTTAGTTAGTACTCCGTTAAGCTAGATGGCAACTGAACAAGACAGAATCTTTGGGCCAGTGTTTCTCGTACGGGTCTGTGACTTACAGGAACATTGGGCCCAAGATGTTGATAGTCTTGAATCATCTAATTCTTGAAAGGAAAATGATCCTGTAAACCACCAAACGGTGCAGTGTGTACAAGGTCATGGTCAAAGAAATGTCACACCTGCACTATAGGATACCTATCAACAGGAAGGTAGCATCAGTCAAATAAGGAGGCGGTACAGGACAAATAGCTGTGAACTATGAAAGCAGGTCGTCGGGGATAGCGACTTGTCTCCGAGAACAATATACTCCCTGTGCGAACGGTAAAATCGTTTAAAATGTTCTTTTTTCTCATTGTACATGTTCGTGTGCACATGAGAATGATCGACAAATAGAGAGCTAAGACCTGTTAGGAAATATGTAACTTGTATTTCCAGGAGGCCATAGGCCAGGATATATACATGTACAGGTGTGGAATATATGCAGAAAACCCCTTATGCAATAGGGTAAATAAGAAAGATTACATGGCTATATATATAATACTCTAACACCCCCCCTCAAACTCATGGTGGATTAACAACACTCAGTTTGGAGAGATAGAAGCCATGTTGCGCTCTAGTCTAGGCCTTCGTCAGAAAATCCGCCAACTGTAACTCGGAAGGCACATACTGAAGAGCAATAACATGATCCTGCACACCAGCGCGCACATAGAAAGCATCAACACCAATATGCTTAGTGAGCTCATGCTTCACAGGATCGCGCGCAATGCTAATAGCACATGTACTGTCAGATAATAGCAGAGTAGGTGTAGTAACAGAAATACCAAAATCCTGAAGTAACCACCGTAACCAAGTCACCTCTGCCGTCAAAAGAGTCATAGCTCGTAACTTAGCCTCTGCACTCGAACGGGAAACTGCAGTCTGTTTCTTCGTCTTCCAGGCAATGAGAAAACCACAAGGAAAACACAGTAAGCAGAAAGTGAACGGCGATCAGAGGGATCACTAGCCCACGTAGCATCCTAATAGGCCTGAAGTTGTAAAGAACTGGAGCGAGGAAAGAATAGACGGTGAGAGATCGTGCCCCGAAGATATCGGAGAACACGAAGGAGGTGACTATAGTGAACCGAAGTGAGAGCAGAGACAAACTGACTCAGAATATGAACCGAATAAGAGATATCCGGACGAGTGACGGCTAGATAGACAAGACTCACAACAAGATGACGATAACGCATCGGATCAGGCAAGGGGTCACCATCAGTATCACGGAGGTGAACATTGAGCTCCATGGGAGCCTCAACAATGCGCTCATCGATAAGAGCAGCACGAGCAAGAAGATCATGTATATACTTTTCCTGGGAGTCTCAACAAGGTTGAAGAGACTTCAATCCCAAGAAAGTAGCGAAGAGGTCCAAGATCGGACATAAGAAACTGCTCACTAAGACGGGCCTTCACAAAGGCAATATACTCGGGGTCGTCACCAGTGATGATCATGTCATCAACATAGAGAAGAAGAAGAATCTGGCCATGAGGAGAAAGGTGGACAAACAATGCTGGATCATGAGCACTCACTGGAAAACCAGCGGCAGTCACCACAGAGGCAAAACGCTCAAACCAGGCGCGGGGGCTTGCTTAAGGCCATAGAGAGAGCGACGAAGACGACATACCATGCCGTCAGGAACAGAATACCCAGGTGGTGGCTGCATGTATACCTCCTCACGCAGCTCACCGTTAAGAAAGGCATTCTTAACATCAAGCTGAGATACAGACCAGTGGCGTGCAGAGGCCACGGCAAGAAGTGTACAAATAGTGGTCATATGGGCCACAGGAGCAAAAGTCTCGTCGTAATCACGACCATGCTCCTGCTGAAAGCCACGAGCCACAAGACGAGCTTTGTAACGCTCAAGAGAACCGTCGGAGCGAGTCTTAACCTTGTAGACCCACTTGCAAGTCATGGGACGGACACCTGGAGGAAGAGAAACAAGGTCCCATGTACTAGTGCGTTCAAGAGCAGCAATCTCCTCTGCCATCGCAAACTGCCATTTAGGATGAACAACAGCCTCACGATAAGAAGTCGGCTCAAGAACAGCAGCACCAGCAGTTGAAAAACTAAGGCGATCAACAGGCGGAAGCGGACGAGGACGCAAGCCATAGGTAGGCTGAGACGAGGAGGACGGCACATCAGTAGACGCATCCACATTACGTGAACGACGAGTGTAATACTGAGGAAAAGATGGAAGAATACGAGGAGGAATAGCCGAGGGAGAATCAGAAGGTGGAGACGAAGAAATCACCGGGGATGAAGGTGCAGAATCCGGTGACATGCGAGGTGAGGAAACCGTGGGAGATGATGGCGGCAAATCGGCAAGAGGTGGAGAAGTAGAGTGAGCAGGACGGAGAGACAAGGGCTCAACTGTAGTGATAGGTGTGTCGGGAAAAGTGAGGAAAGAGATATCCTCCACTAAAAAGGTCGAGGAAGATGGACGCGGGCAGAAGGGACGAGACTCATCAAAAGTCACATCCCGAGAAATACGCATCCGGCGACCGATAGGATCCCAACAACGATAGCCCTTATGCTCATCACTATAGCCTAAGAAAACACACTCAACAGACTGAGCGGTCAGTTTGGTGCGTTCGCGAGGGGCAAGAAGAACATAGCAAACACAACCAAACAAGCGAAGCATCGAATAATCAGGAGAACGATCAAAGAGACGCTCGAAAGGAACACCGCCCTAGAGAGCAGCGGACGGTTGAAGGTTGATGAGATAGGTGGAGGTGAAGATAGCCTCGGCCCAAAAATGAGGTGGAAGAGAGGCAGCGATCATCAACGCACGAGCCGTCTCAAGAAGGTGGCGATGCTTTCGCTCAGCCACGCCATTCTGAGCATGAGCACCAGGATAAGAGAACTGAGGAAGAGTCCCTTGCTCAGCAAGAACACCACGCAACATCTTGGAAATATACTCGCCAGCGGAGTCAGCACGGAGCACACGAATAGGCGAAGAGAACTGAGTGTGAACCATGGCAGCAAAACGCTTATAGATGGAAAGAACCTCACTGCAAGAAGTCATAAAATAAAGCCAAGTGAAACGAGAGAAATCATCTATGAAAATAATATAGTATCGATGGCCCCCTTTCGAAGCGAAGGGAGCCGGACCCCATACATCAGAATGGACTAAATCAAAAGGACGCTGAGACACCGACTCACTAGAAGGATAAGGTAACTGAATCTGTTTTCCTAGTCTACAACCCTGACACTCTAAAGAGACATCTCCTGAGACAGACCCCAGAAGACCTCGACGAACTAATGACGACAAACGAGACCCACAAAGATGACCAAGTCGATGATGCCACTGCTGGAAGGAGCCGGTAGCTAAAGCGACAGAAGCAGATGGACGGGCGATAGTGGTGGCAGCGGAAGGAACATGAAGCCAGTCTAGCTCCCAAAGACCCTGAGAGTCACGGCGGCGAGGGCCAGCCCCAACCAAAGTGTGCGTTCGACGATCCTGAACAGAACAAGAGTCAACGTCAAGAATGACGCGACAATCAGAATTAGTAAGTTGACCAGCAGAAAAAAGATTCATGGTAAGTCGAGGAACATGAGCTACATTAGGAACAGAGTAAGAAGGTGTGGTAAGATTGCCTCAACTAGCAACAGAAAGAGGAGTACCATCAGCAGTGAGTACATGAACAGGAAAATCAAGCGATTTAAGAGAGGACAAATTTGAAGAATGAGAAGACATATGAAAAGAAGCTCCAGAGTCCAGAACCCACGAGGATGTACCTGACTGTGTAGAGGGTGGTTGCTCAGTGCGGGAAGCATCAATCACAGAACCTGCAGTACCCGTCGAAGGAGAACCTGAAGCGGCAAGCAGACGCTTAAGTCGCAGAATATCCTGCTCAGTCAAAGCGGTGGCTGAAGATGTCGAAGTAGAAGAAGTCCCGGAAGCTGATGATCGCGCCTTACGCAGGTGTTTCTTCTTCTGGAAGCACTGAGACTCAACATGACCATCCATATTGCAGTAGCCGCAGTGAGGACGAGACCGACCCTGATTGCCCGGAGGAGTAGGCAAGAGCGGAGAAGCACTAGAGCGGGATGGAGTCGATGCAGGAGGCGACATAACAGGAACTCGAGCAGCGAGCACAGAGGGAACCTCAAGTAGACCAGCACCACGTAGGCGAGTCTCCTCAGCACGAATCTCAGAAAGCGCCTCCATGAGGGAGATACGACCACGAGCAAACAACTGAGCACGTCGGGGCTCAAACTCCTTACAGAGCCGAGATAAGAACTCGTAGACACGATGAAACTCCAAATCAGCCCGCACAGCCTGGCAACACTGACAAGTACGGCAACCAGCAGTGCGGAGAGAATCAAGCTGACGCCAGATAGCAGAACTCTGTGCATAGAAATCGTCAACACTGGAGTCACCCTGCTGAAGAGCATGTTCCTGCCGGACCACAGACAGATATAAGGCATCACTAGAGGGCTGATAACGCTGACGAAGACGGATCCACATCTCAGATACGGTAGGGAGCCCCAAGAACTCAGACGCAAACTGAGGCAGAACACTAGCAGTGAGAACAACTGCGGCACGGGCATCCTCATCAAGCCACTGAGTGTAAGCAGAAAGAGCCTCATGATAAGTCTGAAGAGCATCCTCATAAGTCGAAACCTGCGCATCATAAGCACGGACGGCAGCGTCACCTGCAAGCTTAGCGACATCCTTCGCAGCTTGATCAGCATCAGCAGCAAGAACCGGTGGCGTCGGTGGAGTAGGGACCACAGGTGGAACCGGACACGACGGACAACGGACCTCGCCAGAAAGAACACCCCACAGACGTATGCCACGCATATGAATGCGCATGAAGCCAACGAACTCGGTGTAGTTAGTGCCATCAAAAATCACCGGACAACGAGGAACGGCAACATAGCCCGATGCTGCTGACATTTTTTTTTACTTTTTTTGTTTTGCAATCAACAGCAATAGGACAGAGAAGACGCAACCGCAATCAGCCCTCCCAGCGGCGCGACACGAACCAGCAGCAGGGCTAGGAGCAGGCTAGGAGCGGAGAGCTAGCGAGATCTGTGAGCTGGAGAGGGGCAGGTTCGATCCAACCCACGGCTGGCAAGGAGCAGGAGCGGAGGTCCGACAAGATCCGGCAGGGGCGTCGATCCTGGCGAGGGGCGAGACGGCGACGGAATCTGGCGAGACGGCAGCGGGGGCGACGGGATCCGGTGCAGGATGGTAACTGGGAGCAGTAGAACGACGGACCTGGGCGACGGGAACCAGCCACTAGCCAGCGATTGATCGATCTATGACAAGATCGAGCGACCCAGGCAGCAGTTATAGCGGGAGGCAGCAGCGGGATCCAGCCAGCCAGCGACCCGGCGGCGTGTTCCAGCGAGACTCAGGCAGCACGTGGGAGCGGGACTCAGCAACGGGATCGAGCAGGACTCGGGAGCGGGCCGGACTGCCTTCAGCGGGGAACACAAGCAGCCACGAGAACAAACCGTCGGCAGGAACAGTCTTCGGCGGGGAAGGAAGAAACAGCGCGGCGGCGGCTGTGCAAGAGATCGGATCGGGAGGAGCACGAGTTGCGCGTGCGAAAAAAGAACCTAGGCTCTAATACCATGTTAGGAAATATGCAACTTGTATTTCCAGGATATACATGTACAGGTGTGGAATATATGCACGAAACTCCTTATACAATAGGGTAAATAAGAAAGGTTACATGGCTATATATATAATACTCTAACAAGACCATGCATGTTTGTGGCAAAAGTATATCTTCTGGTCTTTGTTAATGAAGTGATTTTTGCACACGACAACAGAAAAGAGCAAATACTTTAGCCACAAACAAATTGGGATATGCTCGAGATGGAGCACGCACTCATGCAAGCTTTCTACTTCCTCCGTTCCTAAATATAAGTCTTTTTAGAGGTTTCACTAGTGGACTACATACGGATGTATGTAGACATATTTTAGAGTGTAGATTTATTCATTTTGTTTCGTATGTAGTCTCTAGTGAAATTTTTAAAAGATTTATATTTAGGAACGAAGGGAGTAGGTCATGTTTCACGGTAATAACATGTTTAATCTTTCAAACCTAAGCACTTCCTAGTCCTATGATTTATCTCTTTAGTATCTTTTGGGTTTCTAGAAATAAGTTGACATGAGATGACATATGAAATAGATACCCAGAATGTTTTCCTTTACAAGAATACGAAACAAGTATGTATGTATGTATATATGTGTGTGTGTGTGTAGTGAACTTGGACAAATGAATACCGAATAGCGCTAGCTAGCAAATCTACGCGAGAGGATCGCAATCAATCCATCACTCAATAATGCATATGGTCAAGCTGTGTTGCAAGTGGCAGAGGCAGAGCAATCATCTATTGTATGGTCAGGGTCAGGGTCCATCGACAAGTGGCATTCTAGCTCACAGTGATTTACTTATTCGTTTGTTGCCTCCTATTCAACGCCCATACATACTTGTGAATTGGCCAACGCCCACTATAAATACCAGCAGGTTTCAGTTAAACTAAACGATCACACACACAAATTGCTTAGCATCTAGCAGCACACACAAGATGGGTGAAGTAGGAGCTGCAAACAAGTTGCTACCACTTCTTGCTGCAACGCTCGTCTGCTTGGTGAACTTCTGTCCCCGTGTCTGCTCCTTAGCCACACCCGCACTCCACAATGCTTCCGAAACCGATAGGCATGCCCTGCTTTGTCTAAGGTCACACCTCTCTGATCCCGCTGGAGCATTAGACTCATGGAGAAACGAGTCATTCGCATTCTGCGATTGGCGAGGGGTGACATGCAGTACCGTGCACGCAGCTCGTGTTGTTTCCCTTGACCTTGAATCTTTGAACATCACCGGCCAAATATTTCCGTGCATTGCTGACCTTCTTTTTCTCCAAGAAATCCGCATGGCAGGTAACCAAATCAGTGGCCACATACCTCCCCAGATAAGCCGCCTAACCCAACTCAGGTACCTCAACCTTAGCATGAATTCCATTACAGGGATGATTCCGAACACTATATCGTCATGCTCCCTCCTTGAGGTCATCGACCTTAAAATGAATTCCATCACAGGGGTGATTCCGACTACCATATCGTCGTGTCCACACCTCAAGGTCATCGACCTTAGCATGAATTCCATCACAGGGGTGATTCCCAATACCATATCCTCATGTTCGCGCCTCGAGGTCATCCACCTGTGGAACAACTCGATCGAAGGTGCGATCCCTCCAGCTCTTGCACAATGCTCGTCTCTTCGCGAAATTGTTCTTAGCAATAACAACCTTAATGGCAGTATCCCTCACGGAATTGGTTTTCTTCCCAACCTTACATACCTGTTTCTCCCGAGCAACAAACTGAAGGGTTCAATCCCTGAATCTTTGGGAGGTAGCCCATTGCTCAATGTTGTCCTGTCGAATAATAGCCTAACTGGTAGAATTCCACCTCTGCTAGCAAATTGCTCTTCACTTAACTACCTTGACCTCATGAGAAATAGCTTTGATGGAGAGATTCCTCTAGGACTCTTTAGTAACCCATCCCTTGTTACCTTAGATCTCTCATATAATCAATTCACCGGACCAATACCATCTTCCTCACTGATAGCCTCCCAGCTACAGTATGTCAGCCTGACAGGAAACATCCTCTCAGGAAAAATTCCTGACACACTAGGAAACATTTCTAACCTATATTCTTTGACGCTTGCTCAGAATAAGCTGCAAGGAAGCATTCCGGAGACTTTAGCTAAGATTCCGAGTTTGCAAGCACTTGATTTGTCATACAACAACTTGTCTGGTGCAGTCCCACCAGCTCTTTTCACAGTCTCATCTCTCACTTACCTTGGCCTTGGTAACAACCAACTTTCTGGGAGAATTCCAAGAGATATTGCATACACACTTCCCAACATCGAAACACTGGTCATGGAAGGAAACCATTTCGATGGTCCACTCCCTCCATCACTAGTTAATTTATCCAGACTCCAAACGCTTGAGCTCCGTGATAATGCATTCACGGGGTTGGTTCCTTCTTTCTGGTCTTTGCCCAACTTGATCGAATTAGACCTCGGTGCGAACCAGTTGGAGGCTGTAGACTGGAGTACTTTGCCCTCCGTACCAGGCTCTGCCCAATTGCAGGCAATTTATCTGGATTACAACAAGCTTCACGGAATATTACCTAGTTCCATTGGAAATCTTCCGAGAAGCTTACAGACATTGTATCTATCAGAAAATAGATTTACTGGGACCATACCTTCCGAGATAGCAAAACTCACAAACCTCACAGTTCTTCAACTTGATGGGAACCTACTCTCTGGGGGGATTCCCGACACGCTCGGAAACCTCGAGAAGTTGTTTCTTCTAGGTTTGTCACGCAACAAACTTTCTGGAAAAATCCCACAGTCAGTTGGCAACTTTAAAAATCTTGGTGAGCTTAATCTGGAGGAAAACAACTTGACTGGATCCATACCTTCAAGCTTAGCAGACTGCCAAAATTTGGTACTGCTAAACCTCTCATGCAATGATTTCCATGGGAGTATTCCACCTGGCCTCCTGTCTATTTCCACTCTTTCTAAAAGCCTAGATTTGTCTTATAATAAACTCAATGGATCCATACCATCTGAGATTGGCGGCTTGATTAATCTTGACTCGCTCAATATTTCAAACAACCAATTATCTGGGGAGATTCCACATGCAGTTGGTGAGTGCCTTCATTTGGAATCGCTTCGACTAGAGGTGAACTTTCTTCATGGGAGCATCCCAGAATCCCTCATGAGCTTAAGAGGCATTACTGAGATGGACCTTTCTCGGAACAACTTGTCCGGCGAAATCCCAGACTTCTTTGAGACCTTTGATTCTTTGCAGTTTCTCAATTTGTCCTTTAACAGCCTTGAGGGAATAGTTCCAACAGGTGGCGCATTTAGCAATTCAAGTAAGGTGTTCATACAAGGAAACAAGGATTTATGTACAAGGTCTCAAATGCTTCAGTTACCACTCTGCACATCAACTCCAACCAAAAGAAAGAAAACTTTGCATATCATATCAATAGTTGTTCCTCTTGCTACTGCTGTTGTAGTTCTGATATCAGCTGTTGCAACCGTTCTTTTCAAGAAAAGAAATGAATTGAGAGAACACATTGATGAGTCAATCAAGGAGTTCAAGAAATTCTCGTACAATGAGCTTGCTGGAGCTACCAACAATTTTTCTTCAGCTAACCTTGTTGGTTCGGGGAGTTTTGGAGTGGTCTATAAAGGTATATTGAAGTTTCAGGCGCAGCCAGTTGCTATTAAGGTGTTCAAACTGGAACATGTTGGAGCACCAAAGAACTTCTTCACTGAATGTGAGGTTTTAAGAAACACCCGTCACAGAAATCTAATGCGGGTCATTAGTCTATGCTCAAGCTTCGATCAACTGGGAAATGAGTTCAAAGCACTGGTTCTTGAGTATATGGCCAATGGTAACCTAGAAAGCTGGCTCCATTCAGAAGTACATGAACAAAGACAGAAAAGGCCATTGAGTCTAGTATCAAGAATAGGCATAGCTACGGACATCGCTGCTGCCTTGGACTATCTCCACAACCGGTGCACACCTCCTTTGGTTCATTGTGATTTGAAGCCAAGCAACATCCTTTTGGATGATGCCATGGTTGCTCATGTTAGTGACTATGGATTAGCAAAGTTTCTTGGTAACCATCCTTCAGCTAGTCTTAACGATTTTTCAAGTATACATGGGCCAAGAGGATCAGTTGGATATATTGCACCTGGTGAGCCTTTATTATTCTTATATTTATAATATTCGTTCAATGCGTGCGTGCGTGCGTGCGCGCGCGCGCGTACTTCAAAATAAGTTCAGAAAATGATAAGTACTAATCCGTTTCATATCACATATAATTGCAGAATATGGATTGGGTTATGAAATATCAACTGCAGGCGACGTCTACAGCTATGGTATTATTCTGCTAGAAATGCTCACAGGGAAGCATCCTACTGAAGATATCTTCAACAATGGGCTGAACCTTCACAGATTGGTGGTCTCTGCACTCCCACAAGATACTGGTGACATTTTCGAGACCGGTCTTATTCCACATGATGAACTTGAAGAAGCAAACTGCAACACAGAAAGCGAGAATAAACCAGTGGTCAGAATGCATAACTGTATCGTGCAGTTAGCTAAACTGGGACTAAAATGCTCCGTGGACTCACCAAAAGATCGGCCGATGATGCAAGATGTTTATGCTGAAATCATCATGATCAAGGAAACGTTTTCAACATTATGCGGTTGAGGAAATATATCGAATATTGTAGACACGAGTTATCCAAAGGTGCATCATACCTTATTTACTATACTATTCTCGCCTTTTCTTATGCTTAAGATCGTTCAAGCTCTTGGCTCCTTGTATTTCCTCCTTTCTAGTGTTCCTTTCATGTATGATCACTTCTGGATCACAGTACATATGTACAATGAAATAGAGCTCGGTGTGCAGTTCCACGTGTGTGTGCAGTTTCAGTTTGCAGGAAGAAAAGGAAGGCCTTTAAGACTACTCTCCTGAAATGGGCAAGCATTGGAGCATACTGTTATCTAGAAATCCAGTTATCCACAAATAAGATATACAAATATGTTGAAGATAACCACACGGCATACCAGTGTAAGCGTATCAAACTTCTGTCAAATAAAATGCTACTGTCACAGTGCACTTGGGCCAAACAGAGGTAGCATGCATGAAGGTGTCTTTTTTGGCGATTTCGCTGAATTGACTCCGCCAAATCTAGGCATGGCTAACTTCAAACGGGCTGTGTTCGAGCAACCACGGAGTAGATCTGAAACAATTGCGTTGTCAACCTTGAACCAAGATTCAGGCTGGCTTTGCCCGCCGTAGTTCCCTCAAAAAGAAAACTTGAACCAAGAACTGAAATATGTTTGAGATGATGTACACAGACAAAGTTGTGCCCCGAGTCTATATGCCCCCTCGAATTCACTATGCATGTTCATGTCCGGAGAAGTAAAAAAAAAACTGTTGAATCTGAAGGTACCTGCACGGAGTAGCGTCGGCGAGCCATGTGAAGGTTCACTGCGCGGCAGTGCGGCGCGAGGTCGAGCTGTTGGTCGCGCACGCAAGGGGGCACGCGCGAGGTCCGCGGCGCTGTTCAATCGCGCTCATGGCGTCCACGGCGGCGGGCGCCATCTCGCCGCGCCACACCGCGGAGATGAATCGCGCTCTGCTAGTGCCCCGCGCCGCCCGCCACGGTGGGGCCCGCCTGAGGAAGATGTCCTGGTGGTAGCCTTCGCTGTCGTGCGCCACCGAGCGAGTAGATCTGCGGGTGCGAGGATGTCGCGGTGGCCGGTGGAGAAGGCGAGACAGGCCGCCGGTGACCCAGCCACCCGAGGAGGCGGCGAGGCGGCATTTGCTCGAACGCATGGTGGGCAGCCAGGGTGGGGCTTACGACAGGAACAGAAATACCGGGGGTGCTTGGATTTATTTATTTTTTAGTTGGTGGGTTTTAAGATTTGCAGCAATTTATTGTCACTCGGCTCCTTTTTAATTCAAAATATTCTTAAACTCATTTTTTCTCAAAAAAAACTTTTAATCTATTCATCTTCAATTATGACATTACAAATAACACCAGAGGTAATAAAAATTATAATCAGGTCCGTGGACCACCTAGCGACGACTACAAAGCGTTGGAGCGAGCCGAAGCGTGTCGCCGTCATCAACCTCCCTCCTCCGAGTCGGGCAAACCTTGTTGTAGTAGGCAGTCAAAAAGTCGTCGTGTTAAGACCCCATAGGACCTGTGCCCCATAGCAGTAACCCGATTAAGAAAGTTGTAGATTGAAAGGATAAAACATGTAAACGCCCAAACGAAGACGAACGAAGATGAATGAAGACCGGATCCAAACAGATCCAGCGAAGACTAGCACCGAACGAATCACGCGAGATCATGAAGACACACCTCCACATGCCCTCCGACTATGCCAGACGCACCATCAGAGCGGGTATAGAACATGGGAGACATTATTCCCATCGAGAGACATCGCCACCGCCACACAACCCAACCAAAACACTCAACCTAGCAAGAACGATAGCAAAGTCCTTCTCGCTGACGAGGGGCCGAGGTTCTCCGCACCTCCATGGCCAAAGGTCATCGGATATGGGGCGGATCGGCGGCAGTGCCGATGGGAGACAGAAAAAAGCCTAGGATATTTTCTTGTGAAAGAGGAAAGAGAAGGCAGTGTGGATGCATATTCTTAAACTCACTTAATCTTTAACAAAACAAAATGTATGGACCGAGAGTGCCTTTTGGGTGGATGTAACCGGAAAACAACCTGCCATGTCGCTACAAACCACTTCTTTCATTTTCATACCACTTGGAGTTTTAATTTCATTCTAAATCAAACATCTTTAATTTTGACTAGAAAACATAATGACTTATGTAATCCCAAATTGTTTTTGTGTTTAAATAAATTTTAAGATTTATTTCTATACTATTCATGTTGCCTCTCCTTGCTTTTCATGTTTCTTACGGGTTTTTTGTGAAAATTTAAAATTAACATATACCCTCTAAGTAAACTAATATAAGACATTTTAAAGACTTGTGGAGTGAGTGAGAAGGATGAGCTAGAAATCATTCCTTTACAATGATTGTGAACGTGGCATGTGTAGTTTTCATTCTAAGTGGTGAGGGTGTTTAAAACATATTCATTGTAAGACATTTTCTATCTTTCACTATATATTTTCTTAACTTGTTGGTGCTTCACTAAACACTTCATTCGTCTTCGTCATACCGAACTCCACACCGCTGTTCGAGTGGATGCCAACCCGTGCGGTAGCTTCGATAGGGTTTGGACGATGTAGAAGGGCCATGCGTCGCAGAGGGCCAATCGACAGATTAAAGGCAAAGGTTGCGTCAAGCAGCTAGGCGGAATATGAAGATGGGGGGTTCCTTGTGCGAAGGGGATATGGATGAAATGAGTATTTTATAGAAAATCTGTAACTACAAGGATGCATAACGTCTCATTGAATTATGTAAATATTTGTATTTGACAACTTTATAAGGAATAGGCAGACATGCTCTTAGTTGAAGGTAAATATGGCCAACGGGGGCGGTGTTATTGTGCCGACCTGTTAGCATGTGTGTCCAACCCGTGGCTAAATGGGGGCGTGCAGCCCGAGTCCATGCATGTGCCGTGAGGTGGGCCCACGTGTCGGCATGATACTTTTTTTTATTTTTTTCTTGATTTTTATATAAACCAAAAAACAACCCAAATAGTAAAGAAAACATCTCATATATGGCCAAAAAGCATACAATTAATTAAGGCTAAATTAATTAAGCGCACTGCGGTGTGGCTCCGCTCAGGACCTGATGAGGTACCTGCTCTTTGTAATGCTGACTTGGCCGCTGCTTGATTTATAAATTCTATTTCCCCCGCAAAAAAAAATTAAGGCTAAACGTGTCATATGGCGGCCCGTTTAATACATGTGTCATGCTTGGGTTGGGAGTTGGGACGAGGCTTGCATATCAGCATAGCACGACCCACCTATAAATGTGCCTTAAGTTTTTTTAAGCAAAATAAATGTGCCTTAGGAGGGTGGTGCCGTGCGTGGAACGTTAATTTTAGCGTGAGTTGGGTTGGACTCGTGCCATGCTGGCCCACTTGCCAGGTCTAGCCGCGGCTCGCAAGTTTCCTGTTTCACATGTCTGAAAAAGGATATTTTGAAATTAAACGATAATGTTACGTAGCCAACGTTCGGTGCAAGAAGGATGGCAAGCAAACACCATTCGATGATAGTTATAGTTATGAAGAAAGATCAAACGATGACAGTTTTAAAACAAAAAATGACTTTTTTGAAGACATCGTCATGCCGCTCTGAAGAAACTACCATCTCCGCACACCTAAAACGTTCGAAAATAACAGGTTAAAGATGATTCTTCCGGTTCTTATTCCCGAGGAGCAAAGTGCTTTTGTACCAGGTCGGTTAATAACTGACAACGTGCTTGTAGCGTATGATTGTGTGCATGCCATTAGAAGAAGAAAACGGAAGACGATGTGTGCAGTCAAGCTAGATATGATGAAGGCCTACAGTAGAGTGGAGTGGGTGTTCCTGGAGAGAACTCTGGAGAAATTTGGTTTTGCACAAGCATGGATTAACATGATAATGAGATGTGTCTAGAGTGCTCGATTCTGTGTGAAGTTGAATGGAGGTTTTTCCCACAGCTTTTTACCATCAAGAGGTCTCCGGCAAGGGGATCCCCTTTCCCCATATTTGTTTCTTTTCTGCGTGGAGGGATTTTCAGCTTTGATTGCGAAGGCTCAAAGGGAGAACCAGATTAATGGAGTGAGGTTTGGGTGCACTGGCCCCCATGTTACGCATCTCTTATTTGCAGATGACAGTGTGGTCTTTTTGGAAGGATCACAGGGAAATCTTTAGGATCTCAAGGATATTTTGCAAATATATGAAGAGGCGTTGGATAAAAGGTGAATCTCCAAAAATCCTCTATATTTTTTGGGAGAGGATGTAGACCGGACGACAAGGCCATTCTGAAACAAATGATAGGAATTGAGTCTGAAGCGTTGAGCGAGAGATACTTGGGGCTCCCCACAGTGGTGTGAAGGTCGAAAGAGGAATCCTTCCAATATGTTAGAGAGTGCTCAAAAGGAAAAGTTTCAGGGTGGAAGGGCCAAGGGTTGTCCAAAGCAGCGAGGGAAGTACTCATTAAATCGGGACTCCAATCAACACCAACGTTCACTATGAGTTGTTTTCAACTCACAAAGAAGATGTGCTGGAACCTGACTTCGATCTCCTCGAAATTCTAGTGGGGTGCAGCTGAAGGTGAAAGGAAGGTGCATTGGATCGCCTGAGATAAGATGTGCTTGCCAAAATGTGATGGTGGGATCGGTTTTAGAAATTTTGAGGCCTTCAACCAAGCGTTGGCAAAGCAGGCTTGGCGGATTCTCCAAGTCCCATCTTCTCTGTGTGCGCGTGTGCTGAAGGCCAGGTACTTCAAAGAATGTTCGATTATGAGTGCGACGTGCCCTAGTAGTGCGTCGTATACTTTTAGGAGTATTCTGCATGGGAGGGATCTCCTAAGAGAAGGAATAATATGGCGTGTAGGTGATGGAGCATCCATTAGTATTCATCATGCAAACTGGATCCCAAGGACAGGAAGTTTAAAACCACTAGGACAGCAATACATGCAAGGCATCACCAGGGTATGTGATTTGTTGAGCCCAGATGGCACCTCCTGGGATCATGAGAAAGTGGATGCTATGTTCACTGTACAAGACGCATGTGATATCAAGGAAATGGCAATTGGAGGCCCGGGGAGTAGTGATTTCATGGCATGGAACCATACAAAGTCAGGATATTTTAATGTAAGGTCGGCATATCACTTGTGCATGGCGCTTAAAAGGACTAATAACGGACGGCCGGGATCCTCCTCGTCGGCTAGCAAGCACAAGAGTTGGTTACCACTTTGGAACACCAGTGCACCAGGCAAGGTGAAGATCTACATGTGGCATTTAATAAAAAATGGTCTGGCTGTAGGTTCTGAGTTACATAGAAGGCGAATCAAACCGGGGATTTTTTGTACGGTTTGTGGCAGGGAAGAGACCACCGTCCACCGTTTCTGGACGTGCGCGCACTCGGCAATGTTCTGGAAAGTGCTGAGCTCGGAGAAAGGGGTTCTGGTGGCGATCCCACCGGTATCGGACGGACCCCATGGAGAGCTTGCTTCATGGCTGCTGCAGTGGTTCGCGGATGCAGATGAGCAGGAGAAGGAGTTGATGGTCCAGGCTACGTACGGCCTTTGGCTGGCACGTAATGAAGCAAGGAATGGCAAGCGAATAGTAGACCCGAGGGTGGTGGCGGAGACAGTATACCAGCACATCATAGAGTGGGCTGCTGTTCATGAGAAGCAACAAAAGATTCCATCCCCGGCACTGGCTGTGAGGTGGAGTCCACCGGAACAAGGGTGGCTCAAAGCTAACTCTGATGGAGCCTTGGCGAAAAATCGTAATCGTGGCGGGGGTGGTGTGGTCCTTCGAGATCACGAGGGAGCATTCAGAGGAGGTGCATCTTTTGTTTTCCCTGGTGTTTCTGACCCAGAGCTCGTCGAGGTGTTGGCATGTCGGAAAACAGTACAAATGGCAATACAAAAGGGAGCGACAAAGGTTCAGGTGGAAGTTGATAGCAAGTCAGTTGCTGCTCAGCTGAACGACAAAGGAAAGAATCTCTCTGTTGTGGGGCCGATCATAGAGGATATTAAGAACTTGGCGCGGACACTACAAGGCTTTGAAGCCACCTGGGTAAGGAGATCAGGGAATAATGCAGCTCATTTACTAGCTAGGTTGGGTGTTAGTAGCGAACTCAAAAAAAAAAAACGTTCGGAAATAACGCTCACCGGCGAACGTTCGCCAGTTAAACATGCCATGAAAAACAAGAAAGGAAACCAAAATCGCGCAGGTCCACGGCTCCACCGAATATACCGAGGCCACTTTCTCCCCGCAGCCGACGGTGCGACCCCGCAACCCCTCCCAAAATCAGCGCCGAGCCGTGATCCCACGCGCCCGCCCGCCCGCCCGCCGCACCATGGCCGCGTGGCGCCTCCGCGGCGCCGGCACGGCCCTGGCCGCCACCTCCGCGCTGGCCGCGGCGGCTGCCGCCTGGCCGTCGCCGGTGTCCGCCTCCGACCCGTCCCCCGCGGCCCTCGAGTCCGCGCGGCAGCTCGTGTCGCGGGCCGGCTCGGGCGCGGGCGCGGTCGG
Source organism: Elymus sibiricus (assembly GCA_039707655.1). Taxonomy (NCBI): domain Eukaryota; kingdom Viridiplantae; phylum Streptophyta; class Magnoliopsida; order Poales; family Poaceae; genus Elymus; species Elymus sibiricus. The sequence goes on from CM077665.1 coordinate 57,159,431, forward strand.
CCCGCCCCCGCGCGCCGCGCAGCGGGCGGCGCTGGCCGGGTCCACGGCCGCGGAGCCGCTCGACGTGCTGGTGGTCGGCGGCGGGGCCACCGGCTGCGGCGTCGCGCTCGACGCCGCCACGCGCGGCCTCCGCGTCGGCCTCGTCGAGCGCGAGGACTTCTCCTCCGGCACCTCCTCCCGATCCACCAAGCTCATCCACGGCGGTGCGTGCTCTCCCCCCCAACCCTAGGGCCCCTCCGGAGATTCATCCCCCTTTTGCGCGTAGATCCTCCTTGTTTGCAGTTTTAATTTAGCCCTCCTGCATTACTGCTCCCATACTCAGAGTACTAACTGGAATCTTCTTCAGAAGCCCTTGGCCGACTAGATTCCGTGGTCCGGGCTAGTGGTCACTCACTCACTCGCTCCTATCTTAAAGCAAGTGAGACGATTCAATATACGTAAACGAGAGTGTGGGTCAGGGCTTGACGATTTTGCATACTGGCAGTGACCATTTCTGTATACTAGCATCGTAAGTTTGGTGGTCGCCCCGCCGCATCTTTTAAAATATGTACAAATCACAGAGTTAATTTTCCAGCTATGGACATCGTTCGGCTCTAATTGCATACACAGCTATCTGATACCAGTATCAATCAGACTTTACTAGCACGTTTCCTTGGATAAATCGCTAGAAATCAAAGTGACAATTGTTCACAAACTAAAAGAACCTTACTGTAGTGACATCCGATTTCTGATTGATACTGGTATTCAAATGTCTGGGCATGTGAGAGACACTGATGAGCAATAGTCAGTACGATGATCAAATTGATGACCCATTTCTATAAGGTTCACAGCCTTGTCATAGATCAGTCGTTAATAACTCAGGTGCTTTGTGCACTGTGATTGCTTTCTAAAGAAAGAGAGAAAAGGAAATACTTCTTAAACCAGGCTTTTTTTTAAGTACGCTTTTTGTTGTTTAGTACGGTGAAGTTGTTTTTCTTCTCTTTGGACATGTATTCATGTTTATGCAACATTGATAATCTCCTTTTTTTTTAATCTTTGAATGTGTCCATATTAAATCTGTGACCTCGAGGATATATTGGTTAGGTCCAAAGACCGTAGCACGATTTAGTGATTAGTACAGGCATGCAATTTTCCGTTGTTCATCACCTTTGCTTTGAATTCATTTGTACAGGTGTGCGTTACTTGGAGAAGGCAGTGTTCAATCTTGATTATGGGCAGCTGAAACTGGTTTTTCACGCTCTTAAGGAGCGCAAGCAAGTTATTGAGAATGCTCCCCATTTATGTCATGCTTTGCCATGCATGACTCCTTGCTTTAACTGGTTTGAGGTTGTATACTACTGGTTCGGTTTGAAGTTCTATGATATTGTTGCTGGAAAAAGGCTGCTACATTTATCACGATATTATTCTGTAGAAGAATCAGTTGAACTTTTCCCGACCCTTGCAAGGAATGATGGTGACCGTAGCCTACGAGGAACCGTGGTTTACTATGATGGTCAAATGAATGACTCTCGTTTGAATGTGGGGTTAGCATGCACATCTGCAGTTGTTGGTGCAGCTGTTCTCAATTATGCTGAAGTGGTCTCCCTCATTAAGGATGAATCAGGAGAGAGGGTCATTGGTGCACGCATCCGTGACACGCTATCAGGTAGAATAAAGTATGTCTTTTCTCTTTGCACTATATCAAGGATATAATCACTTTTAAGTATGACTCAGGTTATCTTATTTTATGATCCGGTGCGTCTTCTCATTAAATATGGATTTACCGGTGGAATTTTTCTAGTTTCAAGTGCATCTAGATATCTTAAGCATGTAGACCACGAGAATGTGAATAAATTCTAATTATCAAATGATGTAGTAGTTTCTAGTCTCAATGCTCAAATACTGGTAGTTGCACGGATAGAACTTTCTTGTGCTCTACCATAAAATTGTAGTCAACTTATGTGTTGTCTCGAGAGGGAGGTACCTGGGTCGAGCTGCTGTCTGGTAGCATACGCTGGGAGTTTTTCGTGTGGCGGCTGGGACCAGGAACGTGAGGGCTGGATGCCTGCTTCTAGGTCAGTCCCTCCACATGGGCTTGGGCCCTAAGAGATAAAAGGATGGGCTTGGGCCCATACCGGTTCAACACTCCCCCTCAAGATGGGTGGTAGATATCTATCATTCCCATCTTGTCACACGCCAAGTTACAGTTCTCTGTTCCCAGTCCCTTTGTCAAGCAATCTGCAAATTGCTGCCCAGAGCTGACATGAGTAAGGCTGATGATCCCAGCATCAAGTTTCTCCTTAATGAAGAAGCGATCAATTTCCACATGCTTTGTCCTTTCATGTTGAACTGGGTTATTAGCAATGGCTATGGCTGACGGATTGTCACACCACACCTTCAAGGTTCCCTTCCTCAGAAGTTTTAACTCGCTCAGTAGGTACTTCACCCAGAGCATCTCACACAACCCTTGAGATAATGCTCTATACTCAGCTTCTGCCGTTGATCTAGACACAACTGGTTGTTTCTTGCTTCTCCATGACACCAAATTTCCTCCCACAAACACGCAGTAGCCAGAAGTTGATCTTCTATCATCTTGACAGCTGGCCCAGTCAGAGTCACTATAGCCATCCACCTCAAGATGTCCACTCTTCCCAAACCATAACCCTTTACCCGGAGTCCCCTTCAAGTATCTCAGGATTCTGTGCACAATATCAAGATGCCCCCTCCTTGGTTCATGCATGTATCTGCTCACCACCCCCACGGCATATGTAATGTCAGGCCTGGTATGACACAAGTACAACAACCTCCCAACCAATTTTGATAATCTTCCTTATTCACTAGCTCTTCTGATTGTGCTGTAACTTGGTGGTTTTGTTCAATCGGAGTAGGGGCAGCACGACATCCCATCATGCCCATTTCACTCAAGAGATCCAAGGTGTATTTTCGTTGGCACATAGAGATTCCCTTCTCTGTTCAAGCCACTTCGATACCAAGGAAGTATTTTAGGTTACCCAAATCCTTTACCTCAAACTCCTTGCCCAGACAACCCTTCAATCTCTCTATTTCCTCCTTATCATCTCCAGTGATGATAATGTCATCCACATAAACAACAAGAATGGTGATCATCCGATCGGAGTGCTTGTAGAACATAGTGTGGTCATCGTTACACTGACCATACCCCATACCACGGACGACACGTCTGAACCTATCAAACCATGCCCTTGGTGATTGCTTCAGTCCATACAAGGATTTTTTCAGCCTGCATACCTTCCCCGTAGTCTCTGAAGTACTAAAACCTGGTGGTATCTCCATGTACACTTCTTCCTGTAACTCACCATGCAAGAAGGCATTCTTGACATCTAATTGATGCAACTTCCACCCAAAATTAGCAGCACAGGAGACCAATATCCTTACTGTGTTCATCTTTGCCACGGGAGCAAACGTCTCATCATAGTCAATTCCATAAGTTTGACTATATCCTCTGGCGACCAATCTGGCCTTATACCGTTCCACCTTCCCCTCAGGATTCTGCTTCACTGTATAGATCCACTTACAACTCACTGCTTCACCCACGTCTTGTTTTTCCTCAGTGCTTCCAACTCTTCTATCATCGCTTCACGCCACTTCGGATCTTGCTTTGCAGCCTTCCAATCCTTTGGAATTGACACAGTTTGTAGGGAGGCTACAAACGCCTTATATGAAGGTGACAAAGCCTTATAAGACACAAAATTGCCAATATCAAGATCATCACAAGCATCATCCTTTGGTAGAGCCTTCCTTGCTACTTCACCCTTTCTTGCCGCTTCACGTGTAGCCTTTCGCAACGCAATGGGCAGCTCCACTGTGTCAGATGAGCTTGCCTCACTGCCTTGTTGCTCCCTCTGCACTCTTGCCTCACTGCCTTGCTGCTCCCCCTGCACTCTTGCCTCATTGCCTTGCTGCTCCCCCTGCACGTGTGGTTGCCGTCGAGAGTACACCAAGGTATTCGTCTGCCATCGATCCCGAACAAGAACCTGGAGAGCACCAATCTTAAGTGTATCGACAGTTGGCTCGACATGGACCTGCACATCATCATCAATGAGAGTACTAACCGGAATTGTACCCACAATTGGTTGGACCTGAACTTGCACATCATTATCAGTGTTACTGTCCACAGAATCACCCTGAGCATGAGACACATCCTTCTCCCCCTCTTGCACAGGGTGTAGGTCTGCAAACAACAGACTGACATCAGTAAGCTCACCATAGAATGGCTCAGACTCCCTGAAGGTAACATCCATACTCACAAACCTACGTTTTTCAGAGGGACACCAACATTTATACCCCTGCTGACTAGAAGAGTATCCCAGAAATACACACTTCACTGCTCGAGGATCAAGCTTTCCAACATATGGTCGGTGATCACGAACAAAGCAAGTACTACCAAACAGCTTTGGGGAAACAACAAACTTATTGTCTCCAACGAGCAACTCAGAAGGGGATCTCATATCTAGTATCTTGGAAGGTGTCCGGTTGATCAGGTATGTGGCTGTCATAACTGCTTCATCCCATAAGAACTTAGGCACATTCATGGTAAACATCAACGACCGAGCAACCTCAAGAATATGACGATTCTTCCTTTCGGCCACTCCATTTTGAGGTGGGGTGTCCGGACATGAAGTTTGATGAAGAATCCCTTGGTCAGCCATGAAAGCCCCAAAAATATTGTTCACATACTCTGTGCCATTGTCAGTCCTGAGCACCTTGACCTGCACCTGAAATTGGTTCTTTACAAGAGCATGGAAGTTCTGAAAACAGCTAAACACCTCATCCTTGTGACGCATCAAGTAAATCCAAGTCATACGAGAATAGCAGTCAATAAAGGTAGCAAAATACTTCTTTCCATTCATTGACACTACTGGGCTAGTCCATACATCCGAATGAATAAGCATAAAAGGAGATATGCTCCTAAGCCCCTTACTCACATATGAGGTTCGTGTGTGTTTTGCATATTCGCAAGCATCACATGTCAACTTGCCCTTGCCTACTCCACACATAACATCCGGATATATTCTACTCATCTTATCAAAAGATACATGACCCATCCTACAGTGATGGATCATCGCTTGCTTCTCCTTGTCCTCCATGGTTGCAGCACACACCAAGTCCGGCTGCACCTCCTGGTTCATGTACCACAGCCCCCTACGCCTGGTGCCAGTCCCAACTGTCTAGCCCGTCTGTCGCTCCTGAATCAAGCAACCAAACTTGTCAAGGATCACACGACAGTCTATTTGATCAATGAGAGCACTGAAAGAGACCAAATTGACAGGAAAAGCTGGCACATGTAAAACTGATGATAAGGAGAAGGTTGAAGTGCACTTGACTGTGCCAACCCCTACGACAGGCTGATTTGTACCATCGGCAGTTTGTATAGTGCCCTTGTGAGTAGAAGCATGCTTATGGTATGACTCAAACACACAGGAATTACCCGCAACATGCTTAGATGCGCCAGAGTCTAGGACCCACTCTGAAGTACTCTCATTAGGAGTAAAAGATACCTTTGTCGAATTACCTTCATCGGTAGAGGCCCAATGAGCAAAGTCTCCATAGGCAGCCTCATCAACTTCCTTGCCCTGTGACGTCCCCGTGTCTCCTGCAACGGCCATGTGAGCCCTCTGACCCCCTAAGTGTCCTGAGTAGCCACCTCTGCCCCTAGAAGCCTGACTCCCTGAGGTCTGTGAAAATCCACCTCTGCCTCTAGCACTCCTGCCTCTGCCAATTCCCCCTCTGTTGTATCCCCTGCCTCTGCCACGAGTTGGACATTCCCTCTTCCAGTGTCCGACCTCCCCACAGATGTGACATTTGTTGGGATCTCCCCACTCCATGCGTTCAGTGACTGCAAATGTCGAAGCTGGCACATGCTTCACGTATGCATGCTCAAGGGAGAGGCGCACCTCCTCTTGAGTCATCGCTGCAATAGCCTCGGCAATGGTAGGCAGACTAGGTTGGTGCAGCAGGGTTGCCTTCCTGCCATCAAAGCAACCTTTAAGTCCAGCCAAAAGTTTCAGCACACGCCTGCGTGCCATCCACTTGTGCCCTGACTCGATTGAAGCTGCATCATAGAGTTCCAGAGGATCACAGTTATCCTGGTCTGCCCACAGAGCCTGCAGTTCTGCCACGTATGCCATCACTGACATGCCATCCTCTTGGCGCAACAACCTAATCTTGTCCTCAATCTAAGCAATGAGCATGACATTGCCCTTACCAGAGTACTGGGTGGACAGAACCTTCCATATCTCAGTAGGTGTGGATAGCCCCTCCACAGAGCGTCCAATGGAGTGCACGACGGAGTTCAACAACCACACCATCAATACAGAGTTGATGACCTTCCACCTCTTTCCCTCTGCACTACTCTTGTCTCCGGGTTCTGCAACGGTGCCCAACAAATATCCATCAAGCTCCTTCTGCTCAACAGCCCACAAAGCCCTCCTGGACCAGCTCAAATAATTTGTTGCCCCCTCTAGCTTCATGTCCAGGGGCGACATTTCGAGCTTCTGAGCCCCTTCCTGTCGAGGAACAATGGCCCCAGAGTTGGAGTTGGACTCTGCGAGGATCTTAGCGAGTTTCTCGAAAGCCTCGGCAAGAGCTTTTGGTTCAGCCATCTTTGGTTGGGACTTGGGAGTAGCCTCCGCAACACCCAGCAGCAGCAGAAACCCCTCAAACAGCAATCACAGCCAAGTACGCAGCAATCTCAGCAGCAAATGCAGCAGAACAACACCAGAAGTTCCTTCTTACACCCCCTCAGCTCACAGCCGCAAGCACTAGCAGCAGGACTCAGCTAGCCTTCTTTCTTCAGCAGCAGCAGCAGCTTCTCCTCTAGCAGCAGCTCCAGAGCAACTAGCAGCAGCTCCTGGCCTCCAGCAGCAGCCCACCCCTTCTCCTCTTGTCCTCCCGCAGCACAGCAGCCCGCCAAGCAGCAGCACAACAGCTCTCCCCAGCTCTCCTCCTCCTACCTCTCAGCTGACGAGCCGCACCTCCCAGATCCGCCGCCGCCTCGCCGGACGCCGCCCAGATCCGCCGCCACCTCGTCGGACGTCGCCGCCGTCTCCTCAGGCCCCGCCAGCCCTGGCCACGCAGCTCCCGTGCCGCCCCGCTGCGTCACAGCACCACCGCCTCTAGCGCGCGCGCAGCCCCGCACGTAGCCACCCCTCGTCGCGCCTGGCCCCGCCGGACCCCGCCACCTCGCCGGCGAGCGACTAAGCCGCCGCAGCCGCAGCCTGGTCTGATACCATGTTGTCTCGAGAGGGAGGTACCTGGGTCGAGCTGCTGTCTGGTAGCACACGCTGGGAGTTTTTCGTGTGGCGGCTGGGACCAGGAACGAGAGGGCTGGATGCCTGCTTCTAGGTCAGTCCCTCCACATGGGCTTGGGCCCTAAGAGATAAAAGGATGGGCTTGGGCCCATACCGGTTCAACATTATGGTATACAAGTCAACAGGTAATCTGTTAAGCCTGAATAAGGGCAACAGCATACTGTGCTAATTGGATTATAGCATTGTATTTTTTACTTGACAGTACTCTCTGTAATGTGGCATTATCATCTGGGATTTTTGTGCTCATCTACATAGGTATGCAGTCATCCTACGTAGTTACTTAACTTCTGGCTTTGTGTGTCAGGTAAGGAATTCGACACATTTGCAAAGGTGGTTGTTAATGCATCAGGAGCATTCTGTGATTCTGTAAGGAAGATGGCTAACAGTGACGTAGTACCCATGATCGCTCCGAGCAGTGGGGTGCATATTGTACTTCCTGATTATTATTCCCCTGAAGGGATGGGGTTAATTGTCCCCAAGACCAAAGATGGTAGAGTTGTATTCATGCTGCCATGGTTGGGAAGGACGGTTGCTGGGACAACTGATTCTAGTACAGCAATAACAATGCTTCCTGAACCAGATGAAGATGAAATACAGTTCATATTGGATGCAATATGTGATTATCTTAATGTTCAGGTTTGTGTACTATCATATGTGTAACCTTTATTAAAAGTTGTTTTTCCATCACTCTAAACCCCTCTTTACGCCTGCTGGGTTCCATGCTTGAGTATGCGGGTGACATACATGATATTCACTCTAGAGTCTGCTCCCTTTGTTAGAAACTTAGAATGCACTGGTGAACTCTGGAATGTTATATATTTCTTGAGGAAAAGTTAACTTGCCAATTCACGAGCTATGAAAAATTGCACATGTCTAGGGTTCTGCAGTGCATTCAAAATTCTATATCAATCTTCCAGCAATAAGTAATCTCTCATTTAAGCAATGCCTACCCAATTTTCAGTACTGAAATCATGCATTGCTAAACTCAGTAGATTCCAAAGTGTTTATAATTGGGTTATTTTGCTCTGCACTACTTTGATCATTGATCACTGCTATGCATTCACGATGTTCTTTGGTATTGTAATACTAGCCATGTGCCTACCATTAGTCCTTTTTGTATATTTGTTTTTGTTGTATTTTCATATTTTTCATTGTGTGAAATTTCGAACCAAGTAAGGGAGAAGAGGAGATAATTTCATTGTCATATTAGGTGAGGCGTTCGGATGTTCTTTCTGCATGGAGTGGTATTCGCCCATTGGCCATGGATCCATCAGCAAAGAACACGGAAAGTATTTCTAGAGATCATGTTGTATTTGAAGACTACCCAGGGCTAATAACAATCACAGGTGGAAAATGGACAACGTATAGAAGGTAAAGGATTCCACAGTAGCTAATTTTGCTCTTTGTACACATGATAAATTAAGCTGGTTTGGCTCACTCAAGTTTTTGCCTGGTTTACTATCATTCATATCTTGATAGTTGTTTATCCCGTGCAATGCATATCATGATGATTATGTATGTAGTACATTGGTTTAATCATTATTGTGAGAAATTAATTGGACCGTCATTTATTGCATTAGTAGTTCATGTATTTTTAGTCGGGACTCGGGACTTAATGCATTGGTTGTCTGCTAATACTAGGATGGGATAGTGGGCTATATGGATGCACTAGCATGCATGTGCAGCATATGTTTAGGTTCCGCTGCTGTATTCTGAATTTCTAATGAGCTTGTTTATTCAGCATGGCTGAAGATGCTGTTAATGCAGCAATAAGATCAGGGGATTTGAAGCCAGCAAATGGCTGTGTGACTGATCATTTGCATATAGTTGGTGGATATGGATGGGATCCTGCTTCTTTTACTGTGCTTGCTCAGAATTATAAGCGAATGAAGAAGACATATGGTGGCAAAGTTATTCCAGGCGCAATGGACAGTGCTGTATCGAAACATCTGTCACATGCATATGGAACTTTGGCTGAAAGAGTGGCTGCAATTGCCCAGGTTTGTGATCCCTCGACTATAGAACTTACATACACAAGCTATGGTTTAGCAAGAAGGAAAGAGAAGTTCGATTTTGCCTTTTCTAATTCAAGCCTCAAAGATGAGCACCTACTTTTTTTACTTCAAATTAGAATATTCAGGAACATAAGCGCAATATAATAGTGCACAGTATGGCTATCTGTTTGGTGTTTTCCTATGTTGACCATTGCATCACGCAGATGCATGAGATATCTGCACACCATTACCACATAAAAAAATTACAAAGTCGAATATTCATTGGACGCATAGTGAGGTCTCAACTTATGAACTGGCTAACTTCTTGTAGTTGGCATCAATCTGGTAGGATGTCACACTGACATGAGGCCCACTTTAGTAAGTAATGAATGCTCAAGGAAGAGATGTGAAGGAGAAATTTCGTCTCAGTTTTTGGTTTTTAATCACCAGACATTTAAAGACACGCTCCCACAATGCCCTATCTGACACAACCATTTTATACACACACACTTGATGCTCTCCAGCTCGTTGGTTCCCTGAGCAGCCATGCAATTCTTTGCACGCAATGAATGAGCTGTATCTTCCTCTGCTTCTTCACTTTTTTCTTCCGTGGACAGCACAAGGATGACAATGTGATGTTAAAATAGTTGATTTGCTTATGTGTTATTTGGAAAATGCACTTAGTCTTTCCCTTAAATAATAGCGAATGCATCATAGTTGACGATGCTTAAATTTGAATGTTCAGGATTATCTGAAATTTATTGATGGCAAATAAATTTCTATTTTTACTCTAAATTTCTGAACTAGTTCAGTATTTCCATTGAAATTGTACTGATAACCTATAATTGTTGATGCTATTTGATTTGTTTGTATCTCTTACATTTCTAAAGCCACTTCCCCTTGTTTTTTATGGAATTTTATTATTTGATTTGTACATATTACGCTTGGTTCTATTTCATATGAGCTGTCCATGTGTACATTTCTTGTGCTGATTATTGACTACCTGGGATTGCGTAGCTAGCCTCAATGGATGTTAACTATTCAGCATGAACGTATACAGCCCGATAGCCCATCATACGATTGTATACACAATTCATCATAATGCAACTGCAACCCAGGCTTGTTTTATTCTACTATAAATCTGTGGTTACCATACCAAATCCTCATTATCTGTTAATGGCTTCATTTTCCAGAATGAAGGCTTGGGAAAGCGACTTGCTCACGGATACCCATTCTTAGAAGCTGAAGTAGCATATTGTGCTCGCCATGAGTACTGCGAGTCTGCTGTTGACTTTGTTGCAAGGAGATGCCGGCTTGCATTCCTTGACACAGATGCTGCAGGGAGAGCATTACCCCGGATCATTGAGATCTTAGCTTCGGAGCACAAGTGGGACAAGGCAAGGCGGAAACTTGAACTGCAGAAGGGTATAGAATTCTTGGAAACCTTCAAGTCATCGAAGAATGCACAGTTCAGAGATGGGAAACATAATGGTGAGTTTCTTTTTTAACGCGATCCCCTTTCATACATCCGATTGAGCTTGTAATTTCATTGTTTGTTACTTTGTAGGGCAATGACTGAAAACATAACTGCTGTGAATAAGCGTGGGGTTGTACAATTGCGCAAACCAGTTATGTGATTGAACTTCAACAAAGCAGGCTCCAGTACAGAAATTATTCGATGGTTCCTGATTATCCTTTTGTTTTCCCTGTCTACACTGTGGTTACGTGTCAGATTTGTAGTGAAATAAGATCATCTCCATGTCATAGTTGACTATATATGGGAAATTAGTTGGGCTAAATAAGGTGGATTGAGGTCTCTGGGAAACCGGCATGGAAACCATGTTTAATCATCTTATTTCTTCGCCTTTTTGGAATTGTTTTCGGTTTAATTCAGTTAACCAGATTTTCGTACATGCGTAACGTTAACATGTTTTGGATAACCCACTTTAATAGTGGATCTCACAAGCCGATATATTGAATAATTTTATATGGTTATTATCATGGAAAACTATTCTTTTGGGGAACTCTTTGGAACAATAGAACCTTGGAGGGAAAAATTGTGTGATCCTGTGATTGGTATCTGGATTCCATGATTTTTTCAAATGGGTTTAAATTTTTTATTATGCATTTGGATGAATTCCATTATGCAGTCTATAACAACATTTGACATTCTTACGCAACTTCTTTCTCTTATCAAGAAATGCCTAACCTTCAAACTCCTTATTGACCTTTGATATGCCGGTAATCATCAAATTGTTTTTATATGCTTTCATTGAACCAAAATGCTTGCAGTTTGAAGTGTGTTCTTTTCCGTATGAATCTGATTTCTCAATACAAGATATGATGTTCTCCGTTCTAAGATTTCTGATAATTTGAGTACCTACTGATTTTACTTCTGAGTAATAAAAAAAACCGTATTGTATCTATCGTGCTACGCATAATAAATACTCTCTGAACAGAGTTCTCAAGCAGGCCAAAAATGGAGGATTGGCCCGGGGTACAAAAATTACCAATAAGCTGTTGGGCTGCCGATTTTGGTGTAGCTTGGGTATTTTTTTTATAGCCATTACAGTTCTTCCGAAATGGATGGACCATCATCTTTGGCGTGCCTGGCATTTTGTTACCTGATAGTATTGACTTTGTGCTTTTGCCTTTTCAAAGTCCTGAATCATATTCTCATCCAAAGAAATTTCATTTTCGAACAATTATTGTGCATGTTGATCCACACAAATGAGTAGGCAAAATAGTACTCCCTCCATTCCATAATATAGTGCGTCCTCTGTTTTCGAGCTTTAACTTTGACCGTAAATTTAACCAACGAGACCGATTGCGGCGGGAGCAAAAACTGAATCATTGAAAAATTCATTCGAATACGAATTCAGTGATATAATTTTTGCTTCCGCCGCAATCGGTCTCGTTGGTTAAATTTATGATCGAATTTAGATTTGGGAAGGCGTGGACGCACTGCATCGTGGAATGGAGGGAGTATGATTTACAGTCGTATGTGTACAAACCATATTTTCGCTTAAAAAACATGCACTCGGTCAGTCCCGGTTGCGAAGCCCGGCCTTCCACTTGCCGGCTACCTTCTCCAGAGCCCGCCGCGACGATCCCTCCGGCGTACACGCCCGTGCCGCCGCCTCCTGAAGCCGCCTGGCTTGGTGTCGCACAGCCCTTCCCTTCTCCCCCTCCATGAGCTCCCTGACGGCGGCCGCGACCTCCTCGCCCGCCACGAAGCCGTCCTCTCGGCTCACCGCCGGCCGCAGCGCCACCCCTGCCAGCTCCGTCAGGATCGCCGCGTTCATCTTCTGCTCGGCGTACAGCGGCCAGGTGATCATCGGGACGCCCGACGCCAGGCTCTCCAGCGTCGAGTTCCACCCGCAGTGCGACATGAACCCCGCCGTCGCCGGGTGCGCCAGCACGCGCACCTGCGGCGCCCACCCGGCCACGGCGAGGCCCCTGCTCTTCGTCCTCTCCAGGAAGCCCTCCGGAAGCCATGCCAGCGGGTCGTCTTCGCTCCGGTCGCTACCATCGGCCCCCAAGGCGCAGCAGTTGCCGTCATGGCTTGGCATGCGCACCACCCAGAGGAACCGGTGGCCGCTCGTCTCCAGGCCGGTGGCGAGCTCGGCCGTCTGCTCGACGGACAGCGCGCCGCCGCTGCCGAACGAGACGTGCACCACCGACCCCGTCGGCTGCCGGTCGAGCCACCCTAAGCAGTTCAACTGATCGGCTTCTTTGTCGGAGCTTGACCGGACGAACGGACCCACGGGGTACACCGGCGGGAACGCGCCGTCCGCGGCGTCCCGATCGAACGCCTCCGCGACGGCGGGCTCCAGCTCCTCGAAGCTGTTGACCAGGAAGCCGTCGGCGCGGCCGTACCGCCGCGCCTCCTCGACGAGGCAGGCGTAGACAGGGTCGGTCCGGTCGCGGAACCCGTCGGGCAGCTCGGCGTGGCGCAGCGGCACGCAGCCCGGGAGCCGGAGCGTGCCCGGGAGGTCCCGGTACTCGCCGGGGGCGGCGCCGTCGTGGAGCGCCGCGAGGTGCCGCATGACGGAGACCAAGGTGAAGCTGTTGGGGAAGAAGACGTACCCCGGCACGCCGAGGTCCGCGGCGAGAGGGAGCGCGGCGGTGCCGAAGAAATCGCACACGAGCGCGGCGGCGGGGGTGATCGCCGAGCCCATGAGCGCGCGGAGGTGCGGGAGCGAGCGCCGGAGGAGCTCGAACATGAAGGTGCCGAACGAAAATGTTGTGCTGATCCATGGTCCAGCCGAACCTACGCTCGGAGCCATTCATCCGCGAGTACTGTTCATAAGGGTACGTGCATGGCTGATTAAAGTATTCATGGCGGGAAGAATTTGCATGCTGAATAGTGCATGGCGGGAACTGTTGAAGGAGTTGGCGGGTGTGGTCTTGCATGGCGGGAGTAGTTTAGTCAGCCATTCATTGCTAAGCAAGCTACTCAATTTGTTATACAATAGGCAATATAATAGTCACACGCATGGCAAGGCTGTCTCATGCATGGCAACTGTTCACTATTTGTTTATTCTCCCAAGAGCAACATTGAGTAGGCTACAAGGTGTCTACATGCATGAAAGGCCCGTCCTTGTTCTTCCACACCCGCCATGCCCGGTAGAAAAGCTTCACACGCCATGTTCTTCCACACCCCACACCTCCTCCTCCTTCCATTTATCCAGTAGCAACCATAGTTCTTCTCCAACAAAACCTGTGCCGGCTCCGTCCGCACCCAGCTGCCACTCTCCCGGGCGTCCTCTGGCCGACGTCCGTGCTGCACGGCGACGGCGTTGTCAGAGTCGGTCTCCGTCACCGCGCCAGCATCAACAACATTGCCGCTCCCCTGCTCACGCAGAGGCCTCATCGGAGAGGAGGAGGAGGTCTTCGGCACCACGCCAGCATCACCAAACATCGCCGCTCCTCTGTTTCTTGGGTATGTTTTTTTTTTTTTGAGACCTTCTTGGGTATGTTTTTGGTCCATGGATAAAAAAAACTGACGTAGAATGACTTAGAGTGACTTTCCAAAAGGTACGGGAAAAGTTTCCCATTTTCAGAAAGTCAAAAGAGGACAAACCTGTTTTCGGTTAGAATTTATTTGAGATGTGACTCCGTAGGTATAGGCAAAATAATACTACGTTTTTGCTTGGTAAATGAACTGGAGAAGAACTATGTATGTGGCACTTAATATATCTTTAATTTTTGTTGACAGGGTTGTGGACCGCATTGAACAAGTCATGGATATACTTGACTGGTCAGATGAGGAGATTGAACGGATCGACGGCAGCTGTCCGACATCCAGGTGCTCCACAAAGCTAGTGTTCAAGGTCATATCTTCCTTTGATGAATTTAAAATGAAAATAGTTAGAGAAATGGGTTTTGAAGGTATACTGAAATTCCCCATGCTGAACAAACTGAACTTGAAGTTTTCAGTATGGTTGTTGAGTAAAGTGGATGAGGTCAGACGTATGATAATTATAGATGAAAATAGGCAGTACAAAATGAGCCCCAAAGATGTGAAAAACGTTTTTGGCATCCCATGCTCCGGACGGAGGGTCCTGGAAATAGGACTCAACCAACAAAACTCAGTGGAACTGTAATGGAACTGTTTATCGAGTACTACGAACAGCAAGAGAAAAAAAACTTTCTGGACGACTCGACAATCTTGCTGAAGCTGGATCCTAAACGTATTTGCATACTCGTGGTGTTATTCTAATCATGCAGCCCACACTTACGAGCAAGATAGAAATGCAGGACCAAACAAAGTATAAACCAGACAACAGATGCTCCTTAGGCACAACGCACAAGTAAGATGTCGAGCTTTTTAATTTTGGTCTGGCTAGATTACAAATAAAAATGAAATTGAATGAACAATTCTCCATTTCAATATGTGCAGGTGACAGCAAGCAAATATGGATTAGAGATGTCAATTTTTCTCAATACTTTGCCTAGTAAGGCCGAATGGATAAAAAAAAAAGACAAGACTGCTTGAGATCGATGACCAGAGACGGCTTTCAGAAAATGGCCTCGGTCAAGGAGAAGCCCATCAACTAATAACAATCCTGGAGCAACAAATGTATGTATATGAAAGGGACACTAGGTTCATGGACACGGTGAATCTAAACGCAAGGTCTCTAGAAATTGACATCAGCTTTTAACCATTTGTCAAAAAAAGAAGAAAAAAGTTGCAAAATCTCTGCTATAATGCTATATTGACGTACCTTTTCTGCTTTGGTGCCGATCTGCCAGATTGCAGTACAGACAGCGTTGGATTGGATTCACTGTGATCGAGTCAACAACAACAGCCCTAGTGCGATGTGAACCATCTGAAAGCTCGGCGTCGCCTGTGTTTGATCTGCAATAACCGAGCCGAAAGTGTTTGAGACATATATATCTTGCAGGAAAAACGAGACAAAAACAAGAAGAGATACATCTATACCTGATTGAGAGTGTATCTAGGCCGTCAGAAGAAGTACGAGGAGGTGATGAGTTATCTTCTTCGCTCGCCATCTCCTGATGGCCTACCAAGTTATCTTCTTCGCTCGCCATGGGAGGCTGGGAGCAGATGAGTAGTGTTCATAGTGTGCTTCTCACCTTGCAATATGTAGTAGTGAAGATGCCCGGTGCTATCATGGGCGAGCAGACCAACCATTTCTTTATTCCTGGACCTTGATTCAAGGGATAAAGTGCATAGAGAGGAGTGCCAGCCCATCAGTAAAAAAAAGGAAGGACTAGCCCGCCCATGCCTAGTTGGTTGCGCATAAGCAAAGGGATTAGAGCAGGCCTGAAGCTGTTTAAGTCTTAACAGATATTTTTGAATTCAAAAGGTACACGGATCCATATGCAGAGGGCTGGTGGATCGTACGGGCTGGACCATAGGTTCGGCTGAACCATGGTCCCGAATAGCGCCTCTCGGTGCCGAACCCGACGTCCGGCGGGAGGTCGTCCAGCGCGACGGCGGGGAGCACAGCGGCCGAGACCGAAGCCGGCATGGAGGAGAGCACCGCGGCGTCGGCGGCCGCGTCGAAGAGGTTGGTGAGCGTGACGATCGTGGCGGTGAAGCCGTGGTCAACCGCGAGCCGCCGCGCGAGCTCGGCCAGGGGGATGAGGTGGCCCATCCCGGGGCTGGCCAGCAGGACGACGTGCGGCAGGGGCCGAGGCTCATCCGCCGTGCTCGCTAGCCGTGTCTGCACGATCGGCGACGACGGATCACTTGCACCGGTGGTCGCCGCCGCCATGATAGTAGCTATAGAGTATTACGCCGCCTCCACGACTAATTTTGGTGGCTTCGCAGCTCGGAGGAACAACGGAGACTTTTTGCGGTTGGTGCGTGAAAGTTGTTGATGCGAATAAAGTTTGGAAATATTTAGGCTGCGTTTGGCAGCTCGGTATTTTTGAAGTTTTACCAGGATACCATGGTTTCGGGAAAAAACACTGGTTTTGAATACTTTGACGTGTTTGGCATCAATTAATACTTCAGTTTTATAAACCATAGTATATCTCATACTGTGGTTTTTTTGTGGTATTTGAAAAAGAGGTCCGGACCTCTTTTTTCTAATCTGAGACACACTTGCTTACTTTGCCATTGATCCGTCTTCACTGCAGCCAACCTTGGAAGAAAATGACGTGCTCTTCTACACTGATCACTCTGCCATTCCCATGACCGACCTCCAAGTTCACCACATTAATATAAACAAACAACTTCAAAAACGTTAAAAAGACTAGATAAGGCCCGTCGCCGCCGCAACCGCCGTCGTCTTCCGTAGCCGTCGTCCTACTCGTCGTCGTCGTTTGGAGGCGTCTGCTTGAGTCCAAACGGACAGACACGGACCGGATGGGGTCGTGCGTTGGAGTTGCCCTTAAAATGAGGGGTTGATTGATTGATCGTGACTTCCTGAGAAAATCGTACGCGATATACTATGCTTGCTTTTTTTTGGTCAGCTAGACGATGCATGCAACGTTCAAACCAGTAAAAGTGAGGAATAGTACATTTGCCAAACACCTTCATAGTTTTGCTAAAACTGAGAAAAATTATGGTTTGTAAAAACTGAAGTATCCATTGCCCATGCATTTGAATACTGAGGTTTTCACTTACTATGGTTTTGGAAAAACTATGTTACCAAACTAAAGTTGAAGCGGAATCAGTCAAATTGAAGAAAGTTTTGCTGGAGGGAATACTACTACCATGCTCCATCGAATAATTTGACGGCCAGACAAACAAGAATGTAAGAATCAACTAAATACAGTAGTTTATCCACCCAACTCATAGCTGGGTCCGCATACTACTCCCTCCGTTTTATAATTTAGTGCGTATACTTTTTAAAAAGTGTCTGTTCTAACAATTTTTGATTAAATTTGTAAAAAAAAACATTTACACCTAGAAGTTTATAAAATTGTTCAAAGTTTACACAGTTGACTTTTCAAAAAAAATGTACACGCACTATACTATGAAACGGAGGAAGTGTCTTTTTTTCTTCGACAATGGGTGTCTGCTTACCATCTGACTGTAGTATAGAGAGTCTACAAACCGGTGCGTCTTGCACGCTCTGGAAGCTTAGTTGAAACAAAATGGGACATGACTCGCTCAACTTTGTACTTCCTCTAATGTCCGATCCATATTACTTGTTATTCAAATGGATGTATCTAGCATTTAAATACGTCTAGATATATCTCTTTGAGCCACAAATAATATGGGAGGGAGTAGTGAAAATGAGCACCACCACATAGATCCTTCTCCTATGATGCTTTATCACCATCATTGCTGCCGACATTTGCGCCACATTGCCTGCCCCCTCCGGCTGCCAAACCGTGATAGGAGAGGCTCTCTCTCGTGGTGGTGCTGGAGGCCGCATGGCTCGACTGGAGGGAGAGGGGGAATGACAAATGGTCAGCGCGAGAAAGCGGGGGTGACGGCCCCGGGAACACACACGGTAGTTTTTGACTTTGTGGCATCGTTGTAGCTGCGAATTTGCGATCCAAGCCCATATCTAATAGGATATGTGGCGTCCACGACGGACCATCGTGTGGCTAAACGGGACGTGGTGAGAAGGGAGCTCCTATTCCACATGCTAGGAAAAGATGCAATGTGCACCCCTGTCTCGAACTTGCCCTGGCCCGGGTGCGGGGCGGGGCTCCCCTGTTTTTTGTTTCTTTAAAAAAGTTTGGGATTTCAAACAAAATTTAAATTTTCTAAAATTGTTACTAATGCCAAACAATGTTCATGAATTCAAAAAATGTTAAAAATATTCAGAAAAATGAACATTGTTTTGAATTTTGATCAACAAAAAATAGAATTATTATGAATTGTTTTTTATTCCATGATTTTTTTAAAATTCAGTGATCATAGTTTTTAAATTTTATGGAAATATTTGAATTCGAGAACATTTTTTGATTTTGATGAACATTTTTAATATGATGAACATTTTAAAAATATTCATGAACATTTTTTAAATATGATGAACATTTTAAGTGTCGATGAATTTTTTTAATTCAATGAAAAATATTAATTTAAAAATGTTGAACTGATTTGACCTTTTTGAATTTCAGAAAATGTTCATCGATTTGAGAAAATGTTCCCAGATTTCAGAAAGAAGAAAGGACACAAAAGGAAAAACGAAAATTGAAAGATAGAGGAAAAAAAGAAGAAGAGAAGCAAAAAGACAAAAAACCCAAAGGTTCTAGAACCTTCCCAAAACCGGAAGTGGGCTAGTTCGGCCAGCCCACATGCACGCAGCGGGAAGCTGGGGGGTACACGCGTTGTCGCTATCGGGCAACCTACGCACCAAATAGAACCCCAGGTGGTGGGTATAAAAACGCAGTGCCAATAAAGAGGGCCAGTGGCTCGAGTGCCCAAGCCTATAAGTTGCCCAAGTAGCAGCCGAGGTCCATTATGGTGGAGGGATGGCTCACCATGGACTATGGAACCATGACCTTTGACTAGTCTATCATGGACTATAAACCAAGATTTTCGAACATATCCTTCTCATCTACCACCATCATTGATCGTCTTGGTTTTTTGTCATGGACCCCTAGCCTAGACAAGCTCCTCAGAGCCTAGATAAGCTCCTCATTGACATGTGCTTAATACACTCTCACTTGAATAGAATCAAGAGGAAAGCACTAGAGCTCCAAAATGGTTACGGGGAGCTCTAGAGTTTACTCTGAGGAGATATGCAACTAAATGGATGGTAATGTAATAAAACCAACAAAAACTAGAAAGCGGCGATGATAGAGAGTCAGAGTTTAAATCATGGTGCTGGTGTGTGTGCGGAGATGTGTGTGTGGGGGGGTCTATACATATCACCGTTGGCGAGCCATGAGACCAAGTCCCATCACCACAAAGTCGAGCTTTCTTCTCGAGCTCGTCCACTAAGAGGATATCATGAGGGGATCTTTGTCCTTCACAACCTTTTTGGGTCAAAACCACATGCTTGGGTGTGGCATAGAGGAGTGACAACCAAGATGGAATAGAGGTGGGCCCGATGCAATATCATTCACAAGGAAGGAATTATGTGCACTTTGATTTAAAAAATTAAACACAAAGTGATGAACTCCCCACAGCCCCCTACTATTTGAAATATAGCCTGTTGATGTATCTGTCTCTATTTCCCCACCGAGGGCATCTTCAAAGCGGATCCTCAAACCGTCCGCATCCATTCAGACCGCATGACCCGAACGTGTTGTGTCATTCAACGCAGTACTGTATCGGTCCGTCGAGCTGTCCGGACCACTTTTTTCCGCAAACTGGAACCCAATTTGTGAATTGGGGGGGGGGGGGGGGGGGGCAGGCTTTTCGGGAGTCCCGACGCATTCAAATAACTCTTGTCGGTTCGCGTCCGAAGTGGTTTACATCCACTAGAAAGCCTCTATGGAGCTTCAATTTAAGTGGAGAAGACCAAAGGTGCCGGAGTGCTAGTCATCCTCATCTTGGTTATCGGCAGATGTGAAGTCACTTATGATCGCCTCAAGAGGTCGATCAACCACTCGGAGCTCATTAGACTCCCTCCTGGATGGTACCGACAGAGGGTCCAAATCCTCTAGTGCTAGGTGCAGCTATACATATGAGTTCTTCTCACCGCATCATCGAACTAGAAACTAAACCAAAACTCTTGGATTTACTGCAAGTGAGTTCCTACTTCTTATTGACGTCAAGTGACTTCCTGTGTTGGTGCATGAAGTGCTTGCCAATGAACAACATTAACATCATGTAAGTGCATCTATACTGCTAATGAATCAACAAACTAAAAGTCTATAAGAAATTTCTAGTAAGTCATCTTGGTTGCTCCAGTCAACCTGCATTACCGCGAGTAAGAAAATGTATGAACGATAACAACACACCTACCTAGGAGCAACAAGTTAAGATCTGACCAAAAGAACTATATGTCAATCTACAAACAATTTAATTACATGCAACAATATTAAGGGAATGGTCATTCAAAATCCTCAATTAAGACTAGCCTGACATTATTGTCTTGCTGACAACATAATATTTCATAAAGATTGTGCCTGCAGCTATCTATATGATAACAAACCATACTAAAATGACATTGACACGGATACACACTTCTACTTAGCTAGACCAGGTAAATGATGCTTGTTGCCTAGTAGCACGAACTCTAGACTCCAGAGAAGACCAATATCCTATGGCTGGCAAGGGTATACCTAGCTCTCTGATTCATTCCCAGTGGATCTTGATGTTGAGTTCAAATTCGTGGAACCTCATTGTGGTTGCGAGAACCACCGTGACTATGGCGGTGACACTATGCTTTGCTGTGGAATGACATGTGGCCACCTAAGTATGTGCCTCAGTGGCGGCCTTGCGTGTGTGGGATGTAGCAATTGTTTTTTAAACCGAGCAAGGCTAGGACAAATAGGCCATTCATCAGAACTAATTCATTTTTTTGAAGAATAAAAATAATTATTTCACATACTATTTCAAAGAACGTCGTTAAATATTCTGAATATATAATACAAATTATTTCAGTTATTTCAAAATTCTGAAATGGATATATATTCTTGAAATTTGCGAATTCATATTCCAATTGGATATCTGTCTTTGAAATTGTGAACACACATTTCATTAATTTACAAAATGTAAGGAACATTTATTTAAATAGTTTCAAGCAATGTGGTAAAAATATATGTATTTTTTTTTCACAACACACATTTCAATAGTTTCCAAAATGTCAGAAGTATATATCTCAAAAATTCTAGTAACATTTCAGTAATTTCAAATAAAATAAATTAGAACAATAATTGAAGCATTTTTATTTTCAGAAACACATTATTTCAACAATTTCAGTAACACTTGAATAAATTCAAATTTTAAAAACATATCCATGCCGTTATATTGTGCAACAATAAGTTCAAATATTGGCCGTTGGATGGGTCAAATTAGAGCATTATGAGGCCCATCCGACTAAATCTTCATCTCATGGGATGTTGCCATGTTGTCTTTTAAACGAAGCACTGGACTATCCATAGTGTCCCCCTGCCTAGAGTTGTCTATGTTTTATACGGATAAAAAAAATACATGGGGAACAATCTGAATCCTAGAGGGATGACAATCAATGTGGAATGGAGGTCGGTCTGATGTGATATCATTCGCAAGGAAGGAATTATATGCACTATGTATTTTAAGGAAAACATAAAATTGTGAACTCCCCATAATCCCCTACTAATATAGCCCGATGGTGTATATGTTCCTGTTTCGTAACTGAGCAATATAAAATATAATCAATTGTTAATATAGGATCATGGAACAGTGGCTTTTATGTCTCCTTGGTGACGGAGGAGACGATCTTATTCCCGTCATGGGCCACGACAAGGGCAACATTGTTCACATGCACTATAAGGATACCCCATATAAAGCAACACATATTCTACAACATTTTGGCTATACGTTGAAAAATTCACAATAGATACGTATATTAAATGTTGAAGATATGCGTTGCAGATTTGCAATTCTTAACCCTACCGTGGGACATATGAAAAAAAAACACAAGAAAGGGGAGAGAGGCGCGCGAGAAAACAGAGCCCCCGATGCCCCTCGTCTCTCCCAAATCGCCGCCACCAACCGCCATGTCACCCTCGTCCTCCCACCTCGCCACCGGCCCTCCCATCGTCCCACTTCACAGCTCCGGAGGCTACCGGATCCGCCGCATCCCCCACCCACCCATCCCTCTCTCTCTTGACGCAGCTCTTTGTTGTGCCACCTACGACGGCCGATTCAGGCGATGTACGGCGTAGCACAGTCCGAGTCCCCTCACACCGCGGCGCCCTACCATCCTGCTAGCTCCGGCGTCGCGGCCACCAAATCCCACTCGCGACCTTCCCCCGACGGCTAGGGTTTCGGGCGTCGGCGCCGGTGGCCATGTCGTTCTTCTCTCGTCCGGTGAGTGAATCCCCTCCCCTGTCTTCGTCCTCTCTCTCTCTCCCCCTTTCTCTAATCTCTGTTCTTCTCTTCTCCTGTAGACGTCTAGGTATGCACCCCCGATTCTATTGCAGCTATTCCCTGTAAAAATGTTTGGCCCTTGTGCAATTCATTGACGAACACTGATAGGCCTGCAAACTAACATCCGTTCATTTACATTCATGCACTGATTGTTGTTCTATTAAATTATTAATTATTAGATATCAATGGAGCATCAACATTTAAAAAAAATCTTATACGCTGCCAACTCATCAATCCTTGTTAGATGAGTCGCTAATCCTTTAATTTTTTTTGATGTAGAGAAGTACTACTTCATATATGCAGACCCCATATTAAATAGTCTATTGCAAGAGTTATAATATATTTAAGGAGGGATCCAGTGTTAATAGGTCTCTGTATGGCAGTTTTGATGAGTTACTACTCAAAGTTTTTTGTTGCAATTTCACACTTTTCAGGAGTCTGATGGTCAGGTTATTTAGGTGGAGGGAGTAGCTTGCTAATGGTGGCTTTCACGTCCAGCTCAAATACTAGAGGACATGGACCTGTTGGGGGGAAGCACCTACACCTTTGTTTTAGTCAGCAGGTTAATTTATAATCCACATTGTTTCTTCTATGATGTTGCTTTGATGCTGTTGATATGATTCAGAACACCAATTGTAGAACAATGATAAATACTTCTCTCCACGCCTGTTAATGTACTGATTATTGTCTGCTCTTACTATTCTACACAATTTTGATTACTAGCTAAATACCCATGCCGCCATGCGGTACTATAGGATAACAAACATTCAATTTCATGAACACGTCAAATGTGATACACTGTTTTTTAAAGGTAAATGTGATACACTGTTACTTTCCAATTGTATTTCCATACACTGACGTCCTTCTCTTCCTTCGGTTTGAAAAGCTATTATGCTGCTGCTCGGGACAAAGCAGCCATGGAGCTTCCTCCTCGTCCTCCTCCTCCTCCTCTGGCATCAGGTGAGTTGGTCCACTCCTCCTCTCTGCTCTAGTTCGTGGCACATCAGGAGCCATTGTTATGCTAATAGCAAGTTGTACTTGACTTGTACAGGTTCATGTTTACACCATAGATTGATTGATGAGGTTTCAGTATAAAACGGAACATCCTACAATTATTATTATGGAAGCAATATTCTAAACATTATTTTCTAACAGCATGTATATCGTTCCTCTGCAGTTTCATTATTTGGATATCAGAGTCGCCACATACAGAAAGCATAATAAGGTAATTAAGCCACTTTGCAATATATACTGGATTGTATAAATCCTGAGTAATGGTGTGTGTGTGGTTCTGAAGCAGTCCTTAATTTTGTTCTAAAATTGGTGTTTTCCCACCCTTTTCATGTTCTCACAGAATAAAAGATGCACCACAAGGCTTTTTGTATTATGTCTGTATGTGTTATGCAAATTGCATACACTCCAATTAAAGAATTGCTGTGATTAGTCATGGTCAGTGCATATATACCGTGTTGTGTGAAAAGTCTGTAGCTTCCGAGAAACTATAAGCATGTCTCTCCATCGTTTGTTAAGATTTTCATATTTAGGTACTTCTGGCTGTATATATATACTGTATAAGTAGTGATTTTGTCCGGACTAATTTATTTTTACCCAAACACGATATCCCATGTTAACTAGCATGATGTGTTGAATAACTTAATCATCCCCTTTACCACAACTGGTGCATAACTAATATTTAAATTATGTTTACGAGCACAGACTGAAAGTTTATTCTTACTCTGTTATATTTTACTCATGCTTGGACCAGGATCTCATGAAGAAGTTGGAGAAGGGACACGAACAATTGGTGCAGGTTCGTGTTGCTCCAACACACTGCATGCCGTAAAAAATGTGTTATCTTTGTCCCATTTGATATGTTCAACATTGGAGAAAATGTTAATACTCATGCAACGATTTCTGATACACCGAGACGCCCATATTAGGCTCATATATTTTAAGTCTGTAACCTGAACCACTCAAAGAAATGATAATAAAACCAATACTAACGGGTCATTGGTCACCTTGAGATAATTTACGAATGTATTTCTATCTAATATTTATGCAATGACTTGGACGCCAGGGTACCGTCACCCATGCTGGAGCAGAAAGGAACCGGTGTTAGCTACCTAGGTCCAAATGGATTAAGTCCACCTCTTCACCACCATGACCGACACCTACAACCTGGCTTGGTTGTGGTGCTAAGTCAGCAAAGCAAGTCAGATCCCTCCAACTCTCAGGTTTCTTATTTCCAATACTTAATGTGATTAGATTGATTTTCTAGGACCCTGTGGATACATTGCTCATCACACAAAGCTAAAATACAACACTTTAAGATGTTGTACCGACTGTACAACACAAGCATGGTGACATGTATAGTCTTGTATTAAGAACAGAGAAATCATTGCACACATTGATGAATACGCGTGGTGTATACTGTGATTATAGAATCATCTGCTTGGTTTTTTTGGATTCCAGTGTGATGGTGAGGTCGTCTTACTAGAAGTAAAACCGTTGGTGCTGTTCTGCATTCTGATAATGTTGATTGGCAGGGCGAGGTTTCAAAAGAGGGATGGTGGCGTCGTTTGAGTTGTACTGGCAGTTTGCTGTCGGCAGGGCCCTCATGTAGACGCCGGATGAGATGGTGCTTATCCCCGAGCTCATCGTCAGTCTCCAACTACAGTTCGACGAGGTCTGTTGTTTTGTTTCTCATCTTGGTCTCTTCTTATTTCTTTCAGTCCATGAGCGCTGGACCACCAGCTCAAGAGCAAGGCCTTCTGCAAGGTACCAACGAGGTTGACACCTCTCTTCTTATTCCACACATTCATCACTACACTGTACAGATTCCAAGGGAATAATGCTGAAATAACGTGATGTTGTTACATGTTGGTGTAACTGTACTGATGCAGATCAGCTACAGATCTTTCATGTCTTTTGTTTGATGCCATGACTTGTCTACTTAATTCTGAAGTAAGCTACTAGGCAGCGCATTTATTTTCCAAGTCGTTTTGGGGAATTGTTCTTTTGGGATCATATTTCTTCTCTGCAAAAAGTAACCTCAACTTGCTTAATGGCCACATTCGGCAGTTGCTTCAACCTTCTGGACAAGACACACAGACATACAACTGTGTGACAACTTAACGTCTTTTGGGGGATATTAATAACAAAAGCAGAGCAATACCACTCAATGGGATGACTAATTAATTTATCCATCCAATCCAAGCACCACAAAAGTAGAGCATTACTATTCAAAGGGATTACTAATAAATTAACCTCTTAATTTATTTTTACAAGAATTAACCAGATAGTATCTCCTTGAATAGCTTCGAACTAGCTACTATTTATAAAATGCAGTGCCATGTTGAAATAGAGGAAGTGAAGCTGTGGTAGGTTATGCACCATGCTTAATTATTAGGATAGGGGTGTGTGATATTATTTTTTCTCCCGCACGAACTTTTTTGCTATTATAGTTCAAGTCTGTAACCCGAACCCCTCAA